>LR990934.1:7341886-8556465 GCA_905163415.1 Noctua fimbriata | reverse complement strand
TAACCATAAAGTTTATGCTAGAGAACAAAAAGTAGGCCTTATGAGGACAGTTACCAGCATTTTTGAAAAGACGTTCTCACACAAATAATAGTCAAATAATGTCGGTACTTAGACGGCGACGCGGTTGTCGCAGTGGCTTAGCAATCGACTGCTGCAGTGCGTGTCTCGCGTTCGATTCGGAACAAATATTTGTATGGCCTACAGGTAGTTGTTCCGGGTCTGGCTGTTTGTGTATGTGAGTTTAAATGTTTGTAAATACAGGAGAAATTCCTAGTGTGGGGCAATGAATAAAAAAAGAAAAATTAGGTGGATTTTGTGATTAGCACTGTCCTACTGCAGGGCACAGGCCTTTACTCATGGCTCAGGTTGATGGCAATTGGCTCACCCCTTATTACATGGGACTTAAACATAACTAGCGAAATGTGGGTGTATTATTAGGCACGCCTCTGCCTCACTGATGTTATATTATGTTGTAGAAAGATTACAAGCGTTCATGAAATGTGAACGTGAAACAGTGTGTTTCATACCATATCTTAATTCGGTCTTCCCACATCTCCGGCGTCATCTGGTACTGGTCGATGACTCGCTGAGGCAGCAGGTCTTCGCTGGCAAGCATACCAGGCTTGTATGCGCTCTCATCGTAGTCACCATACTGTTGAAAAAACATTATTATTATTAAATAAATAAGACAGCTTTAACATTTAACTTTGTCCTGTAGTTCTCTATAGGTCAATATGTCGTAACTCGTAAGATTTATTTTTCAAATATCAGTAAATTAGTTCATCGCGACAGTCAATTAAAAATGCACAAAATATATTAAATATATTATCTTGTGAGGCTCTCAAGAGTCGCGTTGCATTGTACACTGTGTGTGAGTATTAGGCCGCGTTCTAACCAAAGCGATTGTCGCGCGAACACACGACGACGGTCGTGTTCATTTTGTTCGGCAAACCCGATAACGTGGTCGAGCTAACAGAGGCGACTGGCTTTATCCGATAAGATGAGTGATATATGAGAGACACTACACTTTGGTTAGCACGCGGGTTTAAGGTCCTCTTCTACTTTTCGGGTCGATGAAACCCTAATAGTGTTAGACCAGTATGTAGCTGTGCAGGTGGCACAGCTCTAAAATTTGCTTCGATTATATCCTGAAAGGTGCTGGTCGTTGTGCAGGATGAGCAGGACTGTAGGATATACAGTATGTAAACGGACCCTTCACGAAGCCGTCAACCAAGCATTCTGTACATCAAACTAAGTAACTTTACGCAAAAATTATTGCTGGGAAACGACTTTTTTTTTGTGGTGAAAAATCACGTTTTGCAGTAGGAGTCGATGGAACGCACTCAAAACATTGTGCTGATGGATGGATTGAATAGTACGGGGGTCGTGAAGGTGTTTAAAGTAAAAATCTTACATTAAAAACACGTATTAAAAAAAAAAAAACTTGTGAAAATGTTGGAACTTTGACCCCCAATATCTCCGTAACTAGAAGGTTCCCAGGTATGGTCTAGAACAAAAAAATGATCGCAAAGACGGGGAGAACAAGTGCCTTTCGGCTTCGTTAAGGTTCTATTTACACCCTTTATATCCTGCAAAGGGGTTCTGGCATGCTGTATGGGATCCATCGAGGATACTCCATTTGGCCAGATTATATCTACAGCGGCCAACCTGGGCCTGGATTTCCAGATTAGCCACTGCAGTTCGTATCCGGGCGGCAGGTGATCTTCCTGGGTTCGTGAAGTGTGGAGGGGTGGTATTTTTATTTCTCCACTGTTCCCATCTCTCGTCTGACGCACAGACGTACCAGTTACGGAACAACCCAATTCTCTACAATACAACTAAACTATAACAACTAACTAAAATAAAAAAATGACATTCATCAAGCTTACATAACCAACCTTAGCCTGCACGGCGTAACTGGCAAGCAAGACGGACGCTTCCGGGGGACAGTATATGTCCATGCTGAGTATGGCCTGCTTGACTTGCAGGAAGAGCAGGTGCTGCGTCACTTCCTGTATCAACTCCTCGGCCACGTCTTCCGGGTAGAGCTTGCAGAGTAACATGAAGGGGGTGCCTGGCATCTGGGAGACGCATTGGTCTTGTACTGAGAAAAGGAAATCATATTGTTGAAATTGGTTTTTAAATAAATCAATTAATTTAATTCAGAAATCACAAGAACAACATACACTAGTTGAAAAAACACTAGTTGCTTGTTGATTTGCAAATTAATGTAGATGCGGTCTCATTGGATAATAGGCCTTTTAATTTTGTTTTTATAAATAGTCGTTGGGAGTTGGGCTAGTATTCGCAAACGCGACTGCTAAGTAAGAGGGTCCTGGGTTTGATTCACGGGTCGTGTAAAGTGATATTGGAGTATTTAATCAGGAATCTCTCAGTAGCAGCTACGGAATCTGGATTTGTGCCCGGTTGATGGCAATAAGCCCGCATCCTATTATATGGGTTTTAAAAAACATAACTGGCGAAATATGGGTGTATTATTTAGGTACACTTCTGCCATACCTTTCGGGGATTACAGACGTGATGTTATGTTATGATAAATACTACTTATTTTAGATATGTTTACCAGTTATGTTTTAGACTAGTTTCTTGCAATGGGGGACCTACAGTTTAATAAAATAGTCAATTAAGTTCAGTTCAAACTTTATGGCGGCTCGGAAGTTAGCTGCAAGTGACGGTCTGCGCAGGTATAACGGTACAAAACATCTCGGAACATCTCACGTAAGGCTGCGCAAAACACAATTATACGTATCAGCGGGGCGCAGAGGACGCATCATCCACTTTCCAAAAAGAAATTGACAGATCTATTAATTAATAAATGTTATTACTCAATTGGCGAATTTTTGACCGATAAGAATTTAAATTGATAATATGACATCTCTGTATTCCTGACTGAAATGATAAATGTATTTAATTTAATTTCTGACGTATTAATTATTGACATTCCAAATTTATTAAATTTTAATTTTAATTATAATATGTACTAGTTTTGCACACCTGTTAGTGTAGGATATGGTCCTGAGCTATATTTGTTGTGTGTCATGCTTATGTGTACCCATATTCAAGCTAAATAAATGATTTGATTTGATTTGATCGTCTTGACTGTATGCGCAGACCGACACCCGCAGCTAACTTCCGACCCGCCATAAAGTTTGAACAGAACTATAAGTTAATTAAAGTTTGAGATTTCTATCTTGCTCTGGCAATCATGTTTAAAAACACTTATAATAAATAAGCCATTCATACTTTCAACTAATTAATTAGCCGAGGGTTATCTTTTATCAGTTTGTTTTGATACTTGGAATAAAACAATTGACGTTTCAATATTTTTGTTGATTAGTTTCAGTAGTGTAGTAGGTTTACAATTTACAAACACTGAAACATGTCAACAAAAACATTGAAATTCCTAGATATACATACACTTCAGACTTACACACCTCAAAAGTTACTTAATATTCTTATCAAGTACTTTAGTGTAATAATAAACACTGCAGATTATAGATAAGGTGTAATCAATGGAAATTACATAATGTGATTATCTGCTTAAGTAATGATTACAATTAAATAGACTTTCTTAAGTGATTTGAAAAAACAAAAAGACAAACAACTAATAGAAATTAAGTCGAAGCAATTAATATTTGTTTTGTCATATTTCCTACATTTATGGATTCTCTCAGTTATGCTGCTATTGTACCGAAATTACTACCCTTTCGGGTTAGGTACTTCTGTAAGACAGCCAATTTAGACCAGCTTGGCGAGTACTGGCTCCCCTCGAGGCGACTGACCCCCAGCTCTGTTCTAGTTTCAGAAGCCTGAAAGTGGTATATTAGGTCTTGCAGAGATTTTGAAATTGGAATTACAAAAAAGGTAATGCAAATCAAAGTATGCAGCAAATCAAATGCTGCCACGGCATGTAATCATACAACATAATAATGAGCGCAGGCTGTTTTAACCAAAATGTTTGTGATTTTTCAGCGAGATAAAATAAATATGAATACACAAATAATAACATAATTTAATAATAAAAAAATCAGGTATCTTGATTTAGCACACGAGGTTGTAGACATGTGGGACGTGGACTCTGCAATCATTGTACCGATAGTCGTTACGGTTAATGGACTAATAGCAAAGAGCCTCGACCAACACCCTAGGAGGTTCTTATTGTGCGGCTGGGTCAAGGGCTTGGTTTAGAAAGTAGTACTCCTGGACATGGCACGCATAGTGAGGCGGTTCCTCTCTCTGGGGCCCTGGCCACCGGCAGTCTGGACCTTGTTCCTGATGCCGATGGGCCCACTTATTTTTTATATTTTTAAATGTTTTGTTTACTTTGGTTTTTTTGAAATACTTAAAAATGTATAAAATAAGAGAAATTATGAATAAAGGAATTGAAAATACTACTAATAATAATTACCTAGCTTATTCTTCTGCAATACATAAATAAAAATAACTAATATAATAAATTATACCTATATGCACAAACTTAATCATTTTTATGAATATATTCCATAATAATTATACACCCAATTAAACACATATAACAATTTATAATAATTTTATTGAATTGCTACTTAGCCCTCTTCCTCTCTCCTAATGTTGCTGTGCCCGACAGGGTCCATATTGATCTTTTACCTTGTTACACCATCTATCATGTAATACATATGGAATGTAATAAAATCTTGAGTATTGAGTATAATAATAAACTCACCTCTTTTATCCAACTTCAGCCAACTTATAAAGTGTTTTGTGTCTTCGAACTGCAGCCCAAAAAACCATGTTTCCCTCAGACCTATAGTCCTGCATACTAAATCAAACAGATCTCTTCCCGTCGCTCGCCACTGCAACAATATATTCAATATTAAGTTACATAATGAAAACAGAACAGCTTCATTCTAATTACTTGGGCTTGTTTCAATGGGGGACATGTTTTAGAAATGAATCTTCTTCTTTGTGTGTTGATGGAGTCATATTTTAACCAACGAGTATGTAGCCATTTGCACAGTTCTATCGTTGGCTTCATTTAAATCCTGGAAGGTGCTGGTGGTAGTGTAGGATGGGCAGGAAAGGAGGTGCGGTGTATCCTGCCCAGAGGCCAGCAGTAGCCGGAAGAACATCATGTTAAAGTATAATTAGTATGAGTGTGTTGTTCTACTAGGACAAGACATACCCCTGAGAATTTCCCTACAAATAAAATGAACATGAAATCTTTATTTCTATGTTATTTAAATTCAAAATTCTCTGACAGACAGGCATTTTTGTATACCAACTTTTTGCTTTCAAAGTTTATTTATAGTCCGACATACATATTGTTCTTGATTGCAGTATATTGCATACTGTTTATATTTGTGTTACAATAATATTCGCACATAACACAGTTATCAGTGTACGGGTTCATTTGTTATCAAATGTCAAACATCTATTAAGTTAGTGGTCATCCTGTGACTAATGTGTGCTGACTACAGATTCTACAATGTTTTGTTTATATGTATATAGCTATAGCGAAAGGATATGCCATAACATCATGCCTGTAATACCTGAAGATTTTGACAGAAGTGATCATAGTACACCACATTTTGCCTTATCTTTAAAGGAGTCTGCCCACTACACGTATCATACCATGATTGATGAGATGACACCAAAAATTGTAGGTTAAAAGCATAGGTAATATAGGGTTATAACCATGTATGACAACCTTTCTAAACCGGTTATAAACAGGTATGATACATTCTCGTGGGCATAGTAGTCATATCACTTACCATGCCTGATATGTTCATGTTCATATCATGGTCATGGTTTAGTATCCCATGTTTAATAAATATGTCTTTTATTATTATAGCACTAGAGCTGATAAGACTAGGGACTATAATAGGCCCAAAATTATGAAACTAAGATCACTACAGGCCTAGTCCAAAAATATTATTTGGAGAACAACAATTAGCAGTGTGCCAAACTAAGTGAATATATTTTATCAGTTATGAAAAGAATGTGTGAATTAATGCTTTGTTTGATTGCTTATACAATTAGACATGATTAGCAATTACAGTCTGTTCACATTATCATTCCATACATATTAAAATGTCTGCATTCTTGACCTTTGGGGTCATAGTGATCAATTGTACAGTACATATTCAGACTTTCCAAATATGGAAGGAACCTGGTGAGGTTACAATGTTTTATGAATATTTTGTGAATAATTTCTGAAGTCCATTCACTGTTTTAACAATGACCTGTTGAATTAAAATTAATCTTCAAGAATAAACAAAAATACCCCATCCATAACAATGTTCAAAATAATGTGTGTCAAAACGTGTATGACTCGGAATCGAACCTGTACCACGACTACAGACGACTCACCAAGCCAACTGTACTAAAAGGGTAAATAATGACTAAACAAGGCCCCAATTATCACTAGTGTGTATTATTAAGGTAATTTACGAGTTCGCCGAGTGACGGTGACTCACGACCTACTCATTGTACACCAAGGATCGCGCTTACCCACCAATTTCAACAATAAACAATAACAATGTAATCTTTCCTATACGTAATATAACAACATTTGTCAAAATTCTCACCTCAAGGTTAAATTCCAATTCAGCGTCTAGCGTGCATACTTTAACAGGGAACGACTTTGACGCCTTTTTTCTTCTAAATTGAGGCATTATCTTCTATCATAGCTTCAACACCTCAACAGAACAAGACACACATTAGGTTAGGATACTTCTTGCGCTATCAGTTCAACTACAAAACGATGTTTAACGTTTACGTAATGTGCAATAGAACGAGGAATGCGTACAATTTCACATTGCGTACTATTTCCAGCAATTATTATTTACAAACAAGAAAAACGTCAATGAAACAAGTAAAGCGAAGGTGAATGAAGAAAAATTATTGGAACTGCGTTCCGTTACGCTTGATGTTATGTTGTCGGTTTATGGTTTTTTGTTTTTGTTCTGGAATATTTAAACGCGTTATGCTTGATTGGGAACGCAGTCAATTTGGGTTAAAAACTCCACATTACAAATAATATGTAATTGACTGTATATAGTTCGGAAAATTATAAATAATTTAAAATATTTAAACAAGGGGTTAATAATTTCCTATTAAAATGATTTTTTCACATATAAATTACTGAAGAGGTTTTAGTTATTTAGAATTGGGTCTTTCATAATTCTGCTAGGCATAGACTTTAACGAGGACTTTCGCGGAAAGTTGGCGTCCCTGAATTCATGACAACGTCAATATTGTCACTATTGACAGCCATTTGCAGCTAACTTCATTTCAAATAGTCGCGCAACCACGTGCGGTGTTTTTAATTTGGAAACTCGTGTTATGAAATAAGAAAAATGGGAAAATTCAGGTCCAAACTAAAAGGAAAATCGAAGGGGAAGCGATGGCAGAAGGGCCAGTCGTCGAACTCCAACCCGAAAATACAGAAATATCGGGAGATGGCAAAGTCCCGTTTTTTTCAAGAAAATCTAGGTATTCTGGGTTATATTTTTTTAATTTTTATCTTCTCAACATACCTTCAACTTTATATCCTCCCTGTCATATAAATTATATTACAGATTTACTTGTTTACAAAGCGAAATGTTTGATCCCCTTACCTACCACGAAAACAAACAAAAAATTCCAATTTCGCTACCCAAGTATAATATTTATTCTGTATTTCTAACAATTTTACTACCACTGTCTGTAATAACTTTTAAAACTTTATAGGAAGCACGGGATTAACACAACAGGCTGTTTCAAAACACGATGCCATGATGACATACGGGCATGCATCACTGAAAAATAAATCTGATGCTGAATCTGAGTTGATTATAGCTAAGGAACTGGAGAATATGTCTATGAAGAGTACAGATGATGTCTCAGACACTGAATACTCTGGTTCTTTCAAAGTTGGCACATATAAGACTTTCCAGACATTTGCGTCTGACTGGAGCCAATGTTCTAATGTTAGTTTTAGCAAGTAAGTTTCCTTTGTTGTTATAATTGGTTTTGTTTAGATATCTGCTACCTGTATTCGGAACTAAGATAATTTAGATATAAGCACCTTCATAAATATCTTTGAAAATAGGCCTTGTTCATTTAAAAAGAATAACAATCTTTACGAGGTCCAAATATGAAAAGACAGACTTAATTATATTAGATGAAAAATTGTGCCTTCCACTGATATATTGAAAACACAAAAATATGTAATCTTCTGTTAGGCATAGAATGATAAGACTATTATTCTTCATTCTTAGGAATTCTTTTCATGTATTGTGGGTGTTTTTACAAACATTTAAACCCACTTACACAAACAGCTAGACCCGGAATAACTACCTGGCCATATAAGTATTTGTTCCATGCGGGAACCGATCCCGTTACACGCAGCGCGGCAGCCTGCGACACAGCAAACAGTCACTCAGCCACTGCGCCAACCATGCTGTCAAAATAAAAAAAAAACATAATTCATATAATATTACAATTTGTTTCTTAACACAACCTATGTATGTTCCTTCAGGCTACTGACAAAATTTGACTCAAACAATGGTCTTCACAAGGAGATGCTAGCAGTTCTGGCTGCAGTCACTGAGGTCATCAAAGAGCAAGGTGGCAAGGAGTCTACTACTGAATACTTTGCGGCACTTGTGAGTTTCTTAATATAAAGATTTTGTAAAAGACCCATAATGATGCCGAAAGGCACTTATTCTTCTTGTTGTTGTGATCATCTATTGTTCTCTACCATAACATACATAACCTTCTAGTTATTTTAACACAACTTTTTAATGTTATGCTATGTATTTAATTTTTAAATACCTCCATGACCCTGTAGAGTTCAATGCATCCATCAACACAATGTATTGAGTGTTACATTGGGTCCTACCAAAAACCGTGATTTTCTACCCCAAAAAAAAACTCAATCTCCAGGAAGAAAGATCTACTAGTTATTAGATAATAATAAAGAAAATATAATTTACTCAACAACTAAAACATTGATATTACCGAAAACAGTTATTAAAAAAATCATAATATAATCCCTTCTTAACAGATGGAATCCCTAAAATCAGCAGAAATGGAAGAAAACCTAGTTGCAACACTCACCCTACTATCCATGGGTATAAAGGCAGTCCCACAAGCAGTGTTAAGAAAACAGTTCTCAGACTCAGCCACAATCTTCATGGACATACTTGTGAAGAATGAACAGAGTGAGAATGGGGCTTTACTTAGGAGTGCTATCGGGTGTCTGTCTGTGTTGCTGAGGGCTCAGGAGTATGCCCTGTGGGGTGATTCGTCAACGATGAGGATTTTTGAGTCAGTACTGGCTTTTGCACTGCATTCTAAACCTAAGGTAAGTTGCATTATTTACAATTGGTTTTACCATCTTTAAACATTAAAGTTTGCTGTGCGCGTAATTGTTCACCTCATGAAGGCTTGACCGATTTAGGTTTAAAGATATTTATTCTCAAAAAAGACACAAAGTCACTTACTATATTCTATTACTAGAACAATGCTTAATATAAATTATATTTAAAGATCATCACAGACGTCACAGTAGCACTTATTATATTGTATACACCCATCCAATGAATTCAGATTTTAGGATTTGTGATCAAATATTCCGCTAACAGAGTTTTGAATGCATTGAATGAGTGTAATTTTTTAAGACATGAGGGTATTTGTATTTTTTTTTTTTTTTTTTAAATTGTGCTCCTTCAAATGTTAACATTTTTTTGATTTAGAATGTTTTATTTTTCACTCCTTGGGTTACTAGGATGTTCTTATATTTAGGCCCGATAGGTGGCGCTATTGTTGAAATTCAAAAGGCTAAGACAAAGTCTGTCACATCAGCTAGTATTTTATATGAAGAACTAATAAATAGTAACTTTTACTAACATAATTGTTATTTGATCAAGGTCCGAAAAGCGGCTCAGCACGCCGTTACTTCGGTTTTGCGCGGCAGCTGTTTCATGATACCTTCCGAAGATCAGAAAAATAAGGTAACATTTTATTTTAGTATTCATGTGGAGATGGCATTTAATGCAGAGTTAACATAATAAAAGGTGTAAAAAGACCCTTAACGAAGCCGAAAGGCACTTGTTCTCCCCGTTATTGCGATATTTTTTGTTCTAGATACCTGGGAACCTTCTAGTTACGGAGATATTGAGGGTCAAAGTTCCAACTTTTTCACTTTTTTTTTTTAAATATGTGTTTTTAATGTATGTTTTTTACTTTAAACACCCCCACGGCCGCCTTACTATTCAATCCATCCATCAGCTCAATGTTTTCAATGCGTTACATTGAGTCTTACCGTAAAACGTGATTTGCCACCCCAAAATTGTCAAAAATAAACAAGTTCTAATTAGTAGTGTTGGTTTTTTGAAAACTGGCCACGCCTCCTTTTAGCCAACACTACCAATGGAATATTAATACAATCCATCATTTTGCTAATAAACTCATATATTTCAGGTACCAAAGCTCCACCCAGGTTCGAACCGCGTGGCTGAGTACTGTCTGTCTCAAATCAAGGCGGAGGCCTTGCTAGCCGGACATCGAACTGTGCTGCACACACTGACCATGCTTAGAGATGTATTGCCGGCGTTCAGCAAGGATTATATTAAGGTATGTAGGATATGTGGACAACTGGACAGATAATCTCATCAAGGAGAAACTGGATAGCCATGACACAAAACCGCCAAAAGTGGTGAGATTTGGAAGAGACCTACAGTCCCTATAAATAAAGGTTGCAGAAGAGAGTATGTTAGTCGGGTGGATGACATTCGGAAGATCACCGGTAAGACCTGGTTGAGACTCGCGCAGACCTGGGAAGGACACAAAAGGATGGAAGCCTACTCTAAGCAGTGGCTGGAACGAGGCTGCTGATGATGATGAGGAAGTAGTTGGAAGGAAGAGGATTTTATTAGATAGTTTATACGGGTTCTTGTATGTTGCAGGCTACTAAAACAAATTTTATTTATTTGATTATCGTATATAATTAGGATGGAGGTCTATGTCCAGCAGTGGATGTCTTTCGGCTGAAATGATGATGTTGATGAATATCGTATTCTCAACTACACAACATCAAGCAATAGTAATTGCTACTTTTCAGTATTTATCCAGAAATTTTCCTAGAAATTTCAACGGCATCTATGATTTCAATTAAGATGACTCCCATCCCGTCCGTAACGTTGGCTTATGTTATAGTAGTTATGCAGCTGCGGTTACAGGACGTAGGAGAGAAATGACACGAGGCACCCTCATTTAGATATTATGTAGATCATGAGCTCTCAGAAATCCTTTACTATATACATACTAGCTGTGCCCCGGACCTTCAGCCGCGTGAAATTAACGGTGTGAAATATACTTAATGACTTGAGAATAGGTCGTTAAGTATTATTATATACCTTTTAATTATAAATTTAAAAAAATCATAAAAATCAGTCGAGCCGTTTCGGATGAGTGCGACCACAAACACCGTGACACGAGATTTTTATACATATATAATATTTGCCGTCCTCCTCGCACGTTTTATGACCGCATCTGCCACGAGCTTGGAAGTTCAGTTCAGTTTATCGAAATTATCGATAATCTTATTCATGTTCTTCCCCAGTCAATCTGCGAAGCGATCCTCTCACTGATGACTCACAACAATGTGTACATAAAGACATGCTGCCTCCACACGCTACACGCTCTATTCTCGAACGCCCGCGACTCCAGCAATATGACCGCGTCCCTAGCAGTACAGCTGACAAGGGCGCTGATGGCGGCGCGGCCTCCCGCGAACGATACGGGACAAGTGCAGGCTTGGGCGGCCGTACTGACGCAGGGCTTCGGATGTCTCGCCAAGTAAGTCATGTCATGGCGCCTTTAATCCTCGAAGGGGTCCACCATTAAAGTTCTTGTTTTTGTGTATTCAAATTGGTGTTTTTTTTCCACGATTAGCAACGAACCATAGAAGTGGTTGCCCTAATGTTTAACTTTATGTTTGACTGTCAAAATGTTTTTTTACAAAATCACATTTGTTTTGCGTTAAAGTCATATACAGGGTATGAAAGGATATGTTGCAGACCATCAAACTGAACAACTTACTTCCATGAGTCCAATATATCGTAAATGCGAAAAATATATCAGCTGTCCTATACATTCATCCCATAAATTTCAATACCTACCCGACCCAAATGTATGGAACAGCTGAGAATTTTTTCGCTTTTACTATATTGGACCCATCGAGGAAGACGTTTAGTTTGATGGTCTGCAGCATATCCTTTCATATGACTTTACCCTTTCTGTTACACGTTGTATAATACAGAGACAATGATTAACTGAATAGTTTTATTATTTCAAAAACTGAAGCATAATAGGACCCATTTGACAACTCTTCTCTGATATAATATTCTAATAAATGATATCTTATTTCACCAGTCTGGACCTAAACTTGTGCATGCCCAACCTGCCGGCGTTTGTGAACATCTGCGTCACTGAGCTGTGGCTATCTGACGTCGCTGATATCAATTCGGCATCCACTAATGCTCTGAAGGTAAGAACAGTCTTATTCACACTTGTATAATGTATCAGGTTCTCTGCTTTAGATGCCAAATTCTAAATGAAATTTCTTGTGCCAATGTAATGTTGCTCTTCGCGTATTTAGTGATCGCAAGCGCGACTGCTGATTATGAGTTCCTGAGTTCGATTCCCGGGTCGGGCAAAGTGTTATTGGCTTTTTCAATCAGGAATTTCTCAGTAGCTGACACGGAGTCTAGATTTGTGCCTGGCTGATGGCAATAGGCTCACCCCCTCTTACATGAGAAATAAACATAACTGGCGAAATTTGTGTGAATTGTTAGGTATACCTCTGCCTATACCTTGGGGATTACAATTCGTAATAACATCATCACGAATTGTAATCCCCCAGCTATGAAGACCCCAAAAAAAAAAATGTGTTATCCTATAGATCAAACTGACAAAAACCGTACTCGTCAAATCTGCAGGGTTTTGCTAGCTAATTCAATGTAACCTTATATAAATTTAAATAAAATTACACCTACCCTCATTTCCCAGTTTTCAAAAACTAACCACCCACATATTTTCCCCTACAGGCAGTCCTCCTCGACTGCGTGAAGCTAGCCCTGGACTCCAATGAGACGTTTGTAAAGCACAAGACACACATCGACGCCATATTCAAGAGCATCGGCACCGGGTTAGACAACCCGTTCAACCAAGCGATTAGACATGTTATATTGACAATCGCTGTTTGTTTTGAGGTGAGAGTTATCGTGTGTGTGTGTGTGTGTGTGTGTGTGTGTGTGTGTGTGTGTGTGTGTGTGTGTTTTTTGAACGCCGAAATTTGAAATTTGTTTGGAGGAGCTCGTGGCTAAATAATATCCGCCGCTTGGATTATTTTTCAGGTTAAGTCGCGCTTGTCTAGGTTGGTCTGTGCATGGGTGACCACCCATTACACACCGTGACTTTATTGTCGTCTTTCAAAAGTGGTCCACTCAATGTACCCGACATAAAATAGCTCAAGGCGCGATTTTTTTTTACCTAAAATAATAGAACAAAGAAAAACAAATAATACATTAGAAAAAAAAATTGAAACATCCTGTTAATGATGTTTACGTGTCAAAGGGGAGAACATACCTACCCAGCGCTCGAGTCCAGTAGACCATCGCTCGCCACAGAGTGTTTTAACTACGTCATGCGTCATAATCACAGATATAGATAGTCCTAGATAACGCGAGAGCAACTACTTCGCGTGCCATATTATTATGTAGCTTACGTACAAAAATCGTAAGTGGCCAATTTCGAACTCAGTCTGCATCGGAGCATAGCGCTAGTCGGACGTCAGTGGGCGTCATGGCGGGGGGTAGGACGAGGGGGGCGCCGTCCGCGGCGGCGTCTTTGAATCGATTTGATTTTCCCATCACTAAATAGTGCTTGTGACGTCATAATAGGTAGTCAAAAAATGGCACGCTTGGTTTTCATACAGATCGTGATACTTGCGTTATCTAGGTCTATCTATATCTGTGGTCATAATACTAAATAATATTTTTATTTTTAAATTATTATAATCTCTACACCTATTTTTTTAATGAATGTTTAGTAGTCATTGGATACTTGAAGTGGGCTGCCTTGTAAGACGACTAAAAAGGCACGGCGTATACCGAGTTTCCTTCGTACTTCGGAAAGCACGTTAAGCCGTTGGTCCCGGCTGTCATTTGTAGATCTTTGACAGTCGTTACAGGATTGTGTGATGACAACCATTCTTACCAAGGGATATCGTATTACCCAGTACTAACTGGGTTGTGGAGGTCAAATAGGCAGTCGCTCCATGTAAAATACTGGTATTCAGATACTCCGGTTAGATTGGAAGCCGACCCCAACATAGTTGGGAAAAGGCTAGGCAGATGATGAATTTTGAAAGTTTAATGGAGGTAAAGCCTAAGAGCCTCGAGCAGAGTACAGGATTGTGTGATGAGATTGAATAATAGACTTCATTTATTATTTTGTTAGTTTAAATCTATGCAATATCAACCCTGAACTTATACTGTCACTTACGGGATATCTTCCGTGATTGTTCATTATTTTAAGCTCCCGATATTTCGACGCAAGCGCCATGATCGCGGGTTGGAAGATATCCCGTAAGTGACAGTATAAGTTTAGTTGTAAACCGTGAAAACTTAAAACAGTGTTTGGAATCAACGCTATTATTAGAACTCGGATATGCACAAGCTAACCTACGCTATTTTCGTTTGTACTAGAAAACACTGATATTAAGGTTTGACATTGAATACAAAAATCCTCGGATCTTATTCCACAGGAGGTACTTTTTTGGGTTTAATCCTATTTTGTTACCCTCTATTATTTTTCCACAAAAAATACTGATTCCAAAAGTGTATAGTTTAAGTTTCAAATTCAACTAATCCTATTCCACAGATCGGTAACGAAAAAGCAGCAAATTCCCTGGGACCTCTTCTACGAAAGCTCAACGACCGTCGCGAGAGCCACAACTTTGACAACGACAAGGAGGTCGAATACGCCACTGGATGCGCCATCAAAGCTCTAGGACCCGAGTTCGTACTCAGAATTATACCTCTAAGAGACGGACCAGAGACGATCAATCTAGAACGGAGTTGGTTACTTCCAGTACTCAAAGAAAAAATCACCAATTCGAATTTAAAATTCTTCGCAACAGAGGTTTTAGAAATGGCAACATTCTGTCGGAAAAAATCCCGAGAATTAACCCAATTAAAGGATACCCCCGGATCACATACTTACGAGTTACTCTGCAATCAATTCTGGGCCTTATTGCCATCTTTTTGCAATAACCCGAAAGATATAAAAGATAATTTCAAGTCTGTTGCAAGAGTGTTAGGTAGTGTGTTGAAAGATAACCCGGAGTTCAGACTGTCCGTTATGCAGGCGTTAAGGAAATTGATCTCTTGTTCGGTTGATAATGAAGAAGATCAATTAGAATTGGGAAGGTTCGCTAAGAATTATTTGCCGATTTTGTTGAACATTTATATGTCGCCGGCGAAAGGAAGCAGCGCGGAGGGACAGAGGTTAGCGGCCTTGGAAACTATACAGGTGAATATCAACAGTTCTGTTATTCATTTTACTTGTCTTACGGTCTTAGTGTCTTAGAAAGAAATCAAGCTCACGGCAGTCATGCAGTTGTATTTGTCGGGCCCGGAGAGAGACGAAAGGCAATCATTCATCAAGCATCAAAGGAGATCATTCAGGCTCCATACATTTTTGGGCCTTTTCTGAAAGTGCCGGTGCCATTAGTTCTAGCAAAATGTATAATTATTTTATGTTTCCCAGCACTTTCAAAAATCAATAAATGTATGAAAATGATGAATCATCGAACTTGTATAACTTGGTCCAGAGCGATCTTACAAATTTTGTGCCATATTAACTATTGCTCCAAATGGCTAGTTCTGAAAAAATAGTTTCAGAAACGGCCCAAAAAATGATCTCCTTTTGCAATAGAAACCTCACGGCACAATGGCCAATAGAAAAGCTTTTGTGAAAATAAAATTGTCAGCGCACCTGTCTGTTCAACGATAGAAATTGACTCGTTTCGGCCACTTGATTCTGCCTTACAATACTTTTTTTTTTTGTAATATAAATAAGGCCCGTTTTTACTCACATTTTTTTTTCAAGTCCTACTATTTTTTATCATTTAAAACTAAGGTGCTCCATCATTGCAACATTCGCATGTAGTGTAACCAGGGACCCATTAATCAGGTTAAAAGTTAAACTGTTAGATTTATAAGCCATATTATGTTTGATCAACCATTATACGGGTTAACCCTTATAGTATGTATATGGTTTAACCATTTAAATATTGCTGATTAACTGCGGGCCAACTCCGTCACTTTCATCCATATTTATTATGTACAAAAATGAACTCTGTGCGGTTATTATAGGCTGATTAACCCTTAAATACGGGTTAACCATTACTCTAGGGTCTTTCACCGATCCCTAAAAAATTACCCAATTAAAACCCCTATATGGGTAACCAGTAAACTTTTCGGTCCCTAAATAAAACAATTAAAAAAAAACCGATTTTGTACAGAATAATATAATAAGAATTTATTTGTACACAAGGAAAAAAAAACTTACATAACACAGTAAATAAAGTTGTGCAGTAAAGACATATTAACATGCGAAGTTCTGCCACCTAAACTAGGCCAGAAGCCTGTGTTTTAGGAGCCAATGTTCCTTCAAATGATTGGCACTCTAATAGAATTGTCAGTTATGCATGTTGTTACACAATAACTTATAATATTCTTATAGTAGAGACAAGTGTATCGTTATTACAGGTGGCGCACTGTAATGCTCGGTTTTCCTCACTCACTGATGTAATGCTCGAATCTGAACTGTAGCATATCAGGCGAATGAGGAGGCGCCCTTATAATTGTGTTCTACAACGAAATTTTTCACACAGGTATACCTAACAATCAGCGAACAAACACTCCGCGAAGAATTATTCACGAACGCGCTACAGCAGCTAGAAACCTCGAAAGACAACCATTTCCAAAGGGAATCTATCCTAGACGTCATAAGAGCCTTAGTGCTTTACCAATCTAGCGAAACAATTGCTAAGCTTTTCGAAGAATGGGTCTACCCGCTCTGCGAAACCGTCTTGGAAGACCCTAAAAAACATAAGAAAGCGAAAAAGGAGAAAGAAATGGAAACAGAAGGGGAGAACGAGGAGGGAGACAAGAAAAAGAGAGACTTGAAATATAAGGAGAAATCGAAACTATTAGAAATGGAACATAAGAAAGCATATAGGATACTGGAAGAGATTTTCAAAAGTGATAAGGAGAGTTGTAAGCAGTTTTTGAAAGAGAATTATAAGAAGATTAAGAAGTTGTTGATGAGTTCTTTGAATAAGGTTGCTGATAGCAGTAAGGCGGCTAGATTAAGGTACTTCGTTTATTCAAAATTATAGTTAAATTAAATTCAGCAGTCTATGACTTTTATTTTTACTTAGATCGGAAAAAAAATAAGTTTCGTAGAAAAATCTGTCTGTTTTTAAATTATATTTTATTAGTCAGCCGCGTGTCTCATTTCTGTTCATCGAGCAAATTCCAAATTTTTTACTCCTATTGAGAAATTTAGTATCAGACAAATCCAATGAAACATCGTTATTTCAACGATCTTTGGATCGATTCTTGAATCAGGCAACTCAAGAATCGGACCAAAGATCGCTGCAATAATGAACATGAAACCAACAAGTACTTATACATTTATACAGGGTGTAACAGAAAGGGTATAGTCATATGAAACGATATGCTGCAGACCATCAAACTGAACAACTTTCTCCTTGGGTCCAACATCGTAAATGCGAAAAAAATATCAGCTGCCCCACACAAAATTTCAATACCTACTCGACCCAAATGTATCGGGCAGCTGATAATTGTTTCCCATTTACGATATTGGTACAAGGAGAAAGTTGTTCAGTTTGATGGTCTGCAGCATATCCTTTCATATGACTATACCCTTTCTGTTACACCCTGTATACTAAACAAAAGTATTCTCTTCTCTTATTAATTAGTAAAACTAAAAAAACCTTTATCAAAAACTTTTTACACAGATGTATAGAACACCTAATAAACACAACACCTTTCCTAAACGCCGAGAGCAAGCTACTGAAGAGTGCTATCGCCGAATCCGTCATATGCACTAAGGACATCAACAGCAAATGTCGCCAGTGTGCTTTCAACCTTATCAATACTGTTGGCGAGGTTCTGAAGACGCAGGAAGGAGGTATGTGGTTTCAATATCATCTAAGTGTCATCCATATTATAAAAAAATATTTTTAGATAATTAAAAAAAGGCCTTGATCATTATCATTCAAAACTTATACTGTGACTTATGGGATACCTTCCGTGATTGTTCATTATTTTGAGCTCCCGATATTTCGACGCTGTTGCAAGCGCCATGATCGCGGGTGGACTGGAGAATGCGGGTGGATGGAAAATAAATTGTTAAGAGCAGACAAATCAATTTACCCTCTTTCTTTGTCTTTTGCTAAGCGCATTACTGGAACTCGACACTAAGTCACGGAACACTCACACTCACTCACTCTCTCTCTCTCTCTCTCTCTCTCTCTCTCGTCTCGGTCTCACTCTGAATATCGGGAGCTCAAAATAATGAACAATCACGGAAGATCCCGTAAGTAACAGTATAAGTTTAGTTGTAAACCGTGAAAGCTTAAAACAGTGTTTCATCATCATTCTCTTGCCCTTATCCCAATTTGTTTGGGGTCGGTGCAGCATGTCTTCTTCTTCCATACAGCTCTATTACTCGTCGTCTCATCAGAACCAAACTTCATTTTAATGTTTTATTCTAAAGAATTTACAGCACATTATCCAATTGTTTGTATTTTACCATTTGGTGCAGACAATATAATTTTTGTGGGTGAAATTTACAACGTCAAAAAAATATCTGTTTTATCTCAATATTACACGTTGTACATTACACAGTTGTTGGCGTCTCCTTTTAAGCATATAGATTCATATGAAGCATGAAGTTTAAAAGCCGTCAGACCACTGAAACACTGAATTGCATAATTTAATCTATACTTCTATAGTAATATTAAAACTCAAAGCATTTATTTCAATTAGACCGTCACAGGCACTTTTGAATGTCAAATAAAACAAAAAAAAGCGAAGATACAGTCACAGTCACAAGGCATAATAACTTGAGAAAGTACTGTAGTTGCACATTCCAAAGCGTAGATCTCTATGGAGAAGAATGGGCAAGAAACTCCATGGGCACTCTTTTAAATCAAAATATTCTTACAAATTTACATTATATAGACGTAAAGTTTGGATGAGGGATAATCTTCGGAACTACTGATCTGAGTCCGAAAATTCTTTTCCTTATAAGGAAGCTACATTATCCCCGAGTGTCATAGGCATATTTAAAATGTACCCGTGAGACAATTTACGACGATAACGCGTAACGGTAGTTTCAAATACTTTAAGAAATCTTGTGACTTATGTGTAAAGAAAGTGATAAAAATCCCCAATACAGGGTCTAAGGGACAGCTCTCTACAAACTGACAGGGTGTATTCAGCTCCTTATTTTAAGTTATATTCCACCTGAATCTTTCGCCGGTTTTTTTTTTAATTTTTCTTTTTAAATTTCTATTCCTTTATTTCAATGTAAAATTACATTCCTTGTACCCAGCACTCCATTTATGTACATAATACGGGTAAAATAAAAAATCCAACAGTTCATCGAACTCGTCGTCGCGCTTGCCGTTCGCTACGTGCGTTTTGCAACGGTAACGATACATTGCGTATGAGGAAATAAAACAAATAAAATTTATTGGATTCCCATAACATTCCTGAAGTTATTTCTTGTACCGGTCATCTTAGTATAATATACAGAATTCACCCGATCCCCCAGTTTGTGGAGGGCTGTCTCTCACACCCTATATACGACGTGCCAAAAACTACATACTCAATTCAAACTTTTCCCCAGGCATGCAAGCATTCGTCAACATGCTAACCTCAGGCCTCGCCGCGCCCATCCCGCGCATCATAAGCGCGACGTTGCGAGCTCTCGCCTCGGCGCTGTTCAACTTGTCAGAGCACATGGGACTGAGCACAGTGCAGACACTACTGGAGACCGTGGTCACGCACATGACTGACAGTAACAGAGAGGTGGTCGCTGCGTCTATGAGCTTCTTGAAGGTTAGTGCATCCATCTGTTCCTGTAATGAGCAAGCAATAGGACAGCACCATTCTCTTAAAGATGGTCATGGACAGTTCAATGTTATGCGATTTCTGTCACCCTGCCCTGCACATGGCTTGGCCTGCAAATGATCATGGGGCACTGCTAGAAGAACGTGAGTCTTGTGGAGACTTATTCTGTCTCAAGACCACAATCCTGTCACCGTGTTATATTTATGGTCAACTAAGAATTTCAAAACAGAACGTCACTTCCTCACCCTAACGTAATGTGACGCAGTATTCTTCACCAATTTCACTAGTTACCTTAACTATTTTTTGACAGGTATACACAAAAGTCCTGCCCACAGACGTACTAGCAGGTTCCCTACCTCTTATCTTCAAAACCCTCTCCTCAATGCCTGACGACTGCAAGAGACACTCCCGCCTGGAGATCGGCTACTTCCTAAATAAGATGATGAGGAAATTTGGCGCCGATACCGTGGAGAAACTCATACCGCAGACTGATGATGTCATGCTGAGAAGATTGAGGAATATCAGGAAGATGGATAATAGGAAGAAGAGGCAGAAGGAGAATCAGCGGTGAGTGCTTGATTTGGGTTGATCCGTAAACTGCCAAATTCTTCAAGCAAAGAACATCAAAATTCTCTCAAGCTAAGAACAGCGTTTCTTACGAAAACCGATATAACAATTCTTGTTTTTACACGCTTGATGAGATCACATGCATGTCATATTTTATATGTTTACTGCATTCTTTGCACCGCTTTATAATGTCACAGGATAATTGAAAAAATCGTTAACTTTTTGGCCAAAATAATTGAATTTTGCAAAGGACTAGCGGGATTATCGCTAGAAAGATTTTCAATTACCCTGTGATGTACGATATCAGCATCAGGCACTTGAAATAATCACTGCACATGTACCAAACACAATCCTAACTTATCTTCTTCTTGCAGAGACCAATCCGACAACGATTCAGACAATGACATGCAAATCAAGGGCACATCGAAGACTTTGGAAGACATTCTCAAGGATTCCGACTCGGACATGGAATTCATGGATGAGGAGGAGGACAGGCCGAAGCCGAAGGTTAAAAAGATGATGAAGGGCAGGAGTCAGGCCTGGATTCAGGATGATCCGGAGAATATTGTGGATCTGGCTGATGTGTCAGCGTCGAGGAAGATTACAGGTATGTTCATGGAAATGTTGACTGAAATTCTCACATGTGTAAAGATGCGCTGAACGTTAGAGGTTTAAGAAGTTTTCGTTGTCGATCGATGAACGGATACACTGCATAGCCAATGCTAGGCCAACGTTACTCATAGTCTTCTAGCTTATTTATCTATAAAATAAAACGAAGGGTGATTTTAGATCTAGCTTTAATGGTATAGTCTTAGAAACGGCGAAACACAACCTACGACTAACCTAACCATACTATTTTTTTAACTTAACATCTAGCATGAAACCCAGGGTTTTAGGCCTGGACTAATCTTCCCTATTTCTCACAGCTACCGACCCATCCCGCAAACAAAAGGCTTCAGAAGTGAAAGCACTGAAGAAAAAAGATGGCGGCTTTAAGACCGCGCCGGACGGAAGACTAATCATCACTGATGACGCCTTCGATGATGGTGATGACGAACCCAGGCCGAGCGGGGATATCGATACCGATACCGATGACACTGGTAAGTACAATGTTAAAGATGGTTTCAAGACTGCGCCAGACGGAAGACTGATCATCACTGATAACGCGTTCGATGATGGTGACGACGAGCCCCGGCCTAGCGGGGATATCGATACCGATACTGATGACACTGGTAAGTACAATGTTAAAGATGGCTTCAAGACGGCGCCAGACGGAAGACTGATCATCACTGATGACGCGTTCGATGATGGTGACGACGAGCCCCGGCCTAGCAGGGATATTGATACCGATACTGATGACACTGGTAAGTACAATATTAAAGATGGCTTCAAGACGGCGCCAGACGGAAGACTGATCATCACTGATGACGCGTTCGATGATGGTGACGACGAGCCCCGGCCTAGCGGGGATATCGATACCGATACTGATGACACTGGCAAGTACAATGTTAAAGATGGCTTCAAGACGGCGCCAGACGGAAAACTGATCATCACTGATGACGCGTTCGATGATGGTGATGACGACCCCAGGCCGAGCCGATATCGATACCGATACCTGTCGATTTGCCAGCTTGTCTTTAATATACAAGCGTATATTTAATAGCGCTCGTATTCTTCTTTAGTTGAACTCTTCTTCTTCAGACCTGCGCTGGGCTACCTGATTACGTTCATACGTTGCACGACAGCAATTTCAAACTATCGCTTGTGGGGTAATTTCATATTTCGAAACCGCAAGCCACCTAAAATGGATCTTTTATTCGTCGCTATATCTATATTTTTTTCTAGATGCTGAAGACGAAGACAACAAAGAATCAAAGCCTTCAAAACTGCTGAAACCCGGGGCCAAGCGTCGCTACGATGACATCCTGAGCGTGAAGAGTGGCAAGTCGGGCAGGAGTAGAGCCTCCACTGTCACTGTGGGCTCCAAGTACAAGGCGGGAGGCAAGGGTATTCACAGGTAACTGCTTCAGTTAAATTTGTAACAGACCCTTCACAAAGCCGTCAAATATACATTCTGTACATCAAACTAAGTAAATCTACGCAAAAATGTATTGCTGGGAAACGACTTTTTTTTAGGGTAAAAAATTACGTTTTACGTTAGGACTCATTGTAACGCAGGCTAAACATTGTGCCGATGGATGCATTGATTAGTACAGGAGTTGAGAAAGTATTTAAAGTAAATTTATAAACTTATAACATTAAAAACTTGTATAAAAAAAAACTCGTGAAAAATTTTACTTCCAATATCTCCGTAAATTGAAGGTTCCCAAGGTATGGTCTAAAACAAAAGAATTATCACAATGACGGGAAGAACTTTCGACTTTGTTAAGGGTACTTTTTACACCCAATATTATGTTATGGCACAGATAATATAATACTGCGGTTGTGGCTATCAACTCACAAATAAATGCTCGTTTTTAAGTACCAACTAGGGGCCTAGCACTTCTTAGACGATGACTAACCGTGACTTTTTAGTTGGCAAACACGTGCACTTGGTCATAATAAAAAGTGGCCAAGTTTAGAGGCAGGCCTTAGGCCCGGTTTTCACCGAAGCGGGGGTGGATCGACCAATCCTATAGATTGATATTTGAAATCCAGATGGTGTCTCTAGTAACTTAACATAACATCACGCCTGTAATCCTCGAAAGGTTAGGCAGAGGTATACCTAATAGCACACCCACATTTCGCCAGTTATGGTTTAAGTCCCATGTAATAGGGAGCGAGCCTATTGCCATCAACCATTCACAAATCCACTCTGTGGCTGCTACTGAGAAATTCCTGATGGAAAACCCAATGTTACTTTACCACACCCGAGAATCGAACCCAGGACCTCATGCTCAGCAGTCGCGGTTGCGACTACTTGACCAACGAGGCAGTATCTTTATCTTTGGTTATTCGTCTTTCACTCCCTGCTTTAGTGAAAACGGGATCTTAAGCGCAGAGGACCAGCGCATGAGCAAGCCACTCAATTCTAAAGCTAACATGTTTCAACGGTGCTAACAAAATATTGTATTCCAGACCCCTCGGTTCAGCAGCGTCGGTTGCATCCGGTGCGGGTACAGAATACATGTCCAAGAAAGCGAAGGGCGATATCAAGAAGCAAGGCAAACACGATCCGTACGCGTACCTACCGCTGTCCAGGAAGAATTTGAACAAGAGGTAAGTGACTATAGCTGTACATGGATCTTTTGGCATGTGGCCTTAGGATTAGTTCACACGCGACGTAACGTGACGTGAGAATGCTTAGAGAGGTTGTTTCGCGCTGGGCAGCGCTTCCATAAGTCCGTTTACGACTTACGAAATGTCATACAAACTTTCAAATCCTTTTTTTTTCGAAATGACTGAACCGGTTTTAATGAAACTTCATACGCATAATCAAGATACATAGGTCTTAAAAGTCATCAGAGAATATTTTCGAAAAATAGTGTTACAGCTAAATTAGACCGATTTTGGATTTTCCATAGAAAAAGAAATTTCCAATTATCTTTTTTTTAAAGAGACAATTTCATATAACTTTCATATAAAAAAAAAAACTAATTGTTTACTATGTTTTGTAGCTTACATTGCAAACACAAATATGGAAAATGGTTGTAGACAATAAAATGGTTACTTCTACGTGTTTAGATCTTTTTCTAACTATACATAAATAAAAATAGGCCGCGACAAAGGTACTATCCCCAACTACATAAATAGCGACATTAAGTTGTATGTCACGTCCTATTCTCCGGAAATACTGCGCCGATTTTCATGAACTTCGTCTAGTTTGACTTGGCTTTGTTCCAAGTGGAGTAAAAAAACATCATTCCGTTGTGGGATAATGACATAAATCAATGACATAACATGTTGTTTTAGAAATGAAGGAAACTTGCAGTTTTGTATTCTACAATATTACAAACATAACATCACGCTTGTTATCCCCGAAGGGTTAGGCAGAGGTGTACTTAGTAAGACACCCACATCTCGCCAGTTTCAAGTCTTATGTAATAGGGGGCGAGCCTACTGCCATCAACTAGGCACTACTCCTGACTCTGTGGCTGCTTTGATAAATTCCGGATGGGAACCCAATAACCCTTTGCCCGGCCTAGAAATCGAACCTAGGACCTCATGCTCAGCAGTCGTCACAAACGAGGCAAACATAACATTATAAATTAAAAAAAATACGTCGCGTCCTATGATGTTGTCATCGTATATTTTAACGTCTTGACCAGTTCCATTAATTGCATTCAAATGTGAGCTTAAACGCCTATTCAAATCTAAGCGGCATTCGCTGCCGTCTTCGGTAGAGAAAACCGAGTGGGTATGAGGTAATTTTACTGTTCACAATAAAGCGGATTTCGCTACCGTCTGCGGTACTTGATACTAAATACCTGAGCGACAACCGCGCGGTATGCACTTCTACCCACAGCGGCAGCGAATACCGCTCAGGTCGCTCTAGCTGCGGAACTTGATACTAAATACCTGAGCGAAACCCGCGCGGTATGCACTTCTACCCACAGCGGCAGCGAATACCACTCAAGTCGCTCTAGCTGCGGAACTTGATACTAAATACCTGAGCGAAACCCGCGCGGTATGCACTTCTACCCACAGCGGCAGCTACTACCGCTCAAGTCGCTCTAGCTGCGGAACTTGATACTAAATACCTGAGCGACAACCGCGCGGTATGCACTTCTACCCACAGCGGCAGCGAATACCGCTCAGGTCGCTCTAGCTGCGGAACTTGATACTAAATACCTGAGCGAAACCCGCGCGGTATGCACTTCTACCCACAGCGGCAGCGAATACCACTCAAGTCGCTCTAGCTGCGGAACTTGATACTAAATACCTGAGCGAAACCCGCGCGGTATGCACTTCTACCCACAGCGGCAGCTACTACCGCTCAAGTCGCTCTAGCTGCGGAACTTGATACTAAATACCTGAGCGAAACCCGCGCGGTATGTAACTCTACCCACAGCGGCAGCGAATACCGCTTAGGTTTGCAAGGGCCTTTAAACGGTGTTTCGCGACCTAACACTACACGTTACGGCACGGCACGTTGCGTGGGTCACACATTGTACATACACCAGCACATCAAGCTACCCGAAACTGTAAAATTTACCCAATCAACCTTCAACCTAACGCTTTAGCGATAAAGTTGAAAATCCATTAAAGAAATTTGTCAGATTGTAGTAGCTTGGTGTGCGGACGTCTTTACAATCAACGGTCAAGAAAACGGTCAGGAGGACTATTATTAAATATTTTTTGAGTATTTAAATTGTGTTTATAAATAGAATATCATAGATAAACATGATTATTTAGAACAAATTTTTACTTTTATGACTAAATTAACATTTATTTGTGTTCTAAATTCAAAAATATTAGAATTTTCTATTTTTCATATTAGGCTGTTTAGCGGCATTATGCCTTTGCTTCTTCCTCAACCTGGCGAAAGACAAGCGCAAAAAAGAAGCAAATTACATCATAGTTTCTTATTCATTCCTAACAAAAATACTTTCCGTTCTAATAACTTATTTCTTCGAAAGTGTATTGAAAAACGTCGTTTGATACGCGTTGGGATTTGTTACTGCGGTTCTCGGCTCCCTAAGAACCTCGCCTGCGGCTCGGGTGTTAATTCCGCCTCAAATGCAATAACAAAATTTTCCCACTTATATCAAAATCTACTAGAACCAACATCTAAAAAAGGAGGTGGTTATATATTCCACCAATATTTTTTTTTTGTTATCTTATTTTAATGAAAATCTTTTATTGCAGGAAAAAAGCCGTGACATCGAAGCAGTTCAAAGGCGTCGTCAAATCAAAAACTAAGGGAGGAAGGATAAAGAAGAAATGAGATCTATCTTTAGTCAAATAGTTATAACTTGTATGTAATATTTAAATTGTATATCATCTCATCTTCTTATCATTTTCTTTGTCAAAGCTTGAAATGAATTGCATTTTTTCAAAAAAATATAAGGACATGATAATGCCAACCGGTTGCATTTGCAAGCAATCACTATATAATTTTGTCAACAAACTAGCTTTCTCTCAAAATTATTAGTTTGGTAAAAAAAATAAGACAAAAATAAAAAAAAACTAACGTTTTGACGAACTGCGAATAGCAATCTGTGAATCTTATACGAGTAACATGTGTATGTTATGCAAAGCTTCAGTGCCCGAATTAATCACACATAAAAAAATACCTACATAAATATTTATACTCTGTGGTTGAACCTGCTTACGTTCGACCAATCAAACATCGTTATTGATTTGTGAAATGTTGAAAATTTAAAGCATAAAAAATAAATCAACATGAAATATTGTATTGTTTTATTTATTAGTGAGTACCCCCACAGATAACGCAAGGATCACGATCCGCATGAAAACCAAGCCTGGGATTTTTAGACTACCTGCTATGACGTCACAAGCACTATTTAGTTACTATAAGTTTACGTTTTTGACCTGTAAATGTCTAATATTAAGTTCCGTTGTTGTTTTAAACAAATTAACTTGCTGCGATAGTAGCCACGTTAAAAAATGAGACTAGCAAGTAACTCGTATGGAGTTACATAATTATAATCATTAAAATCATCAATACAACCGTCGAAGTTCATTTAACCCCATGCAATAACTATTTCATGAAAAAGTCATTCAATGGGGTTAAATGAACTTATGGTTAAATGTATTGATGATTTTAATGATTATAATTCTGTAACTACATACGCGTTACTTGCGCGACTCATTTTTCATCAACATACAACCTGACACTGACCTGCAAATTGCAAAAAAACATAAGAAAATTTGAATTTCGTGGGCTACCCTGGCTCTTCCACACAGGGCATGCGAAGTAGGTGCTCTTGCGTTATATAGGCATATCTATATCTGTGGTACACACCTAGGTTATAGATAGTCAGAAGTCCGAAAGTTTGACAGCCAGTCCTGCCAAGGGTCATGATGTTACCTAGTTGTGGATTGTGGAGAACATCTAGCTAGACTGTCAAAATGAACATATAATGTTGTCCACTGCTGGGACACAATCGCACTGCTTCGCACCGAGAGAGGTACTGGCCCGTAATCCACTAAGCGGACCCAGCATCGACAGCACGGTTGGCGCGGTGGCTGAGCGCATGGCTGCTGCGCTGCGTGTCGCCGCGTCGCGTCGCCGGTTCGATTCCCACACAACAAATATTTGTATGGCCGATCGGTCGATGTTCCGGGTCTGGCTGTTTGTATGCATCCACGTTACAGGAGAAATTCATAAAAAAATAAAAAGTGGCAAAGCCTAGGCCTAGAGTGGCGCAAAGTTTAAAAAAAATGTATCGGTTGGTAGATGACACATGTCTTCGAATTTTGGTTCTAAAACATGCCAATTTCCTGAACATGTTGTCCTTTACCGTTTTGAGAGCATTGGTAATTAAATAAATTACGTTGCCTGCCTGGGTTTGCAACTTTGCACCCTCGACCTTGAATCGTTAAAGAAGCCGATACCACTGAGCCACTACTTCTAGTATCCATTTTGTCCATCAAACGACTGTAAATTACTAGATAGTTGTTGATAACTTGACAGTACAGTATTGAGCATTCAGCTCAAAAGGTTGATGAAGCAGAGTGCGACTGTGGGGTTTCATTCCAAACCAAGGCCCACTTCCTGACCTACTGCTCTTTGTGCGACTTGCACATGTCACTGTTCCTAAATTGCCATAGGCTGATTTTTTCTTTCTAAATCATGTTAGTATTCGTATATTCGTAGGGTCGGCACCAGCACTGTAAGAGACCTGTCCGAAGCCACTACCAATGCCGTCAATGTGGCTGAGTTCAGAAACCAAGAAGTGATTCAATTAAACTTCTAATATGTTTTTTCATAGTTACAGTTGAAGCTAATAAAATGAAGTTGCTCGTTGTTCTACTGAGATACAAACACGACTGTTGCAAGTGGGAGGGTTAGAACACATGTATCCTTACAAAGAGTAGACCTGGTGTCCCTGCAGTAGGAACGTTATAGGCTAATTAACAGGTGCCCCAAAACATAGTCAGACCTGGTGCCTCCTTTTCGCCTAACTAACGAAGCATATAGTAACTGTAGAATGCCCTGTTTTAATTTGCGATAATAACTTAGGCCTACTCAAATTATTTGGGGTCGGCGCACCATGTTTTTTCTATACTTCTCTATTACTCGTCATCTCATCAGACAACTCCTTTCTTGCCATATCATCCTTCACTCAGTCCATCGATCGTTTCTTTGGTCTTCCTCTACTCTTACACCCATCCACATTCATACTCAAAACTTTCCTCACGACATTTTCCTCATTCCTCCGCATCACATGGCCATACCAAACTTAGGCCTACCAGCGAACTGAAAATACAACCCAATCATAAATTCATTACACCTGTCAATCCCGTTCAATTATATCCTAATCGATCCATAAACTGAGGCTAAATAGAGCCATAACTACGTTCATGAACTCTTGACATTAGCAGTTTGTATTGATACAATTGAAAACATATTGTGATCGAAATGGCAACGTCGCCAATATTGTCGATATAGATTTGTTTGTAAATAATTAATTGGTTATCGCTCATTGGTTTCCAATTTGCTGCTAGAGATAAATAGGTGGAATAAAAATGATAACGCTTGTGTATCGAGGGGTTAAGTAGAGATATGGCCAAACTCATATTTGGACGATGCATAAACTTGAGGATGCTATTTCTGTTTCTTTTGAAATAGGTACCCTATTAATAAGCGTGGATAATTAACAGTAGTTTCACTATATATATTTAAAGATTTAGTTAAAGGCTTAAATGAACTACTCCGGACATTAATAAAGGGGTTATTACAATTTGAACGGTGAATCGAACCCCAGCAGTTTGTAATGAATTGTTCTAAGACACGTCGGTGGTTTCTCCTCGGCGCGGCGCTGCGGCGGCGGCGGCTGTGCCAAGAGCTTGGCTCGATTTTTTGTAAATCTATGTAAAGAGGCAGATAAAAATATTGATGTTGAAAAATAGTGAATTTGATAGATATCAAACACTAACTGTGCCCGCGACTTCATCCGTGTGGACTTAGACCTTTCTCAGCCTGTTACTTGCACCAGGCACTTTGTTACGGGTCTATTTGAAATAAATGCTTTGAGTTTAAATCAAGTCTATAACCTGCCCAATTAACAAACACCAAAACAATGGTGTAAATTGTCATACTAATGAACAGACAAAGTCATGTTACGTTTTATAATAATAGGCTGAGAAAAATCTAGTCCACGCGGACGAAGTCCCGGGCACAGCTAGTTATTTTATAAAGGTAGCGCGCAGCGCAGGATGTGCTCTTATACGATCCATTAGCAGCCTTTTACGACAACCGGCGTCTATGTACCTTATAGAAAAGAGGAAATATAGTATTTGCTTTATTGCAGGATACCATACGAGTCATACTTAACCTTTGAACCGACATATTATTTTGTTATTTTGTCTATACTACTATTGCTATTAGTGTCAGTTTTTGATCTCTTCTTTAGTTTAAGTCAAAGATGTTTTGTTTTCTATTTTATGTTACATTTTCTATAACTTTACTATAATATAGCTATATTGTAGGAAGGTACTTAAGAGAATGTTGTGTACACCTGTAATTGGTATCTATGCTAATAGCCGAAGTGCGGCTACACCTAGCTTTAGCCGGCTAAACCTAGGTGCGGCCAGATAAACTTAGATTAGATGTAAGTACATCTAAACTAAGTTCATCTAGTAAGATAAGTATCTTCGGGTAGAACATGCAACCAATTTGGAAGTAACGCTCGCCGGCCGCTACCGCGGCAACGCTCGCTGCGCTCGCTCGGCTCGCGCGTGTTTGGTCACAGTTCTAATCAGACCTCCTCTAATCCATTAAAATTTGGTCGATGTGTCCTAGCAATAAAAAGGATATACAACTGTTACCGGCCGCACCAAGGTTTAGCCGGCTAGAACTAGGTGTAGCCGCACTAGGTTTAGCCGTAACATCTACATAAGAACCCTAACCTGTAAACTTTTATTGTTAAATGTTTTACTGTTGGCGTACCTATTTTAAATAAATAAATACCTAGGAGTAGGTACCTATAGCTTAGCTAGTTAAAGTAAAACAATATAAGTAATGGTAGGCATTCACTATTGGTATTTAATCAACGTTTCAGACTGTAAACTGCTTTATAAATAACGAAGGTGGTAATGCTACGATTGGTGTGGCTGAGCGATCGACTTCTACAGGATGCGGGTTGGATTCCTGCACGGAACACATAATAAATTGTATTGTCTTTATTTGTAGACAATACGACACGCATCAGTTTCGCGCGGTGACGAATTTTCATAAAAACTTTCAACCCTTATTTCACCCACGACTAATTCAATCAAATCCACTGGAAAATTGAACAACTAATGTTGAATTTTCCATAACCCTTTCTTAGCCGATGCCTACGTCATTATAACTGGCTGTTTGCATGACCGATCTGTGTCTATAGTGCTTTAAGCTGTGCCTTGAGCCGTGCGAGTCAGGACAAACGATTTTATACTTAAGTATACCTACGTAGTACCATACTTATAGATAGATAGTTGTCCCGGCCCGGTGTTTTGAGTTTAATGTGCACCGATTTCCTTTCCTGCTACGTTTAATGAATAGACAAACGAAACCGCAAAGTGGATACAAATTGTTAAATAGTTCTTTGGATGGATGGATCTTCAGCTCGAAAAACATCTAATATCATTCGGGAATTTTTGGGTGCTTTGCAATTAAGTTTTTATCGTTACAACGTTGTTACCTTGCTTGAGTTTTGAACTAAACTGGGTGCCTACTCAATCTTATAATAACGTAAGGCGCGAACTACACTGAAACGTAAGGTAACGGTGCGGCGCAGGCGTGGAATTAATAAGGAAACGAAAGAATGGCGTGTCTGCGCCGCGCCGCTTTTTCACGACACGTCGCCTACGTACATTTTGTCTGAAAACTTTTTGAAGCGGCATCATGCCTGCGCCGCGCCTTCACCTTACCCCGTTTCTGTGTAATTCGCGCCTAACAGTCACGTAATACTTTTACAAAAAGTAACTGCTTAGCTAGGTACATAGGTTACTTTAGATTTTTACCTAGATGACCTTCTCATCCACTCATAACGAATACGTAGGTACCAGTAGCGAAGGGTCGATTTTTGTAAGAGGTAAGCCGGAGTACATATCTTTAATGTGATTATATTATTTGTCTATAGAATACTGACTGCCATTTTGCAAAGGGAAGCCTGTAGGAATCGAGTTGTATAAAACCTTCGCCACTGGTAGGTACTTACCCATAATTCCTAACTAATATTATTAATGTGAAAGTACCTAACTCTGTCTGTCTGTTACTTTTCGGCTAGTATTCACAAGCAGGCACACAGGTATAAACCTATGCAGTATTAGGACTTGATCGTACGTTCCCGTGGACAATTTCTAATCTCCAAGAGGAAGAGGCTTTCAGGTACCTAGGTACTGCCTGAAGCTCTCATTACTTTTGCTAATTTATGTGGTAAGGTAGGTAATACCATTATGCCTACGGTATAAACATTGATTTAAGGAATATGACAGACTAGATTGTATTTATATAAATGCTGTAAATAAGTTTAATCCTATCGGTGTTATTTCCAGTAACTTAGGACCACGAGAGACTCTTCAGACAAGTCTTCTACAATACCTACATCCTTGAATTGTGTTGATGATTAAATAATGGTTGGTCGTCAGACCATCGCTCCAGCAACACGTAGCAGCCAATTAGATTGAGTTGTCTCGTAATTTGCAAGAGTCGAGCCGTTGAATGCGCTCCGCATTCAATCACTGTGGGATTGTGACATCCATTGAGTGCATGCTATGATTGGTAGGTACATTGTTGTTATTCAATGGCTTTGGTTTGTTGGAACTTTGTAGAAATACATGCTCACCTTAGGCTTATGAAACAGTACCTAGACCACGTTTTTGTTGTTTTCGGGGGACCCCCTTGTCTTCGAGGTAAGATCGGGGTGTATGGTATTCTTATTCACTGGAGAAGAAACCAAACGAGCTGATGCACATGGGAGGTAGCCATCGTTCCCTCTTAATATACCATCCCGGAACCCTCAGTGTGCAACATCTGAGTGTTAGACCACATTTCCGGGGAGAAAAAGCAGCCATCTAACGAAGTTACAGGTGTGTTAGGATTCATAATTAGAAGAGGGGACCTCATTGATACAGACGCAGATATTTAGCAGTCGTCCAGTGATGAAGAATCAACTTCTACTACGATAATCACAAAAATAGGTCAGCCTACAGGTAGGTATAATGTAAGTAGAACTTAAATACCGATCAATACTCTTGCAATCGAAACATGATATTGGATAATACAGTTTGCGTATTTCTGAGTAGATACATTTACATATCAGTTTGATAAGAACCAACAACGTTACAAGCAGATCAGCCTGCTAGATTTTGGACGTATGACCTTTCATGTGCGAGGGAAATGAAACATTCCTCCTCACCTGTAACCAAGTTAATAAGACTCAAAGCCAAGCTTAGCGAGTGCTAACGTTTAGGATAGCATTTGCTAAGTAGTCGGGAAAAACTATTTTTTGAAGTAAAGATTTACCTAGACCTAGTTGTTTCTTTAAACTGGGATTTCGGTGTAAATTAACTTAGTTATAGACTGTAAAGTTCCTCCATGTGGTGGCGAAAATATAAAGGGTTTAAATAGACCCATAACAAAGCCGAAAGGCACTTGTTCTCCCCGTTTTTGCGATATTTTTTTTTTCTTCTAGACCATACCTGGAAGTTGGGAAATTTCTAGTTACGAAGATATTACACAATGCTTTGAGTGCTTTCCATCGAGTCCTACCGTAAAACGTGATTTTTTAACCCAAAAAAAAGTCGTTTCCCAGCAATAATTTTTGAGTAGTTACTTAGTTTGATGTACAGAATGCTTGGTTGACGGCTTCGTGAAGGGTCTGTTTACACCCTGTATGAAGGCTTTAGACGCATCCTGAGCAAGCCATGAGATTCTTACCTATAACTTCCTAAAGTAGTTCATCCAGATAAGAAGGATAAAGAGTAAGGAAAATTGAATGTAGGTAATCTAGTCTCTATAATAGTTATAAGTTTTTGAACTCTCATGGTCACTAACATTATCATTAACACTAGAAACGGGATATTTATAGTTTTGAGTTCTCGATCTATAATACCTACTTACTTCATAAGTAGGTGTATGGCCACCTGTAGCTTTGAGGAGTGGCCACATTGTGATCATCCTTCGTTCAGGTGTTTCAGTATAATGAAGACACCTGTGGCACATAGTGGTGCAACTCGGGAATAACCTTAATGCACATGTGGAATATTGTGCGCTAATTCGATTTTTTTTTTGGTCTTTGTTTTATTCCGTGTTTTTTTTGGCTGAGTAGATCGATAGGTTTTTTCTGTCACATGCTGGTATTTGTATGCATGTATGTCACAAGAGGTGACTAAAGCTTTGCGTCAAAGTGATAAGCAGTAACACAGACGATAATGCGGTGGTTACCAATTAGATCAAGATATGCACTCGTTACCTATAAGACGAATTAAGTCGGAAATTCGGAATGATTGATGTAGAATGGTTCTAGAGGAAGCCATTTCCTGTAGGTGGGTAACAGATAGGTATGTACTGTTACAAGGCGTTCAATATAACTGCCATCTTTCGTTATGTAGAAAAATCTGCGACAATCCAACATAAAGCTTTTTATTGGATAAACCAACAATCAAGAGCTAAAAGACGTCAGTACCACCGGAAACCACATGTTTCAGTCAAGCCTATTGTGTGTAAAAATAACATATCAAACGGATGCAACGTAAGTGGCGACTTTGATTTGATTACTGCGCTAGCATCGTTCACGTCCATTATAATAACAGATGCATCGCTACCAAGGAGACGCACGCCCCTATACGCTTGCGTGGACATGCCAATTGTAAAGTCATGTTAGCTAGTTTTTGTACACACGTGAACTGTTTGTCTGAAGACCTTCGCGTGTCCTCGCCAAAATCGTGGGACGTGAATAAAGAACATGAATCAGTATTCATATCTATGCTATTTATCTACAAAGGTAAACTCACATGAGGCTATTAAAAAATCTTCACACAAGCATAACGACGCAAGCGCAACACTAGCAGCACTCATAGGAACTAATGGGAAACCTGTTCCCGCGCTCGATTTATTCATATCAATACATTTTTAGGTGCGAACCGGTCAATTAAAACAAGTTATTTCAGTTATTGAGGTATTTGCCTTTATTTTCCAAAGGAGGCGATTTACTATTACGGATATACTTATTTTAATAGTATTTATATTTTTACATGGAAATTTTCATCACATTAAACCATTATTAATCCTAGGCCATTTATCAGTATTCAATTCAGTATCAACAATGAGTAATATGTCATTTCGAAAAAATACAACCATTCTGTAATAATCTATTTTTAATTCTTCATTGACACATTACCGACTCTCGCATCGGAGAAGGATTTAAAAAAATCTTACAAAATAATATACAAAATAATACAAACATTAGTTTGCTTGTCGACGAAAAAAAAATGAGATTTAACATTATCATAACATTAAATTCCTTTCGGGAAAATTCGTGATTATTTTACATTTTACATACGTGAATCCGATTCGATTCTTTACAGAAAAATAAATATACAATTATTATGTGACTACACAACCGATGATTGCTTATTAGTGCTCAGCATTTCTCGTCGGCGAGCAGCGGGTCGAGCGAGAAGCCGAGGTCAAGCACAGGCGCGGGCGGGCGCTTTCCGGGCGCGTGCTTGAGCGACGAGCGCCGGCGTTCGGGCAGCCCCGCCAGCCCGCCCAGCCCCGCCAGCCCTGCCAGACCCGCGTGCGCCGCGTGCCCGTTGAGCGCGCGCACCTCGCCGCCGAACAGCTCGCTCAACGTCTGCTGCACCTCCTTGCCGGCCGGGCCCGCGGTGGCCCCACTCACACCACTACTACACGTCACTATCAGTTTACGCACTTCTGGCTTAATCGTTTTACTAGTGTTCATATGTACAGTCTTCGATAACGACAAGGCGTTCGGATTATAATAGTAATTGTTCGAGCTGCCGGACGACTTGCACTGCGACCGCGAAAGCGATGACTTTATGTTACTCCGCACTGTTGCAAATTTTTTACCTAAAGTGATAGCGCCGCCGGCGTGCGACGCGTTGAAGGTGCAGAGCGCCAGCGGGCGTGGGCACGATGAGTACCAGCACACGTCCCCCGGCACCAGCGGCGGTGGCGGCGCCTCGTCTGGCTTGTCGTCCAGCCGCGCCGTCGGTGTTGGCAGCGGCGAGGCTATACTCAGGATGGGCACGTCGGGCGGGATCTCCGCGTCGTCCGGCATCAGGAACGCCTCCGGAGCCAGCGGCTGGCTCAGCAGAGACGTTATGCTGGACGTGTCGGGCAGCACGGAGTTAGGGTCCTCCACGCTGAGCAGACTCGCGTAGATGTCGTTGACCTGCTGCTCGGCGGTGAGGCCGTTGAAGGTGCTGAGGTCTAACGACGCATTGACTAGAAGCGGTGGGAGGTTGAGTGGGGCGGCGGGCGGAGGCGCCGGCGCTGGCGCGAGCGGCGCGGGCGGCGCGGGAGCGGGCGCGGCCGCAGCCGCCGCCACCGCGGCCGCGCCCGCGTCCCGCGACGCTCTGTGCTCCGCCAGAAGGGTGTCGAAAGGCTTGGAGCGACCGTCGACCGTCCTCCGCAACGACAGCGCGTGTGCCTTGCACGTGAGCGACCTCGTGCACGGCTTGGGGTTCTCCGCGGTCACCACACCGCAGTGTTTGTTCGGATCGTATTCTCGTAAATTAAATTTCGTTTTACTAGTTTTAGACCTAGATGACGATTTTGTCGACGGTGTGGTCGGCGTCACCGTCGGTTTCAAGAGTGGTGGTGGTGGTGGTGGAGGGTTCAGTACATTGGTTTCCATCACCGTCGACAACATCGGGGATGTATTGGGCGCAAATTGAATATTGGATAGATCTGAATCTGATATTGCGTACGCTGAAAGTGATGATGTGTGAATTGGTGCATACAAATCCTGCGTTGGAACAGTGTCTGAACCTTGGGGAAAATTAATTTCCCCCATGTTTCCAATATCCCTGATAATATTTTTCCAGTCAGCTGCATTTGTGATGTCATCTGCACTTTGAATGCCTTCAGAATTCATTATTGCAAAAATATCATCTGTCAAGTTTTCACCGAGGGGCAGATCCTCTGTGTCCTGTATACTGACAACTGGTAACTCGCCACACTCCATGCTCACCTTCACCTCTCCCGTCACAGCGGAGGATGTGCTGGCCTCATCCAGGTACTGTAGATCAGGCTGCGGTGGTAACATTAGCCTAGATAATGGCGGTGTGGCGGAGTGGACTGGGGAAGAATCCATTTTCACTGGGAGTATATCTACAGGGATGGGGGGCGGTGGTGGTTCCTTTTTATGTCGGCTGCGACTTTTGTGTGTGGGGACGGGTGGTGGGGGCGGGGGGAGAGGTTCAGCCCCCGTGTGGGACTCCAGCAAGTGTCTGTATGCCGCACTGCACTTCACTGTCACACCGCACATATGACACACTGCAGCATTTAAGTTGTCCATCTGAGGGAACAGTCCGTGGAGACTCATGCTCTCATGCTTAAGGCGGTTGAGGCCGGGGCGGCGCGCTCGCGCCTGCACCGCCTGCTTGTAGGGGTGCGCATCGTGCACGCGCCGCACCGACGCGCCGCCCTTGACGTCCACCGCCGCCGGCGACGTGAACGTAGCGTCATCGTCCCGCCGCGGCGACAGGTGCCCTATTTCACTGACCCACAGGTCCCAGGGTTTCTCATTGCACTTAACCGGGCTCACGATCTTCGCCGCGAACGAGTAGTCGCCGGACATATTTCTGCATTAACCAATGATCCGATCTTGAAACTCGTGCGTCCGCCTCACGGGAGTCCAGCCATACCATAACCAGCCTCACTCCACTGTTAGGTTATTACCCCATATCTGCTTCGAGATCACTGCCTGTCGCAAGCGCAACCAGGGTCACATCGTAGCTCGATTGTTTACTTCATTATACACACATATCAACTTAAAACGTGTTGTGATTGTCTTAGCTTTTATATTTACAGGGACAGATGATCTATCTCACTGACAGCTGATTATGCAGATTGTAAGTTTTTCTCGACCACGGAACACTTCCATCTATCAAGGATTGTTTTCAGAACACTCCTCAGGTTCAGATTGTTAGAAACATGTGTTTATTCAACTTAATTCAAGTGATATTATTCGCTACACACAAATAAAATGTCCAAAATTTCTGTTTGGTTGGTTGTAATTTACTATAGAAAGCATCAACACTTTTTTGAGTATTTGTAAAGACCGAAGTGTCTCTATGGTCATTCACTACTGAATGAGCGTGACGTGACAGGGAAGATATTCTCGATAACCACCTGTGAAATGAAATGCTTTCTCCACAGATAACAAAACTTTATCAACATGTCAATTCTCATAATTTATTTTTTACCTGTTGGCTTGTCTAACATAACATCAGACCTGTCATTGTTTGTCAAAATTCTCATTTCTATCTACCTCATTAAAATAATAATATAGTAAAAATGTTACTTAACAATAAATAGTATAATCGATGTCTTGAACTACTATGCCGGACACATCTCTGTTACAAAATCACATACCGATATATTCATGTGGTTGAGAAGTTTCTGCAAGTCCGTCCTCTTAGGTGTACCGATCGGTATAACCTTTCTTGACACGGTAGGCTATGTGGCCAGAGTGGAAGGTATATCCATGCAGCCGGTGCTCAACCCGGATTCTAAAAACACCGACTATGTGTTCCTGTCGAGATGGTCAGTCAGAGACTATGATGTGCGGAGAGGTGACGTGATATCGTTGGTGTCGCCGAAAGATCCGAATCAAAAGATTATCAAACGCATTGTTGGGCTGCAGGGTGACGTTGTGAGTACTCTGGGCTACAAGTCGCAGTATGTGAGGGTACCTGAAGGACATTGTTGGGTGGAAGGTGATCACACTGGCCACACACTCGACAGCAACACCTTCGGGCCTATCTCATTGGGCTTAGTTAACGCCAGAGCAGCATACATTGTCTGGCCACCTCATAGATGGCAAAAACTAGAAGCTAAGTTGCCCCCAAGTAGAAAACCTTTTTTAGAAAAAAAATAATGGGACCTATGTTTTAGTGAAAAATAGTGATAGAAAACTCAATATTAATTAATTTGAGGGCATCTCAACAGTCTTGGTGAAATTTAGTAATTTTATTTTTATATTTATTGCTATTATTATGTAAGACTTCAATCAGAGATTGTTGTTCTGTCAACTCAATGATGTATCTCAATATAATATAAGCCTATGTTTCTCTCTTTCCTTAAATAATGTACTTATTGCTAATGCTAATACAGCCATTATTTGTGTTAAAAGATATAAATTACATCAGAGAATGTGTAAATGTAAAAATGAACTTAAAAAATGACTTAAATGGATATTAGCCAAAATTATAATTTTTAAGATTGAAATGCTTGTTCTTGTTATAATCCAGAAAGTAAATATTGTTTATTATTACAAACTAGTTTTATTGTAGACAGTTATCAATGCAACAACTAAAGTGCTAAAGTACTTACTCTCCATAAGTACTTTATTACAATAATTAACATATTTAATTTAATCTGTTGCATTCCAGATAACATCTCATCATCACTTGCAAAATACAGGAAATAATATATGGGGTGGAAAGGACACCATTGCAAAAATGTTTACCACATATTCATTACATAGAAATTTCTGATCGGTTTTTCAAAAATAAATATGCTGTTTCCTACTAAAGTGCACTACCTGCTCAGTAAAAATGTATGAAACAGTTGGAATTTTTTTTTTATAACCAATGAAAAATTTGGGACTCAGAATTATGTACTGAATACATGGTAACCGTTTTTGCGACATTGTCCCTTCCACCCTGTGTATATATGTTCTATAAAACAATAACAAATCATTGAAAATATAACATTTATTCCATACATGAATCTATCACAAGGTCAGTAAATAACTTATAGAATACTTTTTAAACCAAAATTTTCTACAATTTTCACTACCCTGTCATAAGAAATTCCACTTCTTATAACATTATATGCACCCCTTTGGGACAAGTCTATGACTGTAGATCCAGTCCTATTTTGATCCAGCCCTTGACTTAATACTCCTCCATCAAAAACAGCTCCCAAATGACCAAAGAGATGTTCAAACTCTTTGATAGACAAAGTAGAAGGTTCATTACTAAAGTTTGCACTTGTCAATGCAACAGGCTTATCAAAAATCTTTGTAACTCTGTTCACAAAATCGTGATCAGGTATTCTAATCCCTATTTTGGTAGCTGTAGGGTTCAGGAATGGATTGTCAAGATATTTAGTCTTTTCTAGAACAACTGTCACTGGGCCCGGTAGCAAGCTGTTGAGGAGATCATCGGACAGGTGATCAGCTTCACCCCATTTTCTGACATCTGATACAGATGTCACACATATTGCTACTGGCTTGGCAGAATCCCTGCCTTTGATTGCATACAACTTTTTTATAGCTTCTGGACAGTTGGCACTACATGCCAGTCCGTATATTGTGTCAGTTGGCACTGCTATGACTTGTCCCTTGCCCAAAAATTCTGATGCCTTCGCACAAGCAAAGTCTTCAGAGCTTGATATTACTGGAGCCATCTTTTCTATCTTCATTTTAGGTGTAGCACCTTTATATCTAACTAGAAAACTATGTAGTAAATTAAGTTTTTGGAAGAAATTCATACTTGAACCTAGCAAAAGTCTTAAATTAAATACTAGGATGGTATTTAATATTCTCACAATGTTTATTAAGTCTTTAAAGTTTAATCACGCCAGTTATGTGCACACTTGTGGTTACAGCAGCGATAGAATGTAGTCATTGGTTCATCAGCCGAGCGAGTTTGCAGTTGCATAAAAAATGCTTTACCATGTCCACATTTAGGGCACACAGCATCTGTCGAGTCTACATTCTCCCAGGCGGCAGCTCCGCCCATAATATAGTCGAGTTCCTGAAAAAAATATCAAAATTATTTTGGGTGTGTTTAAAGTGCCTGTAAACCATAGTGGCAACTTTGTCCAGGATTTTATTGTAACATAATCTGTAGGAACGCTTAAAGCTATAAGGGAACTAAAAAAAATTACTCTTCGGACTGTAAGTATGGATTCTATTGATCCCAAACATGTATGGAAGGATGATGCAATTTATTGTAATTGAAGTGAGTTGTTACCTTCAGTTTAGGGAATGTGCGCGAGGACACCTTCCTCTTTACATTGAAGACATAAGGACAAGTGTTACAGGCGTACCGCAGTCCAGACTCTGGACCTTCCTCCACCATAAGAACGTTGGCACACGTCGGGCAAAATAACATTATTAACTTGTAACAAATTCTTTACGTACATTCACACAAGCTTCTACACATGTGGATTATACTGTTACGAACAATACACCGTCATTTTGAGCAGCTGTAACTTACACTTAAGTTTTTAAATAATAAAATTAACATGCACAGAAGATTCACATCACAAAAATTAGAAAAACAAAGGTTATGTGCTATCTTTTTCTAAAACAGCAGGAAATTGGTCTCTCGTGCTCTTTTCCTCAATTCGATTGAACTACAAAAATGAATGATTGATACTGTGGAAAAAAGTTTACTTGACGTTTATACAAAAACTGGGAAACTAGTCTTTGAGGTAGAAGTCTCCGTTTCCTTAGACAAAATGATTGGTAACAATTTAAATTTTCATTTATTTGAAATAAAACATCAATTAAATTAGAAAAAGTAAATACATATTTAATGTACTTCACTCTTAAAAATGGACCCATTGGCAAAGGATTTTTCATCTGTCCACTGTCACCACTACATAACCTGTGCCCATAACTGACATTATGAAATTGACATCATTGGTATATCAAATCGGACAAAACTGTGTCATGTCGACTGTTGAACGGTCGCGTCGCTAAATATTTTAGGGTGTGTTTACGGTGTGATATATAATTATTTAGAGACCTTAGTGGTGTGTTTGCAAGCTGCCTTAATTTTTGACAAATAGTGCTTATAATGTTGCGATATCTCTTAGACAAATTTTGGAATGAAGATGTGTGGTTGCCGCCAAATACTACATGGGAAGATATAACACCGGGTCCCGACAAGGATGTGATATACAATGACTATACGCACCTTCTGTACCCCCTGCCCTTGGCACTGGTGCTGATATTCCTGCGGCGCACTCTGGAGAAGTAAGTTTAACCTACTTTCTGCCAGATTTTAGAATGTATGTCATTGCATCTCACGGATGAATAAAGTCTAATGATGCACTCAGTGACTCATTAGATATCAATTTGGCGAAAGTACAGAACTTTCAGTGCTCTGTAAGTGAAAAATGCATGCTTCAGGCTCACGGAAGGCTCAGGGTCTTGCTATTTTAGTCTACATTGTGTAAATTTGCGGCATTTTCTCTTGTTTGTTGTACATCTGTTCAAATGAAAGTGGCCCTAAAAAATTACACTTAATACATATTCATACTAGAAGAAGTCATGCTGTGCCTACCCCAAATAAATTGTGATAAAGGCAGGAGAATGATGACAATTTTATTCAGAAAAACAAACAAAATGATCTTGAGACTTGTATTCAAAAGTAGAAGCATGAATAAATTATGCACCCAATTTATTGCAATAATATTATTAATGAATAATAATGTTGCAGATGGTCTTAGTAAATTATTTTTGTTACCATTTGTACTGAAGTTTAATAATTCTGTGAATTAATATAGAATTTTTTTTTTAACACCTTTTATATGGAATTTTAAATAAACATTTTTTTTTATTTTTTTTTATTTATTTAACTCCAGTGTAAAAAAATGGAGTTGATTATAATTTATATTCTTAAAACATTCAAAAGTTGCTTGATTTGTAGGCACAGTTTTTATAAAATAAATAAAAACGAAATAATTTAAAGTAGGAGAGAAAGAGCAAGGTATATCTCTATCTTATCTATCTGCAACATGGTTTGATAATTTATTATCTTTTTTGGTTGATTTTTTTAAATTGCTCTGTACCTTCAAGAATAAATTTCTTGGAGGTACAGAGCAATTTAAAAAAAAAATGAAACAATGGATTGTTTGAAAAATGATTATGACCAAACATGGGTTGATGAGGGTTGAGTTTTGGAAGAAATATGCAACCCCAAAAATGATTCTCTGACCAGCAAGTCTAATAGAAACAAGATCACAAAATCACATTTTTCTAAATATAATCCTGTACGGAAAATACACGCTTTGAATGTGGAGTTGCAGACACCAGCCCATTATACATTAAATAAATATAATTAATCCTTGTTACAGGTACTGGTTTGCTCCGTTCGGAAAATCATTAGGTATTAAGAACACAAGGTCAAAGAAAGCTCCAACCAATCCGAAGTTGGAGAGTGCATATCAGGAGTTACCAAAAATTAAGCATAAGCAGGTACAAGCAACTCTGGGCACACATTATCAAATGATAAATAAAATTTATTGACACTTATTAAATAAATATACTAAATATTTGGTACCTAAATTCTCAAATCTAGCAAGCATACAAAAAAAATGTATCTAAAGATAGATAAATGTTTAAAGATATGTAAGTTGATTCAAAGAGCATCTCAAATCTGTCAAGTTATTGCTAAAGCTCAAGAGATAATCGGCTTATTCTTAGGGTGCTTACATACAGAAGCAGGTTTCCAGTAAAGACAAATCTGTGCGGGCCGGTACCGATTGGTGCAGGGTTAACTTGCATATAGAAACAGGTTAATTTGTCCATATTGACCATATGACTTGAACCCATATGACTCGTTCATGGTAGCCGGCAGCAACAAGTTTAAACCTGTTTCTTTATAAGTGAGCGCATAAGATAACATAGAAATTAAAACCTGCACTGATCGGTTCCGACCCGCCCGTACCGAAACCTGTTTATATAAGCACCCTTAAAAGAAAACCTAATAAAAATAATTATGCGAAACCAGATGAAATCTGTGTTAACGGCTGATTGTGTCTGGGAGTTATTTTTGAAACCAATGTAATAGGGGGCGAGCCTATTGCTATCAACTGGGTACTAATTCAGTCTCCGGGCTGAATGTTGCTGAGAAATTCCTTCATCATTCATTAAATACTTATCTAAATATCTGTTTGATAATGTGTGCTTGGTTTTACACTAGTATTCTTAAGTGCACAGGAGCACACAGTGACACATCAAGCTATACAATTCCTGTAAAATATGACCTTGCTTTGTATAGATTTCCCATAACATGACATCCGTATAAACTGGTTTCTTATAGCTTGATTGGTTTTTGTGCGTACAACTCATACAATAATAAAATAGTAAGTAAATGTCCAATAAAGTGTAGACTTCATGTGTCGACCACAATGCTTAGGATGTCCATTTATATATTTTATAATGATTGCTAAATATTGCATTATTAATGGTTTTCGGTGTGTAATATTGCATGTTTGTGCAGATTTGTATGTGTTGTGCTTGAAAAAAATAATTATCAAGATATTTTTATTAATTAGCATCAGAATCCAATTTTATGGGAATATTTTTCAGAGATAAACTAAGTTTTTTGATTAAGCGCGTTAAAAGTAATGGGTTAAGTCATCACATTTGTTTTTTACATGCTCTCAATGCAATTTTTGCTTGACTTCAACACATTCTTCTTAATAAATGAACCCTAATAATAATTTACAAAATGAATACGTGTATTGACTTTTATCTAAATCCGCAACGACTAGGTTATCGATAAGATAATCAAAAGTATTTATTTATAAATAGCGGTACGAATCGTACGATTTACTTATCGTGAAACCTAAAGCGTGCAGATGGTTTAAGAAAATCCAATTTTCACATACGAAATTGAGCCTTATTTCGTACCGAAATTACACACGGATATATTAGTCCTTTCTTTTTCTGTCTCCACAATTCCCTGGTCTCTAGTCTAGAAGGCCTAGAAGTTTTCGAAGCGTTGCGTATTTCTACTACAACTAAGATGTATAACTTTTTTTTTTGGAACTTGTCTATTCAATACCTAGGAGGAAGATTTTGGCTCTTCTATCACCGTTGTCTCTGATACAACGTCGTTTTGTCTAGGCCCTCACGTGTTTCCCGCACCTATGACGATTTCGTCAGCCTATCGCCCTTCGAACGTACCGTGGTTCTCTGTCCTGCCCTTGACCACCATACGATCAAAACCATCAGGCATTTCTCAGTCCCCTCCAGATGCCTTGATCACCTCTACGGTTCTAGTCGGGGTGTATCCGTATTTGAAACCCAAATTGAGCTCCCAACCGATTCCATATTGTTTAAAGAAAGTGATATTGCATTGAGAGAAATGTTCAATTCGATTAAAATAAAAATACTGATTTGCTCAGATCGCGTCATCTAACGTCCCGGTTTACCAGCGGGAGAGGTAAATTAATAAAATTCTCTTAAACGTTATAAAATTAGAATTATTACTAGTACGCTGCATTCAGTGGGAGGAAAATCTAACAGCATTAAGTTGTAATAAAAATAGAGAACACGATAGTACCGAATCCCAAGGTTAGATGTTTATGACATTTTTGACAGATTTTCCTAGATCCGTAACCCAATTTAAAATTATTTCATCGTGAATATGTCCAAAGTAAAAGACAAGTATCTGAAAACAAGATGAGAAATAAAGATAAAGTACTTATTGATATTGGTGAACACGATGACTGTATTAAAGTCTAACTACATTACTAATTTAGCCCTCATATCACAGTCTAAGCAAGAGAATAACGTAATCGTTACAAAATCACTGTACCTAATCCGTCTGAAATGTCATAATTAAAAATCCGAAGCAGGGACGGGCAACAGTACAAGTAAATAGAGTTATATAGATTGTCTCCGCACAAAAAATGGACTATCCGATGACAAACTATCGATTTTTCCCACTAGAATAGAGACAGCTGTTCCGTTTCGCGCGAAAATTAAATATGGAAGTTTCAACAACCATTGGACCGTCACTGCTGAGACACGTGTCCTTTAGCGAAAATAATACTAATTAATTCTAAGTATAACAACGCTTAATGAAGCTTTTTAAACGTTAACCGTGCTTCCTTTTTTTCAGTTCCTTTTGAAAAAGGATGAGGTAAATGTTGCACATAATAATACGTAGCACGTCAGCACGTTTGATAACATTGTATGTAGTTTGTTGTGTAGTTAGAAGCATGCACTTTTAAGGTGTGGTCTGAAAGTCAGCGATAGGCAAAAGCGTTACCGAGAACCTACGATAATCGTTGTCAACGCTCCCCCGAAAATTTCGACCGGTTTGGGTCGGAATCTAACACACCTGTGTTTCTGTCTCGATAACGATTGAGTCTCGGTCGTGAAATTTTGATGTGTATATCTGTTTCCATGCGTGACTGTAATTTTCATTTATCAACAATATATCTAATAGATACATTATTCCTAAAGCAATTCCAATAGAATTTCTTTGCCGGGGTCAGCGTAACACGTTTTCTTTTCCATTCTCTCCTGTCCACCGTCACGCTATCATTTACTCCTATTTCATTCATATCATTCCTCACACAATCCATCCATCTTTTCTTTGGGTTCCTCAACCACTCCATCCATCAACATCATTTTATATTCATCATTCTTTTAGCCACATGTGTTTCATTCCTCCTCATCACATGCCCGTACCAAGACAGACGATTCCCTTTCAACTTCTCGATAACTGGCGCAACTTTCAATACAAATTTCTTACTTTATCCATTCTTGTCACACTGACCCAGTTCCTGTATCTTAACATTGCACGACAGTGTTGCTATTTAATCAACGAAACTGAACAGCGCCGCAGTAGGTTCAAACCTTTGCTTTCTGATCAATTAATCTCGGGTTGTAGATCATCTTCCTGTCCTTGTCCCATTCTATTTGGGGTCGGCGCAACACGTTTTCTTCTTCCATTCTCTCCTGTCAGACGTCACGGCATCATTTACTCCTTTCTCTTTCAAAGCAGTCTTCACACAATCCATCCATCTTTTCTTTGGCCTTCCTCTCCCTCTCCATCCATCAATCTCGGGTTGTAGAAAAAACTATTATTGACTACATAAACATGCTTACTCAGTCTTTAATGTTCCCACTGTTGGGACACAGGTCTACTTACTTTCAGACAGCTTTATAAAAATTAAAAATTCGGGGCTTATTTTTCTCGAACGCTTTTTCGCGGATTTTCAGACCTACGTTACGTTGCCGTTGTTGTCATAGTGCACGATTCACATCACAGTAATTATCAGTATTTTCACTCATATATAATAGTTGTAGATCTGTAGATAGTGCATGGTATTATATTATTTTAACAAACAGTACTGAATACGAAACAGTTTGACCAATAAATTATTATTGAAACGACCTCTTGGTCAATATTAGTTTGCTATTGGTCGGAGTATGGTTTTTATTGTGTACTCTGGTTGCCAATCAAAAGAATGCAATTCGGAAAATATCGAACTAGATAGTGTCTGAAGCTGAAATCAAACGGTTCATTCACTCGTGTGTGACACTCACAGTGAATGTTCATTTTTATTTTATTCCATGTTCACACGACAAAAATGTTATTGCAATGAATAAAAACTAAAGCGTTTGATATCACCTTTTTGAATACACTTGTATTATTATACGTCACTAGTTTAATATTATGTGAGAATTTTCTTTTTGAAGTTACAATAGTCAGTCCCTTAAACGTCTAAACCTTACCACTTCCTAGTGTGGTTATAAAGAAGTGGTTCAATAAAATCTCTATCGAAATCTGTAATTATTTTCCTAGCTAAAAAAAGACAGCCACAATCTTTCGACAACCATCAAACTAAACAATCCGCCAGTTTATTCCGAAACTAATATCAGCAACCTTGGGTTAATTCCTTCGTTTTACTGTTCACACAATACCTTGTTGAATGGTCTCATCACATTCAAAGGTCATCTTGAAATCCGCCAGAACAGTGCATCCTTCGATTATCGAGAAATTATTCCCGTCACGTCTGACTGAAGCGAGTTCCATCACTAAAACCGCTGATCGGTAGTGCTTAGCTTGAAAGCGTTTTAAACAAAAGGGGTAAATCTTGGTTATCTTGGAGTCATATTTGTCTAGGTCTGCTTTTAACTAGCTCAGGTAGAACAACTTCTAGATCTACATTAGTTTTAGTATATGCGAAACCTGAAACACGTGTCGAGTATTTTTATGTAAAGAATCTATGTACAAAATTTCAAAACTGTATCATGAAAAATCACAAAGCTATAAGCTTATTCTGTTTCCTGGTTGTCCGCAGAAAAGCGTGGTCACCACGTAACGCGCCCGCGCGCGAGCCTCCAGCGTCGTTTTGAGCTCATTGATGAACATAATTTTTCAGTAGGTACCTAAATTATTGCGATAGGTACTTAATGTCGCCCGGTGTCCAACTTGTAACTATTTTTTTAAATATTTTTGGGACAAAATATAACAAAGTTTAAAAATTATTGGAATCGATTCAGTTACTTATTCTGTACAAACTATATTCAGGTTTCGCATATACTAAAAATAATGTTGTATATAAGCAATTCCAGGCAAAAAATAATATTTTGACATGAACAAAAAGTAAGCTCAATTTCTTTGGCTTAGACACTTTGGAGCAACCGCCACTTTGGAGCAACAGCACAGAGCTATACAGGTCGTCTAGCGCCATCTCTTTCCCACAATGGAATTACTTCTGATTTAAGATGTTATGGTAGGCCACCAGCCCCCGTAGCATGACCACCGTAGACAAGGATTTCTTTGACGGAAGAATCGACAAAATGACAGATAGTGCAAAGAAATCTGACATTGTGTCGACACAATCTACACAAAGAAATCCTTGTCTACGGTGGTCATGCTACGGGTGCTGGTCTTTCCTTCGTAAAACATTTATTAAATATCTTTTAATATGCCCATGTGACGGCAAAATGTGGAGAACCTCATTATAAGATAACATCTATGTACCTATTACCCATGGTTGCAAAGAAATAAATGATTTAATTTGATTTGTAGAAGTTCCGAAATCAGTTTTCATTAAATCTTTTACGAACATAGCTTCCGGGTTAATAACAGGATAATATGCAAAATATTTACGAATAACTCTTTAAGTGGACGATCATACAATGGTCAAGCCGAAATAAATATTTTGCAATTCAGGAAGGAAAATACTGCTTCTGATGTTCCGTCTATTTAAACCAAAATAATAAATATACTTAGTATTACTTCGCCATCATAATATTATAACAAGGAATTCAATGCACAATGACACATACACCTTTGTTAGAGATAAAAAATAAAAAATATGACCTTAGCTTACACACACACACGTCAGTCAAGGATTCTTTCAAAGATAATCACAGTTATAACTTCAATATCTTATCTAAGTAAATAATGAGTTAGCCATTCTTGAAAACTACTTAACCTATTTTATTAAAACCAAATTTTTTATCTGACTGTCCTTGAGAAGACTAAAATGAAAAAATTGTTGCATTTTCGATGGAGGGCTATTATTCGAAATCAGAGACACCTACGAAGTTGCAATTCGTCAGATCGCCTTTTGTCCGATTGATAACCTCAAGAAAGAAATATTTTTTAGAAGTTAGCCTTACCTCTGATTGGAAAGAAAGAAAGATGTATAAAATTGGTGGGATGATTGCTACAGAAGAAAAAGTTACAATTCTTAAAAAGTAGTATTGTTTACTCTGAAAACCTTTTACCTACGTTTTTAATCAAAATGATTGTTTTCACATACTCTTATTGTACTGCGTCGTCTCTGCGGCAAATTCATGCAGCCAAATACCAAGCCTACAAAAATATATTTGTATTTTATTGACATTTTAATACCTCAACAGGTTTTTTATTCAAATAGCACAACAAAGATTATGAAAGATTGTAGGCACGTACTAATAAGTATGATAAAACGATACTAATTTATTTAGATTACGTCGACAGTTACAACAAAATAATATTGACATGATCACATGACACAATCATCGTCATGGATTTGAATGCCTGAGTATTTTCGTATTTTATCTACTTATCTGATCAGGAGATTTCGATATTTTATGATTCACTTTCAACTGCTATTCAGCTATTCGTCATACCATTATCATTTATGATCCACAAGCCCTTAATCACAATTTATGTTGGTTCGGCGTAGAATGTCATCTTTTTCCTTATACCTCTCTCTAGCCTCTCTTCCATTTCAATATTTACCTCTTTTCTATACACATCATGTGTCACAAAATTCATCCATCGTTTCTTTGATAGTCCTTTACTGTTGTAGCCATCCATATTTAAATTCAAAAAGTTTCCTTATGTATAGCAAAACACTACTTCTACGTACTACCTATGCACATTCTCATATGTTTTTCACGCATTTGGACAATGCGTGGGCTCAATCTCTTGAGTGTTTCTGATCAATCTAGTAGTTTTATTTCTAGAAATTGCAGCAGTATCTAGTGCTTATAAATCAGTATTCATTTTTTGTGTCTGTGTGTTGTGTATGTTTTCTCTGCAAAACACGAGCAATTAGCTGTCGTGAAAAGATTGAGTTTCTTAACGATGTACACGTTCAACTGTAGGATATATTTCATCTTAAGTCTTGTCCAAATGCTTCCAGAATTTCAGCTGTTACGGAGAGTATCAAATATTCATACATAACACCCGCTCTTTCTCATATGCATCCAAGATTTGTGAGCGCTGCACACAATAAAAGTCCAGATGGATTGAATAATTCAGCTGTGTTCAATAAAAAGTTTGTGTGTTTAAAAGTTTAATACTCTCGTCTGCACCCGTATGCTAGTAACCCATTAATTGACTAAATAGGACAAAGAATTTATCACTCCATCGTGATATTGTCTTCTTAAGTGACTGTAGTTGGTAGCCCGCTTAAAATATATCATTGATTTATTTAAAAAAAGGTTCTTACGTAATTTATACGGGAGTAGAAGAAATTGACATGGATGTTTTGTTATTGGCTTCAATTAATATTCTTTGTTAATTCATCATGTTTTTCAAATCGACCTTTTGGTCATATCTCGATGTAGTTTAGACGAGTATTTAATTGATATGAACTCAATAATTCCATTCATCGAAACATCCTTGATATAATTATCGTTTGATATCTATTTCCGTACATCATCTACGCCTACAGCTAAAGGTCCCTCCATTCGTGTCGTATGCCCAGAATATAAAGCTTTGTGTGTATGTATTTACATGGAAAGCATCCGAGCAGTAACAGCCCGAACTAATGTGCCTTTGCGACAGGTTACCGCACCCCTAACGCCCCCACATTTAGCCAATGGCCTTACCATAGTTATAGTTTCCTATACTTTTTCTGACAGCCTCTCCCTGGGGGCTGAGGTTAACATCCAAGTTTTATGCTTTGTTTATATTTGTTTCCGTAGTTTTTAGTTGATTAATAAAAAGAGTAGTGGTCTGTCTACCAATGTCCGGGACAGTGTCCCCAAGAACTGACCGAATGAGGATTTCAATGTAGATTTCTTAGTGCATCCAAAATTCTAGATACTCCTCGAAAAGATGGCCTTCCGCTTTTATCTATCCCAATTTCCGCAATTCCTGCTGCAGCGGGGCATAATGTAGACATTTTGTTGACCTATTATCAAACATTTCAAAACTCGGAATTCCGGAATTGACGACCATTAACATTAAGAATGTTTGCCAAGCTAAGATGTTATTTACTGCATCACAGAAATTGTATACTGAAAGCTCAAAGATTAACGACTCATTATGAGAAGTAACCTCAGCATTAACTGGTATGAATGAAAGATCTCTTTGAAGCCTCGCGTCTGCGAGTCGCTGTTTCGACCCATTTTCATTGCTGTGTGTATATGAAGATCATTATACGCCTTTAGAGCTGGCTGTTCCGAGTGCTTCTTTATTAAATATTGCTATTTAATTGGAAGTGGTATTTTTCACTTTGGAAGTAACACTCGCTGTTCTGGGTCACAAAGCGGTCATGCTTGGACACATATAAGTTAATGAAGCTAAGTCATAACATTTTTGAAGCCGAATCATTTTGAATGATACTAAATGTATCAGTCTTTCTGCTTCCATCCATTAGTTGAATTACTCACCCCACATCATGATTCACCCTTTCTTATCTTACCTTAAAATCAAATCAGGTTACATGTCTATTAAGCCCGCTATTAAAATCAAATTCCAATACCAACCTATGAACTATGACCTTGTTATTATAGAAATTGAAGGGCTGCCTGTAAATATCAATGACTCCTAAAGTAATTGTATCTTTGCGTGTCTATGGTATCTATTTATTCACACAGGTCGTGATACGATTCTACACTATCATAGAGCTTTATAGGTTTTCTTTGAGCATTTTCAGATTTAGAATCTTTCTTTTGAGTATTTCTCTGAGAACGTGTATCGCAGTTTACGTTTCTGAATTTTATGAAATCATCAAAATAATAAAGCTTCTACGTTTTATTTAGGTCCCGTAGGTATGATTCATCATCAATATCTTATCTTATAATGATACAGGTAATTTATTATCCGGTTCTGATTCATGAGTGTGATGAATGTCAGATAAAGCCACTAAGCGCCTGCTCCTGCTGCATTTATTGATATTTCAATTCTCATCAACATAATCCTTCTGCTCTTACTCAATTTGTTTAGGGTCAGCACTATATTCTTCTTTCTTCCAAACATCTCTATCAGCTGTCATCTTGATATTCTTTCTCTTTTCTAGCAATATGGCATCTAGTATTTTCCATGAAAACATCCTTGGTAAACAATTAATCAAAAAAAATCCCGGACAACCCTGTCCTAGATAGGCGAGCATACGCATACAGCAATCACTGTACGTTTGAGACAATAAACGTTCATTGAGTACGCAATTAGCGCCTACGGCCTGAGCTCTAAAATAGGCCTTGAGCTGACCGCACGACCCAGTTTCCTTTGCCTGAACCTCTGACGTTTTTATAGTATTTTCACTTTTTTTTATGAACGCTTCGTCGATTCCGATCAATGGTTGAAGGTCAAGAAAATGTAAACCAATTACTGTGTGATGTGCTAAAGATTTTATTAACGTTTTTAATTAAATTGATGCTCGCACGTTATAGCAGGATGCTTGCTGGTATTGAATGATGATAATATTGTTTTTCCTATTAAATATGACACAGCCTATGCCGTAAATAAACGGCAGCCAAACAGCGATAAGGACTGAACCAGTAGGTAATTAGGATTGGGATTCCCCCATGGTGTAATGTGGTCAATAAATATCCATTTACTCGTCATTGCTGCGTAGGACTTCATCATCATTCATCTTCGTTTAAAATGTTTTGGTTTTACTGTGATTGCAAGTTTTTATTAATAGCTGAGGTGAAACCAAAAGGCAAAAATCTAACTCTAGCCGCAAATCCTTTCTGTTCCTACCGTCTGTTCTCGCTGCCGTGTCTTCGAATCCAGTTGTGTGTTTTTAGAAGGATGATTGCAACAAGTTTTGATTATTATTGCTTAGTGGGCTTTTTGTCGAAGTTGTCATAATGGCCTCAGCCGGATGACGCAAAAATCGCATTTTAATCACTCATATTTTCGCGTTTCCGAATGAACTGCGTTGTATGAATAGACCCAAAGCATCATACGATACCTTATCAGAAGGGGTTACGCTAGAATACTTGCTGTTATCCATGTGCATAATCACCATTGTTTCGTCACTATCAACGCTGTCTGCAAATAGATAACGGATTTAAAGGATTAAGTTATAAGATGGCTATTCATGTTAGCAACAGTCATCCTAGTTTTTCATTTCATTTATCTCTTGCAAGAGAGATTAGTCTTGTCGAAGCAAACATGTTATTATGGTCGTAATTCAGTTTTATTTCGAGCAGTGTTTCCCAGCACTCATGTGTAATTTTAATCAGTTATTATTGCTTGTCTGGTTGAGCCATAACTGTTGATCCTCTACCTTGTGGTATTTTACACCAAAAGCCTTCTTCGGTTCATTTGGCTGTATAAAGAACATGGCAATAATGTAAGGCAAAAGGGCCGTGTCTTCGGTATATCTTCTTCTTTATACTCGATCTGTCAGTGCTGAGAGTACTGACTTATCTTGTTGATTTCTTGATCTGAATTGGCGCCAGATATGTCGATCCTGGGATATTTTTGAGGCTTCTTGAAAAGTTAGCCCCAAAGAAGATCGGTTCTGTCAACCGCTTGGTCTCTTCACTGACCAGGACATGCATCCTTTCATCCATCGCGAGAGCAGTGTTGATCCAGTGGTGACCGAACATGCGCGTTGTAAGTCATGGGAAAACATCGTCAATCAAACTCAAACTCAAAGCATTTATTTCAATTAGACCATTTTTGAATGTCAAAAAAAAAAACAAAAAAAAGCGAAGCTACAGTCACAAGGCATAATAACTTGAGAAAGTACTGTAGTTGCACATTCCAAAGCGTATATCTCTATGGAGAAGAATGGGCAAGAAACTCCATGGACACTCTTTTAAATCAAAATATTGTTACACAATATTCATGTTGAGATTATACATATATTTGAGAGCGATGTAGAAAGACGTGAACATTAAGAGCGTCCAGAGTAAAAGATTAATACAACAATGAAAAAATAAAGTAATTAAAATAAACCGTGGCAGCTAAGAGATGACCAGTCCCAACTGACAGCGCCTGTTCACGAACATGGCGCATGGATCAGCGCCATTCAACTCAACATCATTGGAGGGAACTAAATGACCCGACACACCCGCCACCATCAGCGAGACATTTGAGTGAACATGACATTCTCTCAGCCGCCAGGGCACATGCAAGTCAATGAAAGATAACAAAATGTAAATTGTAGCCTTACAGTACATAGCACACACACATGTGATATGCAATTATATAATACTAAGATATGGAATCTATACAAAGCAAGGATATTTTACAATCTTCTGCAGCTTCCACAATAATTTAACATGGTAATCAATTAGTTTGCCCCTATGGTTGTGGAGTAGCAAATTGTTGCTTCTATATGTGAACACAATGGAGAGATAGAAAAGAAAAAAAATACAATTAAAACCTTAAAGAATAGGATAAGCCCTACTAACCATAATAGAAAGTCTACATGGTGGTACTCACATTTACAAAAACTGAAATAATGCTTTTAATTTATATAAAACAATGGTAATCAAAGTAACTAACTTCCAAACGAAAAAAAAATTAAAGAACTAGAGGGGGAGCATCTCTACCAAACATTAAAATCTTAGTTCGTGAGCCCAAGTGACTGTGGACCAGGACCAGCATAAAGCCAAGCATTTTTATCTAAAACATAGTCTTCCAACTTATATGCTCGCTTACATAGTGTGCGTTTTATGCATGTTTTATCGGTTTTTATATATGATTCCGATTTTTTAAGCAATAAGCGATTGATCGCGCGTTGACTGCGCGATAGTTGCGAAATTTTTGCTGATCGCTATTTCGGAGGCCTGTGTTCCAGCAGTGAGAACTTTATGGGCTGATTATGCTATGCTATACATGTAGCCATAAACTAAAAAGTAGATGGTAAAGCAGCTAATGAATCCCAGCTAATGTCACAAATGTAACGGGTGAATGGAATTGGAATGGAACAGTTTACAGTTGGCTGCCGTCCATTAATTCCTCACGCGCTTCTTGTCAGAACGGTTACATCCCTTTATGACCTTTTATCAGTTAACCTGGACTGTATGTGTGATCGGTATAGTGTAGTAGTGCTTGGCTAGACTTCTTTCATGTGGATTTCGAAATTTCACATACTAACTTCAAAAGTCCTATCAGGAAATAAATTGTGGAAAATAAATTAAATAGCTATCTGATCTAACGTTGTCGTTTTCGTCTCGAGTAAAATGTAATGAAAGGAGCAGATGTACGTTAATTTCTATGTAATTTTGATTAAAACAAAAATGAACAGCCTCCCGAGTGAAGCGTCTGATATCGGCTTAACGACCTTAGAGGCAGATACTTTCGCATTTTTTTAATATTCGTATCAACTTTATAGATAATATTTTGGTAACAACAGCGATCGATTTAGAAAATTTTAATAACATAGGCAATTAGGCGTAATGATAATGTTATCTCAGGAATCTGTAAATCGGTGATAACTGCTTCTGTTTCCGATAAATCTGTGATTGATTAATTTAATTGGGTGATTATTGTAATATTTGCGTAGGTTGTAGTAAACAGAATAGGGTAGTTGACAAACCAATCAATTGACATACTTTTTAAGAGCTGTCAAAACTTGATTCCCCCTTAAATTTTGAATGGCAATAGCACGCTATGATGTCACTATTCAATCAACTCAAAGACTCAACTATTTATTGGTTTCAAAGCAACTAAATCGCGTTTTCAGGTCTAAAATGAAGTATTTTTTAGAGAAGTTGTGTCTTGGAATTATTGTTTAATGGCGTCAACTACCCTATTAACCTTTTTTAGAGTGGTCTTCGTGTAGGTAAATGAAGGTCCGCCTCTATAATGATAAGTGGCCCAGTGGTAACGGCCTGGACTTACGAGTTGCAGTCGAATCCAGACTTATGACTTTGTGTAATTTATTTCATCACCGCTCTCAAAATGGTGACTTAAAACACCTTGAGAAAACCGGCATGTCCTAGAACTAAAAATTCGAAGAGCAGAAGACTAGCATAGATACTCAGCGTAGGGATCAAGTCAGTATCTACTGATTAGTTTAAAATAATTTACTAGTGATAACAAATCAAAAGCGCCATGATATCTTTTTAATAACTAAATCTTTGAGTACGCCCGTATGTACTTACAGTACGTACGTAACTACTTTGGGAGCTACTCATCCATTATAAGTTCATAACCATAACATGGTAAATAGGAATACAGGTATCAACTTTGTGCTAGTGTAAATTAAATTGATTTCAGAATAACTAAAACAATGTCAAAAATATTGAAAAAAATATACTTCTTAGCACAAACTGAACTTGATTTGTTATTATTAAGTTTTTTTTAATCACCTTATTTGAAAACTAAATTGCAAACGCAGTAAGGTACAGTGAGTTATAGCGATTAGCTGACCCATCTTTTCAGAAATGGTTAAGATTTTTTAGAATATGAATCTATAGTATTTTATAATTCTTTTATATTTTAAAAAATCTCAACCATTTATGCAAAGGTGGGTCAGCTTATTGCTATCACTCACTGCACTAAAGTTAGTTATTTAGCGTTGTATACGCTACAGTTAAGTAGCGAAGGGTCAATTTTTGTAAGAAGTAAGCTGGAGTACATATACTAGTCAAAACAAAATAAGAGCACCACGTTTTTACAGCATTCTCATGAATTCTTGAGGTTCAAGGGTTGAATAATTATTAGATTTGATAAATTAATTGATTTTTATTGTAAACAGCATAATGATGGAAACAATAAAAAATAAAAAAATTACACCACTTTTTCTAAAAATTATAATTTTTGAATAAACAAACAGTGAGAAAAAAACAAAAAGTGTTGGTTGATTTGTGACTTTCTTCAATATCTGGTGTGCCCTTCTCGTTTTCTAATGCACTCTTGAAGCCTGGAAGGTACACTCTCCACCAAGTGTACCACTGTTTCTTGAGGAATTTGTTCCCAGCTTGATTTCAGAATGTTTATTAGCTGTCTTTCAATGTGCACGGGTTGGTTTGTGCTTAGAACACGGCGTTCCAGTAAATCCCACATGTCTTCAATGGAATTGAGATCCGGACTGTTTGCAGGCCAGGGCAACACCTGAATACCAGCCTTCTCTAGGGCTTCTCTGGTGGCACTAACTGTATGAGCGCGAGCATTATCGTGCATCAGATGGAATCTTGCGCCGATTCTCTGTGCATATGAGGCCACATGGAGTCTTATGACCTCCTCGATATAACGTTGAGTTCTAATTGTGCCTTCGTTGAGAATTACCAACTTGGTTCTACATGATATAGAGATTCCTCCCCATACCATAACATTTAACATTGTCACTTTCATGGATACAAGCATCCAAGAATCGAATCGATTCCAAGGATTCTGGATCGCTCGCTGGGAAAAACCCAGCTGCCACTCCACAGAAACGCTGCGAACGGCCTTCTTGAAGCAATGCTACGGCCCTAGCTACGGTTGCAAAGTCCAAATGTCGTCGAATTCGCGCCATAACTTTTTTTAAATATTAATTCAGCCACTAGTTAAACAAAACTTAAACTGTTCTTGACAGAATCGTCACCTTGACTGAGTTACAAATCCGTCTTAAAATCGGGTAGAATCAAGTGGTTACAATAAATTATCAAAAACTATCCACTTTAAACAATTATTCAGCTGGAATACTCAAAAAATGTTTGTAAACAAATAAGGTAACACCACAATAAACAATCAGCTGCTTGAGAACGCATAAAAAATAAATTATCGCGACCGAGGCCAAAAAACACAAGTGGACCTTATTTTGTTTTGACTAGTATATGTTTTATGAGAATGTATTATTTTTCTATAGACTGATTGTCCCATTCTTCAAAGGGAATACAGTAGGAATCGAGTTGTATGGAACCTTCGCCACTGATAGGACTTCAACTTTTCTTGCCCCCGTAGCATGACCACCGTAGACAAGGATTTCTTTGACGGAAGAATCGACAAAATGACAGATAGTGCAAAGAAATCTGTCATTGTGTCGACACAATCTGTCATTTTGTCGATTCTTCCGTCAAAGAAATCCTTGTCTACGGTGGTCATGCTACGGGGGCTGGTGGTAGATCGATAGGCAGTTTAAAGTTCCTAAAGTCAAGAGTGAACTGTTGTAGTACTAACAGCAAGTACTCTTATAAAATGTTATTCATTTAATTTGTCGCAATGAGTAACTGTTGGCATAGGTCCAGTAAATTGTAGTATTGTGGTTACAATGATACATTTAAATACTACGATGAGATCTACTGTGACGTTAGCTTCGTTTGGCGTGACATCGTTTCTGTCAAAGACTGTCTGTAGTTTAAAGTAGAGATTATGTTTTTAAGGTTCCAAATACAAAGGTGCCAATAGGACCCTATTTCTAAGGCTCAACTGTCTGTCATAGAACTGTATCTTTTGAGCCGTAATAGGTAGGCACTTGAAATTTTGAGTGTGTATTATAATTGCGCTATAACAAAAAATAAAATAAAGAAAAAATAATGGGGTCCCTATTCAAAACAGGGGTTTTTTACGGAACTCTTGGTGTGCTTATCCAACTCAGCCGGTTTTTTCTTACTCCGCTGTTCTTTTCTGATTCACTTTATTGAGGGAGAAAGTTGCTTCGTTTTTTCGGAACTCGTCGAACTTCATTGCCTTGGCCGTTTTTCTAGTGATCGCCAACGTTGATTCTGGTTTTCAGGATTTGCAGTAGTTGGAAATAGTGTGGTTATTTCTGGCCAATTGTTTGATGGACTGGCGAAAGGATCTTCAAAAATGTTTCCATTTATTCTAACCCTGCTGAATTTTGTTCGCCATCTAATCGAAACTGAAGATGTTGTCATGCTCTTTAAAAGCCGTACAGTTTATTATTCCTCACCGCGTTTTATGGGACGGCCCTACAATGGCTATTTACGACTTGTGAATGAAAATTCATGACTTCCAAAAGCTTTTACGAGGACAAAGTTTTTATACGCTTGCTTGTTCTTGAATTATTCTCAAGGCATATCTAGACTTCAATGGCAGTCACAGCTCTCCATATAAAGTTGTGTTAATTTAAATTGAATCGATATTTTTCAAAGTAATCTCGATCATAGGAATGCACGTGTAATGTCATCAACCTTTTCCATGATTCATCGTGAGACCAACTCGATAAGTGCATGGTTATCGATGGTTTGTTTTATCGATATGTTTGCTAGCGTAGATAAGAGGCAGCTCTATTACTGGAGCTCATTTCTTAGATGGGGCTACCGTTTTAATAGGTGATAAATATTTACGAAGTCTCGCGTAACGTGTAGTAGTTAGATTCAGTTTACATTGGTAGAGTAATATTGCTAATTAGCCCAGTTTGCGACTCCATAGTTTGTTACGGAAAAATTTAATAAAAAAACGGACTCCAAAACATTATTGTTATTTTTTTTTAAATTGTCCTCGAGAGCTAAATTAAATACGCTTTATAGTGTGTAGTGCACAATATTTTCAATAGATTATCCAACATTAGTTTTAGTATATGCGAAACCTGAAACACGTCTAGTATTTTTATGTAAAGAATCTATGAACAAAATTTCAAAACTGTATCATAAAAAATCACAAAGTTATAAGCTTGTTCTGTTACCTGGTTGTCCGCACAAAAACGTGGTCACCACGCGGCCCCGGCACGCTCACGCCTCCAGCGTCGTGTTGAGTTCATTGATAATAATAATTTGGCAGTAGGTACCTAAATGATTGCGATAGCTACAGTGTCGCTCGGTCTCCAACTTGTAACCTTTTTTTAAATATTAGACAAAATACGTTAATAAACCACGTTAGTGGTTTAAAAATTATTGGAATCGATTCAGTTACTTATTCTGAACAAACTATATTCAGGTTTCGCATAAATAATGTTGTATATTTTTAAAGGAAAGCTTGACATTTGATATGTCCGAACTTATGGATCTTTAGGCTGGTTTAGACCATTCTTTCTCAAATTATTTTTTGGTTAACGAGTATAGAGGATTCTTACTTTGATCTCTCCCTTCTTAAATGTCAACAATATCGAAATGAAAATTATGTCTTGTTCAATATTCGTTTGGTTTAAAACCACAATTAGCGAAAAAAAAAGTTTAGTTCTGTTTGGCTTACCTTACCTAATATTATCGATACTGCTCTTGTTTTCTTTTTTTATTTGTATTTTAAATAATTTAGGCGCATAATATAGTGCATGCAGTGCTCTTCTTTAAGTAATGGGGCACTTAGACTTAAGTTTGTAATGTTTATATGTAATAGTGTACTCATTCTTGAAGAGCCAAATAAATAAATAAAAATAAATTTTCAAACAAATAATAAAAATGCTTTCAATCAGTCGGACTCAGAAATAATATTCTCTGCACTTTTCCTTCCGTATTCAACTACCCAACCAATGTAGATGTTCCCTAAGCGATAAAATCGTGCGGTTTTTTAATATGGGTTAAATGTTATGTACTGTTATATCGATACGATTTCGTTGTCAACAGGAAAGGGATAAAACTCTCAGTCGTTTATTTTTATGTTCAGTTGACGTATTTTAAGTACCTATGCTGATTATCACCAATAGAATAAGCTTAGTACTCCACTGATTTACCTATACTAGGTAGAGACTGGGCCAGCACATCAGGCTACTACAATCTGTAAAATTTCTTTAATAGATTTTCAATTTTATCGCTAAAGCATCAGGTTCAAGATTGATTGGGAAAATTTGACAGTTTCGGGTAGCTTGATGTGTTTGGGGTCGTCCATTATGACGTGATGTTTTTTAGCAATTATTTACCCCCCCCCCCCCCCGCCCTCCTCCATGGTGATACGTGGTGAGGTTTTGGACTACCCCTGCCCCCCATCCAAATTCACGTGTATTTTTTAGGCACAAAATATCTTTAAAAAATTCAGAAATGTCAAGGTCACGCTTTAGAAATCGCGCGTTCAAAGAAAAAAGTAAATACACTACCCTCCTGTAGTGATATTTCGTGATTATTTCCGAACCCCCCTTTCGAGCCTCACGTGACGGATCAATGGACGACCCCTTTGTACAAGGTAGACGTCGAAGGGTATGCCCAAAGATCTACAAAAGCCAAATGTCTAAAACGCTTGGTTAAAAAGCGAAGGGTTTTTAAGGATGATTGCTTTATGGTTGAATTATCAAAATCTAAAACATTGCCATTGTAAACTACAAGACTTTACCTGTTAAAGAACGAAATTCAAGTATAGACCTCGCATTGAGCATAGATTTAAGGTCGTTTGATTGCTTGAATCGAGCTGTAAGTAGAGTTTAGATTTGAGAATCCAGCTGAAATACGGGCTGACTGTTACGCAATAGGGTGCAGGTTCCCCTGCCAGGTGGATGCGAGCACCTGTGTAGTTTACGCTTTGTTCCCTAGACAGTAGGCATCCCTCCTGCATAATTCAGTGTTTACGGCAGAATACTATCGACCTTATAGCGTAAAACAATGACCCCTAGCGTTGTCGCATGGATATAAATAATGCAGTAGAACCTTGAGGTTCAGAACTGATGGAAGAAATCGTATCAGATCTTCTGTTTTAACGGTCCTACCTAAAAATCTCGTCAGGAACGATTAAAATCAATTGGGATTTTCGATTCAATCTGCTATCCATTACATGACTGACTAGCTATGCCCTGCGACCTTCGTCCGCGTTAAATTATTATAAAAATATTACTTCCTAATTTGATTCTGATTTTGTTAGCAATATTATTTAAATTTTTTGCTCGAAACCCTTCTTACTAAAAATGGATTATTTTTTCTTAATAAAAGTAGCCTAAGTTACTCCTTATAACAAGCTAGCTATCTCGTAGCCAGTAAAAGTCCTGTCAAAATCGGTCCAGCCGTTTCAGATATAAGCTGTAACAAACAGACAGACAAAATTTAAAAAAAAGTATATGCTATCATATGGATTTAGTAAAAACCTATTATTTTGAAATTACGAACAGGCACTTCAACTTAATTTATTTGCCTACATTATAGTCAATTACCATATTCTATTTGATTGGGTTTAAAAGTTCAAGAAGCCCTTTCCACCATTCTACATAGGCTATACACGAAGGTCGTCTGCTTAGAAATTAACAGGTTTGCGACCGCCGTCTACAAAACTGATATCAGACGCTTCACTCGAGTGAATGTTCATTTTTGTTTCATTCCACGTTCCCTATTGATTTATTTTGTGTTCTGGCGTTTCACTTCTACTGAAAGATGGTGAATGAAAGTCAAAAATGAACAGAAGGTGAAGTCGTAATTCGGCTCCAGCATTTTATTCCTAGTGCTAGTGTCCATATTATCTCAAGATTCTTTATTTCAAATCACAAAAACAATGTTCAATTATTTATCACTTGGTATATGAGCACGACGCAATAAGCACATTCGCTAATAGATTGAATCAAATCCTTGACAGAGTGATGAGCATATTCGTGATTGGGTGTAATTGTTACAACATCGTTTCATACGGAATATATTTTGTACTAGCTTATGCCCGCGGCATCGCCCGCGTGGAGTTCGATAATTGTCCCATGGGATCATACTACCGGGATAAAAAGTAACCTACGTTTTAATCCAGATTATAAACTATCTGTGTGCTAAATTTCATCCAAATCCGTTCAGTAGTTTTTGCGAGAAAGAGTAACAAACATCCATTCATCCTCACAAACTTTCGCATTTATAATATTAGAAGGATTATTCTATGAAGCAACATTACGGTGAGGCTAAGTAAACCACAGATACTTATGGCTTAAAGAACACTTACATAAAAGAACAGCACAGGATGGGTCATACTAGCTGATGCTGCTGAGCAACGGTAAGAATCCGTAACGGCTCGAGTTGAGGCGATGATGGCTGACCCTGAGCAGTACTTATGGCTGTGCATGGACCTTAACGTTTTGACCGCCACGTCAATAACGAAAATCTGTGTTCTCTACGCCATGCGCTTTAAATAAGTGTTATTTTCGACGTGCCATGCCGTCCGAGGCGACGTGAGCACTTTTTGATTTCACGTCCATAGACGTCCGTGGCCGTCAGTAGGTTAAGTCATCTACCACATATACAGTGCTGAGATTTCAAATGAGATTTGTGAAGCGCTGGGCCATCTTCTTAGCATGTCAATGGCAAATTTTCATTAAATATATTTGGCCCAAAATTCAACTATGCTAACTCCGCTCGCTCATGCAGTCAAAGGATCGTCAAGTGCGCAGGTGTCAGGGCATGCAGCGTAAGATGGAAGGTGGGCAATTGTGTGTGGAGATCCGCCGCATACACACTTGAGATCTGAGCCGTCCATGAACCCCCATCAGTAGAATGGGAAGTCTAATTAAATTAATTTTGGCCTTGCAGCAAGTTTGCGTTACATTTGTTCCAAATATACACTACTTTACAAGTATTTATCAAATTAGTTGTAAGAGATGTAGTATTCGTTTTGTTTTGTCTCAAATTCGCTTTTGTAAGTAACTGCTTGACATATTGTGTGCTTTGTATTGTGTTTTGCAGCATGTTTTTACGCTTACTACTATTATGTACTGAGCTTTTACTTAAATATTTACCATATGTATCTACATAATATCTAACAATAACACACAACTATTCACAGTTCTATCTCTTAGCCAAATTCAATCTTTGCTTACTCTCTACAACTTCCTCTACAATCCGTAATCAAGAACTACCTTTTGCAGATATGTGGGTTAGCAAAGCAAGTGGACATGACGGAGAGGCAAGTGGAACGCTGGTGGCGACTCCGGAGAAGTCAAGACAAGCCCTCGACCCTGGTCAAGTTCTGCGAGAACATGTGGAGGACCACATTTTACTTGTACAACTTCTCTTATGGGGTGTTTATTCTGTGGGACAAAGAATGGCTGTGGGATATTGACTCTTGTTATATTGGATATCCTCATCAGGTTAGTTTCATTTTCCTATCTAGCATGTACGAATAAGTTAGAATTAAACTGAGCCTTTCTTTAAAAGAAAGTGTTCGAGACTACTGCTGAGCATGAAGATCCTGGATTTGATTTCCAGGACGGGGAAACTGTTGTTTGATTTTCCATCCGGAATTTCTTATTTGCAGCCCGAAGCTTGGATTTGTGCTCGGTTCATAGCAATAGGCTCGCCCCCTATTACATGGGACTATTAGGGCGTAGTAGGCACACCTGTGCCCTTCGGGAATATACGGGCGTGATATAATATGTTATGTTTTCCAAAAATTGGGCGATAATTTTAAAGTAGCCCAGGCTGTTGATTTTGTCGTGCATTTGATCAGAAGCGTCATTCGATCGATCTCGTGACAATTGCAGAGATTGGCAATTAGTGAAAAACTAGAAACTAAACTAGATTTAGTTTTTGAAAAATAAGCAATGAAGATCTTTAGAACCAAAAATTGTACTTCGACTTGTTACCAACCAGCACCAGGCCCGTGTTTTTTTTTATACTAAAGCACGCATTTTGAAAAATTTCACGTGGGTTAGGGAGGGGGGGGGGGTGGAGGGGGCCAAGTCAACAAGGGGGGTAAAGCTCGACTGACCTAATTTAATGGATGCCCCCTTATGCTAATAGTCAGAACCTAACAGAACATGATACCGGTGACACCAGCATTGTTAACGTTTTTAAAACGATACCGAATTTTACTTCGTGAAATTAAGAGAAAATTTCTCGAAACTGCTAGCTACTATCTTCTTCCATTTATATTATTTGTGTCATTTTGAAGTACTGTATCCTATTCTCCGAACAGCTAGACTATTATCGCTGCAACAAAACGTAACTTGGAGCGCTTTAAATAGCGCTGCACGAATAGTACTAATAGATGACGAATCTTCTCAATTATGTAAGATTTAACAAGTAGATGCTATATAGTTGCGAGAGGAGTGCCTGGCTATTGTTTCGACATTTTTAATGATTATTATTTTTTGGTTTTTGATGCTTAAAATGTCTTACATTAGTACCAAGATCGGGTGAAGACACTGACTACTGTAACGCAGGTCTCACCTAGCTCAGGAGTCAGGGTTTCAAATGGAAATGTACTTACATAACTTTTTACTTTGTGTCAATAAAAACATTTTATTATTATTATATTGAAGGAGGTGGCGGGACGTGAGAGGGAAAGAGCCTCACGTCCCAGCCGCCGCGGGAGACGCCCTGGGCGTCGGGGGTCACGTGGTGGCCCCTGGCCACCGTAGGCGCGGGCCTGTGGACGGCGAGTTATGGGCTAGCTCGCCGTCCGGCCGTCTTATGACGACAGGCCGTGTCGACGGCGCGTTCGTGTTCCACGCGCCCCTCAAAGAGATGTCAGCAACCACGGGACACGGAACACGCGGACCCCTAGGTCCGCACGGTCCGATGCCTGCCAGGGCTGCGGGACTGTTCGAAAGAGATACCGCGGCCCCGGAACACAAAGGGCAAAGAAGGAACATGGATGGGTTTTTGTCAGTACAAGTCTGACACTCCGCTCCGCCCAGAGCGGGGGGGGGGGGGGTCATTTGATGATTTCCCATCCTAAAAAAAATAAAAAGGCCATGTTTCGCCCAAAGCGAAGGCAAGACGAGCAGAGAAGAGACGTGCAAGATTTGACCAATCACAGAGTCGACGTGGATTTCGACCAATGCGATTGGTCGATTCCCGCACATTTCCTCTCCTTTCCCCGCTTTGATTGAAAACGTGCGTTAAAAACTTTTTATTTTACCCTTTTTTAGTTGTGGTATCTCACACAAATCCTTGCCAAGTATCAATTTTACATTGTAACTAGAAGTTATTAGCACAGTACCGAAGCAAAGTTAATAAAATTTATACGGGACCACCGCGCAAGCTTCTAAAATGAAAAAGAATTAAATAGGACCAGTAATCACGGAGAAATCGATGTAATGTTGGTGGAATACATAATCTCCTCCTTTTTTAGTAGTCGGTTAAAAATATCTTCACTGGCGATACTTCAGTGTCAACTCTTTTTTGTGCGCTCCTAAGGTGATGTAGAAAGATGTAGGTGGCGTTGGATTGATCTTTGGTTCAATTGGTTGCAAATTGGTTGCATCAATCGATAAAAAAAAATGCTCTCATGAATAGACAGGTCTCAACTATGTTGTTTCCTGTTGCCTAGTGCCTTAAACGCCCAAACCATTACTCGTACGATTTTTACAAATTGTTAAAAAAGAGCTAAGTTTATCATAACAGGTGCAACTTTATCATTAAGATAGTATTATCACCTGCGCCCTAGTATTCACTGATAATATAGGCCTTACGTAAAATGATAATTACCTAAAAACGGACCGAAAAGGTTGTTGAACCATTTCTTTTTTGTGGGAACTATGATGCCAGTTGTGTAGGGGACAATGGCACTACTTCCTCATCTGCCCCTATGAAGGGACAGGCATGGGAAAGGATCTGAGCAAGTCGATTAGACGGGTTGGTTTTGGTTTTTTACCGTCTATTTCAGTTGTCTTGAAGTTTACACTAGAAACCCTATGAAAATGAAGAGTAATTTATTCAAAATAGGCTGTAACTCAGCACTTTTTGACTATCGAAATTACATAAGACAGTCTCTCGAAACGCCCGCCCTTTACCACTTCCTAGTCGGGAAGATGTGGCGCAAGCGCAACAAACTCTCCAGCAACACCTCTGTCTGTTAAGTTAGAAGGACTTACTCTATGCAATAGTATGCGAACTATTGCAGGGTGGAAGGGACACATCATGAACCCCCCTCCCCTCACATAGAAATTTTCCAATCGATGAAAAGCTTCTATGTGGGGGGAACGTCGTACTGAATTCCTGGTACCGATTGTTCGTCGGTGCATCCTAACTAATATAAAATGCGATAGTAAGTTTGTTCCCTTTCACGCCTAAGAACCGATCATCCTGAAATTTTGCAAATACGTTGTCAGGTGTACCGAAACGGACATAGTGTACCTTTCATCCTGAAAAAAAAGTACTGTTCTCGTGGAAAACAACAATAGCGTTCTTATGATAACGTGTCTTTCGAGTATGCATGTGGATGGGTATATGAGTAGAGGAAGACCAAAGAAACGATGGATGGACTGTGTAAAGAATGACATGGCAAGAAAGGAGGTGTCTGATGAGATGACGAGTAAAAGAGAAGTATGGAAGAAAAAGACATGCTGCGCCGAGCCCAAATTAATTGGGATAAGGGCAAGAGAATGATGACAGTAATGTGTCTTTCGAAACATGATTCAATTATACTATTACAAGCAGAGTACAACACGAATTGATTGTCAAATTCTAAATTAACGCGAGCGAAGCCGCAGGCAAAAGCTAGTATTTAATATAACAAAACAAAGAGTATTTTCGTCCTGTAGCTAACAGTGTTTATGGTGATACAATTTTAACCTATTCCAGGGTCTCACAGAGGACGTCTGGTGGTACTACATGATCTCAGCAGCTTTCTACTGGTCGCTGACCATATCTCAGTTCTGGGACGTGAGACGCAAGGACTTCTGGCAGATGTTCGTGCACCACGTTGCCACTATACTACTGCTATCCTTCAGCTGGGTCTGCAATCTGCACAGAGCCGGCACCGTAATCATTCTACTGCACGACTGTGCTGACATTTTCTTGGATGCAGCCAAAGCAGCAAAGTACGCGAACTACCAACGCTTCTGCGATGTAATTTTCACATTTTTCACAGTATTGTGGATCTTTACGAGATTATATATTTTCCCGTACTACATTATGTGGGGGTGAGTTTTTATCATTGCTATTTTTGTTTACCATAAATTCAGGATCGGTAATTCAACATTGTTAGTAGTCCCACGGTGGGCGCCAATAAAGGATTGAACTTTTACTACTCCACGACATGTTACCCCAGTTTGAGTACAGTTACGTGCATTAATATGTAAACACGAAATAACTTTTAAAACTGACTTTCTCCTACTGTATTGATTAACGTCGTACGTTTTCTCAATCATAGTATTTAGGAAGTCATAAAATTACGAAATATGTCTTTTCTCAAAGTAGATCCCTTTATTTTGCGAGAAAATGGCTTCTGAGTTTTGCTAAGTGTTTACATATTAGTGCTCCTTGTACTGCATTTTTTATCACATTCTAAAATGGAGTACCTACAGCAGTTTAATGCATTCCTGTATGGAGTCGTCTATTTCTACCGTGACAATTTAACCTGTAATATTACTTAGCAAACTGATGTCTAATCAGTCTAATCTTCATCTACCTAGCCTTTGCCCAATTATATTTGGGTCGGCTTCCAGTCTTCCCAAAAACAGCTGGATATCAGTATTTTACTTGACCTCCACAAACGATCTTTTTTCCAAAAAACATTTAGGATCAAATACAGTGTCATTTGTTTTTGTGTGTTTATGTACTTTCGTACCTACTGTCATTTCTTGTATTTTTTAAATTCTATATTTAAATACTTGTTTAGTTTAAAAATAACACATTATGTAATTTTATTGTATGTATTGAATTCTAAGCGCACATCGCATGATGTTTTAATAACTAATTGTTTTTTTTTTATAATATGTGGAAAATGTCCTTACATTTCTTTTTCACTGTTTTTCCAAATTCAAACTCACACAAACTCTAGCTGTAACACTGCGGTGTAACCATTTGTATTCCCAAATTAATATAAATAAACTCTACTGGAGTACTGGGTATCACAATACCTTATGGCAAGAATCAACCTAATCTTATTTATCTATAATTTCAGCACAACGATCCGTGCGCCCATGCTGGTGCCGATGTTCCCCGCCTACTACATCTACAACTCACTGCTATGCCTGCTACTGGGGCTGCATATAGTCTGGACCTGGCTTATACTGCAGGTCGCTTACAAAGCCATTAGTGCTGGGCAGGTAAGATACTAATTAAAATATTTCTGGATTTAGTAAAAAATATGGTCGGCACTAAGCAGTTCTTACTGTGCAATACGATATGCCTTGATAAGACTGGTTGTCAGAATTTCGGGCCAATTTGACCTGTAACGACTGTCAAAGATCTACAAACGACAGCCGGGACCAACGGCTTAACGTGCTTTTCACGTGGGAAACTAGGTATGTAATGGGTGGTCACCCATCCACGGACCAACCTAGGCAAGCGCTGCTTAACCTGAAGATCGACCCGAGTGTGTGTTATTATTTAACTACGAGCTTCTCATACATACTAAAATATACATTTTACATCATTTTCAGATGGAAGGTGACATTAGAAGTTCAAGTTCAGAAATAAGCGACAGTTCACATCAATCCAACCACAGCACGCCGAATCGTGCCAATAATAAAAAGTAAGTAGAAAACGCTTTTGCTTTGCTGAAAACGCCTTTATTGTGTTGTATATTGTTAATGTCTTGCACTCGAAGTGAAACATCTGGACTCTGGAGACAAAATGAATCAAAAGTTAACAATGAATTTATTAGTGAGCTGATCCATCGATGTCAGGACTCGCCACTCGCCTACAGAACAAAACGAAAAATTAAACGCAAGAAACTAAATGACAAGAAAATCCCTTACACTACTTCCTGATTTAAATACAAATTCCTATTTAATTTTGATGGTGTCATGCAAACGAAGAATGAAAAAAAAAAAAAAAATCTAGTGAAGCATCTCGGGTCGATATCATGGCTTTAGAGATGACACAACATTCGACGCTTAAACACTACCGGTTATTGCTCCCGGGTTTCTACTCCTTAACGAGATTTTTTACGTTAGCTCTCTACACTCTGACCACGTTTGTTCCAAGCTACGGGTGCCACAGCATAATGAACAAATGGAATGCTTACACACACATTTCTCCTCAGAAGAAGACTCGGCAGATACACAAGAAGCCCAGACGGGACGTTAATCATTCGACGACCAACGATGACTAGGGAACGGTCTCTATGCCCAGTGATAGAGCAAGTGACTTGAAAATGTTAATATGCCCGGTCTATCCGGGTAACGCTCGAAGGTTTGCCCTGTTTATACAGTGAGCCGCAAATATTGTTTCCCTGCATGACGCTATTTTAACGACTGTGAAACACGTGTGGCATTTTTCATTACGCGCATCCTGAATAGGTTTCAACCTCGAGACCAAACCTTTTTTTTTAATTTACCTTGTTCTCCATTGGTGAAGGCTTTGCGCTACGCACTTGCTGCGTAGCAAGTTCTGAAATTAAATAATTTAACCAAAAACAGGGACTGTAACAACCAACTCTTGTGGCAAGATTTATTTAATCTTACTTCAGTGTGTGAAAGACATAGCGCTATTTGGGATATCTAGCTCAATCTCTTATCTATAATGAAGTCAGATTAAAATAATACTGCTATAAGAAGTAGTCATAGGCAGTCCCAGGTATTGATTTTTAAACCCGGCTAATACTAATGCGTGCTATTTTGAACCTTCTGCCGTTGAGATAAAAATATGGAGATTTTTGCGGGCTTTGCGTTTGGTTTTTGATGATTTTGATACTGAAATCGAAAGCATGACTTTTCGACGAAGGTGATGGTTTAAAGAGACTGATGCTTTTTGATTGACGACCTTTGAATACTGTAATAGTAGTATTTGTAAAGAAATTAGCAACAATCACTGACATTCATCAAGGGTGGGACCAGACTCGCGTAACTCAAAATCAGTTTCCACACATAATGACATAATAACAGCTTTCCAAGAAAAAGTATGCGCTTCGGAAATCATCGCCAATCTCGAGAAATAAGAATAATTATGAGATGCTACATAGAGGTGTTGCAACCACGGAAATACTGGCATATTTTGTATTACCGTGATAACAAAATTATACATTAACAAATAGACAATTCCAATAAACTTTTGAGTGAGAGATAAAACTCTATACAAACACGCAATGATAACGCAGACGAAAGTTAGAGGCTTTGCCTCTGAGTGCTCCGTGGAGAGTGACTCTCTGGAGCGACGTTCAATCTAATTCAGAAACACAAAAATTACTGAAGCGCCATACCTTTTCTGGTTTACCTATACAGGTTTTGAGTGGCGCAAATTACGTCAGGTTACTATTAACACTCCATTTATTAACTCCTCTTTGACTAAACCTCATCACAATCACTACCTCTCAACTAACACCCCACTCCATCTTTCCAGAGAGACATAGGGTCAGGCCGCCCCCCCAGGCGACCCGCCCAGCGATCGCGGCGCCGTCTGGCGGCCACGCACATGACTACATCACTCCACGTTACGAGGTTGTAACTAGTTATATAAATATATCACTAATGTTAACAAGGGGCCACATTGACGCTTTGTTGTCTATGCAAGCTTGAAAGCTGGTGCCTTTTATGTATGTTGTTGTTAAAATTATGTCAGGAAATTCCTATAGTTTTAAGTGAGAGCCAAGCTAAACTTACAATTCTGCGTATGGTACTAGTAAGTACTTATTTCGCGTAAGCGTAAGAAAATAAATAGCGTACCTCAATTAGGTACTATACTGCCTGAGCATATCATGGTTAGGTAATATACCAATATGAAACACAAGCACAAATAATATATTTATTGTATTCGTTAATTATTAACCTTATGTTGTTGATTTTTTACTCTATGTTGTTGTTTTGATGATTATATAAAAAAGCTGCACAAAAACAGATAGGATTGATAAAGTTAAAAATAACCACAAAATAGTTCAATAGTGTGGCCCCAGAGTCTTCGTCCTGTTGTGTTGTTCATTCATTCATTCACGAATGAATGGAACTATATCTAAGTCCGTATTTATAATAAAAAATGTGAATTCTAAGTATTGATAGAAGTAAAGTTTTTCGGGTTAAGGATGTCTCTGTATTTATCGACGTGGAAAATCGATATTTATATTATTTATTTAATACGGTGACGATATTCGATTCATTGTTGATAAATATGATGATATCCTTACGCAAAGTTTATAAATTATGAATTATGTGTATTAGGAATCTTGATTAGATTGAATTACTTTTAAGTTAACTTTTTATTTACCTTTCTGTGTTGTGGATAACGTATCAGTGGCGACGGTTCCATACAACTCGATTCCTACCGGCTTCCCTTTGAAAATTGGCACAGTCAGTATTCTATAGACAAATAATATAATCACATTAAAGATATGTACTGCGGCTTACCTCTTAAAAAATTGACCCTTCGGTACTGTAAAGTATACAATCTAATTTAGATTCCTATTATGCTTAAATATTTATTGCTTACGCCTGTTTACAAAATGTTTGTTAAAATGTTATAATTTTAAAATAAGCAAATACCAAACATTGAAAACGCTTTAATATTTTTTCATCGTGTTATGTGAAGTTGACATAAATTGAAATCCATGTTGTGAACTGAAAATTAATTTAAACAAATACCACAATAACAGAGAATAATACTTGCGTACCATTAAAAGTAATAATAAGAAATATTTATAAAATAAATTGTACCAAAAATACGACGGTGCTGAAAACTAAAATATCACTCACTATAACTTCTAAAAATTAGCGTAATAGTTAAAATAAGCATTTATTTCAATATTATTATTTCTTTGCAAGACGGGGGTACTAGCTAGTTATCTGCCCTTGCTTCACACGGTTACAATGAACTGATGTTATAAACAAGGATATTTCAGCGTATATTTTAGCTAAATATTAATGTAAACATAAATCTAACGGTATAAATTCTCTAAATTATTGTGAAATCATGGCATTAAGTCCGCCTCTGTACATTTGTGTTAAATAAAACCGCATTAAAAAGAGGGTATTTTAAAATAACTATGCGGCCAAATACTTTGTTTCATAGTATTTAAAATAAGGAATTTTTTTTTTGGCGCCTTTGAGATTCGGACAAAATCAAGTTATTTTGTTGATTCAAGTAATTCTTAAAGATTTAGGGAATATCCTAGAAGTTCGTGATAACGGTCTAATTATGAAGGTATATGAACGAAAGGGCCTATTTTTTTGTTATTACTGTAATTTTAAGTCTAATTTTATTCCTTTCTTTATTCATTTCAACATTGCATTCAAAACAATACTTTGTCTTAATGCGATAAAGTCTATTATTCTTTGTTGCCATTCTCAGTCACAATACTTAATAAGGTCGCTAATAATGATGAATAATTGGTACTATTTTTTAAGATAATTAAATCGTGTAATTGTCGTGCTATGGCAGGCAGAAAAGGTGATTGTTTAAATAGTTAAAATAAAAGAATTATTTGATAAATTTAGTATTAATAAATAATACATACAGGGTCATAATAAATTAGTTAGCGACACTCAACAGATGTGATTGTATCGATATGCTCGTACAAGGTGTAAACGGGCACTTAGTGGTTGTTAGAACGACCGCTAAGTATGAGGTCCTGGGTCTGATTCCCAGGTCGGGCAAAGTGTTATTGAGTTTTTCCATCAGAATTTGTTTAGAAGTAGCTGGACAGAGTTTGGATTTGTACCTGGTTGATGGCAAAAGGGTCGCCCCCTATTACATGGGACTTAAACATAACTGGCGAAATGTGGGTGTACTATTAAGTACAACTACAGACAGCTTTATAAAACATGGCTCTCAAAATCATGATTTTATCATGTTTTTTTTACCCTTCACGTCTGTAGAGTTTCGCTAGGTAATTAGACTTGACCTTGTATAATAACTCTAAGTACGCTATTTATTGCGGGACCACGCAGTCGGATCATATTGATTTAATATATGAACAATATTTTGCATTAAATATTAACATTGGCCGGGCAATATACACTGCGAAGCCTAGTCTGAAACTACTTACAACGAAATTTAATTATAAAAGAGTTCCCCTTTTAAAATTATGTTAGTAAAATCATGATAGAATATTATCTGTTAAATTCGTAGTTATTCGTCAGGGCGAAATGTCTGTCAAATCAAAAACCTTGAAAATTCAACAAATTGGAACAAAAATGAACATCGTGATAAATGACGTTTATTCAGGCACTTGGTTGTTAATAACACTATTACACGTCCGTAATTTCATATCAAGATAAAAATAATAACTGTGCTATCATACAACTAAATTATTGGTCTTTGATTATTTCATTACTAACATTATTTTTAAGTATACCTACCTACCAACAAAATTATGGATCGTTATGTCCGATTTAAATAAATGAATTGAATTAAATAAAAAAATAAAAACTATGTTTTTCTCAGTAATTCAACTTTCTAAACTGCGACGAGATAAACAAACTATATTATTATTATGTAATTCTCTTACATAGGATAAAAAAAACTCTAAAAAAAAAAATTGTGCCTAAAATACACGCGCGCAGAACATGTCTTAATAGAATTCTAAAATTAGAAATAAATACAATAATAATAAGAAGGACATTGATATATCGCTTTATTACGGTTAAGATATGAAGGTGATTAGTTTTAGAGCATTTGAAATAAACTGAATTATTTACACGAGACAATGGACTAGAACATGGCCTCAGAATGCCTTTTTTTCACTAAAATCATGATAAAAAATTCAATGGTATGCTTTTCCAATGTTGTATGAATAAACTACTTATTATTTGGCCGCTTAAGCCAAAATCAGTAAAGAATATATTGAGTCTAGGTTACCTGATATTCAGTCAAAATTGATTAAGAAAGTCCAAACTTATTCTAAAAATCAAGTTAAATATAAAAATTTCCCTCCGATTCCGCTGGTGTGGTCTTTTGTCGTGATTAATCATATCATTTGACATAATGTACATTATTACACACAAATGTTAGTTAATGAAATAGTTATGTATAGTGGACCTTGTGATTGCTAACCTAAAGGTTGAAAATCATTTGCTCGTTTTAAAACGTTAAGGCCTATTTTGCCTTGAGATCAACGTGAAAGATAGATTGTTTCAACCTTAGCGGAGTTCCAATTTACTAGGAGTTTTTGTCAAAGATTTAAATAGTTAAAGCCCACGCTATAGTATGGGACCTTAAGAGCAACAGCAAAGTTGGCAACGTCAAATATTTACCTATTTCAATTAATTTGGCAATATTACAGTAGTATATTACTAGTGAACTAGAATATTAATAATGAATTGCAATTAAGACACTGAATTTGATGTTGTCACCGTTTTAGGTGTAAAAAGGCATTTGGAAAGTTTCCAAATACTTTTTTTACGTCTAAAACTAAAAATTCAGTATTAGGATATTAATTATTGCATTTACTTCATAATCAAAATTTTAATTCACTAGTTAGTTATATTTCTTATTTCCATACAGTAATATTGCCAAATTAATTAAAACAGCGAAATATTTGACAGCTATTTGCGACGTTGCCCACTTTCTGTATAAACTCTCTTAAGCACTACGCGGCCACGACCACGTTTTGTCGCATGACAGGCCGCAATCTTGAACAAATTGGACGGACGGCCGGTCGTGAAAGAAAAAGAAAGAAAAAGTTTTTGTTTGTCGCAGGGTCATGACGTGCATACAAAATGATAAAAAAAAAACAATAAACAAACAACGAATAACAGGGCGCACGTAAAATTGTTTAAATTGAGAAGAGTGAGCGAGACAATAATATTCAAATGTCATTCGAACCTACACTTCAACCAACTTATCTGTTCAGACACAGAACTAAAGTAAATGTACCAAGTTTAACATATCGATGCATTTTTTCTTGACAAGCAGCGCCACCTTAAACTACACACTTAAAGTGGTTATACTGTACAGTCGTTTTACAGTTATTTTGAAAGCAACAGACCAATCACAATCTTATTAAGATGAAAATAAAGATCATTGTGGTTTTGACGGACTTGTGGCAAAGCAACAACAACCCTATCAGAACGCGAATAAAAATCGCTGATGTTGACAGTGATTCTAAATTCAAAGTACAATAACAATAAAAGGAGAGTACTACAGTTTGTCTCTGCATCACTCAAAGATTGAAAAACACACACACAAAGCACACAGAAAAGTATACAGTCACGAGCAATGAAATGTATACACGCAACAACTTTTTCACGAACTTTGAATTTTGGAAGCCATACTATTACGAAATAGATCACAAGAAAATCGCTTTTGAATTTTGCTAAGTATCTACATTTTATTGCTTATGACTACATTTTTGGAGGCTATAGGGCGAATTTAACGTTTTAAAACTTTGATTGTTGTTAAAAGTGGTAAAGCAATTACGAGGGAGCCTACATCGACTAGTATTTAGCCGACTGTCGAATCGCACTACGACTTTTTAGTCGCACTATAGTCGTTATTCGATACACAACTAATATTAAGTATATTTGAAAAGCGGTATTATCGAATACACCCCAAAGACACTATAAAAAGCTTAAAAATAAATTTTAATAGTATTAAGGAGTAATAATTTTATTTACAAGGTTAGTATTTTTAAGACTACCATTTATGTCTATGTTATTTTTGTTCAAATATTTAAAGGAATTGTTCATGAAAATACATACTGTATTTGTTGCATTATACGTGCATTAAAGACTCTTATTTTGAACCTTATTTCTTTTTGCCTAAAGAGTCATTTTGACGTACACTCGTAAGGTATAAGTCAAGATGAGAAATACAAGTCCTAAAATAAATTATTGCTCTTATCAAATCGTCAAAAATTGTTTGAAAATTCTTTACTTTGTTCTCTTTGTTGGTTCAAACCATAGAGTATTATTTGAAATGAATATTTCCTATTTTGTTTTCTTTATATTCTAATTAACATGTACATTTTTATCATTAACACTAGAAACGGGATATTTACCATGTTTACTGTTTTCTTTGGGTTATGTTAGTGACCATGATAGTTTAAAATCTTATGTACATTTTTACATTGATCTTCTGGCGAAATCCAAATCGAAACTAATGACGCCATCTTGTTTGTTTTGTTTCAATAAAATTTCACGAATGCTCACCAACAACGCTCCCAATGATATTCAGACGCCAAAAGATTCTTGTAGCTCTGTATAAGTATTAGGTTGCGCACGCGCACTTAATTAATTTTATAACTTTTTCTGCGTTGAAAAATATTACGACCAAGGAGGATAAACTTAATTAAAAGGTGCATAAAAGTGTTGTTCTAGTTTTTATATAAATACCAGTATGTTTCATAGTATTTATTTTACATTACAAATGGTACTTATGAATTGGTTGCTAATATATAAGAAATATAGCATGTATAGGAATAAAGACAGTGCGCTTATGAATAAAACAACAAAAAAGGGTGTAACAAGACCCTTAACGAAGCCGGAAGGCACTTATTCTCCCCGTCATAGCGATATTTTTTTTTGTTCTAGACCATAACTGGGAACCTTCTAGTTACGGAGTTACGGGTCTAAGTTCCAACTTTTCCACAATATTTTAAAAAAAAACATGTTTTTAATGAAAGATTTTTAAACTCCTCCACGACCCCTGTACTATTCATTCCATCCATCAGCTCAAGGTTTTGAGTGCGTTACATGTAGTCCCACCGTAAAACGTAATTTTTCACCCCAAAAAAAAAAGTCGTTTCCTAGCAATAACTTTTGCGTAAAGATACTTAGTTTGATGTACATAATGCTTTCAACGGCTTCGTGAAGGGTCGGTTTACACCGGTCGGTGAGGTCGGTGCACAGATATACATAGACCTAGATAACGCAAGTATCACGATCTGTATGAAAACCAAGCGTGCCATTTTTTGACTACCTATTATGACGTCACAAGCACTATTTAGTGATGGGAAAATCAAATCGATTCAAAGACGCCGCCGCGGACGGCGCCCCCCTCGTCCTACCCCCCGCCATGACGCCCACTGACGTCCGACTAGCGCTATGCTCCGATGCAGACTGAGTTCGAAATTGGCCACTTACGATTTTTAAACGTAAGCTACATAATAATATGGCACGCGAAGTAGTTGCTCTCGCGTTATCTAGGTCTATCTATATCTGTGGGTCGGTGTATAAGTAATTCCTCTCTCTTATGAGTAAAATCGGAGAATTATCTATTAATAATAATATTGAATGTATTTCAATGGCCTGTTTAACTTCCACCCTCAGTTCGACCCCCCAGCAGTGGCGAAGGTTCCATACAACTCGATTCCTACCGGCTTCCCTTTCAAAATGGCACAGTCAGTATTCTATAGACAAATAATATAATCACATTAAAGATATTTACTTCGGCTTACCTCTTACAAAAATTGACCCTTCGCTACTGCCCTCCAGTCTTCCCTTTTATTACATGGGACTTAAACATAACTAGATAATGTGGGTACACCTCTGCCCAGGCCTTTCGGGGATAACAGGCATGATGTTATGTTGCATTTTCTCTAGCTGATTTATTATTCTGTTCCATTTTCCCCCATTGGTCATATTTGGAGTACTATGGATCTAACTCTTAATGGCATAGTGTTATGTTCTATTTTCCAAGTAATCTAGTAGATTGTGGAGTTTTTAATAGACTTCTTAAAACCGTAGTTCTCAATTCTTGTTTTATTTTAGTAGCACTATTGTCTTGTCTATACTGGTTGTAACAGAAAAGGTCATATGAAAGGATGTGCTGCAGACCAACAAACTGAACAACTTCCTCTAAGGGTCCAATATCGTAAATGCGAAAAAAATATCAGGTATCCCATACTAAATATCAATACCTACTCGACCCAAATGTATGGGACAGCTGATATTTTTTTCGCATTTACGGTATTGGACCTAAGGAGAAAGTTGTTCAGTTTGATGGTCTGCAGCATATCCTTTCATGATTATACCCTTTCTGTTACACCCTGTATAACTGTACTGTAACTTGGAACAACTAAATAATGTACAAATAAAACATTATCATGATATGTTGGTGCCTTTCACTATATTTTAAATGTTGTTGATATATGTATATGTAACGTTTAAATATAAATATGATGAAAAGAAATGTGTGTTGCGAAATTATAATAATGTATAGTGTATGTGTTGATCTCTGTCCTTATTGCATTTGTCAACAAAGTTTTATTTTTTATTATCACGGTTATATTTTTAATATAAATTAAAAAGAAATGTGCGTATCTTATGGTTATTGTCTTTGGTGTGGGTTAACGAGTTTTTTACTCTATTCGCGAAGTTAGTCACGACTGTATAATTTTGAAGAAAGTAAATTCTTACTTTCTTAAAGTCTTAACACCATTTTTATGCAATAGGCAAGAATTTAAACGAAGTAAGAACCGTCAAAGAAAGCAAAGCTAAGAATTCCAACTTTTGACAGTTCTAAGTTCAAACAGTTACTAAACCACATAATAAAAATCGTATCTTAAATAAAGACTTTTACTCAAGTAAACAGTTTGACTTGTTATAGATACGGGAGTTAGACTTGAATTCAAGTCTTTTTCACACAACAGAACTGATGTTTTTTTACTAGAACTGTCAATCAAGTGGTACAAACGTACGCGCTCTATGAACGCGACGTATGTTTTGAACAATCACATCTACATCACGCTAGCGTAGCGTCCATATGTTGTCGACGACTACGCTATTCAAACGCTCAGTGCGAAGATGCTTTCATTGGCGGAGTGAATTCAATTAAGGGGAAAGCGCCGGTAGTCCGAGAAATTCAAATTTGTTTAAGTTTTTTGCAATTTGCCAGTCAGTGTCAAGCTGTATGTTGAATAAAATATGATTCGCGGCTGTAATACGTATGTATTTTTACAGAATTATAATAATTAAAGTCATCAATAAAACCTAAGTTCAATTAATCGTAAAGTAAATGATTATTTCATAAAAGTCAGTCAATGGGATCAAAGTAACTTACAGGGTGGGTTGTATTGATGAATTTAATGATTAAAACTCAGTCAAGCCATATTTGTTACGGTCGTGGATCATATTTTAGTCAACACTGACCTGCAAATTGCAAAAACCAAACCAACATTTGAATTTCGCGGGCTACCCTGTCGCTTCCACCTTAACTAGCGAAACCCCACACACAGATGCGTTAGATACCGATGTCTGAAAGCACACTATTGGATATTGAACGCTTGGCTCTGCGCCGAGAGTTGAGATTCGATAGTGTAATATTATTTAGGCATTAATTGAGTTTGTGCCTAGTTTTAGTGAAAATGAACATAACGATGATAAAAGCTCGAGATACTCGTAACGACTGTTAAGTTTTGCCAATTAATTTTATTTGACCTTGTAGACACGCCAGAGAGACACTAGTGACTAACTTTGTATAGAATGGCGCTATTTTTATTAAAAAGAAAAGGAAATGTATTGTTCTAAATGAGAGATTGAGAATATCGTACACACGGCAACACATCAAGCTATACATCTCCAGTATAACATGACCTCGCTTTTTATAGATTTCCCGTACAATAAGAGATCCGCTTAAACTGGCCTTGTATAGCTTGATTTTGATTGGTCGTCGTACGTACACTGTGCGGTGTATGTGTTGTGGAAACTTGTGCGAGTTGTAATGAATTGCAAGATAGTCTCTTTTGTATGCGATGAAACAATAATAAAATTATACGAAATATTACTGTTTTTCTTTGGCCACTAAGAATCAACACCTACACATTCTGTTATCATGTACTTATTCATAAATTCATACACGTAGTCGAGTGTAATTAGATTATAAGGTGGAACGAAGTTTATAGTGGTCGGATTTTCATGGGGCTTTTTAAAAAACGCGCCACGCGCGGTTTGTTATTTTTTTATAAATTTACTTTTGAATATATTTTTTTTCGTTATGAATAACTTGAAATTAAATGCCTTCATTAACATAGACGATTTTCAGATTTTTGCGAATGAATTTTAAGTCACTAAACTCATGAATATGGTTTTCTTGAACACTTTCTTGTCCAGTTATCTGTAAAAATGTATCTCTTACCAATTTCAAAACAAATCTTAGTCTTAAATTCGGTAACTTAGAAATAATTGAAGAAAATAGGATATGTTCGCAAAAAAAAACTTGAAATATGAACATTGAACAAATAAACAGACCAGATTGACGTTTAGTGGATACACAGAGGTCTTTATATAAATAAGAATCGCGCGCAAGCGTTCAAGCGGCTATTATGCTTCAATATAAATTCATAGAATTTCAAGTTATTCATAAACGACAAAAAAAAAATTCAAAAGAAAATTTAAAAAAAATTAGTCGCAAGCGGCGAAATTTTTTTTTAACTTCTCGACTCCTCTAGGACCTCAATAAAAAAGTCCCATGAAAATTCGACCACTATAAACGTCGTTCCGCCTTTTGCGATTTTTTTGTCTAATTGCACTCGGCTAACGCGGACTAATAAAAAATATAACTGGAACCATCACAACAATTTTCATATAAAAATACCATAAGACGTTGCACTTTTGTAGTTCGGCGCGAAAACTGGTAAGAGCCCTCGTGCGAGCAAAGCCACCAGCACTGGTTGGCCGAGACTTGCGCGAACACTGCCGAGAGCTCTTGCGAGAACACTTCCTGAATCTATGGTGAGTGTTATGCCTCTTTCATTGTGTTTATTCTACATATAATTTACCAATTTTTTGCTGGGGAGTTTGTTCCGCCACTTCTTCCCAGCTAAAACACTAGGAAGTGTCGAAGGGCAGGCATTTTAGGGGACTGTCTCTTGTTAACTTTGACGTTCAAAAAGTGCTGATTATCAGACTAATTTTAATAAATGACTTTTGATTTTTGTATTATGCCTGTACATTTTACCAAACAAAAATATTTTTGCAGCGTTGTTTAACTCCGAAAATAAATAACGAAACATTTAACACTTCGTCAGATCCCCTTTAAATTGGTCAGTGTTACTATCCGGTAATAAATCATGAAAGCAGCAAGGATTAAAATGTAACATTGGCCACGAACCACACGTCATGAGTAAATGACTTAAGTTAACTATTTTGCGATTAATTTTTCTTTCACATTTCATTGCTGTTTTGTAGCTATATATTAACCGTTTTCTATCTTGCAAAATAATAATAAAAAACATACTTCACAGCATACGTCAAAATTCCAGACAGTGAATATTTATTAGCTTTATATGGCAACTTCGCTTCAATTATCTGTCACTTTTTTCTCAATGAAGCCGTGAAGGTGCTCGTACACATTGTAAAAATCGAATTGGATTTAATTAAATAGTAATCAAAACATAATATAGTGCCGAATATGTTGAGGTATTTCATCGACAAGTTTTGGAATGAAGACGTTTGGTTGCCGCCGAATACAACATGGGCAGACATCGCTCCTGGTCCCGATAAGGCGGTGGTTTACACCAATCATACGCACGTTTTCTTTCCTATACCGTTAGCATTTGTGTTTATATTCCTGCGCTACGTGTTAGAAAAGTAAGTAACCACATACATTTTATTATGTTAATCTAATTATTGTGATATAAAAACAGCAAGTGTGCTAACCTAATCGCGGTATATCGCGTGAGGCATAATATCGTGTGACTAGCAAAAAAATTGAGTAATGTTCTTTTTTTGAATTTTCACGAAATTCGATGAAGCGTGAATTAATAATGCTTTCAAAACTTTAATTCATCTATAACACTGCAGCCAATTCAAATATACTAGTAATTAAGTTTTCCGTAAAATCGAATTCTTATGCCATTGTAATTATTTCCGTAGCGTAATTGGCACGAAGATTACGATACTCATAAAATAAATTGCACCTGCCAATACCTAAATAATGATAAATTAATGGCCAGATTTTAAGTATGTCATTAAGAGATGAAGCAAGTGTTTTTGTAAGGTGCCAATTTAGTTATGGTCATACATTATTAAAATTTTATACATTTATGTGGAAACTGAAAAGTATTGGACAGCCACCACACATTGCTATTTACTATAATAGAAAAAGTATGTACCTATCATAGACAAAATGCTGATTGATGTAGGTGTTCATAATTTTACTTATTCCGTACTATACAGGAAGTATGACCTCATACAACCAAAAACGATGAGCATTAAACTATGGTTTCCTTTCAAACCTTATATGTCTAGACGTAAGAAGTTTTAATTTATTCCCTTAACAAACTATTTATGTTTATTTCTTTAAGAAACAGAACGCTTTAGTCAACATGCCAATGTAAAAATTATAAATTAACTTTGTAACTGTTAATTTACCAATGTTTTATAGCAGTAATTTCTTCTTGGATTTATAAAGATAAAATACCTGTCTTGCCTCTGTCTTTCAAAGCATAAAATTAAACTATCTCCAAAACTTTCAAAGTGAATTTAATTTGTATTGTGTCACTAAATTCTTATTTCAACCACTTTTATACCTACCCAAGTTCAGTCATCTTCACTGAAATTGAAAAGTGAAAAATTTTGAACATAGGAGGTTGCATCTCCTCATCAAATTTAAATTAATAGAAGCTCCCATATTTCCGAGTGTAATAGGATATGTGTTAAGTTAAAACATGAAATGTCAAATAGGCGAAGTCACAGGCAGCTAATCATAATGTATGACTTCTGTGCGACAAGGTGGACATAACTCAAAAATTTAGATTTTTCAACATTGCTTGTAGTTAAATATTAACAAAAAAGTGAGTGTTCAACTAAGTTACGAAATACGTAAAATAAGGTTTCTGTGCAAAACAATATTGGCAGCATAATAAAAATATTTGTATAATTTAAAAAAAAACACTTTCTGCATTTCTTATTTTTCAAGTTATGTCATTATTGTCGCAAACAAGCAATATATGCACGCATTTTTTTTTGTTTACCTTTGGCTCCCCAATAGATTCCACTTGCAACAATCTCAAGCCACCGCAACCATCTACTTTGGCATTGTTTGAATAAATCTACATGTATTATTTGCATGTATTATTATTCCTTATCACTTCTTTCTAAGAGCTGATAACAATAACTACAAAAATTTTATAGTCATCTAAGTTTATGATTAGAAAACTCCATATTGTTGCACGGGGCCTATTTACCTTAATATTTTCTTAGAATTACTGAGTATTTTTTTGCTCATTGGCTTTTCCTTGACTTCTGTCTATTTGATTAGTGGGGTCATAATAGGTACTTTGCTGTAGTATAAATCAAAAACAATAGGTCGTAAAATATTAGTAATATTTCAAACAGTGGCTCATTCATTTTAAATCTATGAATTTGATATGGTTTCAACAATTGCTTTTTTTATTGATTAAGGAATTTTCCTTATTTCATATTATTTATTACTGTACTAGACTTAGAATGAATAATAAAACTATGAATTTCCCCAAACACATCTCATCAATTAACAGTAATATGCTAGGAAAGCTTATATTGTTAGCATTGTCATAGAAAAATGACGAACAATTTACTCAAATACATATTTATTATGTGTGTCAAGGGTAAAACATCAGAGACTGAATAGATGTGAAAAATGTCTGTAACATAACAAGACAACATCATAACAGACCTATTCTCTTACCGCTAGAATCACAAGATCTTGTGTAACTTTAAATTTTCTGAAACTACACATACACCTGAGATTCCAAGCATGGGATACGGCAGCCAAGTCCACGGACTTTCCCATGACTGGCGGATCCGTGACGTCTTTTTCGATAGTGTCTTAATTCTTTTTTTTTTTCAATTTCGCTGTTGTTTTCGCGCCAATTTTTGAAACTTCCAACTGCGTGCTTCCTTGCATTGGTGAACAAACTCTCGATGTGGGTTTGTACAACACCACCGTAATACGATAATACTCTACGCGGGAGAGCAGCTGTGTCCCAGTGGTGGCGGCCCCAACTTAAGAGCCGTAAGTCCAGGGTTCGAAACCAGACAGGCGCATTACTGTGTAATTTTTTTCATCACCACTGCTCTCAAAACGGTGAAGGAAAACATCGTGATCAAACCGGCCTGTTCTAGAACCAAAAATTCGAAGACGTGTGACATCTACCAAACCCGCACTGGCCCCCGTGGTGGATATGGCCCATTCCCTCTCATACAGAGGAGGCCTGTGTCCCAGCCGTGGGAATATTATAGGCTCATTATGGCCATGCTTATGCTACGCGGGCCCAGTGACAATTAGAGGATCTCACGTCTTAGATTTTTGGTTCTAGAAAATGACTTCGTTTCCTCATAATTTTCATAGACTGCTCACATATACAACGTTAATTTTAGTATATGCGAAACCTGATACACGTCTCTAGTATTTTTATGTAAAGAATCTATGTACAAAATTTCAAAACTGTATCATGAAAAATCACAAAGTTATAAGCTTGTTCTGTTACCTAGTTGTCTTCTCAAAATCGTGGTCACCACGCAGCGCGCACCTCCAGCATCGTCTTGAGCTCATTGATAATAATAATTTGGCAGTAGGTACCTAAATTATTGCTATAGGTACTTAAAGTCGTTCGGTGTCCAAATTTTAACAACATGGTTTAAAAATTATTGGAATCGATTCAGTTACTTATTCTGAACAAACTATATTCAGGTTTCGCATATACTAAAAATAATTGGTATTGAAGTTTAGTATGGGTCAGAATTTTTCGCATTTACGATATTGGACCCATGAAGGAAGTTATTCAGTTTGATGATCTGCAGTATATCCTTTCATATGACTATACAATTCTGTTACACCCTGTATAAGTCATAGAAAACAAACGCACTCCCATGAGGCTGTGACTAACAGTATTTCCTTTCATAAACAGTAGAATTTCCTAAACAAATTGAGTCACAATTGGTGAGAATATGACTCAAACGCGTTATATAGATTAAGTACATTTATTATGATAACATGAAATGTGTTTGATTGTTATCTATTTATTATGGCTATTTGTCAGAGGCGCTCGTATCTATTGATTGGCTAGATCAAATTGAGTTGACTTGGTCGTGCCCTTTTTAACCTGTCGTTGGGACTAGTCTATCTCTGTTTGGTATGCAAATATTGATTATTATTGTTAATTATGTGGCAGCAAGTGGACAGTTATTAGCTATTTACTTGTATAATTATAGTGTTCTACCATAATGGTATTATGAAATAATATTGATGCTCAACACATTTTGCACATAGTAAATATTTTCGCGCGTAAAAAAAATCTCAATAGGAACTTTGAACCCGTAATTAGACATGTTGCCGAGGGTCATATAAAAATATGCAGAGGGCAGAATTTGTAGTACATGTATGTCCCATACAAGGCCAAAAGAATTAGCCAAATTAGTGTGGGACATATTTTTCTGTTTCTTATATCGTGTCTTGTCGAATGTTTAACCCAACTAAAATGTTGCGATGATTTTGATTTAATCGAAGACATGTTTCGAAAACTTTGTCAAAAGGCTTCTTAAACCAAGCAGGCGCGAAACACCGTAATGGCTTCCCTATATAATTGAAAGTGTGAGTAACTTCCACTCGATGAAGCTGTAAAAGTTGACGCAAACTTTTACATGACCTCGAACTTTTACGAGTCCCCATAACATAACATCACGCCTGTAATCGACAGTAGTGTACTTTTTTTTCTTGGAACATGCCCGCCACACCATTCCCAAACCACTGCCTCCTGAAAGCTAGAATAAACAGTGGCGACCACCAGAAAAAAACAGAGACAATGAAGCTCAACGAAGTCCCAGAGAAACAATTTAACTGTCTTGGATCCCTCAACGAAATAAATCGGAAAAGAAGCCGCGGAATGGTGTACTTATATTACACCCACATTTCGCCAGTTATATTGTGCCAGAGTTGTTGGCGGTTGGCGAGCCTACTGCCACTGTGCTCAAAACCAGTCTCCGGGCCGCTATTTAGACGAAAAATCCAATAACACTACCCGATCTGGTACCGAATCCAAAACCGCAATCTCAGCAGAAACGCCACGAACATTAGACCAACAAGGCCATCAACTTTACACCGTGTAAAATACTGTAAGAATAGAGAACTTGACACGAGAAAGTAACCCAAATAATACTTTCTTTTTCATTGTCTGTTCGTCAGCGTGTGATAATTTCTGCTAGACATTTTGGCGTGCCAACAAAATGTGCTAATCTCCGTTCATGGGCTAGCTTAGGTAGGCGACCTCACCTTGCCATTTGTGAATAACGAGAGTTCGCATTGTTATATCTGTAAACGTAGATAGACACTTTATACATGAACCGGACAACAATACAAATATTTGTGTCAAGTAGGTTTTGCCTTTTTTAGTGGATTTTCATTTGTACTTACATGTAACTGTAAAATAAATGAAATCGAAGCACTTCCCTTATACCTGTGTGGAACCTCAAAAAACCACATCTATACCAGACACGGGACACAACTTCGAACCAATAAAGTCGCTCGTGTGAATGTAGTCTTCAATATTCAGCCTGTACTGTTCCCACTGCTGAGATTTATTCCACCTCTCCTTGAGGGCTAGCCGTAATCCATCATACGAACCTAGGATGGGTCATTGGGTCAAATATCTGTAATACTTTTGTCCTTAAACATCCTCACGAATCAAAATCAAAGCATTTATTTCAAATAGGCCAGTTACAGGCACTTTTGAATTGTCGAAACAAAGACAACAATGAAAAGTAGCTACAGTCCCAGTCGGAAGGCATAAAAACTGTGAAAGTACTGTAGTTGCCCATTCCCTAACGTAGATCTCTATGGAGAAGAACGGGCAAGAAACTCCATGGACACTCTTTTAAATCAGAATACTTTTACAATAACTTGGTTACATCATTAATGTTGAGATGGTACATTATATGAGAACGATGTAACAAGACCTGTACGTTAAAAGAAGAAGTTTCCCTTTAACGTTTTCGTCGCCAGACTTACATAAACCCATTGGAAATCCTCAATGGATGTCCGTGGGGCTAGCGGAGGGGTCTATCAGACTCCTACTCACTAAAACCACACGGTGTTCCTCCTCGTCCTTTCTGGCTGGGTTGCGGGTGCACAATTCTCCACGTACACCTCAACAGAGACTTACGTAGCTCACTTAACCTAGTGTAATCACAGTCTAGATTTCCAGTGCCTACGGACATGATACGAATGACTGCAGTTAACCCCTGTAAACTCGGATATTGCCTCACTTATCAGAGAATAAAAGAAAAACAGTAAATACAGCCCCTTATCATCCGACGTACGGGTTATAGGTTCATGGACTTGCAACTTGTCATTGCAATATTGATTAATGTTATGCCTCTTCTGACAATACATTTGTTTGACCTTTTTGGTGATTGTGGTTTCATGTCAATAAAGCCAGTTCACACGGCGATTTACCTACGATATTTTCCTGTCAAAATTCCACTACATATCCTTTAAAAATAAATGGAGTAGGTAACTGAGAAGCTAAAATTATACAGTAAAAAATATCGTACCGATCGTTGCCTTGTGAACGAGGCCCAAAGGTGTTTATGTAATTCTAAAAACACCAACGCCGATGGTGTGATTTTGACTTGTAAGTAACACATTATGTCATGTCGAACAACAACCCATAGATCTTTAGTGTACCGTCCATTCAGTCAGTCGAAGAGACCTGGTGGCCTACCATCACGTCTTATAGCAGGAGTAATTACAGTGTGGGAAAGAAATGGCACTAGACGTCTTGTATAGCTCTGTCTCTTTCCCACGCTGGAATTACTCTTGCTTTAAGACGTCATGGTAGCCCCCCTGATCGAAAATTCCGTGTCTCGTATTTCTGCCCCAGAAACAGTTTCGCACAGTCTAATACTGGGCTAAAGCAGCACCAAAATGGGAGACAGTCTTCAAACACCAAAATGAGGTTACCAAAGACTTCCCCTCTTTTTATCTCGTGTATGTTTATGGTAGTCTAATGTGATGCAGCCTCGACAAACACTGCCAGTGTGTTATCTATGATCCCAAAATAAGAACTACTGAGATACCAGATAAGAATCTTTGCACCGGTTTTAAGCACCATTTTTGCTATTAACTTCGAGAGGCTTCAAGAGACCTTCAGAGTTTTCTTATCTTTATGAGACCTTGGGAGATTTGATGTAATCCCCTACCTCCCGGGGCGATAATCACGCTTTTCAGTTAAAAAAAACTGCGAACCGAATAGTATGAAGTTGGTTTTGAATATCTTAGCTAACATGACTGAAATTACTGGGTCAAGGGGCTTTCTTGGGCGCGAGGCTGTAGCCAAGCAAAAACTAGCAAAAACTTAATCACGCCGTACTTTTTTTTGCAGATTTGTCATCGCTCCATTTGGTACATACCTGGGCATAAAGAACACGAAACCACGGCGAGCACCAAACATTCCTAAACTTGAGAATATTTACAAGTCTTCACCTAAACTGAAACAGGTAAATATTGCAACGTTTTATCGTGTTTTATTCTAAAAATAAATTATCACATGTTGTTTTTTTCAGCTCATAATAACGTCATGTCACAAAAACAACGAAAAATACCAGAATAATACATATAAAATCATCAAAACGTGAAATCTTAGGCACTGCAGTTAAAGCATTGATGAAGTTATCTTGTACAGTTAGCACCGAAAGTCATACATATCTATATAATAATAAAATAATAATAATAAATTCTTGATAGGAACAAAAACAATCGTTACAAAATTTATAGTGTTCGGTAATAGCCACATTAGTTAGAAACTGTGTCGTGGCTATTAGCACCCAGAAGAAATTAAATAAATTAATACAAAGTTATTATCCCTCTTTCATGTACGCAAGAAATTGTGATTAGTAATCGCTTTAAAAACTGAAGTGTGATCTAACTCTCGTTGCTGACTGTACCAGTAAGCTATTACTGTTATCATCATAGTTTCAGCCTGGCTAGATATGACTTTTGCGGAATTTTAATTTCTATTTAAAAAGTAATATAGATAACGCTGTTCCTCGCCAGTTTGCAACCTTGGATATGAACATATCAGAGATAATTTTTTTTACGGACAAGCCTGTAATAAATTTTAATAAAAAGGTATTATTTCCCTGATGGAAAAATAAATGTCGTTATTATCAAGTGGTCCCCAAATAAAGTAAACCGTCTAATCTTGTGCTATCTACGGTAAATATGTGAACACTACTTCAGAACTGTCGACCGGTGATGATAACGACATTCAAATCGTATACATTAAACTGAAATTATAATGCTTGAAGTACAATTTTGTGACTTGTGAGAAGTCAGTTATGATAGCTGTTATATAGTGTTGAGTATTTTAAGTTGTGACGACAATGACCAAGCTACAGCTAACCTATGGAAAAAAATATGGGAAGCACTCAATCCTCCGCGACCAAGTAGGCCGCTGCCAAAAACTTTTCGCAAAATGGGATATTAAAGATCCCTTTGACACACATTGCGAATGCGGTGCTCCCGACCCGACCATATACGATCATAGCCCAAGTGTCCAAAAATGTCCAATATCCTTACATCACACTTTAGATGACTCAAAGGAACACACAGACGCCGCGATTAATGTGGGCACTTACTAGGCTCATGAAATTTATTATGTCGTACCATCGATACGGATGAAGTTGAAGGTACAGTTTGGCAATAAAATAAGTAATTCATCCCCATTTATGAAACTTAAAATATTACCCATATATTGGGCTTCGCCGTATTTGCCTGAAATAGAACTAGTGCAATGTGACACTTCGTCGGGGATAGTGCAAATCCGCGCATCTACCATACGTAAAGTGCGCGTATCTGCACTACGCGTAGGTTTACAGGGGAAGGTTATAAGTTTTTTTTTTTCTTTTTTTTTCAACTATTTTTGACCTCATTTTTACATGAATAGTAACAATTCATGTGTTCTATGTATGTTTAACAGTAGAAATCTCTTAAAGTCATTAATTTAGTCGCTACGATAATGCGTAATTAAAATTGGCTACATTTGTCAGATACGCGGAATTATCCAATGCTAGTTCCGCGGATTTGCACTATCCCCGACGACTTATCATTTTGTTTATTAAAGTCCTTTTTTTAATATACTTTTTAAGGATATGAGAAGTCAGTAGTCAATTATGTGACAGTAATAATGGCGTTAGAAGGCAATTATAAAAGCTGCCATGAGTCAAAATGCTTAATTAATGGTCAGACATGGCAAAGACGCGGTAAGCTATGAGCGCTGATTAATGCCCTTTATCTATTATAAAAAAGACCTGTAATAAATGAATGACATAGATACTAATAAAAGATATCCAGATATATTATAGGAATTCCCATTCCACAAATTTAAAAGTAACTAACCACGAATTTTACGGTAATTTTGCACAAAAACAAAATGTAATCAGGTGAATCATAAAACCAGATAATTCGATACTACAGTACTATAACGGTATTAACAAAGCGTAATTTTTATTATCAATAGTTTTACATAATATATTCGATAGCGTATCATATCTGTTTACAAATCATGAGTGGCCTTCAGCATTATTTTGTAGGCGTAGTAGGAACTCCTAGCAATGTCATTTACTTGATTGCTATTTGCAGCAGCCGTGAGAGAAGGCATGTAAGGCTAGATTTACCATACGAGACTTTGTGGGTGTGACCTTGACTGCCTGGCAGTAATCAATCGGTGTAATATTACTATTACTAACTCGTACTGTCCATCTGCTGGGCTCATTCATCTCGTGGCTATAACAGCCGCACGGGTCGATCTTCAAGGTTTAACCTTGCTTGCCAAAGTCGGTCTGTGGATGGGTGACCATCATTAAATACCGCGTTTCCTCCGTGCCTCGGAAAGCACGTTGAGCCGTTGGTCCCGGCTGTCTTTTGTAGATCTTTGACACTAGTCTTACCAAGGGGTATCGTGTTACTCATAACTAACTGGGTTGTGGAGGTCAGATAGGCAGTCGCTCCATGTAACTTAATTACTGGTATTCATCTGCATCCGGTTGGACTGGAAGCCGAACAGATCCCAATAAAGTTGGGAAAAGGCTAGGCAGATGGTGGACTGGACTGTCCATCTGCTAGACAGTCCTTACAAATCTCTTACTTGGTTCGAATCCTTCCATGAGTTACGAATTCACGATACTGCGCTACTTCTTTCCAATTCCAAGTTATCAAGGAAGGCGACGCAATCTCAAATCAAAATGTGTTTGAAATAATTTCGACATTGGTTTCTGGCGGCGAATTGGCGACATTTTTGCCATCGCTGATAGAACCTCAATGAGGCCTATGCAGGAACGTACGGATTGGTACAAGCTAAGAGAGACCTATATTTCCAACAGTGGCTAAAGTGGGGCTGTAAATAATGATATGGTTTCCGCACAAGATCTCGACAACCAAATGGAGATAGTTTAACGGCAGGAATCAAATCCACACAGAGTGCTATCGCATTTTGTGTGTGTTAAACGTAAGCAACGTCTATACATCACCTACCAAAGTAAAAGTAAAGCAATATCTACATATTGATTCACTTAAAGCGAGTAGCTTCACCTCGCAATCATTACAGACACGTAGGATCGGATAACAATGAACAACACTTTGAAGCGAGCCATATGCACACTGAAATTCTATGGAAATATGCATCAGGCAAATTATGTGGAGCTCACGCTAAGGTCAAAAATATTTCACCTCATTTGTCTACAGACATTAATATCGATTGAATACTTGGTTGAAGTTAAATAAAGGACAAAGTAATACGAGCGCATTGGCTTTTGCGCTGAGGGTAATAATCGGTCCGATCCTCGCACGAAACGTTCTAATATTTTATTTCTTTGAAATTGTATTGAAAAACGTCGTTTGATACGTGGGATTGGGATTTGTTACTGCAGTTCTCTGCACCATAACACCCTCGCCTGCAGCTCGGGTGTTAATTCCGCCTCGAATGCAATAACAAAGTTTCCCCACTTATATCAAAATGGAAGGGAGGGGAGTATTAGTTTAGCTACGAAGTTTTCTCAAGATATTTTAAACGCTTATAGTAAAATAATATCAGTAGCGAATTTTTATTTAAACTACTGGTGATGATTCAATTCTAACCAGATGCTGTTGTCTTCAGTATCTAACGCGGAGGATATTGAACTATATTTATGTTTCTTGCGTTGGTACCAGCGTTACAAGAATAACTATATCATAATATTAACCCTAAGACAATCATGGCTGGACATAGACCTCCATAAAACATCAACTGTCAGAAAAATTGGTAGCTGATTGATCTGCCCAGGGCGAGCAGGAATACCTCGGGTTTCTGGTCGTTAGTGCAGGCACTGACGTTTTTAAACGTAATTGTTACTTTATTTTTAATCATTTGCTTTTTCAGCCGGCACTCTTAGCCAAGAAGCTCGATCTTTCCGAGCGTGAGGTCCAACGCTGGTGGCGTCTTCGCCGCGGTCAGGACAAGCCCTCGACCCTCGTCAAGTTCTCCGAGAATGCCTGGAAGGTCGTCTTCTATACCTGCAACTTTGCCTATGGACTATATACTCTGTGGGACAAGGAATGGCTTTGGGACATCGACCAGTGTTATATCGGATATCCTCATCAGGTGAGATTTTTGTTTGTAGTTTGTGTGAGTCTTATGCGGATTGTTATAAGGTTAAATATTAAATTACGCAAGGTATAATTATTTATTTATTACACATTACGAGTGTTAGGTGTCTTCCGACTATTGGCATAAGGTTTAAATTGAAATAATATACGCAAAGATCTAAAGAAGAAAAAAATGTTTGAATCTATTTATAAGTATGGTAAAAATATCACAGCTTCGCCTTACTAATAAACTATACACAAGACAAATCTGATATTATAATTTGACCTTTAACATGGTATCTTTTTTAAAATCTGTATTTTGAACTCAAGAAGGCTCTAACAATATTTTCCATTAGATTCATCAGCTATATTGATTAAGATCTTTCAATATTATAATAGATTCAATGATAAGCAGATTCCTAGACAATCTGATTTTGCCAGTGATAAGGTTAATTGATTATTAATTTTATATTCCTCAAAGTCAAACAAACTAATGTTTCTTTGAAAAAATGCACCGTCGCATAATTTGCATTTTGTTTTGGTTTAATAGAATAAGCAATTTATCTTATGAATCATCAGTAAAATAAATATTTTAAATGCTCGTAGCTAAATGCATAATTTTATTGTTACAAAAGAACTATTGAATATAATTAAGTACTACTACAGGTGGCTAATAGTGCTATTTTTAACGAGTTTCCGACGTTTACGAACCATATTTTTTATATTAGCCTGTACTGTCCCACTGCTGGGCAAAGGCCTCCCCCAATTCCACCAGCCCTCGCGGTACGCGTCCAAATCGTCTCGCCATCTCTTTCTGGGCCGGCCTCGGCGGCGCCGTCCGTCTTCCGGTAACCACCGTGTGGCGACTCTTGCCCAGCGGTCCGCCTAATCCCATTTTAGCCTACCCATTTAAGGGCATTACATGGCTCAAATCCCAAAAACAGCGTATGTTCAAAGAAATTTGTTGATGAATCCCTTCGTGCGTTTTCCGTGTAAAAAAAGTATGTTATAGTTAAGTTCATCACAAATAAATTGTATTGTTTAAAATTTTAATAAACCTTCTCAATTTTTTTTGGTTAATCGTAGAAAATAGGTCCTTTTTCAACCTTAATTGTAAATTATCTCTGTAACTGCTGAATAGATCGGCATGAATTTTGTAACAACAAATACGTAATGATATACTTAACAATCTGTATTGTTTTTTTTCTTTTAATATTTTTAAATAATAAATAAAAACCGAAATTTTGCGAAATGTGCGGGGCAAGTCAACAAAAACCAGTACAGGGATCAAATCATCGAGCAATGTAATGCCCTTAATTAGTCAAAACTCAAAGCAGATAAATAAAAAAATATTCAGGAGCAAACATTTTATACACCCAGCAAACTGCAAAACAGTTTGTCGACGGGTTTAGCGTTCGTCTTAATACATTTAGTTCAAATAGTAATAGTAAAACTGTGTAATAAAATTAGTTTGTACGGACAGCAAATATTATGGCAGCGCGAGCCGCCGAGATTGTATAATGCTTACTTAGTAGCGAAGCGTCAATTTTTGTAAAGTATAATATTTTTGGCTATAGAATACTGACTGTACCATTTTTCAAAGGGAATCGGGTTCTATGGAACCTTCGCCACTGCTAGGTCAAAAGCATTATACGCTTGAAAAAACTATTGTAATACCAGTAAATAGAAACCATATGCATCTATCCATTTTGTGGTAGGTAACAGTTATATTTATGAACGTGATATTAATCCACGCACGGTCGAACAATCAGTTTGAAAGACCAGTACAATTAGTACACATAAAAACTGACAGCTGTAAATTGAAGTAATTGTTCCACTCTTATCATTGTAGAATGTTACGATAATTATGCTAACCGTACCCTAATTTGTTGCTGTACTGTTTCTGGGGCTTTTGACAACGTAATTATTTTTTGGTTTAATGTATTTATTTATTTATAAGTGCCTTGACACTTACATGGTGAAAGGGACACCGATGCACATACTCAGTACATCATTCTGCATCCCCCCACAGCCCCACGTAGAATCATTTCATCGGTTATTAAAAAAAAAAAACAGTTGTACCATGCATTGTGACCGTGTAGATATTGCATTTTTGTAGAAAACGCGGAAAAAAGCATTTTTTTTTAAATTACTTATCTATTTTAGTTCAGAAATTCAGAATTATGTACTGAATACGTGGCAAGCGTTTGTGCATCGGCGTCCTTTCCAACCTATATTAATCGTAGAACTATGAAATTAAATCACATAATTTATGATTATTTATACAAGGAAAACCCTGAAAAAGTGTATATTTTTCTGTGAACACCATTATCACGGCCGTGTTTGTTTATATTAGAGGCAAAGGCTAGGAGGGCCTTTAATATAAACAAACACGGCCGTGTGTTGTACGTGAATAGATTTACGTAACGGGTAATATTTTCTATATAAAATATTATTATTAGTGTATGTCATAATCATGTTAGAACACTAAGAAGTAACGTCGTATTCAAAGGTGCAATAGCTGCTGCCCAATGAGTCTTCATAATCGACGATCGTACACAATGTCGATATTGTAGAACTGATTTCATCATCCACTTGCATAATTTCAACTGCCCCAGCTGCAAATGTACTGGCAACGTGGTTGATCCGCTCGGCCGCATTCATTCTGTTACGTTCCCGGCACTGCCTTATTTTTATGTGAAATCATCAAATGACCCCCCTCCCCCCGCTCTGGGCGGAGCGGAAGGGAGTGTCAGACTTAAACTGACTAAAACCCATCTATGTTCCTTCTTTGCCCTTTGTGTTCCAGTGCCGCGGTATCTCTTTCGAACAGTTCCGCAGCCCTAACAGTTCCGCGGCCCTTTCCCGGCACTGCTTGACTCGGTCATATGGTGTTTTATTAGTACCATTCGATTGCTCTTGAGAAACCCTTTCCAACCGTATACCGATCTCTGTATTTTAATTTGGCTTTGTTACGCGTATAGCCCTACCTTATATATATATATTTTTTTTTTAAATTATATTCACTGTTTGATTATACTAATGTTTTGTAAACAATCGTTAAATTTTGACGAGAGCTGACGATTGAAATTTAAACGAACGTCGTAGCTTTTCCGAGTCAAAAGTTAAACTAAGTTGAAATCTCGATACGCAGCAAAATTACCTCAAAATGGCGGCGCTTCCCCTCCACCCCGCGCGATGAGTCACAGTCCTCACTTGGCGTAATGAATTCTTTGATCCTTTAGCTATCCAATGGTGTAATTGAATTTAGGATGGAGATGATAGATATGAAGCTGCAACACCAAACTGTATCCCCCGATTTTGTTATCATTCGTTTTTGACTTACCTCCCACTATGGAAGCAATTTTAAAGACGTATTCACGTCAAAACCACTACCAACTGACGAAGCAGTATTGTAAAACATTTGACATCTCTTTCAGCGCTGTTTATGTAGAGTGCTACGAGATAATTACATAAAGTCATCACGAGTTGGTCTCTTATCTGTCTAGTCCTTCCCCAACTGTGATCGGAGTCGACTTCCAGTCTAAGTAGAATCAGCACAATCTTACATAGACCAATCGTCTACCAGACCTTCAGAATCTAACAAATTACGTACTGAATATTGTCATGTTTATCTTAGATTAATCAATCTCATATTTTTTTATTGTCTGCCTCCGTTGGTCTACTCGCAACCGCTACTGCAGAGAATGAGGTCTTTGGTTGGGAGGTTGGATTTATGTCCGCTAGGTAAGAACGGATGCAAACCCAATTAGTCAACTACCGACGTTTTGGGTAATCATTTTCATAAATTATTGTTTTACAAATTCTTTCTAGTGGCAATGTCACATTCACACACATAATTGACATGCGCGCCATCTATACGTACGAATCTGCGTTACCGGGACGCAAGATCTCTTCTCATTAGCTGTTTACAATTCGGTCATGCAAAGTATTTCATCGAAGGCCACTAGATGGTATTAAAATTTTAGTTTTTTTTTATTGTGCAAGTGTGCGCGAAGGATGACGTTGCGTTTGGCGCTCGGCGTGCGGAATTTGATGATATTATTATGGCTTTTTAGGTTTTTTTTTTTCTTTTTTTATATGGCTCTCGTTCGATTGTATAAAGGCAAGCTGGGATTCGAGGCATTTTTTTTTAAATTACGCCAATCCCGCCACACTATTCCCAAACCACCGCAATTCCTGAAAACCAGAATCAACAGACCACCAGAAAACAGAGACAATGAAGCTCGACGAAGTCCCAGAGTAACAATTTAACTGTTTTGAATCCCACAACGAAATTAATCAGAAAAGAATCGCGGAGGAATTCGGGGCAGAATGATAAATGCGCCTCTGTTGGGAATTGGCCCATCGAGATCATCACCATCAAGTTACATAACTAGGCTAGGCTAGGTTAGGCTGTTAGAATATTAAGTGGTCCTGCGAGACGAATATTCTCTTTTCAGCAGAAAATTGAACACCAAAAGTGCTTAATGGTAGTAGGATCTCCCCCTATACATGGGAATTAGGATTTTAACATAACTGGCGAAATGCGGGTGTGCTATGGTTAATATGGTTATACTTCTGCCTAACCCTTCAAAGATAACGGACGTGATGATAATGTTTATATTTTTTAATTCCAGGGAATCACAAACGACATCTGGTGGTACTACATGATCTCAGCCGCCTTCTACTGGTCGCTAACCATCTCTCAGTTCTGGGACGTGAGACGCAAGGACTTCTGGCAGATGTTCGTGCATCACATCGCGACTATACTGCTGCTGTCCTTCAGCTGGGTCTGCAATCTGCACAGGATCGGGACCCTCGTGCTGCTGCTGCATGACTGTGCTGATATATTTGTTGAGGTATGTACCTATAGTACTTTTTTAAAAGGCTTTTACGAGCTGGTTTTCTGGCTATGCAGTGCTGGTGACAATATTAGGTTAATTAATAGGAAATTAGTTGTTATAAGGCCCCGTTTTATACAAACCTTACGGGCATTCAGAGCGCTGTTTTACACAGGCGTTTACGGAGTTCACGTTGATTGTGAACTAATTACTATACGGCTAAGTCCGAGCAAAACTCTTTCAGGCTACTCCTAAAAGTTTTTTTTTTTAAATTCATGTTTTTAATGTAAGATTTAGACCCCCGTACTATTCAATCCATCCATCAGCACAATGCTTTAAGTGTTTAGTTGCGTGTGATCGGGTGTGTAGGTAGATGCGTAAATTAATAAAAGTCACTACGCCAATACTCACAGTTCTATTTCGATTAGTCCACACGCACAACACAATACAGAAGAAGGAGAACAGAGTCACGATAGTACAGAAAACACAGAACACGTATATTGTCTTTGCAGGCAGAAACCTAAAACCATGCGGTTTGGAATCGTAAACCGAAAATCGTGCGCGCGCGTCGATAGGATGTTCGCTTCCGACTGGAGGTCAAGGTAAGGCCGTCAACGCTCGCGCGCTGCCTCCCACCTCACTCGCCTTCCATACGTCACGATGACGTAGCTCAGCCGCGGTACGATTCCAATCCACGCTGTCCCGACGTCATCCGACATTATATTGTTGTGGACAATATAAGATGCCGATGATGTGTATTTAGCGTTTATTATAAATACATGTTAATAAATCTGTCTGTGTGTAAATGTATTGTGACGTGTAATATATAATACAAATACATGTACTAGACATAAGGTGTATACCCTACACCACCCCCCTCCAGAGACCGTCAAGGGCGATAAAAATCTGGAAACCTAACCCGACGACCAGAACGAGTTGTATACTCTGTTTTGTCGCCAGGTGGAGTATCTTCGTGGGGGTCAGTTTTGTCGGCCAATATGTAGGCTGGTTTAAGGCGGTCTATTGAGACCGTGACCTCTTTGCCCTTAAATAAAATTTTAAAAATTTTGTCTCCCCTTTGCAGAACTTTGTGAGGACCTGTGTAGGCTGCTTGCAGCGAACCACGTAATGCGTCTTCACGAAGGAACACGTGATCAGTGGTCTGCAGATCCTTAAATATAAAAATGCTTGCCTTGTTGTGATCGGGTGTGTAGGTAGATGCGTAAATTAATAAAAGTCACTACGCCAATACTCACAGTTCTATTTCGATTAGTCCACACGCACAACACAATACAGAAGAAGGAGAACAGAGTCACGATAGTACAGAAAACACAGAACACGTATATTGTCTTTGCAGGCAGAAACCTAAAACCATGCGGTTTGGAATCGTAAACCGAAAATCGTGCGCGCGCGTCGATAGGATGTTCGCTTCCGACTGGAGGTCAAGGTAAGGCCGTCAACGCTCGCGCGCTGCCTCCCACCTCACTCGCCTTCCATACGTCACGATGACGTAGCTCAGCCGCGGTACGATTCCAATCCACGCTGTCCCGACGTCATCCGACATTATATTGTTGTGGACAATATAAGATGCCGATGATGTGTATTTAGCGTTTATTATAAATACATGTTAATAAATCTGTCTGTGTGTAAATGTATTGTGACGTGTAATATATAATACAAATACATGTACTAGACATAAGGTGTATACCCTACAAGTGCTTTCCATCGAGTCCTACCGTAAAACGTGATTTTTCACCCCAAAAAAATAAGTCGATTCACAGCAATAATTTTTGCGTAAAGTTGCTTAGTTTGATGTACATAATGCTTGGTTTGACGGCTATGTGAAGGGTCTGTTTACACCATGTATAAAGTATGTTGTACGACATGTAGGATGTGAACTCAGCGATCGTTGTGCCTGGTAGTCGTTTCAGCCAATGGTTTTATTGTGAAGCGCCTCAACCAATACCTGAGGAGGCAGCTGGTTCAAGGGCTTGATTCAGAAAGCGGTACTTCTGGACACGGCTCGTATTGTTAGGAAGTTCCTCTCTCTGGAGCCCTGACCGCCGGTAGCTTGGACCCTGTTCCTGATGCTGTTGGGCTACTATATTTCAAATATATTTTTTTATAAGATATATGTAAACCTAATAAAGATGTGTGTAAAAATAAATAAATAAACGAAATGTTTGTATTACAGTCGGTAAAGGCGTCCAAGTACGCGAAGTACCAGAAGCTGTGCGACACTTTGTTCCTGATGCTCATCGTGGTGTGGATAGTCACCCGCGTCGGCATCTACCCCTTCTACCTCATATGGAGGTGAGACATCATTACCATTCACCAATACCGGTTTCAGGGTTACAAGGATCTACTGGCGCAGTTAAATCACATTAACCGTAAATGACATAGACAGCTTTCATAGTGATCCACAAAAATTTTCTCAGCGAATCTACCGTAGATTTTCATGGAAAAAAAGATTTATGGATACGAGGCCTTTTGGACAACGCGCCAAAAGATCCTTGTATAACTATACTTACTATACCTCATACAGTGGGACTTTAACCTTTGGTATGGCCGGAACGTGGATCCGCGAGCTAAACTAAAGTTATCGAAAAACAAAAACCGTATGTGGTCATTTTGTTTTGTCAGTTAGTGACCGATACTCGTGATTGTACTCATGATAACAAACAACTTTCCCAAAGAAACATTCTTTTTTATACTTTTATCACAATAAAACTTACGAAGCGGGCTTACGAGCCGCGCGGGTGATGGTGTCTACCCACTGTTCCACGGTACGATAGTAATGAGACAGAACTGCGTCACACGGCTAACAGCTGATAGGTCAATGGCGCACGCGTGCGAGTTTCATACGGTTGTGTTATTGTGATAAAAGTTAATGAGTATAAATATAAAATTCTTTGGGAAAGTTGTTTGTTATCATAAGTACAATCACGTGTTTAAGTATCAGTCACTAATTACCAGTCACCTATATATACCAAAGGTTAAGATTAGACTGTCGCTGGTGTTCTCCCGCCTTGTGGTGGCGTGAAGAGGTGCTGTAGTGCCGTAACACGAGTGCTACCCACGCACGCATACATAGGCAAGCTGGCGTGCGCCTCAGGACTGGCCAATATCGCCCACCAAATGACGGCACCCATATCTACGGGTACAAAGATAACACCGCGGGCTTATTAATTGCCCAAATTGGTCAGTAAGATGTCAACATTGTACGATACTAGAGAAGATTGGTCTCAACAACACCTGTACCTCCTAAAAATGTCCCAATTCATCTTAAAAATGTAAAAAATCAACCATTTTTTTTAATTTCCAGCACTTCGATCCGTGCTCCCATGCTGCTGCCAATGTTCCCTGCCTACTACATCTTCAATTCACTGCTGTGCTTGCTACTGGTCTTGCACATCGTCTGGACCTGGCTGATCCTGCAGATCGCTTATGTGGCTATCAAGGCGGGCCAGGTGAGAGAACTCTTAGAGATTAAATAATAAATAAAGCTTTCTGATGAAAGTTCGTACATTGATACTTTACAAAATTGTATACAGGGTGGAAGGACACCGACGCGAAAACGGTTACCACGTATTTAGTACATCATTCTGAACCTCCTCCCCCCCCCCATATATATAAATTGTTCTTCGGTTATTAAGAAAACAGCTGTTTCCTACAAAAGTGCAATACCTACATGGTCAAAATGTATGGAACAGCTGATTTTTTTTAAATTCTAGAAACATACAAAACCATTATTTTTTTAAAGTAATTTACAAGTGTATTTAAACAAGTAATACAATTTTTAACTTATACTGTCACTTACAGGATATCTTCCGTCTCTATTCATTATTTTCAGTTTAAGTTTAGTTTTAAACCGTGAAGCTTAAATCAGTGTAAAAATGTGTACTTAAAAAGTCATTCAATATTTGTAATTTGTGTAATTACTTTGCTATATTCATTTGAGGTTGCCTTATTTTTATTGATATACTAGTCTTTGAATGAATCCATGATTACCCAAGAAATAAAGGGTGAAAATAGATCCTTAACGAATACGAAAGGCACTTGTTATCCCCGTCCTTGCGATATTTTTTTTGTGCTAGACCATACCTGGGAACCTTCTAGTTACGGAGATATTGGGGGTCAAAGTTCCAACTTATTCACAAGTTTTTTTTTTTAATACGTGTTTTTAATGTAAGACTTTTACTTTAAACACCTCCACGACCCCCGTACTATTCAATCCATCCATCAGCACAATGCTTTGAGTGCGTTCCATTGAGTCCTACCGTAAAACGTGATTGTTCACCCCAAAAAAAAAGTCGTTTCCCAGCAATAATTTTTGCGTAAAGTTACTTAGTTTGATGTACAGAATGCTTGGTTGACGGCTATGTGAAGGGTCTGTTTACACCCTGTATGTAAATTTATAAAATTACCTTTATTTACAGATGGATGGTGACATCAGAAGCTCGAGCTCCGACCTGAGCGACAGTCCACACAACTCAAACCACAACTCACCTACTAGGTCAAAGAGTAGAAAGTAAGTTCAAATTATATATATATAGGGTGACTGGTAATTAGTGAACGATGCGTAAACACGTGATTGTACACATGAAAACAAACAACTTTTCCAAAGAAACATTTTTTTTAACGGTGTCACGCAGCTAACAGCCGATAGGTAACAGACGCGCGCGCGCGATTTTCATACGGCTGTGTTATTGTGATAAAAGTGGATGACTATTAATAAAAAAAATGTTTCTTTGGGAATACACAGACTATTGACTCTGTTATAAAGCGAGGCTCGGCGATGCTGTCGCAGAAAGCGAACGACGAACAGTTACATTCAAGCTCAAATTATGACACTTTATTTTTATTAGGCACTATAAGACTGTCGTCGTCACCGAGGCAGGCCCAAGAGACGCTGTCGTGACGATTTAGACTCTTCCTGATTGATTGGCCAGAGGATGCATAAAACGATGTCGAAATAATCAACTAAATGAACCATGTTTCTTTTGCAGGGACACGTAGAGACATTCGTCTACAGTACAACAGCAGAGTCTCACGACAACACCACACACAGTTGAGGTCTGTGTTCCTTATTACACAGCACAGAAATTACCATTTTCCGTGCACACCATCCATTGCGCCATCTCTATGAAAACTTCTACCGCCACCATTGATCTTGTAGGTGAAAACGCGCAATGGAACGCAAAATGGATTACTTAGTTCAGTTTTGTTGCAATCTGTAGCTTAGTTTGTATTATATTATTTGTGAGGTTTCGCTTCGGGATGGTGAGGCTTCACGCTAAGGGATAGGTTGGGGTGGGCAGGGACGTTGGGAATCGCTATTGGTGGGATATTGGTCGATCAAAATTAGGATAGGGTCTTGAGTTGCTCTGAAAAGTGATCAAGTTACAAATCTTTTGATTATTATGTCAAATTCAATACGTTCCCAGTATATTACGGCAAACAAAGTTAAAACAACGTTCATAGCTTTGCACTATTGTGCTAATATCGCATAAAACAATCAAGAGTTGAATTACTTCCATCCATTCATTTAGTACAGATGCACGACACAGCAAACAAAATCAAAGAAGGCCTTCTACCATCTTTCTTCTGCCCTTATTTGGGGTCGTCACAACATGTCTTTTTCTTCCATACTCCTCTATGATCATCTCTTCTATAGTGCTACAATCTAGCCGTATCCTATCCTTATTTTGATCGCATCATAAGTTGCGTGTGCGACGATTTTATAAGACGAACAAATTATTGTAAGATAGTAATCAAGGGCACCGTTTGATATTATTGCGTCGTTACGCGGCGTACGTAGGTAATAGGTACTTGCATGGAGAAAATCACGATGCTAAGTTAAAAAGTCTTACTTATAATAATCACTTTATTATCAGGCAATGATATTGTACACAATATATGTTACATTCACTGTATAGTTACCGATTAAAATCTGGTCCTGCTGGTATATTTGTTACGGGTAATGCTAGACGAAGAAGTAAAACTAGGTTTACCCGGGTATACTTAGTATTACCCAAGCTCTTTGGTTTGATGCAACCAATTTGAATGTAGCGCTCGCTAGGCTCGCGCGCGTTTTGTCAGAGTTCTGACCTAACCTTATCAATTTGGTCGGTGTGTCCTAGCAATAAAAAGGCTACACCTAAGTATAACAAACTTACCGGCCGCACCTAGGTATAGGTGTAACCTTACTTCGGATTTTATATCCGTAACATATACATCCTTATAGTGCTCACATGTTGACAAGTTCCACTAATGTATAGTACAAAGAATAGGCTAAGGGCGTAAGTAAAAGAGATAGCTATCATTTGAACGATTGCGTTTCAAATGTTTTGTCGAGGCATAGATTATGATTTTCTTTGCATGGACTGAAGACAAGATGTCCCAATTGGGACGTTTTTGAGTCCTCACAATTTGCGCTAGTAACATATCGGCCTGATTATATATATAATATCATTGTTATCAGGTGGCTAAGGCCCTTAATGGGATAGCCAAACTGTGAAACTATCGCTGGTATAGCTAGTTCCAACATTTCCAACCATCCAACCGGATTATATTTCAAAATAGCTTGACCGCATTGGTCAGATTGGGACTTAGCTATCGTCACGCCATCTACAAAGAACATTGACAAGCCTTTTCCATTGGTACAAACAGTAAATCTGTCAATATGGCAGCCTTAAGTTCTAAAATGAGCACAAGTAAGTACTAACCATCTATTTTCACCACGCAAGTACACTCGCACACGCCACTGCAAGATTATTGTTAACACCGATAGCGATTACCATCAAACGCTAGTATTTGTTATGTCATTCATCAATTTAAATTGTTCAATATGACTTGTTTTTTTTAAATCTGCTAATTTTTGAGCGAAATATGTAAAAAATCACATGCATAAACCCTGAACACGGTCATTCTCTTTTGGGAGATCGTTAAATGGTAGAGGATCTTCTAGAAGAAGAGCGGTGGCCCAGTGGTGGCGGCCCCGACTTACAAACAGTTAGTCGTGAGTTCAAACCCAGGCAGGTGCATTACTATGTGTAATTTATATCATCACCACTGTTCTCAAAACGGTGAAGGAATACATCGTGAGGAAACCGGCATGTCCTAAAATCAAAAAGACATGTGACATCTACCAACCCGCACTGGGCCCGCGTGGTGGGTTTTAGCCCATTCCCTCTCAAAGAGAGGAGGCCGTGTGTCCCAGCAGTGGGAACATTATAGGCTGTTTACGCTTCTAGAAATGTATAATTACTAGAAGAATATTTAGTTACAATGCTACTTCTTCTTTATCGTGTAGTCAGTGCCTAACCCTTTAGTGACTTGGTTTTATATGCCGTTGAGAAATATCTTTCAGGCATGCTGGTTTCCTCAAGTTTTACTTCACAAGTGATAATTATACAATACCGAAAAATCAGAGGTGCGTGTCTTGGGTTTGAACTCGAGAACTATGACTTGGCCGTACGACGGTCACACCTCTAGGCTATCACTACTATCAATACAATGCTACTGATTTTTTTCAGTCTATGTTTCTACTATAGCGATGAGTCATATTTAATTATTTAAATAGATAAGTAATCGAGATTAAACGGAATAACGGATAGTGAGGCCTCAAGGCTTGTTGCACTTAGAACAATACGGATGCATTATTTGTAGAAACTGCCGCGAGTGGCGCTAGTGGACCTATCTCAAAGAATATACCAAAATTAGCATTAATAACATGAGCACAAAGATATATATTAATCCGATATGGAAAGGGAAGTATTTACTAAAATAGTATTTAATTTATTAATACTTCTGATTTATTTTACCCATAATGGGAACTTACTGCTTACGCCTGTATTTCTAAAAACTATTGTCAGTTGCCACTAGCACCATCTAGCGGTCAAATGCACTCCTTTTATAGGACTATTCGTAAATTACGGCACACAAGGTTATTTTAATTTTTTGGTTATAGTGGTTGGATACAATGCCTCTAGAGTTCCCAATATTTCTGCAACTAAGTAAAGGAATGTAAGAGCATTTGAAAATGACTCTTATTCTTATGGACCGAGATCGGACGTTTCACGGGCGTTTATTTTGAAACTGAAATTCTGTCTAAGAGTTCGTTTTATTGACATATATTTTTTGTCACTTCATTAAAAACTGTAACTGACTACTATTAAATCTCCATAAAGATAGTCCTATGTTTTGTGACGTAATAAACGAATGGTTCCTAATCGATGTTAAAATTAATGTTTATAAATACCTAGCGTAAGCTCAATGTGTAGTTGTAAGTTCTACAGTTGGACGGACCAAACTAAGGTTCTTTTGGTAAGCCAAATTGTAGCTGTTGGTAGTTCAAGAATACTTGTGGGCCCAGTATAAGAGGCGATGATAATAGTGGACTCCAGTGGCGAAGGTTCCATACGACTCGATTCCTACTGGCTGCCCTTTGAAAAATGACACAGCCAGTATTCTATAGACAAATAACATAATCACATTAAAGATATGTACTCCGGATCACGTCTTACTAAAATTTACCCTTCGCTACTGGTGGACTCACAAATACATTGAACAGAATTGAGCTTTTAAGGTTCGCCGCAGAAATTGGGCGAAAATATTCCTGACGTTTTTGACATCTCTGATCACCTGCAAAAGCTGGGCTTATCATACGCCGCGGAACTGTACACCCTGTATAACTCAAGACGCGAGCGTCGGGAGGGATTTTGACTATTTGGTAGTGATTCAGTTCCACATATAGATTATAATGTACCAATTGTCAGAGATATCACATCTTTTTCCTAAAAATCCAGGGCTATACAACATAAGTTTTGGTATATGCGAAACCTGAAACATGTGTCTAGTATTTTTATGGAAAGAATCTATGTACAAAATTTCAAAACTGTATCATGAAAAATCATAAAGTTATAAGCTTGAACTGTTACCTGTTGTCCGCACAAAAACGTGGTCAACACGTGGCGCCGCCGCGCGCGCGCCTCCAGCGTCGTCTTGAGCTAATTGATAATAATAATAAAGCAGTAGGTATCTAAATGAATGCGATAGGTACTTAGTATCGCTTGGTGTCCAACTTGTAATCTTTTTCAAAATACGTTGACATTTAGATTTTTCTCTGTCTTTTAGTTTAAATGTCTATCTGTAGCAGACATGTTTGTATGTGAATGTTTCGCCAATGCTAACACAGTTCTTCGTCAACTCCTGTCCTACAATTCTATCTACATACCTACGAATTCCGGATATTTGTGTTTGTAAAGTTAGCTGCAGATAGGATTTGCTCACTATAAACAGGCTTTTAAAAATTCGTTCATTAGAAGTTAATTTTTCTTTATACAACATTAGTTTTAGTATATGCGAAACCTGAAACATGTGTCTAGTATTTTTATGGAAAGAATCTATGTACAAAATTTCAAAACTGTATCATGAAAAATCATAAAGTTATAAGCTTGAACTGTTACCTGTTGTCCGCACAAAAACGTGGTCAACACGTGGCGCCGCCGCGCGCGCGCCTCCAGCGTCGTCTTGAGCTAATTGATAATAATAATAAAGCAGTAGGTATCTAAATGAATGCGATAGGTACTTAGTATCGCTTGGTGTCCAACTTGTAATCTTTTTTTTAAATATTTTTGGAACTAAATATAACATGGTTTAAAAATTATTGGAATCGATTCAATTACTTATTCTGAACAAACTATATTCAGGTTTCGCATATACTAAAAATAATGTTGGGTATTTTCTTTTTTAAGCTCAAGTCTTGCATTCATTGTAAGAGTGTAGTAACACGCTCTTATATTCGGCCCACGACTTATAACAGGGACCACGTAGATGGACTAGATTTTTTCAAACAGTTCTTACATGAATCCTACTGCGTACTGAAAATGGCTACCTACCAGTGGCGAAGGTTCCATACAACTCGATTCCTACCGGCTTCCCTTTGCAAACGGGCACAATCAGTATTCCATAGACAAATAATAAAATCATATTAAAGAATTGTACTCCGGCTTACCTTTTAAAAAAAATTGACCCTTCGCTACTGCTACCTACCTGTCTTAAAATAGTGGAAACTGTGTTTAGATTCTATTCCAGTACACATTTATGCACTTCGACTACGCAGTTGGGTTGCATCCATAATATTCTTATTTTTCTATAAAAAGTATTAACGCCGTACCTTCACAAATATTTTTGAATTCTGATTCTAATAACTGCATTCCTTTTTTATAATTATTAGAACAATACTCTTTAATTAATTCATAAAGTTTTGATTTCGACTGATTAAAATATAAAGCAGAATAACTTTCAGATTTCAATTTATGATCATTTTATTTTTCTGTAAAGAAAATACGGCGTGGTATTGCCAGCCCAAAAATATATTATATTTAACTACGGCAGTTTTGGAACTATTTACTGTTACTCTACATTTAATAAAATAATGTATGTCTATGTATTTATTAGAATTTAGGAAATAAACTTTTTGTTATTTTGTGTCAGTTTAATGTGAACTTACTTCTTGTAGCACTACAAATAATATATTTTGTATGTCTATTTGTGAATTTAAATGATAATTAATGCGAATAATTTCAATAAAATGTAATTAAAGGACAGTCTTTTTGAGAAAATACTAATTTGTAATCATTCAAGTGTCTTTGTAAACGTTAAGAACGTATAAGACATATTTATCTTTAATGGTCTATTAAAATGTCTCAGTTTCCGTACAATTCCATACAATAATTGTTGTAATATGCATATATAAATAAATATTGCGGAATATAATAGTATTTAATAGTTGTTAAGTATTTATGTGCATACCAGTGTTACCACTGCCTGACAGGATATTTTTTAATATTCTTTCCTCGTTCTTGTAATATAATATATATTTACTTACTTAATGCGATAGCCATCATTTAGATTTTGGTCATAATACTGCCATCGAGCTCACAGAACTTCCCTTCAGACTTCCATGAATAATGTCAAAAATTGACACATCTCCTTCTAGCTTCTACAGGCAGTGGTAAAACTGGTACCTTTTATTTTAACAAAACAGAAGCGAGAGCGACGAGAGTCGCTTTACATCCAAATATCTGACACATGCGTGTAACTTATTGTTTTTAATTGTATATCTTAGTTATGTTACGTTTTAAGAGCTATTGCACTTGGCTAGATGCACTGGGGTTATTTTCAACAAAATTGTATTGGACACATCCTTGCTATATTATTCATCCTATTATGTAATTTATAACCAGGGTCCAGGTACCAGGTAGTCGAACATGAATGGGACATCGAAGTTCTGTTTTAGCTTCATCACTATGATCGTCATACCCGTTTCAAGACTACTATTTTAGCAGAAGTCATGTGCCTTATACTATTGCACGAAACTATTATAGTAAAGGATGTAACTTCTAGTTTTGTTGAAAATGGCTCATTAATTTATATTTCTTCTGTAAAGAGTATCTCTTTATGAATGATCGTCTACACGGAGTTTATCACTATATCTATTAAGTTTATCGCATCACAATATTGTTTTAGTTTTTCTATTCGGTTGAATATTGTCGTGTACGACTAAAGAAAGGGGCAGTCGTAATATTGTACTTGATAGTATTAAAGTTGATTGAGTGATACACACTTTACAATAACTTGGTTATGTCGCTTACAACTCACAAAAGTATAATTTACTTGACAATTGCTGTTCGATAACTAAGATTTATAAATAATAATTTACGGTCTGATCTCTTCTGTGAACGCATTTCTTCAACTTTCCATTAACTACTTTTACATTCTATGTTGTTGTTACTTTATTTTCTATTTTTTCAAGAAATTGTATTTTAAACTTCCGGATTGTTTAATTTAGTGAGTAAGCTTCGGACTCCACTTAAATACAGACGCGGAGACGTGCAAGATTTAACCAATCACAGGAGAGACGAGAGACGCGATGTGGATTCCCACGCGTCTCCTCCGCTCCGGTTGTCAGCGTTTCGGTGGAGTCCAGGCCTTATTGTGTCGAATGTGTCAGCTATATATAAAGCGGCGTTCTCACGAGGCGATTTAAAACCGGTCAACTTTGCGAAATAAAATTTAAATTAACCTGAGACCACATTTTCATGAGTTGATCACATTTTGTTTGATCAACTAAAAGTTGACCGACTGATGTTATGCATGCGGTGCTCTTTTCATATTTTTGCCTTGCTATTGTATAATATAAGTAGAATTCAAAATTGTTGCAAGTCTAGTTTCTAGATTGTCATTGCGCTTGTTGTTCAAATAAATAGCAATGCAATGAATTACTAAGCACCACATTCACTTTTAACTTGGTTGGAGCTCAGCGTTTATTTACATGATAATAATGCCCTGTTTACTTCGTCTGAATAAGGTTTCGTTACTAATATGAATATTTAACTGCATGTATGTTGTGTAATGTATTAAATGTATTTCGTGTCCAGGTGGAGCTATGGTATGTCGAACTTTAGTTTGTATAACAAAGTTCTAGTCAAAGGGATACTAAAATAAGACTATGTACCTAAGCAAAAGCGATAATTATCATTAAAACTATGGAATTAATTTGTGTTTTATTGCCTCTCCTGGACACAGTCAGTGGTTCTTTAAAATGCTCTCTTATGTACACAAACCATGATATTAATGTAAACTTCAGTAATACTGTGTTGCGTTTGAGAAATAAAACTCCGAATTTAATTATAAAACATTTTTTTATTAAATTTCGTAACCTAAATAATCATATAGGTAAATGTTCTTTACACGCAACAGATATGCAATTATTATTGCAAGAATTCACGAACGAACTTTAAAATACCATAGACCCATTCAACACGGTGGGTAATGTTCTCACACGCTCACACACTCACTATCTTTCAGATATTTACACTGTTAGAAACTAGTCTGATTCGGAGCCGGATCGGCTCCCGGCGCTATACTATAGAATACATAAACTGATCCGTCTGTCGTGGATCATGTCCATGTGGCGCGTCTTGACGGCGCGCTGCGCGTCGAAGGGCGTCCGGAACGCGACTCGAGCGTCGCCGGTTGGCTGGCCGCGTTCGTTGTATCGCCTGATCACATCGTCCTGCGTCAATTCGAAATCTGAGAAGAAGTCCATGATGTCATCAATAGAAGCGCGGAAGGGCACATTCTCCATGGACACTACGCAACCTGGAGCTCCGAAGTCATCGAGAGCGGGATCATGGTCGCCGTCTTCCATGCGGCCATTTTCAAATCCACCGCCCGCTCCGCCGCGCCCGAAGCCTCTGCCGCGACCTCCACCACGACCCCGATCGAACCCACGACCTCTCTCGTTGAAGCCACCTCGACCTCTAAAATTACCTCGCCCCGAGTCAAAGCCGCCGCGGTTAAAACCGCCTCGATCAAAGCCCCCTCTGTCGAAGCCACCGCCGCCCCGCCCCCTAAACCCACCGCGGAATCCTCCCCCTCGCCCTCCCTGCATCGACTCGAAGAACTGCGGCTGCTGTTGAGGAACATTACCGAGGATTCCGTCGCGTAAGTCAGACTGCTTAGGTCCTTCTAAAGCTTCCTCGACCACACTGCGCGGCACCAAGTCCACAGTCACACGACATCCCTCAAGATTTTGTCCGTGTTTAGTAGTCGCCATCCTCGCTTCCTGTGTAGATCTAAATTCACAGAAGCAATCTCCGGACGGCATTCCGTTCGTGTCTAGCATAAGATGTATTCGGGCGGGCACTGCGCTCGTGTCAGAGAGGAATGTGACGATGGTTCTATCGGTAGCATCTCTAGGTAAACCTTTCATCAGAACGCAGTCGAGAGGTTCGTTTTCTATGTCGACAGCATTGGTATTATTTTGGGGCGTAGCGATCTGATCTATTTGGTTAGGGAATTGCTGCCGATTAACCCAGTTTGAAGCACCTGCCCGAGGGTCCATCGGCCCGGCACCCGGAAATGCTCCAAACTGTTGTCCCGGGAACTGTCCTGGGAAACCCTGCTGCTGCGGAAATGGTGGCGTGAAAAAAGGTGATCCTTGGGGTTGAGCTTGCATAGGTGGACCTCCTTTAGGTCCTCCGGGTCCATTTTCGAACTGCCGTCTCTGGCGCGGGTCCCGCGGTGGTGCTACGTCTGCTGGAGGAGGAGTGTCCTTCTGTGGCGGTATATTTGGCGGCTCCTGTTGCTTATCACCCTGTTGTTTCACTTTATCATACTCTTCTTCTGAAACAGGAATGATTGTTGGATGTCTTCTGCCAAAGATGTATCCTTCTTTTTTTTTCAGTGCTATTGTTGCATCTTCAGGCTTTACGAACTGCACGTAGGCAATTTTAGTTCTTGTCATGCGACATTCGTTTACCATAATAGAGAGCAGAGAAAAATCGCTGAAAGCTTTTATTATATCGTGTTCTTTAACAAAGTGTGGCAGTTCTGTTAATTTAAGCACTTTTAAGCGCATATTGTCACGTCGCATGTCTGATTGCCCAGTCATAGCCTGATTGGAATCTTCATCATTATCTTGGCGGTACGGAAGGAACGAATCCACCGCTGCCTCATAAATTTCATCATCCAGCGCTTCTACAATTACTTGAGCACCCTTCAACTCGTTGTTTTTGTTTTGCAACGCAAGTTGTTTCGAGCGAGGGTCACAGAACCTCACATAGATATTGCCTGTGCGACGTCCCATATTATCATTAATCATTTTGATACCATGCTTATCGATCAAAAATGGAAAGAAGCGTCGGACGTCGCCGTAGCTCGTATGATTCGGTGCGTTCCGGATAGCGACGCTGCAGTCTCGCTGTTGATCAGCGTCAGCAAAACGACTTTGTCGTCCGTCGCGCCTGAAGTTGCTACCGCCGCGACCCATACCACCGCGCATTGAAGGACTCTGCATTCTTCCGCCGCCACCGCCGCCGTTCTGTTCACCCTGGAATGCATTTGGATTACGCTTTTTGCCGAGCTCTTGCAGTTTGTTAAATGCGTCAGCCATGGAGGCATCATTGAAACGAGTCATCGGCGAGTCGCGACCTAAGTTGTTGTTTTGTATCATGTTGTTTGTAGGTATCATCTGTGGCGCAGGCAATAGCATGCTTAGATTCTTAGCATTTCCAAAAGGAGGTGGTGCGACCATCGCTGGCCCATCCTGCATAATGATCGACTTTTCCTGAGAGCCTTCAATACTTCTGTAGTCATTGTTTCTACGGTCACGGGATCGGCGTGATGGAGACCGGTCGCGGGATCGGCTGCGGTCTTTCCTGTCTCGCTTACGGTCACGTCGGTCACGACTGCGGCTGCGGTCGCGACGCCGTCTGTCGCGGGACCGGGACCTGTCGCGGCGGTCTCTTTTGCGCTCTTTCCTGTCCCTGTCGCGGGACCTGGAGCGCGATTTAGAGCGCCGCCTGTCCTTCTCCCTGCTTCGCTTTCGTTCTAATTTGTCTTCATCTTTCTCCTCATCAGCGTTAGGAGTGGTAATGGGAGTTGGGCTGACGATAGGCGCGGGAGGTTCAATGACAGCGGGTTGTGGAATTTCTTGGGGATTTCCGATCCCAGGAATGCCGAAGCTTGCAAGAGGATTGCTTCCAAGTGCGGTAGAGAACGGTGTGAGGCTGGGCATGCTGAGAGGTTGTTGAACAGGGGGTATAGTGGCAGGTGCGGGAGCGGGCGGGGCGGCAACGGGTACGGGAGTAGGGGCGGGTGCGGGCGCCGGCGCCGGTGCGGCAGCAGCCATAAGCAGGGGTACACTCTGCCGCGCTGCCTCGATCACCTTGTGCATTTCTGAGCGGGAGCTGAGTAACAGCTTCACTTGGATCTCTTTGATCTTACCGCCGTCCAACATCATCGCCTGGCGAGCGTCTTCGTCCGTACTGTAACAAATAAAATGACGAGCATTAAATGAAATAGTTTTAAAAGTATATTCTAATAATTATTTTGTTTCTGTCTGTACAACTTTGATCTCACTAAATTGCTGGTGACGTCCACCTCACCTCATATCTGATGATCGAGGTTAGGTGCACGTCACGTATCTGTTTATTTTTTACTATATTCCCTTCAAGGTGGTGGTAGGTATATGATATACCAAAGTGAACAACATGAAAAAGATTTTGACCCGTTTGGGGTCGAAACCTTCGGGTCATGGGGCAGGCGAGAAATTTCTTTAAAAAGGTGACGCGCACGTGGTCACCTTTGTAAGGAAATTTCTCGCCGACTGGTTGATACTTCGCGTGACCAGAGGACTGGCTCTTTCTTTGGCCAAAGAATTAGCATTACCATCCAACGTGGCAATGCTGCCAGTCTTCTGGGCACATTTCCGGATGACAGCGGTGTGGAGGAGTAGGTACTTAGAGCCTAAGCGTCCTGTTGTTTATTTAGTTAGTTTATTTTATCTAAATTAGGCCTTTTTTTAAAGATTTAGTTTTAATTATTCTATAAATTAATTAAATTAAAACATATTTCAAAAAAATAATTGCTAAATTATATGTAGGAAAATGGAAATACGAAATCGTTCGTTCAGTCTAATAATCAGTGCTAACAAAACCTGTTATTCCATTAAAAATTCGTGCTACGCTAGTAGGTTTGGCCACACTGCTCCAGTTCAGTGCAAAGTTAGTAGGTCTGCTTTGAAAAATATTATGAGCAAAGCTAACAGGTGCACGCGCGTGCGACGGGTTATCTCAGGATAATAGAAATTAGGACGTCCGGAGCGTTCCGTGCACCCGCGAGAGTTTAGCGTACGTCCTTAGTGCTGCTAAGGTAGTCGACCTACGTCTTGCAATAAATAGGTATCTACAACACTACCTACTCATGGATTTTTGAACACTCTGCTGAGAACCGAGAGTAGAAAATCCAACGTTGCAAAGGAATTACATTTGGGTGTTGCTGTTAGTGAAAACGAATAAGTTATATTTTTATTGTGTGAGTATTTTTTTAAGACCGCCACACTTGTCTATTCACCTAATGTAATATTATGACCATATCATAGCAGGGGTAGCAATTATTATCCTTTATTCTTCAACCATAGGTAGGTTACATACAGATTTTTTATTTTATTGCTCTCCGGTTTCAGGAACTGGGTCCAAGCTACCGGTGGTCAGGGCACCAGTGAAAGGAACCTCCTGTCAATGCACGCCATGTCAATAAGCAACGCTTTCTGAATCAGGTCTCTGATCCAGAGCCTCCTCAGGTGTTGCCATTGGCTGGCACGTCTATCGGCACAATGATCGCTGAGTGCACATCCTACATGTCGACAACCTCGTGAGTCAAATCAAGATACTTAATTTGCATATATCTCGGCTTTCACGAGGTTCTCGTCATGTAGGACCGTTATGTTAACAATCATTGCACGCCCCTCTAATCAATAAACAAATATTATTGTTAGCTCTAGAAATTATTTTAGTACGTATGAATGTTTTCACTAACAATAAACATAACATGACGCCTGTAGTCCCCGAAGGGTTGGGCAGAGGTGTACCAAATAATAGGTACACCTACCTTTCGCCAGATATAATTAAGTCCCATGTAATAGGAGGCGAGCCTATTGCCATCAATCTGTCACAAATACAGCCTCCGTGGCTGCTACTGAGAAATTCTCAACAGAAATACACTAACCATAAGAAACACCAAACGTTATTGCACTATTTGAATTATTAACTGCCTCGTTGGTTTAGTGATCGCAAGAGCTCAGCATGCGGTCCTGGGTTCCATTCCGAGGTTGGGCACTTGGGCTTGATATTTGGTTTTTTACATTAATCATTTCTCAGTAGTATGAGGAGGTCGTGGCTAAATAATAACAGTCGCACGGATCAATCTTCAGGTTAAGCCGCGCTTGACTAGGTTGGTCAGTGGATGGGTGACCATCCATTAAATACCGAGATTCCTCCGTGCCTCGGAAAGCACATTAACTCGTTGGTCCCGGCTGTCATTTGTAGATCTTTGACAGTCGTTACAGGTAGTCAGCCGCCCGAAAGCCTGACAACCAGTCAAGGGTATCGTTTTACCTAGTGCTAACTGAGTTGTGGCGGTCAGATAGGCAGTCGCCTCATGTAAAATACTGTTATTCAGCTGCATCCGGTTAGACTGGAAGCCGACCCCAACATAGTTGAAGGCTAGGCAGATTAATGTAATTGTAGTATAATCTTTACACTATTACCATAAGTAGTAGCTCGGTATGGATTTGTGTCCGGTTAATAGCAATAGGCTGCCCTCTATTAAGTTGTTGTGTTAAACTAATACTGTTACTTACGGGATATTCCGTGATTGTTCATTATTTTGAGCTCCCGATATTTTTTTTTGGGATTAGTTTAGTTGTAAACCGTGAAAGCTTAAAAAAACGACGTTGTTATGTTGTTTTTGAATTTCAAATCGCGGTGAGCGTTTAAAATTCTCAGCGCTGTGCTTTTACTCAAGTGCGTTTAGTTTTACTACTGACAACAGTTAGTAATGTTTTCATAAAAAAAAACTTTCCTTGTTGGGTAAGTACAAAATATTTTTTTTTAAATTAATAAGGTCTATAATAATAGGCTAGTCGCTTGACAGCAATGACAGAGCAGCACATCAAAGTTCTCACCAGTCACCCTAGAGAAAGCCGTCGAATCGGCGAGAAGATATCATGCTCATCAATAACCAATTAACAAACAACAAAACAACTTGGATTGTGTCGCAGTTGTGTTACCTGACAATCCTGAGATTGCCTACTTACTATCTTAAAATTACTAAGTCCTTCGTTAGTTTTGTGGTGATTAGTCAACTGAAAGTCAGAGATCTTGGTTTCATCTCCAAGTCGAGCAAAGAGTTAGTTACCTACCATAGCCACAGCATCTGGATTTGTACCTACTTAAATTGACCTGATGAACTGTAGCTGGTGTATTCAATTTAACTTTACTCTGGTATCCCTTCGGGGATGAGAAATATGGGCCTGATGTTTTGACATACATATATTAGGCGAATATCAACCTTACTCGTTAGGAATAAGGTTCTAATAAGCATGAGGCTCATATTCTGTGCAAAAATAAGGTTAAAAATTAAGGGATTGTGAACTTTGCCTTTAGAGTCGTGAAAAAATGATGTAGGTATATCAAGTAAAGTACCTGATCTGGACTAATGGTGCTCAGGGGTATTACTACGCACTATCTGACAAATAGGCCTTGCGATTAATAATAAATTAAATAATAACAGCCGCTCGGGTCGATCTTTAGGTTAAGCCGTGCTTGCCTAGGTTGGTCTGTGGATGGGTGACCACCCATTACATACCGAGGTTCCTCCGTGCCTCGGAAAGCACGTTAAGCCGTTGGTCCCGGGTGTCATCTGTAGATCTTTGACAGTCGTTACAGGTAGTCAGTGGCCCAGTCTTACCAAGGGGTATCGTATTACCCAGTAGTAACTGGGATGTGGAGGTCAGATAGGCAGTCGCTCCATGTAAAATACTGGTATTCAGCTGCATCCGGTTAGATTGGAAGCCGACTCCAACATAGTTGGGAAAAGGCTAGCCAGATGATGATTAATAATAAATTAATAATACCATTTCGTACACAAAACTAATTTTTTGGCGCCTAAAGGCCGACCCAGGCAGTTTCCTAGACAGGGTTCAGGTACTTGCACCGTATGACCTTAACATACGAATCAGTCTTATGCAAGTCAGTCAACAGCTCACATTCGAGTAAGTATGATATTTTTTATTTAAATATACTCGCCAGTCGTATATCCCCCCGCCCCGCCATAATACAGCAGCACCCGTTTCTCGAGCAGCCAAAGCTAAATGCCAGTATCATGGCAGCTGCTCAACGTGACCAGTCAATGCCAACGGATCACCTACCTACATAGAAGCAGTAGCTACCTACTGTCAGGTCAGCAAAACGTACTGTGTAAGGGTGCAATTAGGTCAGGATAAGATCAGCGTAGCAATATGCCCTGATCAGTTTCCACTTTAGCCAAGTGCAGCTAAATACCAGATTATTTGCATTGAGCGACCGACTATCTGACCCCCAAACCCCACCCATTGATAGAACCGGCTGCAGACTAGTTGTGAAGACTCAAAATATACGAATGGTAAGTAGGATAGCTTAACGTGTTTTCCGAGGCACGTACATGTTATCATCGCCGTTTGCACCAGTAATTACTTATTAAGTTATCGGGTCAAACGGGGTTTTAATCACCCCGTTTGACTACTTATATATTATTATAAAATATTTAAAAAAAAAACGCTGTCCGGTCCAAAAGGGGCATATACGTATACTTACCAATGTAATTGCCAAATAAAATAAGAAACACAAAACATTTATGAATTTTAAAATTCATGATTTTTGTCCTAAATTACCACCGTTTCGCTAAATTATAACAAGCTTTTAAACCGTAACAACACCATCTTCGGCATATCTTTGATCGTTCATAGCTTTTTCATGACGTCACTACCCGAGAAGCGACCGCTCGCGCCCCTGTGTTGCCATATAAGTTTCGTAATTTTAGTACATTTTTTTTCATTCTAACCAGGGTATTTTTTTTTTAATAAATACATAAATAGAATCTAATTCCATACCTAATAATGCCCTCACGGATGGGACAGGTTTTTTTTTTACATTTTGTATAGGATGGAAGGAACATCGACACACCAACGGTTACCACGTATTCAGTGTACAATCGGCCAAGCGAATTAAAATCAAATAGTTGGTTCAACTGGACATTCTGAACCCCTACATGGAAATTTAACATCAGCAATTTAAAAAAAAAAACTGCTTTTCCATGCACTTTGACCGTGCCGATTATTTCATGAAAAAGTCATTCAATGGGATTATATGAACAGACGGTTCCATTGATGAGTTTAATGACTATAACTCTGTAAAGCCATATTTTTACGGTCGCGAATCATATCTTAATTAACATACAACCTGACACTGACCTGTAAATTGAAAAAAAAAACATAAGAAAATTTAAATTTCGCGGGCTACCCTGGCGCACCTTAAGTTTAACTTCACTGTTCACAGAAGCCTCGTATACCTACACTCACAAGGAGTTCCACTATTCGGCCTATGTCGATAAGCGTCTACCTCGCGGCCTATTTTAGAGATTTCGATGTCGCCACACATGCGGCGCCTTTTGACTTCGCCCGATATCTGTAGTGACACGTGTCCTGAGACATTTTCCCCTAGTGAACACGATTACAGGGCGACTGGTTTTGAATAAATAAATACCGTCTACGCATTAAAAAAATAAAAATAAATTAACAGCGAAGAAACATACTAACTACTGACTGACATAACTACGTGTGAGGGACTTTCGAAATTATCCATAACGTGAATACCTACAAAATCTATTCAATTGGTAGATTCGCGTTTGACTACTAACTGATTTGAAGATAACCGATGGTGCACGAAGACCTGAAAGCTCCAAGGTTTTAGCGATCGGGAAATAAAGACTTACAAGGTGTCCATAGCAGTTCCTACTTATGCACACTGAAACACGAAATTGGTTTGGTTGAAGCAGTTACGCATTCTAACGGACTCTGATAAAAAAAAACCGGTCTACTGTGAGTGGGATTGGCATCTTGAGGGTTGATTATCACAGCTGTGCCCACTGTGTTCCTGCGGCTTCACTCAAGAGAAAAGGCCTTTGAATTTTCTGTTCCTAATTTAAATAATAAGGACAAACTGAACTTTGAAAAAGAAAGAAAACTTTTCCTAAAGTGGAGAGTGGACCAATTTGAATGAAATAAAGAATAAATGATGGATAGAACTTCAATATACGCTCGATCGATCAAAGATTCCGCGTTGAAGAGCTAACTTAACTTAGTGGACGAAAAAGAGTTTTCCCTTGGATCGTACTCATCCTACACCACGCTGCTCGCAACTACGAAAGAAAGTTCAAAGAGTGAAAATCCTCAAAATAAGTAAGGATGTGGTATAGCCGCATTTGTTGATTGCTTTGACATAGAACTCATCGAAGCTTGGGTTTTTTCAATCGTCTTAGGGATCATAGACCTTAGTATACGATATCAATTTTAACTTGATACCCCTACTCTTTCCTGATTAAAGGGTCTTGGTGGTAGTCAATGTGATCCTATGTCTTGTCCCTTTTTGAAATCAGGAAACCTACAAATACCTAAATGTGGCTTGTATATTGGCGAAGACAACTTTTGGATTCCAAATAACTCTTTGTGCTGGCTTCTCATCTCTTCTGTATGAGGAATTGAAGGTTGATTACTGAAGAAACCTTGACCAAGCAGTGGGATAGTATTTCACGCTAGCAGAAAGCACACAGAAGAGTTTCAGGTAACCCATGATTCCTGAAATAAAGATTATCATATTACGGTTTTTTGTAAGGCAAAAACCATTCTTTTTCGCCGTCCGACCGATGATTATCTTTATGTAAACTACCTTTCTACTAAGTTTTTTATTCCAAATTCGAGATAACGTCAACTTTAGATGCCAGAAAAGGCTAATAAAAAGGTATCACGACAGCTCGACCAGACAACTCTGCTCAATTACTATTCAACCCAGACTACTTGAGCTCAACAATTCAAGCAGAACAGAACTGTATTCCAATTCTGAGCTAAGCAGACGGTTAAAGAAGCAGGCTCCGTCGACTAAGTTTGATTATTATGATTAAAAAATATTTTGTTGCAATTTTGGAGACGAGTGATCAGAATCGGGCTGTCGAGGTCTAGAGCTGAGATGCCACGTGGGTTGATCGAACGGTGTGATTGTGTATCGGAACATTTCGATCGCTAGGTGCGACTATTCTGTTATGTTGTAAAGTGTTACGCTATCGGACCAAATTTAAAGTAAATTCACTATTTTTAACGCGAATATGTGGTATTGCAACTCAGTTGACCGAATTAACTGCACAGTGCTCCTTTCGCTTCACCGCTCACCGCCCTGCGTTCGCCACGTCAGTATGGTTAGCATCGTTCCAGGTGAGCGCTAATACTTAAGATCGACTCCAAATACACATTCAATTTGGCACGACAAACAGCCTATCAACGACATACATGTGTTGTACCTACATAATATGATAAAACAGATTCCGGCGTTGTGTTGGATTCCTTAGGTCTCAGCTCAAATAACTGTCATGAGTTAAAATTGACTGAATGAAAAAAACCAATGCAATATGGATCGATAGATTTACACCCGTTACTTAAAAGTCGGGCTGTGGTTGAGTGAATTATATCAATGCCAATCATATCGAGAGGATGTCCGTTTAATTTAGAAGTGTCAATAATTTTTCCTCGAAACACCGGGGATTTTACTGAAAACGATGATAGTGAGGGTGGGTAAATAGCTCTACCTACCAGCTAGGATGGGAAAGGTACGTACATCCCGAATTTGGTTGCATATGGCCTCCTAGTTGAGTTTAGAAAAGATGTTTTATAGATTTACACATTGCCTTAGCATCCGTTAGTGGATCGTCAAATTGAAAATTCCCTTTTTTTAACACACTGATAATTCAAGATAAAATTAAATTTCACAACTATCTCATAGAAATGGTAAATCGCGGATTTTATTCTGTTGCGTGATTGAGGTTACCTAGGTTTTACCAACGTATCTGAATTCAGAAATATTCAGCATTCGTCGCCAACATACCTGATGGGCAAATCTATTCCTTACAATGCATTGTTGTTCTAATCGCATCCATCTGCTCCTAATAGCGTAACTCAGTCACAATCCCACTCATATCGAATCGTATTATAGAACTTGTGGCAACACCTTTCCTGAAAAAAATTTAATCACTACACCCTTTAACGATTCGGTCCAACCATCGCTTATGCTTATTGAAGAATGAGAGCCACTTGATCTGTCAAAGCCTTTTGACTTCATATACATTTCTCTGCTTCAAGCCAAAATGTGGGTTCCAGGGATAGGCAGGTCTTTCTCCTCGAGGCAAAGACTGATCTAATTAAGGAACGCACCCAAAGTCTAATATTGTAAATCATGTAAGCGACAATAGACATTAACTATGGGTTGCCTCAAGGCAAGATTCTGAGACTGTTCTTAACATTAATCACCTTAAAGTTAAATTAACTATGAAATTCTCCAAGGATCATAAGTGAATACTGATTTCAAATTGTCAACGCTAAACTATCTCGCGGTTTAACTAAAATATTTTGTATCATAGTTGTTTGGAAACACAGAACCTTCCTCTGATTGCGACCCGTTTTTTTTAGTGTTTAACGCTGATATGATTGGCGTCCTGTTACTTTATGGCAGATTATTGTAGAAACGCGAAATTGTCTGGCATGTGAATATCTTTTAATCACCCACATCACAGCCCAGCAGTGGGATAACACAGGCTAACAGAAACAGCAACATCACATTGAAATCTTTTTTTCACATTATTTTATATGAATGCGATGGAAGAAAGGTAATGTACATTCAACCGCGTCTGTGGTAAATACCACCCCCTACGCTACTAGCATAACGCTAGGTCGCTAGGCCAGCACAAAGTCAGTGTTACCGCCGCCCTGTAGCCCCCGCCCCCTTTAAAATTCTATTTTTCAAATTCCTCGCAAGCCCTGTTCCGGCTTAAATGGCACACAGGTCACCTATGACCTAGGTTAAAGGACACAGGATGATTTTACAGGATAGTTTTTAATAGTGGTAGTAAGTATAAGTACCTAAAGGGCAAGTACCTACCAGATTCTGGTAAATACCCGAATTAAATAACTTTTGTTTTCCAAGTTCAAGACCACATTAAAATTCAACCAGGCAAATAAATTGAACTTTTTGAATGTCCATAGTCCAGGATCTGCTGAATCGTCAGTGTTGATTGCCGAGATTTAGCCAAGTTGTATGTAAGGTATTGATTTAATGATTAACAATGAAATAATAATGAATAATAAAAAAAATAATTTTATTGATAAAATTAATGATTTAGTATTATTTGTATCAAAAATTTGTATGCCTATTAGGTTAAACATAGCGATCCTGATATTAGAATTACATCTTATTATATTGTATCAATGTTTTACAAATAAATAATTTGAACAATCCAATAAGTCAAATGTAGCACGTCAGAAGCTAATTTCTCACAATTATTAAAATAACACACAGCTATTTTTTTACGATGGGTATTGCTGTTTACGGTACGTAGTCCTGTCATATTAGGGGTTACACCTCGGAATGAGAGATAATAAACTGTAAACTCGTATACACCTTCAGTTTGGTGTTCTAAAAGTTGTCTCAAAAGTCATGTGACTCAGGTTGGCTGGACAAATCTTCAAAATAGCTTGCATTTAACTAGGTCAATAGGTCACTTTATGTGACGGCTAAACACCCTTATTTCAGAATTTGTGACGCTACAGAATCTTAGATAATCGATCGAAAACGTGTCCAGCCATCTTGAAAAACCACTTTTCGCTGGTCTCTCAATCTCGGTAACGGAAGTGATTTTGACGACTTTTTGCATATCAACGGGCGTCACATAAATTTGTGACGGGCACCGAGCTAAAAGTTTTGTGATAAGTACAGTGGTTTAGTAGAAAAATGCAAAAATCTGTGTCCAGCCATCTTGAATTTACGTATAAAACTTATGGCTGGCACTTCCGAATCTCAATAACGGGGGCGTTTTAGAATATGGTTCCTTTACTAATACTTGGTGACGCAATGTGTGACAGTAATAACGTTTGATTTATGGCGTCACATGTAAGGGTTTACGAGAAATCAATAAAAACTTAATGTCCAGCCAACCTGAGTTCAAGATGGCTGGACACATGTATCTCCACTGCCTGATGATCTACGACCTTCGAAATATGTTCAAAATTTTGTGACGGGGACGATAATGATAACCTGAAATTGTGACGGAGAAACTTTGCGTAGTTTCAAAGATATTGACCATTTAAATTTCCCCATACAAACACTGCAGCAGGGTAACCAATATTGTAGGTTTTATGTAGGACAAGTATATTTTAAGGTGTTTTCTTTAATGGACGAAAATCCGTGTATTGGTGATACTAATATGAACAACTGTAGATATTTAAATCAATAGAAGACAAAAATGTAGAAGTGAGGAAGGGGGGGGGGGGGTATAATTTTTAAATGTTATTGATTATTTACGTGCAGATATCTATTCTTTTTAGTAGGTATATATTATGTCAGGAGAACTAAACTAATGCTCTGAAGGTATTTAAATGAAAAAATAATGTTTGCTGTAAATAAAATCACATTTATTTATTTGTACTTATACAGCGTTTCAAATGGCGAAAATGACGATGATCAACTCGCATTTGCACTTCCGTAACCCCCCCCGCCTTGTACCACAACGTTGTTTTACCGCCGTCCTAAGGCCGCGTACCGGGCGCGGGCGCGGCGGCGGGCGGTGACACGCGTAAACTGGCCCGTTCGTACATTTGGTACATCTCTTCACCGCGACAAACTGAGTGAAACCGAGAACAAGCCAGCCCCCCTAGCCAAGTCACAAACGATAAACGTAAACTCTCAGTAGTCTTTAATAGATTTTGATTTGATTTCAAAATTTGAAATCTACAAATTGCGTAAAAAATGTATTTAATGTGATTCATTCGTGGTAGCCCGCGAATTTCAATTTTTCTTGCGTTCGTTCGTTAAAAGAAATCAAAATATGATTCGCGACAATAACAAGTATGTATTTACATAATTATAACCATAAGAATCATCATACATATCTATAAGTTATTTGTTTCCGCGGAAGAAAAAAATAACTGCAAAAAACTCAAGAAAAATTTAATTTCGCGGGCTACCACGAAAACGTCGGAGGACAAACTATACTGCCATGATAGCTGATATTGGTGTCGCCATCTATTGCTTAAAGTTGCTACTACTAGGACAACTGGTCGAATCTTAATTCTTATTTAGGTTGTCTTACCGCAGATTAATTAATAGTTACTAGTACTCTGATTAGTGATAACACTTCGAAAAGTACATACACTGCCGGCTGTCGAGTTTAGTTCTCATTTTCAGTTACATAAGATAATGAACTAAACGCGAAATACAAGTGGGCTCTCTCTTGCAGCGCTGGTGGTCAATTATTATTTTGAATTAACACATACTTACTCTTTTCACTGCAGGAAAACCTTTTATTCCCACGGGGAAATCAAATACAAATCATGCGTGGATGCTACCGGCCAATTAATCGATTAAAAAGAAATCCTTTATTTATGTAAAATTATGGTCACCTCACAATATTAATGGATGTTTGTATGGGAAAATTTAAATGGTCAATATCTTTGAAACTACGCAAAGTTTCTCCGTCACAATTTCAGGTTATCATTATCGTCCCCGTCACAAAATTTTGAACACATTTCGAAGGTCGTAGATGATCAGGCAGTGGAGATACATGTGTCCAGCCATCTTGAACTCAGGTTGGCTGGACATTAAGTTTTTATTGATTTCTCGTAAACCCTTACATGTGACGCCATAAATCAAACGTTATTACTGTCACACATTGCGTCACCAAGTATTAGTAAAGGAACCATATTCGAAAACGCCCCCGTTATTGAGATTCGGAAGTGCCAGCCATAAGTTTTATACGTAAATTCAAGATGGCTGGACTCAGATTTTTGCATTTTTCTACTAAACCACTGTACTTATCACAAAACTTTTAGCTCGGTGCCCGTCACAAATTTATGTGACGCCCGTTGATATGCAAAAAGTCGTCAAAATCACTTCCGTTACCGAGATTGAGAGACCAGCGAAAAGTGGTTTTTCAAGATGGCTGGACACGTTTTCGATCAATTATCTAAGATTCTGTAGCGTCACAAATTCTGAAATAAGGGAGTTTAGCTGTCACATAAAGTGACCTATTGACCTAGTTAAATGCAAGCTATTTTGAAGATTTGTCCAGCCAACCTGAGTCACATGTCTGCCCTGTATCTCAAAAACGGTTGAGCGTATGAATTTTTTTTTAATACTAAGTCGCAAATTTTATGTTCTACAATTTTATAATAAGGCTGGACACAGTTTTTTGCATTTTTCTACTAAACTACTGTACGTATCACAAAACTTTTAGCTCGATGCCTGTCACAAATTTATGTGACGCCCGTTGATATGCAAAAAGTCGTCAAAATCACTTCCGTTACCGAGATTGAGAGACCAGCGAAAAGTGGTTTTTCAAGCTGGCTGGACACGTTTTCGATCGATTATCAGAGATTCTGTAGCGTCACAAATTCTGAAATAAGGGTGTTTAGCCGTCACATAAAGTGCCCTATTGACCTAGTTAAATGGGAGCTATTTTGAAGATTTGTCCAGCCAACCCCACACACACACACACACAGACACAGAGTCAGAGTCACATGGGCAGACAGCCCGTAGCTCTCAGCCATACTCACTGAAATCTAATTCTAATCTAGTATGGATTTTCTAGTTACAATGTAAAATTAATACTTGACAAGGAAGTTATCACAACTAAAAAGGGTAAAATAAAAATGTTTTGACAAAAAAATAACTTCCAAAAAAATATTAAAAAGTGGAAAGTAAGTTTACTGTCGGTGGCAAAAATGTCAGTGAAACAAACAAAAGGCACCAAATTTCGAAAGTCGAGATATATTCCATTTTTTTCCTTCTGCAAAACATTTTTTTTTTTGTAGAAACCTGAATTTATTAACTAGTTAAACAAATGCGAGCAAATCACGGTTGCAAAAGATTTAATTAGAGAAGCAGGTACACACAAGTGACCTAGTTATCTTACTACCTACCTAGATTGCTGCACCGATCTTGTGGCGCACGAATACCGTTGTCAGAAGGGTGCTGTTGGTGAACATTTGTTTTTGTAAAATAAGATTATTGAAAATACAAGATGGAGGCGTTAGTGACCTTGGATCTGACTTTGATCCATGGACCACTCTAAACTTGACTCATACTTTTAGCAGCAGTGATCAGCTATTTCAGTTTCGTAGGTAATCTAAGCCCTGACTTTAGGAGTATAACCGAATAGTTGGCGAGAGGTGGCGGCAGAACCAGCAGTCTAGATTTGCGGGTAGGAAGACGCACAGGCCGCAGATTCAGCGACGATGATATAACTACCAATTTGTTAGGTATGCTATTCGACAAAATAATTATATCATGTTCCAGGAGGCTTAAACGGACTAATAGGGCCCAGGCAGGGTAGATTGCGGGGTCTATTAGCGGCCTATGCTTAAAAGTACGGGTAGGCCGTAGCGCCTTGATGTCATGAAAGCTTAAACCCACATTTAGTTTACTCTAAATTAGGTGACTGCGTCAGTTTTAATACGGTGGCGATTCTTTGTCGCGGTCGAATTTTCACCAGCATTTTAGTTATCTGGAAAAACAACAATGCAGTAGAACTCTACCTTGTGTTGATCACAAAAAGGCGTAAATCTGTTGAACAGCTGTTTATGATGTGACTCAGGTTGGCTGGACAAATCTTCAAAATAGCTTGCATTTAACTAGGTCACTTTATGTGACGGCTAAACACCCTTATTTCAGAATTTGTGACGCTACAGAATCTTAGATAATCGATCGAAAACGTGTCCAGCCATCTTGAAAAACCACTTTTCGCTGGTCTCTCAATCTCGGTAACGGAAGTGATTTTGACGACTTTTTGCATATCAACGGGCGTCACATAAATTTGTGACGGGCACCGAGCTAAAAGTTTTGTGATAAGTATGTGCATTAGAACACGCTAGCTCGTGTACACCACGCTTCAGATTGTTAGCTAGATGGGCATCGTGTATCAATGCAGCCGGCGCAGAATATGTACCCCAGTCCACAACTACTATCTCATACTAGTACTGCCAACTAGGTATCTAAGCTAAAAGACGAAAAACCAATGCCTATGCTAAAGTGCACCGCCTTACAATGAACGTGTAGGAAACATGAAATTTCTTACGCTCTAGCGCTCTCACTGGCGAAACATCTACATAAAATACGTTGACATTTAGATTTTTCTCTGTCTTTTAGTTTAAATGTCTATCTGTAGCAGACATGTTTGTATGTGAATGTTTCGCCAATGCTAACACAGTTCTTCGTCAACTCCTGTCCTACAATTCTATCTACATACCTACGAATTCCGGATATTTGTGTTTGTAAAGTTAGCTGCAGATAGGATTTGCTCACTATAAACAGGCTTTTAAAAATTCGTTCATTAGAAGTTAATTTTTCTTTATACAACATTAGTTTTAGTATATGCGAAACCTGAAACACGTGTCGAGTATTTTTATGTAAAGAATCTATGTACAAAATCTCAAAACTTTATCATGAAAAATCACAAAGTTATAAGCTTATTCTGTTACCTGGTTGTCCGCACAAAACCGTGGTCAGCACGCAACGCGCCCGCGCGCGGGCCTCCAGCGTCGTCTTGAGCTCATTCATAAACATAATTTGGCAATAGGTACCTAAATTATTGCGATAGGTACTCAATGTCGCTCGGTGTCCAACTAGTAACTTTTTTTAAATATTTTTGGGACAAAATATAACATGGTTTAAAAATTATTGCAATCGATTCAGTTACTTACTCTGAACAAACTATATTTAGGTTTCGCATATACTAAAAATAATGTTGTATAATACCGTTTTCACAGAGACTATAAAAACGGTAAGACTTCTCGCAGCTAACATCAGACACAAAGATCTGTGGCGTGTAACACTATCTGTTGGTATAACTACTTAATTAACCAGCGCCTTCAGAGCTTTGAAAGCAGATGGATGCTGTTACAAACATTCTACTGTTGAGTCAATAAGAGGTAAGATTAGGTCTGAACTAGTTGCCAGTTGATGGCAGTTGTACACGAGATATAGCATACTTTAGGTATGTTACGAGAAATATGTGAAACACTGTACCTATATACAATTACGAGCCTACTTAGGAAATGTGTAAAATAATGTTTAAAAGATTCTTTAATACACACATTTCCTAGGAATTGTATGTAATTCCGAGATGATACTAGGAAATATATAAAAACGAATGCTCTCTGTGAATAAAATAAATAAAACACGAATAAATTCAACGTCAAGGTAAATATCAAATAAGGCATAGTTGACGTAGGCCCGCGACGCGGGGCTCCTATTTCTGTCTGCATGGTCATCATCCCCTTCCGTGTTAGGTAAATTAACCTAACACGAAGGGGATGACGGGATTTTAGTTCGCTCGCTATCAAGACCCCGCCCCATCCCCTTTGAACCTAGGTTAGGTTAGGTCCGGAGTCGGGGTGCCCCAAGTCCCGAGCAAGCTCTTGCATTCAAGTTTTGCCAAAATGTTTATGTTGGTGTGGTGTGTAGTGTATTAGGGCAACATAAAAAAATAGGAGTACAATAGACGCTCTCGACTGTGTGCAGTCGCCCCTCGCACCGCTATCCCAGCTGTACTTAAGACATTAAGATTGTAATACATTTCCGATCGCTATTTAGCAACATACTTTTCCGTTAACAGGTACATTTCAAAATCAGAGCCAAATTTAGTCAAGTTTCTAATTCCTATTCTTTATTTATCGAATCCTGCTGACGAAGGCCGCATGAATACTTTATTTGGGACCAAGAAACCCTGAAGTAAGGGGTTTAAGACGAAGAAAAACACGAAGAAAATACTTAGATGAAAAAGTGTCAACTGTGTGCGGCACTAAAATGGCGAAACATGAAATAGTCACACACCCAATATGTATGGTTAATCAGTTAATCACCAGCGTAACGTAAAAACTTACCTATTTTTAACACGTAACGATGGGCAGTTGTGAAATAAAAACGCAAGTTGCTGTGCTAGCGACTTTGCATTGTGACAATTGCTAGATTGTTACCTTGCCTGCTTCACCCTCAATGTCACCAGTTTTTCCAGTGCAGTCCCCAAATAATCCTATTTTTACTACGGATTTTTAGCGGTGTTTTCCACTAATGGATCAGATTTAGCGGACCGGATCGGAGTAACACGGTGTTGTGACGCAGTTTGTATTGTTACAGAAAGTTGCAGCGTGAAACTGCTTCTATGGTCTACTCTACTTTTAAGTCAATAAGGTCAGCATAACTACCTACATTTTCTTTTTGTGAAAAACGCTCATACGGATCATTATTCTAAAAAATAGTGAAACGCGGAAAGCCCAAATAACTTAAGAACGGTAGGTATTCCAAATAACTCCAGCATAAGTTGAGCCAGTCAGTTCAAGATTCATAGGCGCGTTTTTGTCGTTCGGTTACATACAAAACTACGAAATTATGGGCAGAGTCACGGAGTAATGAAAAAAAATTGCTGCTCAGTCGTTCCGGCTTTACGTGGTTCCTGTTTCTGTATGAATCATTGTCATCTTCCTAGCTTTGTCCCATGTTACTTGTGGTCCTCGCAGCATATTTATATGAATGGAAAATTTGAACCAAAACGAGCGGAGAAATACAGAGCTGGGATCTAACAAAAACAGGTTAAGGTCAGCATATCTCCTCTCCTCTCCACTCCAATGAACAGGCTCCCAGAAATTTGATCTCGACTCAGTCCTGAACTCCTTTGTTACTGGCTGGTGGAGTTATTCAATCCGGGCTAGCGATTATTAGGGTCCTACTATCTCAACATTACGCCATGGTGGCGCAATCAAATCAGGTGGTTTTTAGTCTATTCATTATGTTCGAAATCAAAATTTTGTAAATATTGTTTTGTAAATAGTGTCGATTTTAGTGAGTTTTTTGAGAATTAAAATTAACTGGATTTGATTTAGGTACTGTAACTAGTATAAACAGTCCGACTTAGATCGCTGCTGCCGCCGAACTGTGTAGTTTCAGCTACAAAAATAAAGCATGCCATTGATATGAGGTTCTGCGATCACGTTGTGACCTCAAGATGGGTAGCAGTCAAGTTTGTGAGTTTTGTAGTTCAGGGTAACAGAGTAGGTATTATAAAACACAGGTCAAGTAAGTAATAAGAATTGTAAGTACGTTCAACATTGAAAATAGCTATATACCTTGGAGGTTTATACATAAATACTGAAGATGAGACATTTAAACGTCAAAATTGTTTAGCAAAACAGTTGCTTAACACGACTTAGCTTTAAGTAGTGTTTAAGAAAAAAAAACCCTTGAACCTTCAAGTAAGCACATAAGGTCACGCGCTGAATGTTTTCGAAATGAGTGGTTTTTTTTTACGTATCGTCATATCCTCCAACTTTCTCCTTCCTCATAAAGGGGCCATGGGCATTTTTCTATGAACTCGGGTGCACCATAAACAGAATTAAAACATATCTCAAATCGTAGCTTATAGTTAGGAATTCTCTTCATTTTAAAACAACTATGTAGTACCTAATTCACCGGAAAACAGAAATAGAGCCTCTTGAAATACTTATGTTGTTTTTCTGTATATTTCCAAAGGCAAAGGTGTTCCGTACCGCAGCCTCTAGTCTTTAGTCGGTTTTAGGATTTCACCGGCATGAGATTAATTACCGTGTGCTCTGCTCAGCTTTAGAAAAACGTTTTCGACGTGATCTACTTCAAAAACGAATAACTGTTCTAATCAAATCTTCGACAACATAGAGGAAATTGCAATATTTTCATCTAGCCATAGCTCCGGTCTTCGACAACTTTAGAACACACGGCGGCACATGAAGCTGTACATTTCCAGTATAACTTGGCCTCGCTTTGTATAGATTTCCTATACAATGAGAGATCGCAAAAACTGGTTTTGTATAGCTTGACTGGCCGTCGTGCGTACATGTCGCAATAATATGAATTGGAGAACTTATTGTGACATGATTTGAGACATTAACAATTCTGTTTGACTTAGACCAATACCTTTTGCCAAAGGAGGAAAGTTGAATTTCGCGAGATACCGTGGCGCTTTCGCTTTAAAAATACTTGTCCGCATGAAAATTATTCTAAAAAGATGCAGATTTCCTCTCTAATAGATGATAGTGGATAGTTGATAACGGATGTCGGCAGATGAGGCACTAATAAATTAATCGTAGTGTAGCGGCGCCTCTTCTCCTCATTCCCGCTGCTCCCAGGTCGAATCTATAGAATGATGGGAGCCAAAATTACCGTGATGCCTAATTAGATTATATTTTATTTGAAGATTAATTTATCTATCGCCCATGTTTCATCTAAGAAGTTTAATGATAGGTAGCACCGTCACGCCACGCCATGTCGTTCTTTTGACCAACACAATTGGTATTAAAAAGTTATCGTTAGGCCTACCTACCTATTTAGGAAGTTTCTTATTAAGGTGGGTAGCCCGCGAAATTGAAATTTTATTAAGTTTTCTGCAATTTGCAGGTCAGTTTTAGGCTATATGTGAAACAAAATATGATTCGCGCCCGTAACACGTATGTAGTTACAGAATTATATTAATTAAAATCGTCAATACAACCCTCAAAGTTCATTTAATCCCATTTAATGACTATTTCAAGAAGTCATTCAATGGGATTATATGAACTTAGAGGATTGTATTGATGAGTTTAATGACTATAACTGTGTAAAGCCATATTTGTTACGGTCGCGAATCATATCTTAATCAACAACATGATACTGACCTGTAAATTGCAAAAAACGTAAGAAAATTTAAATTTCGCGGGCTACCGTGGCAGTTCCACCTTAAGTATATGGTCCAGGACTGAAATAGTGTCAAGCTTGCAGATTGCTATCCATCAATGGATGGATAGCAATCTGCAAGCTTGACACTAGCTAGCCATGAAAACAAAAATTGTCCTGAATAAAATAATCAAAGCCTGTGAAACCACCATGTAACCAGAAGCTTTTCAGTACAATATTCTTGATCACTTACTTAAACGTTGGTCTACACCCAAAATAGCTCCGAAACGAAGTAAGGTATCTGTTAGATTCTGGATTCATGCTATGTCATAAAAACTTCGAATAATGCTGCATAACACAGACGCTCAGTGTATCACTCACTTAGGCCTCTTTTGTAAATCTCATGAATCCCAGGATATCGCCAAAGCAGATCTCGTAATTTACGGCTATGAGCTGTCGTTGCCAGAAGTACCCACACCGTACAGCAAATGCTTGCTTGTGGTCTTCGAAAGACTTGAATATTGTCAGAGAAATTGCAACCGTTCTTAGCTCCGCCATTTGTTAAAAACACGACTGATGACCTGTATCCCTGGAATAATGATAATAGCACTACGTCTCTGCAGTATCTATCAAAGCGCTATGAAGTGAGTAGACTCGACAGAGTATAAATTTCATACGAATCCGTTTAGTTATGTCACCATCATCAGAGTTTGGTTTACGATTCGAGAGATATAATCCAGATGGTTCGCAGCAGTCTACGAGGGTTCAGTATCTTACGTTTTCCTGATGTCAAGTTGGCCTGTTGAAATTTTATCCACGATGTCTTTGGTACCTAGTTTGATCATGATCACATGATTATCGATTCGGTGAAACCGTTCAGGCTTTTATGTGATAAAATATCCGATACGTTGCTTGCAATGCAGAGTGATCACGGTTCATGTTAGTGTCACACAACGATGTGCTTGTTTACTCACATACTCCCAACAGATCTCATTCATCACATACTTCCGGAGGAGAGGCTCTCTTCGAGCAGTCGACCAAAGCTACAAGACCTCTGAAGCTAGGAGTGTCAAAAGGAGAACATTGACACGACGAAAGTCTAGTTCTTTTATGTTCTATAGCTATACGTTAGGGTTTGCGATGGAAGATGATTTTGCCTTATGTAAATACTTAAAATACCTAAGTCGAGTACGCCAGTCTCGTTCCAGAAAGAAGCCAGGAGTTAAGAGTTCAGACAGGAGATGATGAAAGATAAATGCAGCTCGCAAAGGTTTTATCGCGTTAGAAACTACCTAAATTGAATCGTTGTCCCATAGCAATTATGATGTCGCCGCTGTAACTGTAGTAACTTATCTTCGTGATAATTAAAGGCAGCATAATGAGCGATTGTTTGATCCGAACCTACCTACTGTAGAGATGAAGTTTTCTGTTGAAATGTCATTTGATAAAATTATTTAGAACCGTACCCTCAAAGTCATAACATGTTGGATGGCCTTTCTATTTATATCTGTCAGTTTGCCATACTTCTGCTTTTTTGTTGTTGTCATTGTTGCTTATGGTGCGTTTTCGAATGAACGTTTCTAATTTTAAGAATGTTTTATAAACTATCTTTCAATATTTTATAAGCTGTAGGGTGTTAAAGGATTATATTTTTGGTTGAAGTGTGACAGCTAATCCTTCCGGAAGTGGCGTGTGATGCACAGAAGCGAAGATTGAAGGCAGCAAAGTCGAAGCTCGCCGACAGTCCCGAATAATCCTATTTAGTCAGTATTGATACTATGCCCGTATTTGTAGCTACTTAAGCATTCATGGTTGTAAAAACAGCAACCGCTAGGACCAGCTTACACCACAAATCATTAAGTGTATTTAGTGCTAAACTTATCATTCCATTTCTGTCAACCTTTTGATGTTGTCAGAGACAGTGAGGTTTTAACTATGTTTATTGCAAAACACATTTAGTGATTACTGAAGCAAGCGAGAAAAAGTCTTAAGTGTTTAACTCGAAAAATTTAAGTTCATGGAGGCAAAAAATAAAACATGTGCCAAAAATTACAATAAGATCTAGTGTAGTTTACGTATCCATAAGTGTTTCCGGACCGCATATACGTCAACAATTTAAACATAATATTTTAAGTAAGCAATTACACAAAAATAAATAAACATTACTTGCACCCATCCCAACAGTTATTTTTTTAATAAACCGCTTCAGGGAGATGTGGCTTTTTTTGTTTGCAAATAAGAACATAAAGAAAAATCTTAATCACTAGATAAATACTTACCCAGAATTTAGTAGCGTAGCACAAGCAGTGGCGTAACTATAGGGTAGTCTAACTGACAAAATGTTGCTAGAGACAGGTAGTGTAGGCAGAAAAGTGTAAGTAGTAGAAAGTAATTTCTTCATTCAGTACATAAATAAAGAGTGTAATCCCTGAATGATAATGCAGAGGGTGTACACACGTAGTGCACCCACATTAGGCCAGTAATATTTAAAGTCCCATGAAATATGGGGTGTGTGGTATGCAAAATACGCGCTTTGGATGAGGAGTTGCGGACACCAGCCAGTTATAAAAAAATGGTGTGATCCTATTGTCATCAACCAGGCACAAATCCAGACTTTGTGGCTGCTACTGAGAATCGAACCCAGTATCTTATACTCAGCAGTTGACATTGGACCAATGAGACAGTCTTCAGTACATTATTTACAAAAACCCATTCCAATTCCACAAGCTGCACATAGGCTTCACTAATTCTGATTCTAATATGTAGCAAAATAAATAAATTCATAAATGAATTTTTTTTTCAACATGATGATGTTTGGTCCTCATTTTGTAGTTACCCCACAAACAAATTTTTACCATGTATAAACAGTACAAATTATCACAATAGACAAAACATTAGCTACTAACCAGTTTAGATAATAAAAAAACAGTACTTCTTGGAAGTCCTAATAGGTTGTTTCATCAGTATAAAAATATATCATGTTAAAAAATTTTTGTATTTGTTTTTTTGTTTATTCCAAAAGGCATATATGTTTATATGCAATCCATTTTGCCAATGTGCAAGGCTGAAGTAGTTTTAGGGTAAGGGCTTGGACACATCGTCAGGGCGCGGCGTCGTGCCACGGTGCGGTGCGTCGCACCAGCTCACGGCAACCATCGATTCAAACATATGCTCTAATTCTTTGCTTTAACTGCCTGGCAGGCACACCGAGAGCCGGCGCGGCGCATCGCACCGTGGCACGACGCCGCGCCTTGTTTTTTTGTCCAGGCCCTTAGCAATGTGATTGTTTTTTCAGCCATAGCCAACCTTTGCGGATAGTAAGCATATTGACTGGTATTATTTTTTAGCATTCCATTCTCTCACTTATGGGTTTAAAAACAGACATAGTTTTGTCCTTTTATTAATAATAAATATAACAAAACTTACTTGCTAAATCTGCTTGAACTTAAAAAATATATTTTTATCTAAATATAGTGAGATCAAAGTTTCTAGAATATTTCAATGGAATGTGTCCATAGAAAATATTACTAGATTGGCTTGTGTCATAATTTGAATGTTACATATAGCTACCTGAACGCAATGAACGCATCTCCAAGCTCGCCGCCTACGATGTGTACTCCTCCCTCGGGGATGGAGAGGCCCCGAAAGAAATTCCTAATGTCCAGGGCATTTGCAGACCATGGTAGGTTCTGCAGTCTAATGATGACACTCATTGTGGTGCTTCACGGTGCTTGTACCTATAAAAACGAAAATAGCCAGTCCATTTTTCGATTTGCATAAATTGTTGAATATAAATAACACGAGGTTGTGTTGTACTTTTGCCATTTCAACTACTTGAATGTTACAAACCGTTTGGAAAATGCGTCCTAATTACATTATAGTGTCAACAACATTATTTATGTGGCGATAACATTTTTTTGAGTTTGGTATGGTTCTTTGTTGAGGGTTACGTAACAACTTTTGTTGCTACTAAAATAAGTCAATTAAAACCTAATTTGCAGTAATGATGTAGTTGGTTTACCAGAGTATCTAAACCGTTTTGTAATTTTTTTGACAATAGTATGATTTAAAAACACCTTTTTCTTTGAACGAAACTGAATCGTATTTACACAAATAAGTAGTACGCGGGGCAGGAGGTATGTATGGAGAAAGAAGGTTAGTTCGAAAATGATTCTATTGTCCAAGTAAAGGTTTATTGGAACTTTGGGGCTATTTCACGATTTGAAATTGGAATAAGTACAACTTGATTATAGTTAGCAAAAGAGAGCAAAACGGATGCGAATAAAACTTATTGATACAAGTAATGACGCCATCACGCTGCGCTTTCTTGATCGCCCACAAACACAAATTCAAATCACTCACCTCTATAACGCTAAAACCTTATTTACCGCGTTCAATTTTGCAACATCTCTAGGCACAGTTCTTTCACAATATGCTACGATCACATATGCAGTATAATAATCATTCCAAATCAATCTAAATCCAGTAGAAATAACACAGAAAAAGCTAGTAAATTACGACGACCAACCAAGATGGCGGACAGCCAAAACGTTTCTTCTAGTGATAGACTGATAGCGAATGACAGGCTGACAAGCAGTAGGCCAGGCCAGCAAGCCGGCAGAGACAAACAGAGCATTCGGAAACGGAAATGAAATAAGGATTGCAACATGATTTTAACTATTCTTTTTATTTTTTTAGTAACTTTTTGAAATAGTTATTTTTAATGTTCCTTAGCCAAATGGCAAAAACTGGAACGCTTTAGATTCATCAAAAAATCAAAATCAAAGCATTTATTTCAAATAGGCCAGTTACAGGCACTTTTGAATTGTCGAAACAAAGACAATCCTGTCGGTCTGTCTGTTAATATGTCACAGTATTCATTTTGTTAGTGTCAATTTTAGCAATCTTAGCATTATTTTCAAAATAGTTTAGGAAAAATTGTTAGAAAAACAATTATTATTAGAAAAACAGGTATTCTTTAGGACACTGGCGTGTTTTCGTTTAAAAACATAGGCAGAGATAGTAGCAATGGCACTTAGCCTACGCGCTTAGTGTACATAAAAGGGTTGGGATTGATAGTGATGTACGGAGTAACTGTAAGCAAGTGGCGTTTATTGCGGAAAAGTTGAAAGGGAATCGTCAGTCTTGTTATGGATATTTGATGAAGAGGGATGACATTCTATAAGAGTGATAAAAAAAATGTAAGGTTGGAGGGAGCCGGAGAGGATGACCGAAGAAAATATGAATGTGTGAGAAATTATAAGAAAGAAAATGAGAAAGAAAGAATGAAAGAGAAGATCACAAAATCTGATAGCAAAAATAATCAAGGATAGCCACAAGGAACGTGTTCTATCTCTAGCCAGCTTGAATGGGAGATGGGAGTAACATCATCCAAACAAAAAAATACAACAGAAACAGACCAATCCAGGTGACTTGGTCTATTAAGAGCTACCTTTCGCCATTCATGTCCTATTGGTAAAAAAAAAAACAATTATTGTATTTTAAAACTACTCATTCACGGTCAGTGACGTAGCTAGTCCTGGTAGGGCCCTGTATCAATTTTTTGGGGGGCCCGAGTGCGGTAAAGCCCAAAAAGAGGAGAATATCATTTTTTTTTTTTTTTTTAATCAGCCTATTCTATTTTAATATCATTAGTACTAAACAAATGATTTTTGCAAAACTAAGAAAATACCATCCTGACTTGTATCGCTTCAGAGCGAAGCCTTATTAGTAGCCTGAAGCCTTATTTTACATATATTTTTTAATGGTATGCCACATTATGCGGTGCGTCGTCGCACGCCACGATTCAACGGATCGACGGACTAGAAACGAAGCGTGGGAGGTTGATGCGCTGCACTGTCGGAACTGTGCGACGATGGACTGACATTATTACTAAACTGATCATCACTATCATAGATATCCAGAATCTTTTATATTGTTACTATGTTTGTTTCGGTGGTGGCGCAAAAAAGCAACATTAGAACACGTTTGTTCAGATCCATTGTCGACTGAAGCCTGAAATCCACACTAAGACACTGCACTAGTGCGCAGCGATGACGTGCGTTGCCCTCTTGCGTTACGACGGATTTTGGACCCCGATTCGGGAAGCCTTCATCAAAGAGCGAGCGAAGCGAGCTCGAAAAGTTGGAGCGGCGGTAGCTACGCCCCTGTTCAGAGTGGAAAGTTAAAATGGGTTGTAAATGAAACAAAGAAAAGGGCACTATTAAAAAAAAACATAAACACAACAAAATAAAAAATATTCATGTCTTGTGTCTTGTTGTCTTGTTGTTTGACTGATATTGCTATTCGAGGATAACCAGATTCATCAAGAACCTACAGAAAAGAGGACAAAGCTACCAAAAAGCTACCAAAGCTAATCTGTAATTGTCTCGAAAAATGACTAAGAAGTGAGAGAATTGTGAATCTTCCAGTATCTGACTGTTCTTTGCTCACTTCAAGAAAGGTTGCTATCTCCACCAGGGCAGCATTTCTTTGTTTTTATCTTTATAAAAACCGACGGTCCCATAACACAGGGTTTCCCGGTACAATTCAATAAAAAAAAGTGTTTGCTCGTCTGTCCAATCCATTTTGGCGCAAATAAAAACACTAGCGCACTGGCCGGCCGCGCGGCCCGTTTCTACTACCCAGAGCCACGCGGCTCAAGCCTCGAACGTCGCGAGCCGCGTGGTCCTAGTGTGGACGCGGCTTTAGAGTCGCAAAGTTTGCTCTCTAGGACCTTGATTTTTTTTGTATTATGGCAACTTATTCCAAAAATTGAATGAATGATTGAACGAACGAGTTGGTTTAGTTTCAGAATATCAGATCTGCGCTTGTCACGATATTGTTAATAATTGAAGAAAAAATCTAAAAAGAATCTTGTTTTCAAATGAAATAAGAAACTCACGTTTCTCAGATATAGGACGTAAGTGTGTTTATAAAGTTTTTAATATAGTAGTGTAATTTATTTCGTGTCTATTTCCTACCACGCTGTCAAAAATGGTCAAGTAAATAGTCTGTTATTTTCTATTATTCCCCTATTTACAAATAAATTGAATAAAAATATTATTAATACTTGCTCATTCTATAAAACAGCTGTTGTTTACACAGTGAAAAATTAATTGCCAAGTTTGACGTGAGGTTTATCCAATTCATTGTAAGGATTCCTTAATTGATGAAATCGAGTAGAATTTAAATATTATTTAATTGAACTGCACCCTGTTGGAACACCAATATATAATTTCTGACAATAACAGGCTACAATAAAAAAAATGCCGTATAACACTAGATCTGCATCACATAGAAGCAATTGTAGTGCTGTAATAGGACTTCAAACATTGACACAAAAAAAATGGTTGTAATATTTTTCCCGCTTTTTTTATGTCAATGACACTATTTTTGGCATCTTGACCTTTCATTTGGGGTCAACATCCCTACTCCTTTGAATTTATGACCATAAACACAACTGGAATAATTTTTTTTTATCTAGTAATTAAATAATACATTATTACTTTCAGGTACAGAACGCAGACTTATTAGTTTCTAAAACCAAATATTAGTTTAAAAAATAGTAAAAATATTTGTAGATAAAAAATGTTGTTATAAAAGTAATTGCTCAATATTATAAATAGAAGTTAGTGTTATATTTATTGAAAACGGTGTGCTATAAGTGTAATAAATGTGTGAAAGATACCCGGGGTATTTGTTCGGGGGGACTCCTGTCAGTAGTTGGGACAGGAGTTTCAATTCACTGGAAAATGTAAGTACTTTGATTATCATACTTTTGTATCTTATTATTTTTGTGTTTATTTATTCATAACTTTGGGAAAACAGTTTTATTCTCCATTTGTGATACTTAAATATGATGCTTTTTAAAAAGTGGAACAATTTGTGTGAATAATATATAGAAAACTTGTTAGAGTAATATACAAAGTAAATGAATTTTTTAGAGTTCCATAGCCAAATAGCAAAAAACAGGACCCTTATAGATTCGTCATGTCTGTCTGTCTGTCCGTCTGCTTGTCACAGCCACTTTATTCAGAAACTATTAGGACTACACAGTTGAAACTTGGTATGGATGTATTCTGTATTTTTATACAAAAATAAAAAAATATATATTTCCCATACCCAATATCAAACCTATACACATAAAAATGACATTGAGGTTCCTTAAACCATTTTTTCTCAAAGTCAATCATTTGAAAGATACCTCCAAAGTGATATAGTTTGTGCCCTATAATTTTTAAAGTAAGAGCAGGAAAGTTTTTGTAACTGTTTTTAATAGTTTTAAATTTTATTATAATTTTGTGCTTAGATTCTTGAGACATTTCTGTGCTCAATTTAAGTGTAGCACTAGGGTATTTATTTTCCAAATATACAGCCGATAAAATTTTATTTATTTGTAAATCATGTTAATATTAGTATTAAGGCGGGTTTTCCTGCTATATTTGTTACGAACTTTCTTAAATTAAAATTAAGTAAATCAGTTGTTCTACTTAATTTTTAAGTTAAGAAAGTCCTTAATTATTTTAATAATTATACTCTAATTTACTTTTTTTGGCTTATTTTATCAGGTGTTATCTATATTCACCATGTAGTTCAAACAGCCATTCTTTGATATCATATTTAGAATATCAGCCACATAGATCACCGAATCAATCTAGATGGCTTAAAATTTGAAAAATAACAGTTTTTGTTATTTGTTTGAAGCGGCAGGGGTGAAATTTTTTCTTTATCAACTTTATTTCAATTTTATATTTTTCTCCATCTTGTTCTTGTGATTGCTCAGGTAGAGAATTGTTTTTATTGGCTAGTCTGCACAACTATTTTGTGGCTTTTGATTTTACATGTAAGTACTTTCTATTTTAAATATTTTAGCCTTTAACTTTTTACGTGTCTATGGTTATTGTCCTTACTATGGGTTGGCTAAGCCTATCTTACTCCTTCATTTAAAAATTAAAAGATTTTAATTGGATGTAACTTCGCTATGTAAATCCCATATCCATGGCTTCAAATAGCTCTAAAAAATTGACTCCTAATGGTATGGTTTTTTAACCGACTTCCAAAAGGAGGGTTTTCAATTTGTCTGTTTTATTTTGTTTGTATGTTCAGCGATATCTTCCCCAATTGTGAACCGATTTTGGTGATTCTTTTTATTGTACACCAATATTATGACATAAATGGCCTAGAATCGTACATGAAAAACCAGTTTAACATGACCCGCTGATGAGACCTGCTTGTTTCCCTGAGGGGTGTCTAAAACGAAAACCACAAACTCTTTTTTTTTAACGTCAAGTTTTGCACTATTGTAATATAATATGCAGATAAACATTGTATTATAGCAGGTGATTTGTACTCTCTGTCTACCCAGAAGACAGGAATAAGACGTGAGATTATCGGATCCCACAGGCCTCTACTTTGCCAATTCCTTACTGGAAAATAGAAATCAGTCTGACACAATTCCAGGCATTAAAAGCATAGATCCATCAAATATTTGGCAGTTGAATCACTGATTACTAACAATCACTATGTAATTTAATCCACCAGAGAGTAAATAGCACGAAACACATTTTTATCACTCCTGTAATCCTATTAATGTTCTAAAAATAACTACCTTTCCGTTAGATTGGATTCTTAGAACATTGACTAAGTGTTAGAAAATTAAATACGAATCAAAGTAAAGCTCGGAAATATACCGGAGCCTAACCGGCGTCGTTGTCCCAGCCTAATACTATTGTTTCCTTTCATAAGATCGTATTTGAGTTACAATCTCGCGAATTCAATTTGAACAATTCGGAAGTTTTATTGCGTTCCACACTCGTAATAGCAATCGTTTTCGTTTTACACTTTACAGTTTAGCAATATCCATTGCGCCGTACCTATGTTTCACAATCCAGCAACGGATGCCTTTGGACTGTAAATAAAAACTCGATTGCGATTAGGAGTGCGTCACGCAACCAGGCCTTTTGATGTACGAAAATCCGTATGAAGAAAAAAAACCATACCTAATGACTCTCTCAACAGCCCATTATTAATGAGCTCTGTAACTAACGCTTTAGTAAAGAGGCAAGTTCCATTTTACATTGGAAACTTGCCAGTATGCTTGTCGACACCAAACGCCAGTGCAAGATGTAGGGTGGCTGTGGTGATGCGGGATAATAGATTTTTTTTGGCTCTAGGTACTACTAGCTTTCTAGGTACTAAATAAATGGGTGCTAATACTAAATTGTTTATCATCATCGCATCGAAATAATTGGTAAAGTTGTTTTTTTTTCATTGGTCGCCAACTTGCTAGACACGAAAACAAAATAGTCGAGCTCTACCTGAAATCTACGTACTTACGAATATTAGTTTTACAAGCGGAATACCTCAACCTAGTAACCCATTTTTGCAGTGTTTTATTCATATTATGTTACCATTGCGACAGTTTACGCTAAGCCAATAATTTGATTAATATAATATTTTTGGCACGAACATCCCATACTTTCGCGGCCGCTTGAAAAAAGACGTTTACATTTCTGCATCAAGTTCTATTAAAAAGAACACGAGAATGCCAAGAGGTCACGTACCTATTGTACTATCTATTCTTTTTATCCCGTGTAGCCTCGTAGCATGTTTAACCTACATCTTAGAGTAACCATTGCAGCTGAATATGTCATCGATTGCGGAACCTTTTATCATATTCGTTTGTTGGTACTACGATCTGATAATGCACCAGTTTCGAATTTCTCTGTTACAATACCATTTTTCTAGGCCGATTTCAGAAAAATCGAATAGTTTGTTTGTGGAGTACCTAGGTACATTACCAAAATTATAGAGTTGGGTGGCTCCAGAAATCGATCTGCCAAGCGTAGTGATTATGGCCGTTTCCCTTTTGGGCTGTTCTGTTAATCGAGTTAGACATTGATTCAGAAGCAGTCTTACCAAATATTAAAAAATAAACTATTACGCACGCAAATAGTGTTATTCAATTCTTTCGACTGATTGTTGCTAAATGAAATTTATGTAAATGGAGCAAGTCGAGGAAATGATCAATTCAGGAGTTTAGCGGCAATGAGCACGCCTTCCTTACACGATTTTCATAATGTTGCTAGTCGTCAAACGAAATATGGCTTCTGTCGATGCACTTATGCGGCGTGTTGGCTCGTCTCAGTTTGACTCACCCTGTGACACCCACTAAACAATGGCTCAAGTTGGCTCGTAGAAGTCCATGGCCCTCATTCTTATACCTACTAGAGTTCCATTCAAGAGCATACTTGGGTAGACATTCCTTGACAGTCTTGACACGCATAAAAAACGGCTATTCTCTAAAAGACGCCAACTTCTAGCTCGTTATTACCCATGAAATATGCTTCCCCTAATACCAACTCCTTTAATTAGACCTCCAAGGGAGAGCCTGTAAGGTCACATTATTAATAACGAGGTTAATAATGACGTACTTAATATTTTCACACACTGGCCGTGAATTATGATGCCATCTAGTCAGCTATGCCAACGTTCTTTAACTTTGCACGTAGAACTTGGAGAGGCAGTGTAACTTCCTCGGAAAAGTTCTTTGAGAAAACTACCAATGAATCTTTGGCTGTCATGAATTCTAAAAGATCTACACTTTGTGATTATTTTATAGCTCCCTAAATCTCATTTTGAGGCTGAACTGTTGTTTAAAACTGAAAAGTTTATCGTCTACAATATTCCAGGTGTAAATCGAGTGAGTTAATCTAGTGGTAGGTACCGTATACAGGTTTTTAGGTCATGGCCGCTTGTATTGCCCGGTTTTTCGTTTGATTGTGAAGTTTACCGGCTCTTGTTTGTTTGTTTTAAATTGACACAGCCTCTGATGAATATGTATCTTGTACAATGTACCATTCATTTTGTAACATAAAAAGAAAGAAGCGAGGCTTCAGTAAAAATGAGGAGATATGCGTTTGGGGCGAGAGGTCGTTTGTTTGTATGTTCACCAATTTTTCCAAATGGTTTGACCGTTTTAAGTGAGGGTGCTGCGTGATAAATTATGCCTAATAGAGAAAATAACTTAGGTTCTGTAACGCGACTTATTGAATGGTTGTTATGAGAATCGCCCGCGATTGGTGGTCCCGATAGCCTAGCCTAGCCTAGCTTAGTCCGGTTTAGGGCCTAGATGTAAATTCTTGCAGCTCAAAATACATTTTGCTCGATACATGGCAATCAGAATCCCCAGGAGCTCTGGCAAAGGTGTTGATTTCCAAATCCTTGAAGTATACAGAATACTTCAATCAAAACAGCTAGGATTACGTGCATATCTTTTTAAACAAGTCAGGGTAGCCATGACCAGGAAAGTAGCTTCTTACAAGACATGCATAACTCTTGTAAGAGGAAATATCCTTGGTATTCAGCAGGTGATGTTCAATAAATAATATCAATTAATATGTAGTAATGAGAGCATTATGTCGTGATAATTCCAGCTACTTGTTATATTGGTCGTTTTGCGTCTGGCATGCAAAACCAAATGCTTCATTTTTCATTATTGTAATTGATTTTATGTTGATTATTCGTCAAGCCGCGATACGTTACTGATCATTAAATGTGCGTGTAAGGCCTTTACACGTAACTTAAATTAAGTAAGAAAATAAAATTTCAATTGGATTGGAAAAATGAATGGTGACGGGAACTGGTTTGGCCTGATTGCTTTTATATAAGTAACCTTATCACTCAATTCCTTGGGTAGATCTTTTGTGATAAAATGGAATTTTCCTTTTAATCAATTTTCAGAAACTGAGAAAAAACAGTAGTTACTCGAAGCTATAACTGTTATAGCTACGATAACCACGTTTTTTTTTCCTGATAAATGGTGTTAGTTATGGCTGTCATAAACGGTACCTTTGGAAAAATCAAACCTTTTGTAACCGACTTCCAGATCGATAAATAATTTTGATTAAGATTTGAGTTTGGCCCCGACTTACGAACAGTAAGTCGTAGGTTCGAACCCAGGCAGGCGCATTACTTTGTGTAGTTTATTTCATCACCACTGCTCTCAAAACGGTGAAGGAAAACATCGTGAGGAAACCGGCATGTCGTAGAACCAAACATACGAAGACTTGTGACATCTACCAACCCGCACTGGGGCCGCGTGGTGGATTATAGCCCTCTCATAGAGAGGAGGCCTGTGTCCCAGCAGTGGGAACATTATAGGCTGATTATGCTAAGATTTGAGTTGCAGTATTTCTCAAAGTATTGGCTAAAAGACAGAAAGAGCCAAAAAATGGGTCCGAAACATCCCAGCTAAAAACTAACCTTCATAACTCAAAACTTTTCACAACTTTAAGTATTTTTCTTCTACGTTCACTTGGTAATGGAATTTCAGTAGGTATTCTAGGATTGCGCATTTTATAACTAATTCTTGGCTCCGTTCGTGCGATAAGATTTACGGTATGTGTCTGCCCAACGGTTTTCGAGTTGCACCGAACTAAGTCGGTCAGATCTCAGATGTACGTTTATGTAACCTTACGTGTTATTAGACGCCTATTTTGTAGAGCATAATTAGGTTAATATGCTCTTTTTGGTTCTTGGATATATTAAAGGCCTATTTAAACCCTAGCGGTATTCGCTGCTGCTGTGGGTAGAGGTACATACCGCGCAGGTTTCGCTCAGGTATTTAGTATCAAGTTCCGCGGCTAGAGCGACTTGAGCGGTATTCGCTGCCGCTTGGGTAGAAGTGCATACCGCGCGGGTTTCGCTCAGGTATTTAGTATCAAGTTCCGCGGCTAGAGCGACTTGAGCGGTATTCGCTGCCGCTTGGGTAGAAGTGCATACCGCGCGGGTTTCGCTCAGGTATTTACTATCAAGTTCCGCAGACGGTAGCGAAATCCGCTTTGGTGTGAACAGTAATATTACCGCATACCCACTCGGTTTTCTCTACGGTAGCGAATACCGCTTAGGTTTGAATAGGCCTTTAGGCCTAACTTGTACACCCTAAATTCATCTTCGTAAAGATCAAACAGCAATATTTTCAGGGATGTCAAATTATAATAAATTTTTGTCTCGTCTGTTTGTTATTCGGTCCGTCCTTGAATAAACAATGGCTAGTAATATTATACATGATAGAATATTAGGTCAATCGGATCTGCCCAAAATATCATAACAGCATCTAGGTCCCTTGGGGCTGTATCTAATTTCACGCGCCTGAGGTTGGTAAAAACAAGTTTTGGATTATTTCGGCGTTAGTGCTAAATTGGCTGGGGCTTCAGGAAATTAAGGACTTGTTCCACTACGTCCGGATAGTCGTTTTCTACCAGATGAATATGAAATTAACTGACGGAAACACTCTGCAGATTTTTTTTTTTAAACCGTCGTGCTTCTTAGTCTCGGTGATGATCTGGTGTAATCAGGTGTAGGTTTTGGCTTTCAAGAGTTCCAGTGGATAAAAATTCCTTCAAAAAAATACCAGGAATGTTTCTGCAGTAACGGGCGAAAAACTATCTAAAACGGCTTCACAAAAACCAAGAAAACTCTTTGTTCTAAATGTTGACAAAAGGAACTACACGCTTTGCTTTTGCGTGATGTTCATTTGGTCACTGTAAGGGCGGAAGGTGGCGACTTTCCATGACCTTGTAGATTGATCGTGCTGATTATAAAGCTGATAAGCAGTTATTTAAGTAGGTACAAGCCCTTTAATTGATTTTCTTTAGCCTTGGTGTGTAAAGACGCTTTTAATTCGTTTATTTTTTAACATAACCAGCCAAAGCTTTTGCTAAACGGACTTCTACTTATCGAAATCTAAATTAATGTAATAATGCTGTTAAGCTACAGAGATTTTCTGTTTTTGTTTCGCTCTAATCTCTAGAACTACCGGTCGGATTTGAAAAAATCTTTTGCATTGGATAGCCCAATTCTTGAGGAAGATTGTAGGGTATTTAACATTACGCTGGGGAATCGAGCAAAAGTGAAATGGCAGGTAAAACGGCGGGGCACAGCTAATCACCTTTATTATTAATCGTAAAACCGCATCTGTTTCAGTGTTCCTGTGTTAGCGTAACCCCCGCCATAATTTTATTATTGATTTTCGAGTATAACAGATAGTATCACAAGTCAGACAACTGTCTCTGGCAGTTGGCCAGTACAACGCCGTGCTAAAGGAAAAAAAAATGGTTTTAGCATGAAATCTATGGGAATGTACTCTTTGAAATTAACGATGATGCCAGATGTCATCGATAGGGGATACAAGGCTCTTTTTACACCTGAATTACGTTGAAACAGGGGCGATGTTAGCAAAAATGATTTGTGAATTGTATTAAAAAAAAAACAAAATGGCAGCAAGATCCTTGAACAACTATATTCTTCTTGACGATTGAATACCATCAGTACCTACCAAAATTGGTGTAGTCAAAATGACGATAATGTCCAAGGTATCCAAAACTACCTAGACAGTTCTATCCAAGCGACAAGTCAACGAGGCAAGTCGTTCAGATCTTGAAGGATGAGTTTTAGTTACATTAGTATGCTGGTTTCTGTTCCAGCAAATCCAACAACAGTACCGAGGGCGAGCAGGGGCGGGTGCGCGTTGCTGGGGCAGCATGTCCGAGGGAGGGGGGGTGTCCGCTGCGGGGGGCGACTCCTGCAAGACCAACCTCATCGTCAACTACCTACCGCAGACTATGACCGAGAAGGACCTGTACGCGATGTTCATGACCATAGGACCCATAGAGAGTTGTCGAGTTATGAAGGATTTCAAGGTTGGTATTAATTGCTGTGGGATGAACGAGCATTTTGACACTTTACTGGACTGTTTTGTTAAGCCGTTGGTCATTTCTGATAATAGGAGATCTTTGACATTCGTTACAGGTAGGCAGTGGCCCGAAAGTCTGACAACCAGTCTTACAAAGGCGTATCGAATTACCCAGTATCCAATTAGATTGTGGAGGTCAGATAAACAGTCGCTCCATGTAAAATACTGGTATTCAGTTGCATACGGTTAGACTGGAAGCCGACCCCAACGTAGTTGGGAAAAGGCTAGGCAGATGATGACTGAACTGTCTTATGCGGTGACTAGATAGTCCAGTATATCATAATAAATCTAGCCTCATACTGAGGGTTACGTGGTGGCCCCCTGCCACCGTAGGCGCGGGCCTGTGGACGGCGAGTTATGGGCTAGCTCGCCGTCCGTCTGTCTTATGACAAAAGACCGTGTCGTCGGCGAGTTCGTGTTCCACGCGCGCCTCAAAGAGAAGTCAGTAACCACGTAGGGGTCCGCATGGGCCGATGCCTGCCAGGGCTGCGGGACTGTTCGAAAGAGATACCGCAGCCCTGGAACACAAAGGGCAAAGAAGGAACATGGATGGGTTTTAGTCAGTACAAGTTTGACACTCCCTTCCTCTCCGCCCAGAGCGGTCATTTGATGATTTCCCACAATAAAAAAACATAAATAAAAGCCTCATACTGAGACGGAAGTAGACGACTGCCTGTTTTTAGTAACACTGAGCTACACTGCGCACACTGTGCACTGTTGGATTAGCCGCAGACTCTTGCGCACGAGGTCCTATGTTGAGCCTATGTTGTATAGTAAGAAGATTCTGCAAGAAGATACAGCGGCAGTTAAATTGATAATTGTAGTAGAGTTCCAACACATGCAACACAATTATTTTGTGCAGAAATAAAAGGATTTTAATTGATTTGTACACTTCCTTGACACAGTGGTTTCAAGGCTGAAAATTGTATACTTAAGTGTGTAAATGTGTATGTGTGTGTGCGTATGTATGTATGGGTATGTGCGTGTATGTATCAAAGCTCAAACTCAAACTTAAAGCATTTATTTCAATTAGACCATTACGGGCAATAAAATAAATATCTAAACCTTTAAGGATGGTGCGCTAAGGTAGCCCGCGAAATTCAAATTTTCTTACGTGTTTTGCAATTGCGTGTCAGTGCCAGGTTGTATGTTGACTTTTTCATGTAATAGTAATTCAATGGAATAAAATAAACTTAGACGGTTGTATTAATGATGTTAATGATTACAATTCTGTGAATACGTATACGTGTTACGGTAGCGAATCATATTTTGTTCAAAATACTGTCTAACACTGACCTGCAAATTAAAAAAACGTAAGAAAATTTGAATTTCGCGGGCTGCCCCGGCGCTTTCCCCTTAAACCCTTAAAAATCGAAGGTTTCAAATTAGCAATTCATTTAATTTCTATTGAAAACATTTAGCGAACGAAAGTGATGTTGGTTACAGACTGGCTACAGCTACGGGTTTGGCTTCGTGAACTTCACACGGGAAGAGGACGCGGCGCGGGCGATCGACACCTTCAACGGATACCAGCTCAGAAATAAACGGTTAAAGGTATTTTATCATCACTTATTTTATGGTCTTGCTGAGCACTTGTCCTCCTATTAGCCTCCAGTAGCGAATGGTCAATTTTTGTAAGAGGTAAGCTGGAGTGCATATCTTTAAATTTGTCTATAGAATATTGACTGTGCAATTTTTCAAAGGGAAGCCGGTAGGAATCGAGTTCTATGGAACCTTCGCCACTGTTAGCCTCCTATTACTTTTTCCAAAGCTTTATTATACATTTTTCAAGGTCATTTTTCATGGTCTCCTATGGTGCTTTTACGGCTTTCTATAACTTGTTTTCCTTTGCCTATTATTTTTCCGCCTCCTTTTATTTATTCTAGGGTTTGCCCTTTTCCTAAGGCCTCAAACGCAAACGAAAGGATTTATTAAAAAATAAGTAGTAAATTTTTCACCGCTAATTCCTTTTTTTTAATAAAAGACTTACTCAAGTGACGCACCTTAATAAGAATTAAAATAAAATATCGGTGATATCGGTTTAAGATTGTATATAGCCCATTATAAAAACTTCAACTCAATATTAAAAAAAAAAACAAAATAACACACAAAAACAAACACAAATAAATTATTCTGATTCTTATTTTATCCTTGGCTATTTATCTTTTATCCCCAGGTCTCCTACGCACGCCCTTCAGGTGACGACATTAAAGACACGAACCTCTACGTGACGAACCTACCTCGCGCCATCACCGAAGAACAGTTAGAGACAATATTCGGCAAGTACGGCAGGATAGTGCAGAAGCATATACTGAGGGACAAGAGTAATGGCACGCCACGGGGAGTTGCTTTTGTAAGGTACGTACGACGCAGGAAACTGGGCGATATCGAATGAAAAATATCGATACTGCTTCGGTTTACAATGAAAAGTAACAAATGAATACTCGTTATCGATACTTGTTCGGTTTTATAGATACCTACTAGACGTAGACGTCAAAAGTAATTGGCATCGAATACAGCACATTCGAACATAGCTTTCTGACAGTTACTATCTTAAGACATTTCGGATATTGACAAGTCGATTGTTTTGAAGGGACACAGATATAGAAATCCTAGATAACGCAAGAGCACCTACTTCGCGTGCCCGGCTTAAGCATTTTGTGCTTAACGTGGCTACTGTCGCAACAAGCTAATTTGATTAAAACAACAACGTTACAACTTCAAGAGTTTAATTGTACAACTTTAGTTTTAGTATATGCGAAACCTGATACACGTGTCTAGTATTTTTATGTAAAGAATCTATGTACAAAATTTTAAAACTATATCATGAAAAATCACAAAGTTATAAGCTTGTTCTGTTATCTAGTTGTCCGCTCAAAAACGTGGTCACCACCCAGCGCGCGCCTCCAGTGTCGTCTTGAGCTCATTGATAATAATAATTTGGCAGTAGGTACCTAAATTATTGCGATAGGTACTCAAAGTCGCTCGATGTCCAACTTTTAACTTTTTTAAATATTTTTGGGAAAAAATATAACTTGGTGTAAAAATGATTGGAATCGATTCAGTTACTTATTCTGAACAAACTATATTCAGGTTTCGCATTTACTAAAAATAATTTTGTATACATTTAAAAAACAAAAACGCAGTCTGTGTTGTATAGTAACTTGTTGTATAGTAACTTGTTGTATAGTAACTTGTTGTATAGTAACTTGTTGTATAGTAACTTGTTGTATAGTAACTTGTTGTATAGTAACTTGTTGTATAGTAACTTGTTGTATAGTAAATTGTTGTATAGTAACTTGTTGTATAGTAACTAAATAGTGCTTATGACGTCAGGCGTCGGCTATTAGATGGCAGTCAAGAAATGGCACGCTAGGTTTTCAAACGGATCTTGATTCTTGCCTTATCTAGGTATATCTATATCTGTAGTGTGTTTAGTTCCACGTGGAAGGCCCCAAAGAGTCTTTGTACAAACAATTTTGCGTATTATGTGTTTTTATCTTGTGTATTTCAATTTCAGATTCGACAAACGCGAAGAGGCGCAGGAGGCGATAGCAGCGCTAAACAATGTGATACCAGAGGGCGGCACTGAGCCACTCAGCGTTAAGGTACGTAGCGCCATCTATATAAAACTTTTAGTAACTTTATTACGCTTTGTAATGCAGGATTATAGATCCTGTGTTATCATTACAAAGCGTATTAGTATTACTGTTGTAATCGATGTTAACGATATATCTATTAAAATCAGCTTAGTCGATTCGCCTTCTGTTGTTGACTATTAGATATTCTTGGAGATTTCCTCTGCCAATTAAAGTCTTTTTGATATTATTTAACTCTATCTTTGCGGATACTTTTAGTCCGTTAACTGTTCAGTTAGTCGAATAGTCGATTTTGTGTAATTTAGTTTCGGAAACTTACTAAATAGAATAACACTTTTCTGCAATGTTCAGAATCTTATCTTACTACTCTGTAAATTTATTGTGATTTGTAACAAACACTACTGCAAAAACAAAATAAGCAAATACACCACACTGCACACTGCAAAATGTCTTCTCTTGACCTCAATCTCGCCTGATGGAAAGCACTGGATGAGGTCTACTATGGAACGAAGGTACCCAGAAGATGCCTGTTCACTTTTGTTCAGTTTTTAATTTGAAGACTGCATAAAAACTTGGTAGAAACTACCAAAAACATGGCAATTTTACAACACTTAACACTGCTTTAAAATGCAATGTGCTGCCACACTAAAAACACTACAAATAAAGAAGCAATGTCCAAAGACTATGGGAATTTGCTTTTTGAGAGTGGAACATCACACCACAGATGTCATATTTATCTTTTGGTAGCATTACATCACGCTTGTATACTGTGAAGTATTAGGCAGATGTGTATAGTACTTCCTACATTTCACCAGTTACGCATTAATTAGTATCAAATTTACTAGAAAACACGCAACAATAATCTTGTCACAAGTCATTTCCTCTGAAACCAGCACGGGTGCATGTCCTATTGGCGGGGTCGGGTCTAAATTGTTGTGATATCTCTCTGCAGCCGACCAGCAGTGAGCCCGTGTGCCGGCGCCTGGGGTCGCGCGCGGGCAGCCGGCACAGGCTCCACAGTGACACAATGGTGCGCGGGTCACGCCGCTGGGGGCACACAGTCGTACTTCTGTCTACTAATAGAAAGACAACTCTGTGTCTCTAGAGGGGTAGCTCAAAGTGCCAGATGGTGCTGTTTTCTCTCCGTCATTTTTTTCTTTCTTCACGCCTTTGCCATTTTTTCTCTCATCTGTTTTTTTTTTATTCTTGTGTCATTGATTTTTTTTTGTGTAAGCTTTGACGGTAGCTGACTTTCATGATTTTTGAGGATGTTTTTTCATTGTATGCGGTATGAAATTGTGACTCGGTAGTCGGGAATGAATATGTTTTTTTTAATAAACATAATGGCCGGTACTATTACAACGACAACAAGTTACATATGATTTCGGTTAAAGGTCAACGCACAGCTATGAGCACTGCATGGGATCAGCATTGCCAAATGAAACTCCATTTAACCTTTTCACCGCCATAGTCACATATACGCGACAAGCAAGCCCGTGCCCTGTACGCCAAACGACACAAATATGTGACGAAATGGTAGCTGAAATTGTGGCTTGGCGTAGAGGGCACGCGTGTGCGTTTATGCTGCGGCGGTCAAAAGGTTAAAAAAATGATAAATAGAATTGCTTCTGGCCGCAACTCGCCTGATGTGAAGCTATGACGCGGCCTAGGGTGGAGCACGTTTGCCTAGAAGAAACCGATTCACTCGAACTTTAGAGAGATCTCGATTATATTGGTAAGCATACTGTAAAGCACACGTTTTGGCATCGTAACGGCTTTGCCTGGGATCAGAATCAGCTAGTAAAAATGAGCCGAAACGGTGCTGGTCCCATAAACTGTTTACAAGTGTGCGTTTACCTTTAATAATAAAATGGGTACGCATGATCACAAATTATAGTGTTTTGGATTCATTGTGGAGATTCTACAGAACACGAAGACTTTTCTCCAGACTCAAATATTCTCACGAAATGTCCTTTACCCAAAAGGATATTGAATATCGGCCATTGTGTATTTTTTAATTTTAAAGTGTTTTTATCTATGTGTACACGAAAAAGTTACAGTTCTTTGATAGTTATTTAACCTCTGACTTCATCACTAAAATAGGGTTGAATTTGCTGCCAAAATTACAACACTGTCAAAATGTTAGAAGACTGTCAAAATGTTACAACACTCAAAATGTTACAATACTGTCAAAATGTTACAAGACTCAAAATGTTACAAGACTCGACTGTCAAAATTTTACAAGACTATCAAAATGTTACAAGACTGTCAAAATGTATTTTCATTACTGTAAGGTTGCTATACGGTTGCTGCAGTCAGAGTTTAAGTCATTGTGACAGGGCTGTATGTTGCTTTATTTTAGCGTTCAAATTTTTTTTATTATAAGTTAAAAATGGTATCGTTTTGGTGCTTTCAGGTGGCCGAAGAGCATGGTAAGCAGAAAGCGGCTTACTACGCAGGATGGGCGGCGGGGTTCCACCATAATAGAGGTGAGTAAGTACGATTATTTCGTAATCGATAACGATATTAGGATAGACTCGATCGTAGTTCGTGATTTGAATTTTTCGGAACCTTATATTGCGCGACACATGGAAAACCCTCAAAGAATTTACTTTTTTGAGGGTCGTCTAAACATTTAGACCCCGGTTTCTAATCAGCTCCAGTCTCTGATTGATAACAGTTCATAAGTCAAAAACCGAACTTTCTATACGATATGTAAAAACCGGGATTAAAATGCATTATGTCGTTTTACAACGACTGCTTGACTTCAAAAGGCGTATAGTAGCAAACAAAAAGGTTAATTCCCTGTTATTCTCATTTTTGTATCCATCAAGTGTGGTTCACTGAAAGTTGAAACGTCCCTTTTAATTCTTCAACTGTAGAATTATTTAAACTTAAACATTACCAACTGCGCACGCTGCTATGGATAGCCTCAATCGCCCCCCAACGCCACCACAGCCTCGACCAGCTAGACATGCTGCACAGCCGACAAGACTACACGACCAACTACGGAATGTACGGCGGCCTGTCCAACCGCTACCTCCGCCGCGACTATTACAACCAGCCCTCTTATATGAGCCACCATCGCCCATTTTGAAAAGGGCTTTACTGTAAGAAATTCCGTCTAAACGATACGAGGATTTAGACGGAGAGACTTTTCATTTTAGTAGTGTAATATAGTGTTGGTGTTATTGGTAATTTATTATTGTTAAGCGATTGTGGGAGTTTTTGAGGAGGTGGGGGTCGTGCTGTTGTATATTGCGGGGCTTGGGCTACTGAGTGTGGTAGGAAAAGTGATGTTTTTTCTTTGTTTTTTTTTGTTTTAGGAAAAATTGTACTAAAAAAACTTTAAATGATCTCTTCCAGTTTTTGTATAGTGTCTTTCGGTCCCACCTATTTCGACGTAAGTGTTAATATAAGGAAAAAGGATAATTTAGATAATAATGGTTTTCTCAAAGATTCCCACAATAACACTCTTGGTACAAGTGTGGTTTAAACATTAATTTGCGCTTAGTTCCCCCTCCATTGTTAAAATCCTACGCTTCGTCTTTAAACTAAGATAGACAAGACTCCTATACTCTATGGATGGTAACGTTCGACGGTGTTGCCAGTTACGGGAATCGGTTGTTGCCGGACTAAAAAGAAACAAAAATGATTCCCGATTTTTTGAGCTGGCCACGACTGAGGCGATGTTACAATATTAATGTAAAATTGGAACGTAAAAATTTTGGATAATAAAGTATGAACTCGTGTTGGGTTGAAAAAAAATTTTTTTTTTCGTACTTCACCATGTTTTTTTTATGGTACCTTTTTTATTGACAGTCTTATATTTTTAACCCATATCGTCTGTCAAACCTTTTAGTTTATTTCGTCTTTGATTAAGAATTTCTTCCAGATTAAAATTCCTCCCGTAATAATAGTAGTTTCTTAACCAGTATGTAAATTTCACATCAAATAACACTAAAAAAAACTATGTATTTTAAACCAGTTTCCCTCCTTTTCGACTCAACACAAGATAATTAATAATTAAAAAACCTAATCAGAAAATTAAACTAAACAACTGAGGGACCCTGTCTCAGCACAAAAATCCTGTTATTATTCTAGAATTTTCTAGAAACTTTCTAGACTTTAGACGTCGCATAGATAAGCACTCGCAACGTTTAACCAATAGTAGTGTTAAATAAGAAATGACTTATTATGTAATATTTAATAGTATTTGTACGTCTTATTCTACAATAGTTTTGGGCGTTTCGGCAAGAATCGTTGCAAATTCTTTTTTTAAATTGTATTTTAAAAACCTTGTATTTTTTAAAGTTATTTTTTTTAATTTTGTTTAAAAGCCTCTTGAAATAGTTTTTATTCGCAGCCTTGTTTAAATAGAACATGTATTTAGTGCTGTTTTCATACCAAAATTACTTTTGTTGTAATTCTAAGGTAATGTATCAAATATGTTGAATCTACAATAACAGAATATGTATTACTAGTCTGAAACTATGAACGAAATCATTTAAATAACATAAGTTGTGCAAAATGTCAATTTATTAATTTTATCTTCGTAAAGTTGTTCACACAAGTAGAATTTAGTAGTATAGCCAATAATTATATTAATAGTCAGTTTTAAGTACCGCCTTTGTTTAATGCTTTCCAAGCTATTCTTTATGTCATTTGATTGATATCTAAAAACAAACTTAAACTTAGAATTAGTAATTATTTAATTTTGGCTAGCATTTGCGAATTATTAAAAACAAGAAACTATCTTCGGTCCGTGACTGGAAAATTTTCCCAGGGAAACGTTCTCCTGGGATGAAAAGAATCCTAACCCAGGTCTTGGTATATCCGCATGCCAATTTCAGCCGTTATATCGTTATGGTGTGACAAACAAACAAACACACTTTCACATTTATAATTTAAACTATCTTTCTCTATCTTTTTCTTTTTTCTTTTTTTCTTTAATCGCGGCTTCGCTCGCGTTTATAGACTCCACGTGAATGATGTAAACAAAATTTTGTAATAATATTTTGATTGAAAAGAGTATCCTCTTGCCCATTCTTCTCCATAAAGATCTACGCCTTGGAATGTGCAACTACAGTACTTTCACATGTTATTATGATTGTGTGTGTGACTGTAGCTTCGCTTTCTGAAATAAATGGTTTGAATTTGAGTTTAATTTAAAATTTGACAATGACAATTCAGGTTGCTGCTTGTAATAATATAATTCAATCCTGATTCGAATGACACGTGGCGCCATCTATTATCATAAGAACGTTATTGTTGTTTTCCTCGGGAACAGTACCTTTTTTCGGCATGGAAGGTACCCTATGTCTCTTTTAGTACGCCTGACAATGTATATGCAAAATTTCAGGATGATCGGTTCAGTGGTTTAGGCTTGAAACGGTAACAAACAAACTTACTTTCACAGTTATAATATTAGTTAGGATATGGCCTCATTGGCTACACAATAAATGCTTAATATTTTGATAAGCTGCGATTTTATTAGTTAAAACGTCCACTTGGGCATCTCGCAACTGGGCATTCATAAAAATTCTGAAACTTTTCATAACTAAATTCAATAAATTTGTGTGAACAACATTACCCACTTATCGGCTTATGAAAACATAATGTGCTCAATAGAAATAAATATATAATTGTCTGTTAAACAGCGTCGTAGCTAGTCGTTTGTATAAATACAAGCTTTTCATTAGTTCACTATAAAGTACGTGATTTTAGACCGACAGGCCAAGCGAAGAAACTGAGAAGATAACAATATAAACAAAACCTTATTTTTTAAGACGTAAGGTTGGAAATGGCATGTCTGATACGCTGCCTACCGCTAAATTTATCTTTGCCATGCCATTTCCAACCGTAAGTTATGGAATTTAGTTAAAATGGTTTAGTTAAAATTTTTGTCTGCTCAGCGTCTTCGCCACGCCTCCACAGGTGTGCAGAGCCATACGCGCTTGTATAGATCTTATGCTGTTGAATTATTAGTTAGATAATATTATCAGGAATATGTTTAAGCACTTTATTGTTACAGTTTAGACTGTTGATCTCATTAATGAGTTGTACCTGCGAAAGAAGGTTGTGTTAAAAAGCGACGACGAATTTGCTTCATGTGTTTCAATTCACTTAAGTGGCAGTGGGCAGGGCACATAACTCGCAGAACGGATGGCTGATGGGGCCGAAAAGTTCTGTAGTGGCGACCGCGAACCGGAAGATTTTGTGTTGGAAGGCCTCCCACTAGGTGTACCGATGACCTGGTCAAGGTTGCGGGATCTGCTGGATGCGAGATGCACGGGACCGGTCAATGTGGCGACACTTGGGGCCTATGTCCAGCAGTGGACGTCTTTCGGCTGAAATGATGATGATGAGGATTTCAATTCAAATGAAGCTTTAATCACCATGTTCATTACCTGTAGCGCTTACAGTTTTTATCAATTACATCGATTACCTAAGAAATGTGATCTTTATTCTCGTGAAAATAAAGATGAAAGAATGTGCCACTGCTGGACAAACAGTATCATAATCAGAGTATTAATAAAGTAGTCAGCCACTGTCAGAAAACATTCTCAACACCACGCTTCGAAACGTCATCATAATCTCTGACACATTATGATCTGTCAGATTATGATGACGTTTCGAAGTTTCCCACAAGAAGCTTTAAGATCATGAATGATGTTTTCAGTGACGCACTAACCACACGATAAAGAAGATGTGAGGCGCTGTTGGTAAATATTTGTGCAATGACAATATGGTGTTGAAATGGCAAGATGGCGACTATAATTCCAATTTCGGCCACGCGCCAAATGATCCTTGTACAGCTACAAAGTCGTCGCTTTTTAACACCATCAGTAGTAGACGCGTAAAACGTTGGCAATTAGTTAATAAGCTTTGTATTTTACACATTGTTGCACTAGATATGTACAAAATAATTAATTTTAATACACATTGATGTTAGTTTCATACGTAATTGGGAAGCTTCTGACGTAATGAACGCTTATTTGTGACAGACGGGTAAATAAGCTTTTGCTTTGACAGATCTAAACTGTCAAGTTTTTGACAGATACGTAAAGAGGTATTAAAACGCTTACTACATCTTTGGCAAGTAGATATTTTGAATTAAACCAAACTCTCAAGCTAAATAATCGAGAGCTACTTAGTTAAATGCGCTTCGAATATTTGCAGTTAATACAATATTATTGATAAAATAATAAAATAGTAACATTTGTTCATAATAATAGTAATATTTGTTCGTCTTTCTAGCGTTGCCCCGGCCAGCTAAGGCTCCGATGACCGACTAAAGTCGTCGCTCGGTCTAGCGCATCCGGCGGCCATACTGTTGGCAATGCTGCCAACATAATCTTGTGTTATTGCTGTTTGAGACATTAATTTGACATAATATTATCTTAGAATAATAATTTAGGTAATCGACATCGGTCGTGTCTTAGGGTGATATCAGACTGGCGTTTGCCCAGCGTATTGTGCACAATCGTTGTGTCGCGTCACATATCTGCTACTTGTATTATAAACATGGCGGGATATAATTACTAGTATTTCAAACTAGTATTTTAAAAAGTAGCTAAAAATATCACGTGATTAATGGACGTCCCCTTAAATGCCTATTAGTCCAGTCATTTAAGCTTAAATTAGGTAAGAATCTCGGAATTCGAGATACCCAGCTGTAAGTCTGTAAATACTTGTATATTGACACCTTAAAAGTTGTCTCAAAACCTACATAAGGTAACCCTACCATATGTAGGTTACGCAACTATTAAATTTCAAGGTCAAAGGTCACAAAAATCGGTTTTTTGCGCTTTTTTTGTAAATATCTCATTTCCTATGGGTTTTTTGCTATTTGTATTTATTATCAATATATTAGAATACAAAATTCTCTACAAATTTTGTTTATAAAAATTTTTATACGGTGAACCGTTTTCGAGATAGAGGGCGGAGAGCGCGCGGTCACAGCATCACTCCAGGTCAACCGGTGCCTCCGGTCGAAAACGCGCCATATATAGTTGATGAACTATCGATAAATCAATGATTATAAATATTTGTCAATTTTTATTAACTATTATATTATATTTTAACCTAACCTAACCTATTTAACAACACTTACCTGCCCATGTAATTGCAGAATTGTTAATGAAAATATAGGAATTATATTTGAATTTTAACCTAATTAATATTAATAACTTCTTACATGATGAAAAAAAAACAAATAAATTATGAATTAATCTTTTTATTAAAAAATATCATTCAATACATTTATTTTTATTAAAAGTAAAAAAAAGAATAAAGGGTACAAAAACTACAATTTATAATTTTAATCATCTTCTTCCTCTTCATCGTCGTCTTCCGGCTGCTGGTAAATTTCAAACTGGTCTTCATTATCGTCTTCAACGACATTTGTCTCAAGTTCTTCCATGATTTCGGGGTCAAAGGTTCCATCTTCGTTAATGTCGCGCTGATATGGTAGAGCATTGAGACAAGCTTGCCCATTACATTGGCCACAAGCTAAAGAGCATTGCAAGCCCGCTTTCCTGCATCCGCATCGCGAACCACAACCACTCTTGCAGTTGCAGAAAATTGTATTTAGCAAATCTTCTTTTGGCAGGTGGTAAAATTGTCATGATAGGCTCCAGAAAATCGTTTCGCATTGCCCAACCCCATACCTGGGGTTCCAAATCATGCCCTAACCAAGTTTGAACTTGATAATATACACGTTTGAAATGTTGATGAGCAGCTGCAATTGTTGGTGGAATATTTGAAAGTTGCACAGGTTTATTAAGTTTTGTAGACTTGACGTAATGCATATAACGAAGATGATCGAGACTTTACAGATTTTGGAGCATTATAGACTGCCAATAAGGTTTGAGGTCCACTCTCTAATAATCTCTGGGCCGAACAATTTTCTTCCTCAAATGCTGCAACTAGTTCATCCTTGTCAGTTTCTCAAAAACTTTAAAAATGTTTTTTTTTTTCCCTTTTTAAAAAGCGCAGAAGTTGTGTCACAGTCACTTAATGCGTGCAGAAATAAAATATGTGTTTTGGAATGAGGATAATTATCAAAACTTTTAGTCGAGTATATCTCCGTTTTTACATTTCCATTCCCAACTTTTTAAAGAAAATTTCTTGTTCGTAAGACCGTGTACGCCCAATTAAAATGACAAGTAAATCAATATCTTGTCCTATTATAACTGCAGTTTTTTCAGACTTTGATTCTTCAATTGCAACTATATTGTAACTATACAATACAATTGAACATCTGTCCCTACTGGCTATAAATAGAAAGGTCCGTAGTGTATAATAGGGACCCGTATAATTCCCAGGTATAATTTTTGACGTAGTGGAAGGATTTTAAAATTTACAGATTTTAAAGAAGATGCTCTTCATTATTTTCTATTTAAAATGTCATTAGTGTAAATGGGAATATAATTATATTATGATTTAAGTTTTTCCCTTAATTATTTTTTAATTTTAGGAAACGGTATCAGTATTATTGAATAGATATAGATTTAATGCATGAAGAAAATTATAAAATATAATATAATAGTTGATAAAAATTGACAAATATTTATAATCATTGATTTATCGATAGTTCATCAACTATATATGGCGCGTTTTCGACCGGATACACCGGTTGACCTGAAGTGATGCTGTGACCGCGCGCTCTCCGCCCTCTATCTCGAAAACGGTTCACCGTATGAAAATTTTTTTTAAACAAAATTTGTAGAGAATTTTGTAATCTACAATATTGAAAATAAATACAAATAGCAAAAAACCCATAGGAAATGAGATATTTACAAAAAAAGCGCAAAAAAACGATTTTTGTGACCTTTGACCTTGAAATTTATTAGTTGCGTACACCCTACCATAAGTAGGTTTTGAGACAACTTTTAGGGTGTCAATATACAAGTATTTACAGACTTACAGCTGGGTATCTCGAATTCCGAGGTGAACTTACTATAATGACTGGACTATATGTTCAAAACTTAATAAATGCTTTTTGAACGTCATTTATATGTTACACATTTTGTTTGTTTTTGAGTGATTACTTCGTCGCAAAAAATTGTTTCTAAAAACCACTGATGTGGACATAAAAGCAATGCGTTGCGTAGCCAAATTTTTGACGCGGTCCTTCTATACAGGGTGGAAGGGACACCAACGCTAAAACGGTTACCACGTATTCAGTACATCATTCTAAAGCCCCCACACAAACATTTTTTGACGGTTATTATAAAAAAAAACAGCTGTTTCCTACAAAACTGCGATACCTACACGGTCAAAATGTATGGAACAGCTGATACATCGATGAAAAATCCATGTGGGGGAAGTTCAGAATGATTTACTGAATACGTGGGAACCGTTTTACCGTCGGTGTCCTTTTGACCTTGTATTCCAGCAATCTCAATTGATTTCGAAATATGCACCTACGTTCGCGCTCTTACGCCAGACAAACGCCAGTGCAAAAAAGACCTTACGTAAAAAATATAGCGTTCATTATGCCGGAATTACATTGACAATATGCAGCGGTGATTCATACGTTCAGTAGTTCGGAGTTTATGAGTGTTGTTCCCGTATCGAATACGTTCCTGTTCTACTGTGTGATGGGTGTCCGGATGCGTGTTAGGTTATAGTAAGGAGGTTCGTACGTATTTGAAATTGGCTTTAAGTAGTTGTCACAGAGTAAAGATATTGGACAAGTATCCTTAAGTAAAATTAAAATTTGTTTTTGTAATCTTTTCCGAATTTACCGTCAATATTTCAAAAGTTTTTAGCCACTGCGTCTGAATTTGTGCCCGGTTTATGGCAAAAGGCTCGCCCCATATTACATGGGACTAACATAATGGTCAAAATGTGGGTATACTATTAAGGCTGCCTATCTTTCGGGAATTACAATTTGGTTTCAAGATTTACTCCGATAAAAATTACTCTTAGCTCATCAATAAAGTAGTCAAAATTATTATAGTATAAATGTATTGGAACATATTAGAGTCGTAAGCAACTTAAAAAAAGAATGTAAAAAGTTTGTATTAAGAAAGAGAGAGATAGGTAAGTCGTCCCGATACCCATCACATATTCTCGTCCCTTTCTAGGATAGTAACTATAACTGTATATTATTACTATGAATATAGGGTGACTGGTAATTAGTGACCGATACTTAAACACGTGATTGTACTTATGATAACAAACAACTTTCCCAAAGAAACATTTTTTTAAATACTCATTCACTTTTATCACAATAACACAACAACAAATGAAATTCGCGCGCCCGCGCCTGTGACCTATCAGCTGTTAGCCGCATGACGCCGTTCTGTCTCATTACTATCGTACCGTGCCACAGTGGGTAGGCAGAGCATTTGCGTGGCTAGCAAGCCCACTCCGTAATGCTCCGCTGTTGTGTTATTGTGATAAAAGTGAATGATAATAAAAAAAAATGGTTTATTTGGGAAAGTTGTTTGTTATCATAAGTACAATCACGTGTTTAAGTATCGGTCACTAAACCAGTCACCCTATAATAACTGTAGCCTCTGATAAGTACTCGAGTTCAGTGGGGATCTCTTTGTGGTTATAAGTATATTTCTTTAGTAGCATGAAAGTGTGAATATCTTCTCCAAACAGTAACCAACGAGGTTGGGATTGTCTTCCAGGCTAAACGGATGCAGCTGAATACCAATATTTTACATCTAGCTACTGCATTTTTGAACTCCTTAATAACCCAATCACTCGATAACACGATACAGCTTGGTAAGACTGGTTATCAGACTTCGGGATTCTGAACACACCTGTCAAACGACTGTCAAAGAACTACAAATGACAGTCGTGCCCACTGGCTATTGTTATTGTGCCATGAGTTTCTACGGTGACGTATGGCAATAACATTTTCGTTGTTTCCATTACACAATATCTACAGGGTGTAAACGGACCCTTCACGAAGCCGTCAACCAAACACTCTGTACATCAAACTAAGTAACTTTACGCAAAAATTGATTGCTGGGAAACGACTATGTTTTTTGGGTGATAGATCATTTACGATAGGACTCAAGGTAACGCACTCAAAACATTGTGTTGATGGATGCATTGAATAGTACAGGGCTCATGGAGGTATTAAAATCACAATTATAACATTAAAAAAAAACTTGTGAAAAAGTTGCAACTTTGACCTCTAATATCAAGAAGCATATGGGGTATCGTATTATCCATAACTAGAAGGTTCCCAGGTATGGTCTAGAACAAAAAAAATTGCAATCACTGGAAGAACAAGTACCTTTAGGCTTCGTTAAGGGTCTTTTTACACCCATTATAAGAATAACACAGCAACCTGATTTTAGCAAATTTGTACGCCGTTATTGGCAAAACATGGACGCACACAACATTTATTAATTCAATACCTTGCATGTCTGATTAGTCAGTTTATGTAAACGCATGTTTGACAAATAAAGTATCTTTTATCTTTATCTTAAGTTGTGTCCCGAGAAAGGACTCACGGACCTTAATTTTCTTGCAACGAATATTCTGCAGTATGCTCGCATTGATTTACACGAGGAGCTCGTGGCTAAATAATAACAGCAGCTCGGGCCGATCTTTAGGTTAAGCCGTGCTTGCCTAGGTTGGTCTGTGGATGGATGACCGCCTATTACATACCGAGTTTCCTCCGTGCCTCGGAAAGCACGTTAAGCCGTTGGTCCCGGCTGTCATTTGTAGATCTGTGACAGTCGTTACAGGCAGTCAGTGGCTCAAAAAGTCTGACAACCAGTCTTACCAAGGGGTATCGTATTACCCAGTACTAACTGGGTTGTGGAGGTCAGATAGGTAGTCATATAAAATACTGGTATTCAGCTGCATCCGGTTAGACTGGAAGCCGACCGCAATATAGTTGGGAAAAGGCTAGGCAGATGATGCTCGCATTGATTTACTGTATGGAGATATTTTGGTAGACTGTGGTAGTTTTAGTCGACTTGAATTTATAAGTAGTATTTTAAATAAGTTCTAAATAGTTTTAAATAGTTTCGTGTAAATTGTGTTCCTATAGGTTACTGTAGAAATATTTTAAAATAGTTTTAGATGGCTATGTGTTTTAGTTGTAATTTTAAGTGAGTTAATTTGTTATGTAAAGTGTACTTCTGTTTTAAGCTTTCACGGTTTACAACTAAACTTATACTGTCACTTACGGGATATCTTCCGTGATTGTCCATTATTTTGAGATCCCGATATCGGGAAATCGGGAGGGAAAAACCGATAATCCCGAAATATCGGGAACTCAAAATAATGAACAATCACGGAAGATATCCCGTAAGTGACAGTACAAGTTTAAAGTGTAGTTTTCCTACATCAGTAATATTAATTTAGGACTATATTAGATGCTTCATTATTTTTTATTGCAATTTAATTTCCAAACCCGATATTCCTCACTGAACACGGAACGTAGGTATAGAATGCTAGAACTAGTTTCCAAATGTGAATTGTGCCTAAATAAAGCGTATTTCTAAGTGATGTACGATCGAGTTCACGAAGTCTACCGTTTGAACAAATTTAAAAACTTGTTAAAAGTTATATTTAAAATTTAAACATGTGTAAGTAGGGTGCTATTCTCAAAATTCAAGGTTTGGAAATTATAAATAAATAAATATGCTAATAAATAAAAATAACGTTGTAAAGTAAGCTTTAGGTGATTGAGATAGCACCCAATGTAACTTGTTTATGATAAGTGTGACAAGTTTAGGAATGTGATTGTGTGAGCGTGTTTTGGTATAAAAAGGGCTTAATTGCAGGGCGCGACAAAGTTTTCTCGTCGCTTTATCTTTCTCCAGAACGAGACAATACTATGCAAAAACATAGTCCTTTCTCGTTAAGCGTGAGAAAATTCGACGTCAAAATTTTGTCATGCTGCACCTTGTTAGCCTTACTGGTAGTGTTGGCATTTCTTTGTAAATAAACTTCCTTTTACAATTATAAGACGAGACGTTGGGACGTTTTTTCAACGTTTAATTTAACGTTTAATTCAACGTTTAATTCAACGACTTAAATTAACGCGTTACTGCCCTCAAACGACCATTCTGCTTTTGTCAAGTAAATGCGACTGATATTGTGAATATAGAAACGTTAGGTAAAGGTCGTAGTTAATGAAGTATTAACCATTCTTCTAAGGGTAGGACAGGGGTGTATAACGTAAAAAATCAGTCACTGATGGCATTTGGTAGGCCCCCCTATGATAAGGGGTGACCCTAACTTCATGTTAGTAGAATAAAAGAAGTGTGTTTCAAGCTATTTAGTACATTTAAACTTAAAGTATCCTTTCATAAACAATATAAATATGACAATCACTTTCGTAAATCTTGTAGCGCTTATAATATTTTTTAAATATAAAAAAAAAAATGTTATATAAAAGTGTCTGCGTGAATGCTTGTTACAGTACTGTTGTTATATTATGTGGTTGTAGTTATTATATATTGTGTGGAGTCTGTTAGTTATATAATAATACAATTATTTAATATCAACTATGCATGTGATGTGACAATGTTTTTCTATTTCATGTTAAAACTCGACTAAACATACGACCTATTTGCACCCATACTTTTTAATAATGTTGTTGTAAAAAAAGAATATAATTTTGAAATTAGAATATAATGTAATGACAATGACATTTATTGATGTTTAGAAAAATAGATGTGTTCTAAAATTGAATAATTAAATAGTGATGTAAAACAGTGACGTGTTTTTAGTCGAGTTTGCTTATTTAGCGTCTTTACTAATCTGTTAACACTATAATTGGCCTTATGAAAATAATTATTGTAAAAATTATAATAATTTAAGTTCTTTCTTATGATAATAATTCAATTATTATTATTACGTATATTTTAGCAGTTAATAATTATGAGATTTGTAAAATTATTTAATTATTAGTATATTGTACTATTAGCGGTTAATTTGTCATACATGTTTGACTGTAAATTACTTATTTATTAATGTTGTAGTTTTCGCTTATCGAGAGAGGAATATATGAGATAATTATCTATATAAAACGAAAATATTATTTACTATTTAACTATTGGTTGACATACAAAATACTTACTGCTTTTTCTTTTTCAATATTTTCAATGATACCTAGTAATGTCACCTAAAAAATGTATTTTTTCTCAATTTTCATTAATCCTAATATATTTGCATTGTCTGATATTTGAGACAATACGATTTTTAAAGATAAACTGTAGGTTCCTTGCCCAGGCATAAGGAATATTGTCACAAAATATCAAATAATGTAAAATTGGCTAAATAGCGTTATAATGTTTTAAAATATACAAAAATATGAATACTTTTTAATATTACGATATAGTATTTTGTGATTGTATTAAAGTGTACGTAAAACAACTAAGGTTAGGTCGAACGAAAATGCAAAAGTATTCTTCCAAACTTCGGCCAAACGATAAATAGTGATGTATAAATAAATATTATTCATGAATGATGATTTTTATTACCATTCAGTTAGTAAACATTTATTTCATCATCAGTAACATACGCCTGCCCTTAATCTTTTGAACGCCATTGTCACATATACGTGACAAACAAGCGCGTGCCCTGTAAGCCAACGACACAAATATGTGACGAAAAATGCTGTACAGTAAAACACGAAAAAAGCAATTATGTAGTTTTGGAATCCCTATTATTTTTGTAGGTATTTGCGGTGAAATTGTGGCTTAACGTGGAGGGCACGCGCGTGCCTTTATGCTCTGGCGTTCAAAAGGTTAACGCCATTATAGTTGGGGTCGGCGCAGCATGTCTCCTTCCATATTTCTCTATTAGTGGTCATCTCATGAGTCACCCCTATTCTCATTCATACGAGTCATTTTCTCGTGATTGTATTAATATCACTTTTTCTAAATAATTCCTTCCATTTTTCTAGGTGATTACGCGTGGACATGCGGTAACTGTATGATGCCAGATCCTTGGGAGAGGTTTTCGTCACCCCCTCTACCGGGCAGTCACCCCACTACCCCTAGAAACGGCTGTCGACCAGGAGTCTGCGTCAACACACGAGCATACCCACCCAACTATGTAGGCAAGGGGGCCCCACGAGCGAACAGAGGCCGCAACCTCCCCTGGGCCCCTAACTTTGGGGCCGAAGACCGCTATAAAGGCCAACGATGCAGAAACGCACCGGCGCCATATTGGTAACGGTTTGACATTGCAAAATGGCGTTTAGTTCTACGTTTGAATTAATTACGTTTACATTCGAACGTTTTGTACGGATTGTTTATGGTAACTGAACGTGGGGGTGTTAAGGTTGAGGTTCAATATGTTAGATGGAGAAGCTACTACTCAAATTTGATATTAATTAGAATTACTTGTAGTCAAGTCAGTTTACTGTCTATGAATTAGGCGATTAGATTAAAATACGGAGATAAAAAATAAAAGTCTGTCACGGGTAAGGTCATAAGCATTTTATAAGTCAAAAATGTTCTTCGTTGCCTCCAATTTTTTGACCACGTAGGTACATACCCCCCACTAGTACAACACAACGATCCGTAGAATAGAGTATAGAGAAGTAATGTTTATAACTTGTAACTTGCGGGCAGTTGTGAATTTGATCTCAGTACTTTGTAAATAGTGTGCAGGCGAAAGCAGAGTCAAGTTATATTAGTAATTAGTGCTTATTTGGTCTATATGATATCCTAGAATCTATTCTTAGGGCATTGGTATCTAATGGTCCCTTCGGGATTTACAGCCGTTATGTTATGTTAGTATAAAAGAAATGGCCCAATTGAATAATGATAATTTCGTTTCGTTCCTGTGTCTACTCCCATAGTCCGATTGGTCCTATTGTTGGGTGTGAAAATGGCAGGATTTTAAGGCAGATCTTACATCAAATAAGTGTGCTTAAATAGTCTGTGTTATTTATTATAAAAGAAGGTCAAGGTTTTTCTTATAAGAATGAAGTGTGTCAGATAAGGAAAAGTTGAGATATTATTAATAGTGGTTTTTGATTATTATTTTTTAAATAAATTATTTCGTTTTATTTCAACGATGTCACTTAGTTTCCGTGAGCAATAACTCAGAGGGTCGTTATCAATCCTTTGCTAGGCTGACAAAGTAAAGTAAGTCATAATAAAATGCATTAAGGTGTTCTTTTATGCGCAATCCTAACTTAGTGTCCAAATGAAAAATCCTACACAGTGAATTTCAGCCGTAACTTGATCCATAGAGTTTTAAAGAGTTTCGTCGAGTGTTGCCTCTTTATTGATATTCTGTGACATACAAAACACAAAACAGTGTTCTAGATTAATTTAACAGTTCCTAATATAATTAAGTAGTTACGGAAAAGTAAAGAAGTCTTTAATTCGCAAACCAAAGTCGATAATTGCATTCTTTTTGAAGTCTACGGTATCATATAGACCATCTAATCTAGTTACGAATTGTAAATAGAGTAGTAACGTGTGTGTGTGTGTGTGTGTGTGCGTGCAATGTTCTTTTTTAAAGAACATGAGTGTTTAAGGCATTGTTATAAAGCCTAGTTTTCATTGTGTGTGACACAAAGTTGCGAACATTGTTTCAGCAACATGTTTTTGTGTTGCGGGAACCGTGAAAAATTCGCCCAACTTAGTTTTACAATGCTTACGCGGCATAACAATTAGATTAAAAAAAAAAAATGAATCGTGAGTGCTGCCAGGTCTTTTGACTCTTCAATGACGTTGACAGGGATATTATAGTATCATATTTGTGAAATGTATTGAACAAACAACATGGCGGTGTTAGTTCCAATTTTAGCACGCGTCAAAAGATCCATGTGCAGCTATACTAGAGATTTTAATACTTGCGATGGAATTTTAGAATCTGAAACTACGTGCTCTGGCACGGCGTGCTTGTGCATTTTATTCGGCAGTTGATTTTTACGTGGAAGCAATGATAAGCTATCTTTTATAGCTTGCTAGCTGTGCCTGGCCTGTTTTGCAATGCCTTTCTTTTTTTCTGTTTTTATTCAGAAATATCCGGCGTATGTAGAACAGCTGTGCAAAATTTCATCAAAATCGGTTCAGTAGTTTAGGGAGTCTATACGGTACGATCAGACGAACAGATATTGAACTTGATCTAAATAAAATAGAAGATTGCCTTCACTTCATTGGTTTGAAAATGACAAGGACAGAAAGTGTTTGTAAAGCTTTTATTATGAAAGTCACTTTATTTAAATAAAAAAGACCAGTTACAGGCACTTTTGACTTGTCAAAACAAAAATACGAAACCATAGACCAAAAACAAGGCACAATAACTGTTAAAGGACCAGGGGGATTACTATGACGTCTTAAATCATGAGTAATTCAAGTGTGGGAAAGAGACAGCTATACAGGTCGTCTAGCGCCATCTCTTTCCCACACTGGAATTACTCCTGCTTTAAGACGTCATGTGTGTTTGACGTATCTACTCACATATATATATATATACCTAGATAACGCAAGAGTACCTACTTCGCGTGCCCGGCTTATGACTGTGCCGAACTTTTACAATTCACATTTGTCAATTTTTCATCTTGAATTACAATAGGTAGTTTCTTAAAACAATAGTTGATGCTATAAAACTTATTTAATAAAAATAACCAACACAACTCATTCGACAAACGGAATTCTTTACAAGATAAAATTCAATTAAATTCAAGATGTCGAAAATGTTTTTGTATGCAGCAGAGTGTGTTGTGAGTGACGTGCGGCCGCTCGGAGCTGTCGAGGGCGACTGATTAGTTTTGTGGCGCCGCGCGCCGGCGCGTGGCATGTTACAGCGCGTTCATAGTAATTTTGTATGGCGCATTCGGAGCGCATTTTTAATAAAAATATATTTAATTTTCTAAATAATATTAAAAAAAGAGACGCAAAATTTTAAGATTACATATTAAAGATTTGGTTGAATTAATAACTCCAGAATATTTATATGGAAAAATACATGAAATCCCCTGAATACCAGCGCGCGTTTTTGTAGATTTTTGCTCAACTTCATACAAGTCCATTAAAAAAACTATACCATATTTCATATATTTGCCTACTTATATAATATAATTATGTAAATTACTGAAAATAAACTATTTTCGGTAATATCAACTTATCCGTAACTGTCCTTTTTTCCGTTTTTTGCTCGGCGTAGTCTTAACGTGGATATTACCGCAGCAAGCTAATTTATATAAAACAACGTTACAACTGAAGAGCTCAATTCTAGTCATTTAAACAACAATAACGTAGTCATAGTAACTAAATAGTATCATTAACACTAGAAACGGGATATTTACCATGTTTACTGTTTTCTTTGAGTTCCCGATATTTCGGCACTGTTGCAAGCACCATGGTCACGGATAAACTGAAGTTATTGCGGGTGGGTGTTTATGAGCAGACAAATCGGTCTACCCTCTTTCTTGTTCGTTTTTTTGCACTCAGGACCGCTACCACTGTCACTCTCAACTCGATTCTGTTCCCGACACATGAAACTCACTGTGTCCGCTTGCGAATCGCGTTTCTAGTGTGAATGATGGTTTAAAAACTTATAACTAAATAGTGCTTATGACGTCATAGTAAAAAATAGCACGCTTGGTTTTCACACGAATCTTGATACTTGCGCTATCTAAGTATATCCCGTATGTCTGTGTGTCAACGGTATTTCGCTAAACTACTTAGATTTTATTGACCCCAGACTAGAATAACTACAAAAACTTTTCCTTCCACTTAAAAAAAAACTGTCAATTATTTTTTCATTGATTGAATATTATTTTTCTGACTTTGTCTCGAAGATGCTTTGTTTAGTTTTGCTCATATTTTTGACGAATAACCGTTTCGTTTTCGTCTCATTAACTTTGGTTTATTTTGTTACGTTAAATAACTTTTAATATTTTCATTTCATTTAGTCTTAGACTTTTATTATTCTTCACTCAATGTGGCGATTGGATGTCGTGTGAAATCGTCGAATGAAATAAAATGCGAGAGCAGGACAGCGCATATTAGCGCTCTTCTTTAGACTTACGTACGATTATTCTATTTTATATGAAACCTAGTCTCTGTCTTTTCATCCAATGAAATAAAATGCGAGAGCAGGACAGCGCATATTAGCGCTCGTCTTTAAACTTCCGTACGATTATTCTATTTTGTCTGAAACCTAGTCTTTATATGTATTTGTTCATCCAATGAAATAAAATGCGAGAGCAGGACAGCACATATTAGCGCTCTTCTATAGACTTCCGTACGATTATTCTATTTTGTCTGAAACCTAGTCTCTATCCAATGAAATAAAATGCGAGAGCAGGGCAGTGCATATTAGCGCTCTTCTTTAGACTTAAGGTCTTATGTCTCCTAAGCATTTATCGATAATAGTGCAGTACATGGGCCATGTTACTTTACCATTTGAAAAAAAAAGTAAAGCTTCAAGCAATTTTCAACCTTGTGTGCAATTTCAAGTTGGCAGTATTGATAACATTGAATGATAACGGTACTGTATAACTAGTTACCCTCGTGGCACTACCAGTAGCGAAGAGTCAATTTTTGTAAGAGGTAAGCCGGAGTACATATCTTTAATGTGATTATAATATATATACAAAGGGAAGCCGGAGGAATCGAGTTGTATGAAACCTTCGCCACTGGGCATAACTGTCCTAACTATTAAAGAAAATAGGGACTTGATTGTTTTCTTCATTTAGCGTAGAAAGATGAATTAAAAAAGCTATTACTGAAAATCCTTAGGGAGAGATCGTGTTTTAAATAATGAACAAAACATTGTATTGATATACTAGATTGTGAAAGGTCCAACCAGTCTCACCAAGGGGTATTGTATTACCCGGTATCTCGGTTGTGGAGACATACGCAGTCGCTCCATGTAAAATACTGGTAATCAGCTGCATCCGGTTAGACTGGAAGCCGGCCCCAACATAGTTTGGGGAAGGTCTAGGTAGATGATGACTGGATCATGAATTTATATTGTGCTTGCATTATCTTCAAATTTTAAAAATATAATATTGATCGATTAATCGTCACATTGAAAGAACGAATAAACATCCTATGTATGTATTTTCTCGTATGTAAAGTAAGTTTTTTTTTTGTAAATTTGTGTATTTTTTGTAATTATGATTTTATTATTACGTTGCATTGAGTTTGTTTATTTCTACAAGAGTTTCTTCTATTTGTAACATTATAAATGTTATAACACTACTCTTTTGTTTTATTTGAGTTTTATATTTTACTAGCTTTTGCCTGCGGCTTCGCCCGCGTGGATGTCGAAAAATATCCGACGGGAATGTACCGAACAAACGTAGTTACTTACCTTCATCCCCCTTTTTAACCCTTAGGGGGTCGAATTATCAAAAACGCGGAGACACGTATAAATTAATTTTCAATTGTCAGCCTAAACACAAAAAATTTGAAGATCCTAACTTCAAAACTGACGGACTTTCATATAAACTTCCATCCCCTATTTTACCCCTTTAGGGGTGGAATACCCAAAAATCCTTTCTAAGTGGATACTTACTCTTCTCAAATAATACACCGTCCAAGTTTCATGTGTCTAGTACCTACCAGCGGTTTAGGCTGTGTGTGTTGATATATCACGCAGTCAGTAAGTCAGTCAGTTTACCATTTTATATATACATATATAGATGGCTTAGCATATTTCAGTTAGTACACATTATTTTAATTTACACATAAATACATAACATCACTGTAATCTCCGAAAGGTTAGGCAAAGGTGTGCCTAATAGTACCTACACTCACTTTCTGCCAGTTATGACGGAGTCCTTTGTAATAGGGGGCGAGCCTATTGCCATCAACCGGGCACAAATCTAGACTCCGTGGCTGCTACTGAGAAATTCCGTATGAAAAAACCCTGTAACAATTTGCCCGACCCGGGAATCGAACCCAAGACCTCTTGCTCACCAGTTACGCTTGCGATCACTGAGAACAAGGAGGCAGTCAAATAAAAAATACCTCGTCTCAATGTATATCTCAAAATAATCAAGACTTCAAATATCTATTATAAGACAAGTGAATCTATATATGCTGGCTCGAGTTCTGTGTAGGAAGGTGTAAAATAAAATGCCATAAATACGTTGGAAACATTTATAATTGAAATTCGAATAATTGCTCGTATTTTATCAGTCTAAATAAATATTTTTAATGTCTTCTTCAGTATCAAAACTTCATAAGTACAGATGACAATTTTTCATTATTACTTATTTACTAATACATTCGTTAATCATAATAAAAAAAACACCAATAAAGCTCGAAACAAAATGTTGGATGCGAGTTTCAGTCAGTCGTGGCTGACGGACGGAAGTAAACAGAGCTATTAACTAGTTGTAGACAGTAGGTAATAAATGATAAGTCCAAAGAGGTAGAAAGATGATGAATATCTACCTCACAATAGCGTGTCTACAAGGATCTTTGGGCGAATGGGAAGTGTCCAAATTCGGAACTAACGCAGCCATTTTGTTTTTTCAATAAGTATATTTTTTAAATAATTCATTCGAACGCTAACAGATCCTTGTATCGCTATAGGTCTTATGGAATGTCCGATCCGACTGTTAGTCCAGACTTAGGACGCGTGCAAGATTTTGTTTCTAGCATTACAGATTTGAGCACAATATTGTACTTGATTCGTGGTCTAATAAGAGATCTGGCTGACAAATAAGCATTTAATTTGTTCCTAAGCACCTTGTAGCATACAATAATTAAGGCACCATAGCGGAGACTGGCAGTTAACCACTTTCCAGCCTTATAACTAGTTTGATAAGGGTGAAAATTGGAAAACTGCTAGTAGTCCGTACACATAACGGTCAACATTTTTATTAATACACACGAAATTAAATCATATTAATAATTAAATCTCATAAAGGTATCAATATACGAATCTCGAAACTTGATTTCTGATGACCCATGCCCGGTTTTTGAGTTATTTTCAACCGGACTTTAGATTTTGGATAATACTAACTATGTGTTGATCTAGGGTTCTGAGTTACCGAACTTAAATTTCGATATGTTCGGGATAAAAAGATGTAAGCGACATTCGTAGACCCGGCGCAGCGCGGTTTTCCCTGCTCAACAATTAATATCAAACTTGCATGTGATGAAATAAAGTTGAGAATAAATAAACTTAGGTACTAGGGTGGTACTTAGGTGGTTAGAGAGAGTATCAAAGCGGACGGGTCTTTATAGTATTATTTGCGACTTTATTTTAAGAAACGCTATGTTGCAAACAAATTGTTTATCAGCGAAAACTGTGCTGCATTGCATTTTGCCATGTATTAGCAGCCATTCGCGACTCCGAAGTATTGATAAGTACATAATATACGTCATTTCCTTAAAACTCTTCCAATCTATAAACTTATTAATTGTAGCGCCTTATTTTCTATAAAAAAACTTATTACGTATTAAAAAAACTTACTACGTCTCGTTCTGCAATCATTAGTTTGCAATTAGGGAAATACTTGAATAACCTAATATTAAAACAAAATGGCTGCCTTATCAAAATGGCGGATCATTATTTCAAAGACTAATTTTATTATGAGGATTCACTCAAATCTCAACATTTATTTAACCGACCTTAGGAAATTATAGTGAATTATTGGAATTGTTTCAAAATCAAAATATTTTTCATGAACAATAAAATTATAATGATTTTTCTTCACATCAACAATTGAGCAAAAATTCAGGTGTACAACTGCCTAATATTTATAACCAAAATAGGTAAGATCATTGTCCTACTTTATATTCTATTAGATAGTTTCATGAATCGAGTTAATGGGCTTGATTTGGATAATTCCACTTTGCCTTACCGACATGTCCCACCAGCGGAACAAGGTACCTAGAATGTGTAAAGTTTTGGTGTCCACTTTCCTCCACTAGTTTATTTATTGCACACAAGGATGCCAGTGTCGGATTTAAAGGAATGCATACCTAATGATGCTGCGAATACAAAAAATAATTACCAAAATGTATAAATATACTGAAACTGACACTTAAATTCCGATTTTTTTTCTCTTATTTATACAGAGGTATTTATATACAAGATTAGTTTTAGTATATGCGAAACCTGATACACGTGTCTAGTATTTTTATGTAAAGAATCTATGTACAAAATTTCAAAACTGTATCATGAAAAATCACAAAGTTATAAGCTTGTTCTGTTACCTAGTTGTCCGCTCAAAAATGTGGTCACCACGCAGCGCGCGCCTTCCGCGTCGTCTTGAGCTCATTGATAATAATAATTTGGCAGTAGGTACCTACATTATTGCGATGGGTACTCAAAGTCGCTCGGTGTCCAACTTTTAACTTTTTTAAATATTTTTGGGAAAAAATATAACATGGTTTAAAAATTATTGGAATTGATTCAGTTACTTATTCTGAACAAACTATATTCAGGTTTCGCATATACTAAAAATAATGTTGTATATTCTTTTAAATCCAACCCCGTTGAATATAGCACAATAAATTGATTACCGAGATAAAGTGGGCATAAAAACTTGAAACATTCCACTTTGTTCCGCTGATGGGGCAATTGGGTGGGGCAGAGTGAAATAATCCCTTAATATTGATTGCGTGGAGTAGGCTGGTTAAGTGGATTCTTGGTAATAAGTACCTACATACCTTAAATTTTCCCATCCTTTTGAAAATCGCACTATGTGGGAGTGAGAGATCGGTATTTTACCAGTTCTCAGAACCCTCCCTTCGGGCTCCGCAGTCAGGTAAAAAAATGTACTGATCCTCCTCATCAACAAAATTAGTCTTCAATAACATCACAAACTCAAAAATCGGAAACAGTAGCATAGATCCAAGGCAAGAATTTGGCTATGTCTGTGAATATAACGTAGTGTGTAGGATCGCAGCGGTATTCGTTCTGCCTGGCTACTGACAAGGAGACCAGACCTCGGAGGTAATAGGCGCCGTTCATCCTGAAGACCATGCCGCCGCCGCTGTCGCCGTTGCAGACTGAGGTACCTAGAAAATGTAATAGAAGAGTGTGTTACATTTTTGCTGAGAAGTCTTTCTCCTCTTTCTAGAATTTTGATTTATGTAGGACATAAGTAGATGTCTCTGAGATAATGGTCAGTCTCAATCATTTTAACAATCGAACTGCACGGTATTCAACATTCATTCGGCAGTCGACGGCGCGCTCGGCGCAGTGGCTGAGCGATTGGCTGCTGCGAAGCGTGTCGCGGTTTCGATTTCCGCACGGTACAAATATTTGTTTGGCCTACAGGTCCGGGTTTGGGTATCTGTGTATGTGAGTTTAAATGTTGGTAAACGCACCCACGATACAGGAGAAATTTCTAGTATCAACGTTTTAGGTATAAAAAAGAAGAAAAAATAACTTCATGGGTTTAAGAATAATGGACTTTTGTAGGTAATGGAAAGCAAAAATGGCGCTTGCATAGCATCATATGCACCTTTTCGTCGAGTGGGGCTTTTTTGTCCTGTCGGCGGCAGAATTTTATTCTGTTTAATACATTTTTGCCCAAGATGTTGCCGACCATCCATAACCTAGTCATGCAAAATACATTGGAAAATAAAGCTTAATTATTGTGCTATAGCATTTTCAACAGCTGTATTTTGTGCAATAGGTACCTACTTTCCTACAGATCTTTTTATCAGAAACGGCACTTTTTTATATACAATAGGTACCAACGATTTACTTTTCTACTTCATCTTTTGCCTAGCCTTTTCCCAACTATGTTGGGGTCGGCTTCCAGTCTAACCGGATGCAGCTGAATACCAGTATTTTACACGGAGCGACTGCCTATCTGACCTCCACAACCCAGTTAGTACTGGGTAATACGATACCCCTTGGTAAGACTGGCTGTTAGACTTTTTGGGCCACTGACTACAAACGACACCCGGGACCAACGGCTTAACGTGCTTTTCGAGGCACGGAGGAACCTCGCTATGTAATGCCGAGTGGCTTTTATTATTTAGCCACGAGCTCCTCTTTTATAATTTACTTTTCTACTTATAGGTTCTTATTATGTACCTACTACCAACTTACTTACCGTTATTTCATTTTACATTACATTTTACATTGATCGAACTATTGCTGGCGAGTTCGCAAGTGCTATATATGTATGTATTTAGAAATATATAAGTATGTTTATCAGTTGTCTAGTACTCATAACACAAGCTCTGCTTAGCTTGAGACTAGACGGCGTTGTGTGATAGTTGTGGAATATTATATTATTATTATATATTATTATATTATTATTTACATTTTAGTACATTAGAAGGTTAACAGTGTACGCCTAGGTAGGTGCTGGTGGATAAAAAAGGTGACTGTGTGCATAAAGGGTGTAAATAGACCCTTAACACATCCGAAAGGCACTGTTCTCCCCGTTTTTGCCTTTACCTTCTGGTTACGGAGATATTGGGGGTCAAAGTTCCAACCTTTTCGCATTTTTTTTTTTAAATACATGTTTTTAATGTAAGATTTTTACTTTAAACACCTCCACGACCCCCGTACTATTCAATCCATTCACCAGCACAATGCTTTGAGTACTTTCCATCGAGTCCTACCTTAAAACGTGATTTTTCACCCCAAAAAAAAAAGTCGATTTCCAGCAATAATTTTTGCGTAAAGTTACTTAGTTTGATGACAGAATGCTTGGTTGACGGATATGTGAAGGGTTTGTTTACACCCTGTATATAAAAAATAAAGATTTAGTAAGTATAAGGTGCTAAAGCGGTCGTGCTACCGTTACCTAGATAGCAGAATATTATGAACTAAACATACTTTCCAGGCCGTTCTTTTCATTGTAGACCCCTGGAAGCAACAAGCATTTAATTACGCTAACTGCTCTATGTACTATTTTCACTAAATACATTAACCATTTTGTATAAAACAAAGGATTTATAAATAACTAGTTTAGTTCCACCAAAAATCTTAACCAAGTATGCCTACCAGTAGTTTACAAGAGCATAACTAGCTTTTAGCTGGGAGAAGGTAGGAAATAATACTAAAAATAAAAAGTAACACGTATTTCTGGGACAAAAACCGGCCAAGTATATTATTAGTAAGGAAGCCCCCTTTAATTTTTAATTTAGTATTTGTTGTAATAGAACACAACGGAAACAGATTAAAGTGATTTCCGAGACACGGAGGACACTCGGTATGTAATGGATGGTCACCCATCCACGGAACAACCTAGGCAAGCGCGGCTTCACCAGAAGATCGACCCGAGCGAGCGGCTGTTATTATTTAGCCACGAGCTCCTCAGTAGGTAAGTACGAGTAAATGTAGGTTGTATTCCATAGACCTAGCACTTGCGAACTCGCCAGCAATAGTTCGATCAATGCTACCAACAACAACGAGAATTATCCTGCACCGTTTCTATTAGCTTTTCCCGAAAAGCTTGCTAAGCGAAATACAAGGCTGCAAAACGGTTAAAAGGTAGACAGACTGTATTTACATAAGGATTGGTAATGGGGAAGGTACTAGATTAATTTAGAGTAGGTAATATTTACACAATGTTAACACTTAACATATCAGTTATAAAGGTCAATCTTACCGTCTCTATCGCCGGCGCAGTAGGTGTATTCCGAAGTGAATCTCACGAAGAACTCGCTGTAGGACCTGATGCACGTCTCTTGGCTTACTACTGGCATGTCCACCATGCTTAGCTCTTCAGTCGCTACGCCAGTGATGTCGAAACCCCAACCAACGACCTAGAATAACACAATAAATAAGCTCGTTAGGATGTTGTAAGTGTGTGTGTGTAAATGACTATAGAAAAATGGGTTCCTCCATCACGAAATTCTCAGCAGTAGGTAAATCCGAAGTCTATGACACTACGTAAGTCCCGTAAAAGGACTTTGCCTTCTTTGCCACCTACAAAAACATACTGCAACTGTCAATATAAACATATCTTTACCAAACCCAGGTCCCACTTATCTACCTATGTTGGTGCCGATACAAGATTTGAGTAGGTTCAGTCTCTGCCTTCCCCTTCGGGGATTACAGGCGTCATGCTAAATGTTGTTTTTTTTTTATTGCTAATATTCCATTGCGTGAATTACTGCAATATGTATCTTGATGAGTACTTAGTTATGTTAGAAAGCGTACCTAGCATAACGGTTTCGATACCTACCTATCCTTATTAATACTTCAATAGCTCTTAAGGCGAAATGGAGGTTTTGTTCAAATAAACGAAATACATCCATTCATTATCAACACAAGGTATTTCCATAGTCTATTTTCCAGTATCAACTTAACAATTATTTACACGTCGTCTTTCAGCTAATTAAGAGACCACTATGGCGGGCACTAATTGAACGTTCAGCAGCAAAGCGTTGAATAATTACGGTGTTCGGACAAAACTGCATTCGCAGCGAGTTGCCGGGCGGAATGGACGCCCGCGCCATCCATAAAGTTGCCCGCCCGAACCATAGATCTGTTTGCTATCTGACTTTAATTATCTGTGGTTCGTGATTGGTGCAGTTAAACCAACGTTAGATACTATTTTGCAATGAATTATCTGGTTTTTGTAACATTATTGGTACAGTTTAAGTATGGAAATACTGTCCAGTTTTATTCCTGGGATAAAAGATATGTAGTTGACGTTGGTAAAAACGGTCTGTTGGTCCTTCCTAATACGAAGTATTATAGAGTTTTTCCATTAGAAGTTCTTCTGTATGTCCAGGGTCTGAATTAGTGCTTGGGGAACGGCAGTTCCATAATATATAACGTAGAAATTTAATACCCGAAAGATGGGTACGTAATAGGTGCGCCTCTATAACCTACATAATTTAGTTTGAAAACTGGCCTTCTAATCCCTCCCTGCCTTATCCAGCAAAAAAGAGAATATTAAAAAAAACAAATACGTACCGATCCCTTCTTCCCGATGACATTCTTGAGCTCGACTTCGTTGTCAGGCCAGAGACAGGCAGGCCTGACCCAGTCGGAGTACGACACGGGCTCACGGAGCTCCAAGATGGCCAAGTCACGGCTGAAGGTGCTGGCATTGTAGTTCGGGTTCACTATGATTTCCTTCACCTGGAAAATATATAAGATTGGTTAGGTCTTCCTTTTTTAATCGATGATAAGACATTTTTTTATTAAATGAGTTGGGTCTGGCAGGCGGTCACGCCAATCGCGGCATCTCTGGGGTCCTCAGAAGTGCAGTTGTTTTGGCACTTAGAAGACTCCAACATATGGGACATGGCTTGGCCAGGAGCGCCGTAATCGCACGGGTTGTCGGTGAGGTCTAATAAGGTTTCATTTGTTAAAATCATGAACTTCCAAACAAACTTTCATCCCCTATTTAATCATAACAGGGACGAATTTTCAAAAATAAAATAGATAGTGCAAAGAAATCTGTCATTGTGTCGACACAATCTGTCATTTTGTCGATTTCCTCCGTCAAAGAAATCCTTGTCTACGGTGGTCATGCTACGGGGGCTGTACAAAAGTTTAACGCTTCTGGAGCCGAAAAGTTGTTGTCAGTTTTGACGTTGTGCTTTGTCTGTCAATTTAAGAGTTTTGATATGCACGAAGATCTTTCAACTGACTGCTGTCGCCGCAAGCATTCAAAATATTGCAAACTTATTATTCGAATCAAGGTAATTTGCCACTGCTCTAAGTACATATGAGTATCTATATTCCACACTTAGTCATTTCACAGTTTATTTACTGTTAGCTATTAAGTTGACTAACCTGACTTTTGATCGATTCCCCCTTGTAGAACATTATTTTCTAACACATACCTTATAAACTGTGTGCATAAACTTTGAAAAGGCAATACCTATATTGTGTTCTTTCTAGGCTAGACCAAAGAGCAACACACTAAACATGCATTGTAAGAATGTTTATTAGTAAATAAATAAATAAGTTATCTAAATTTCGCTTTATTATGTAGTAGAGAAAACGAACTATATTAAAGAATTATGAAATTTTTATTTCAAGCAATGAACGAAAAACAATTTTAACGAGGAAACCTTGCAATTTCGCTTTTTTTTGTAATTGTACTTCCCTTATCTCAGCCTACGAAATGAGATCCCAGCCGGCACATATTAAATCAATATTCAACTCAGGATTGGACGTAAACGCGGGACAAGGTACCGGGGGTTACTAATTGTCACTAATATGACATTTAGCATCTGAGCCGGTGTCACTCATTCTACGTAATTATTGTATATTTTTGTTCGTCCATTTTCATTCTGTTGGCGCCAAAAAGAGTGGTCGCCATCTTTATTCTAATAATACTAGAAGATATTTTAGTTAATGTCTTAAGTAGTTTTAAAACCGATCGTTTTCATAAATTAGTCTGCTACTGATGCCCGTTTTGACTAAATAATACTAAGCGACAACTTAATGAGTGTCTCAGTATTTTTGCATTGTTGTAAGTTCTACTTTCATGGTCATCAGACGGACGTGAAGGTTTTAACAAATAACTGCCAGACACACTAGTAAATGTGCCTGAAGGTAGATCACCGTTGAGTACTAATCTATAGGCATATGGTCATGGATTACGGTCTAATAGCGAAATGTTAAGCAATTTTCCAAAATTATCAAGTTGAAAGAAAAAAATGGAACATTAACCTTTTGACCACCATTGTCACATATACGTGACAAGCAAGCGCGTGCCCTGTACACCAAACGACACAAATATGTGACAAAATGGTAGGTGAAATTGTGGCTTGGCGTGGAAGGCACTCGCGTTCGTGGCGTTCAAAAGGTTAAGGAGCTTAACCTTTTCAATCTTTGTACATACATTTTCAATGTTAAACACAGAAAATTTAGAATTGCTATTTACCAGCCGACTGACTTCTCTTATACGGAAAAGACTAGCCTATTTATTACAAATTATATTTAAAAACTTCCGAAATTGGTTATTTACATCGTAAAAAAAATAAAAAAACAATAAGCAGTCATTGAAACTCACAATTCAAAGGGTTTTGGAGGAAATTACTGATCCATTGATTCATAAGTTTAAAAAAATCGCCAGCACAACTACGTATTTGCGTAGTTGTGCTGGCGAGTTTTTTTCTGAACACTATTAATGTTTTTTAACTCTCAAAAGGCATTGCCGTTGGAAGCGCGTTACGCAATTACCCCGCAGGCCAGCAAACCATTGCCCATAAATTATTCCGCGTCCCACCAAACCGGCTCTATCAAAGGAGAAGCATCCAGAATCGATCAGCTGTAAATTAAGCAATGGACACGGAGAAACTTCTCGCCCTCAGTTAATTAATCTTGTTGATTTCTGATCCTGTTTTGTAATTCAGCAGCCGATCAGACAAAGGGTGCTAATTTATTTAAGTACAAATCGTATTGGAGGCTCGATATTGTTTAAAATAATTCGTAAACTTTCAGTGGGAATTTAAATCATTTTTTTATTTAGAGGTAAATCATAGATCAGTTTTCTTTTCTCTTTATTTAAAGGGTTTTGTTCAATTGGAAGATGTCGCCCTATAGATCAGTTGTGTTGTCAAATGTTATGTTTGCGGTTGGTTGTCCGGAAAAATAACAGCAAATTGGATTGGTTTGTTTAAGACAGGATATATTGAGTATTACTCTCCTTTAGTAATGCTAAAGTAAAGTTTGACATGATCATAACTTTATATTTTCTGGGTAAGTATTTATGGCCAAACTAATAAAAAAATCCACAGGTAAGTTCTCTATGCATAATCTGAAATAAAACTGTCCCATGCGAATGCATTTTTCCTTTACCGTTTACTAGAGCATATTTGTAGTGCTTCTCATTAAATTAAATATCTGCAACACTCTTTAGTTACCAATTAAAATCGTTTAATTAAAAGATTTTCGCAGAAGCGGGAAACCAATAGCGCAGTTGTGGAGTTTCTCAAGTGGCTGAATGAACAAATAAAAGCTATGAATGTTGAGCTGAATGTTGAGCTCAAAGTTTAAGAGTGCTCATTAGTGAGTCATAAAACTTTTGTAGTGGGAATAGAGTTCACAGATGAAGAAGACTCAGCTTGAAGAAAGTTTCTTTAACTGTGTATTTTTTTCAGCCTACGGGATCGCAGTTCTTTTGAACCACGATGAAGATAAGTTTGTTGGAACACTTTTTTACAGTAAATTAGAATTCGGGGACAAATTAATTCATAAAAAGATTTCAAACTTTCTTGCTTAATTGATGTTTATAGAGGTTTTCTTACAACAAGTACATTGTTTTGTGTTTTTCGTTGAATTATTCATTTGCTGACTAGTTTTATAACCTTAAAAGTGCTTAAGGACCCTTTTCTAATAAACGCCTCATTGTCGAAGTCAATGTTTATCCGTGGATGTATACTGACCTCACCTGGTGTCAGAGTTTTTATGCCGTCCATGGGCCTCTGACTTGGTTTTTTACATTTCGTCGAGAAATATCTCTCAGGCATGCTGATCCGATTCTCTCACGACGGTTTTCTTCACCGAAGCAAGTGATAATTATACAATATGCACATGAATCCGAAAAAGCAGAGGTGCGTGTCATGGGTTCGAAGTTGAGACCTATGACTTGGCAGTCCCACGGTCACACCACTAGGCTATCACCGCTGGCTTATATAACAGCCAACAACAGTTTTCAGTGTTTAACAGTTGATTTCAATTTAAAAAAACCAAAGCAGTACTTACAAATCTAATCTGCACTCCATCGACGGAGGTCCTAAGGTTGTGCTTCCCCAGGTAGACCGTCAGGGTGTTCTGGTCGACGAGGCGCTGTGAAGACTTCCTGGTGACGCAGTGAGCTGCCGTGATGACGTGTTTGTGGGACACCAGAGTACCTCCGCAGATGTATTTGTTGTCCACAGTCTGCAAAACAGAGTCTTTTGTTGATTAATTGCAATGCTTTTATTTTTTTCTGGTTTACAAAAAGGAGGATGGGCATAAATATAAAAGATTCGTTAAGTAGTCTTACAATATTTAGAGGTATTTTTAGTTGTTAGATGGAAAACCTTAAAAACTGCAATAACTCTAAAACAATCCATTTTCGACGCCATGTTATCGAGCCTTCGTTGCAAATTACCTGTATACACATAATGGGGTACATTTTTCAAGGCACGCATCGAATTTCAAATCACCATGTTATTTCGCCCAGTCTCCTTTTTTTGACCGATTCATCGTTCGCCAGAATATTTTCTGTAAATACCTAAAGAGGCCCGCAGGAAATCTAGAAAACCAGAGAATGGTCTTACATACTCTTACCTGAGTTTGGTAGAGAGCTATGTGCCACGGCCACTGTCCTTCCAAAGTGGGGGTACCGTTCACCACCAGCGGTATGGGGTTTAATACGACCTTTCCGCATTGAGACTGTGACTGCAAATTTAAGAAAATAATTACAGCCAGTTGTAATAAACGTTTGGCTGGTATTAGTAATGTTTTTTTTTTTCTATGATTCTACACGGTGCAATACCATTTTGTGGTCGACAATTCTTGGTTAAATTGTGGTCAGTGAAATTAGAACATAAGTCACGTATTAGATGAGTAATTAAAAAAAACATTTTATATTTGATCTTTATTAGAATCTGTAAATTAATCACCACATTTTTCGTAGCGAAGTTTTTAAAATATTAATTTGAGCTGGTTAGCCTTGCCTTGCTTCTTTATAAGATTTTTTGCTGCTTTATTGATTTATATTTTTCTGATATAAAGTTTCTAAGTAGGCTAAACATGTTAAGCTTAAGCTTATGGAATTCAATAAACTACCTGCATAAAATGGTTTACTTTAAAAGGGTTTACTTTTTGTCGCACACCTAGGATAGATCCTAGGTGTGCGACAAACAGTGAACCCTATAGGTACATGACAATTTTGTCAATGTTTTCTGCATTAGCTTATTAATTATTGGTTTCAAAACCACACAATACACAACTCATTAATGCGATAACATTAATTGATACATTATTTTCCATGCACAACGGAATCGGAACACGTTTGTCATCAAGATAGGAAATCCTGACCACAATAAATGGTCAATTGGAAAATATTAACTATCGACCACAATATGTCCAATTAATTTAAAACCTGATATAAAATTGAAAGTTGTATTAAGTTTTAGGTATAGGTAAGGTAAGTTATAATAGGAATTAATAAAATCAAGATGAATTATTTATTTGAAATGTTAATAATTTAGTAAACCTTTTACTTAATTGTCATTTGATCTAGTTTTTATTTTTTCTGTTACTTTGACAATGCTGATTTTTGAAATAATATGAATAACTTCAAAACTTGCACTTCAGCCGACTTATCTGTTCAGGCGGGAAAACACAGAACTAAAATAAATGTACCAAGTTTGAAAAATCGATGCGTTTTTTCTTGACCAGCACCGCACCTTGAACTGCACACTTAAAGTGGTCATACTGTAAACTTCTTTTAATAGGACAGCAGGCATAAACAAAACGGCATTCAATACAATATTATATAAGATTGACATTAAGTCACTGAAATGCTTATGCCATTCAAATTGAAAGCCTTGATAGAATTATGCAACGATTTGAAAGCGATTGACATTTGTCTAGGTCCTCGGGACACATGGAGAAGTTTAAGTAAAAGGTTTAAGTGAAATATGAGTTGGTAGGTATACAGAGCATGCTCAATAAGTTATTGTTTATCTATAGGACGTGGTTTCTTTACTTTCTACAAGTGCAAGAAGGAATAAATAAGCAAAAGATTCTTATCTCAATTCATAAGAGATTAGACGAAAGAAAACTTCTGAAAATATAATACAAAAGATATCATAAACAGTAATAAAGATACAACGCAGTTGTACTTTTATAGGTAATAAATTTATTATGCTAGTTTTGGCTGAAATAGACAGAGGGGTAAAAATGACCAGCACCCCAATTGCGTGACACACTTTTCTATGACAATCCAAAGGATTTTGAAGGAAACTCGTAATCCATTGCTTCATACGTTTAAAAAATGCATCTGACACGACCATGGACATAACGCAATGAATATTGTGGAATTGTCAAATGGGCATAAAGTGTGTTACGCAATTACCCCGCAGGAGGAAAATGACTAGGCCAAAATTCATTCACGCAAGTGTCCTGCAATTAAAATGATCATGCTACAAATCTTGCTAGATATTAAGATGTTTATGTCAAAGATGACTTTCGTTTTAAATAAGCAAAGCCTGTTTGTTTGCATTCGTAATAAAGGTAGTTTGATGTGAACTGAAGAACCAATGGTAACTTTAATTTTATACCTAATTTTATGCTTTCGCTTTTATGTAGATATCATATTTACCAACATGTTATGTTGCAACACGTGTCTTCTTTGGGTTGAAACCGGATTTAAATTAATTTGAACTTAAAAACTAGAATGTCTCGACTTCTCGGGGTTTACAGAAAAAAAAAATGGTTTTGGATTTTTTGCTCAGTTTTAAAAATTTGATTTATGTTCATAAATAACGATAATTTGCATATGTTTTTGTTTTTTAATTATAGTCTACAAGTGGATAAAGCGGGTCTGTTAATAACTCCATAAAATAGTTACGCGGTAAAAACAGAATTCAATATAATTTGTTTGGAAATCATGGTCAATTCTTGAACTCTATACCTCAAAAACGATATGTTTTTCTTTTTCTGGGTCGAAATATTTGCTGAAGCTTATAACTACATAACTGGTACAGAAAACAAGATGAGTGGGCAAAACTATACGGGAGCCATTCTCAACCAATACACTGACATTGTCTGGTCGTTATGTTATTGAAGGTGGGACCATTTTGCCCACTAGCCTTTGATCGGATGATTTTATAAGTGAAGGATCACCTACGTAATACTTTTTGTCGTTGTTTACTTTTTGTCATGATTTCTTTTGCTGAAGATTCTATATAAATATAATGATATTATGCAGCTACTTAGAGGAAATACTTTTATAGCGACCTTTACTAATGTTCCATTAACTGACTAGCTTCGAAACCCTCAATTTAGAACACATAAATAATAAAGGAGTACCTCAGTTATTAATGTTAGATACAGTGGCAGGAATACATCAGAGCCTAATAATTGCATAAGTTATAAGATAGTCTATCATCAGCCTATGAATATTGTAGTAAGACGATTCACTAGTGGAGACGGAAAACTAGTGACGTAATGGATATATAACCTACTATAGTTTTTAAAGTAAAGTAATTTAGTGAGAAAATATCGGATGACTTTGATGATTCCACTAATGTTTTTTTGGATTTACATACATACATACATAAACTCATGCCTTTTACCTATGCGGGTAAGCAGAATTCACAGAACGCCACCTGCTACGATTCTTACTTACTCCTTTTGCCTCGTCCACGTTCATACATCTGGTCATACACACACGCTGGTTGCGAGTACTGCGCACCTGACCTTTCTGAAGAACCTCACCAATAATATAATTTATGTTGGAAATTCAAGTTATTTTGATATCGTTTGGGCAAAACTAGCTCACATTATTAATTGTGTGAAGGAAAAGCAAGTTAATTCTTTAGACGTTGGAAGTCTGCAGGAAATGAGGTGATTCTAATGACAAGTGGGTTTCACACTACGCTCGTTTGTGACAGGTATGGCATAACTCAAAAATTTGAATTTGTTGTTGTTGTTGTTGTTTGTAGTTGAATATTACAAAAAGTAAGTACGAAATACGTAAAATAAAACTTTCATCTTTTGATAAATGGTTTCAACGCAAAAAAAAATATTAGCAATATAAGGTCTAACTATTCATACACGAAATATTTTCAGGGAATCATCTAACGGCTATTACGAAGCCATTTCAAGGGATTTTTTTTTTGTCTGAGTATATTTTTATAAAAAATAAATAATTTAAAATTATTTGACCCACAAAATAAATAGTAGCTCCTTATTTTTGAACATCCATTACGCTAGTTTACTACGTCGTATTTACCTAGTGTCATTGTTAGAATATGGGAGTAAAGATTTTATGCAAAAAGTCTCAAAAATTTTTAGAATTATAATAATTTCGTAAAAAAAAAACACTCTAATAATTTATTTTTTCGTTGCTATGGCGACTTTACGACTTATAGAAGTTACTCTTAAAGTTAGACCTTATATAATTTTTAATATAACTAAAAAATAACGCTGTCCAGTATTTCTTGTTTTTCAATAAGCGATTGGCCTTCCTAAACAAACGCATTCGATAGGTAGGTTACGATTTTTAAACGTACGTTACAAAAACATCCAAAATATTAAGTATTTAAAAGTAATTATTTAATGGAATAAAACGTGAGAAAACCTCGTCTGACGGTCTTAGATGATCATTTGCAACGGTCCAGTGCCTACACGTTACTTACTAGGTAATTATGTATGTCGATACATAAACAAGTGTAGGTACCTATATTGTAGTGTTGGGACTACGACAACACGTATTGATATAAGAGAATAGATCGAATATAAGGAAATATAAACGGATTACGCAATAGCCAGGAAAGTCTTTTATAAAAACTGGTCATCAATTTTCTTGATACAATACATCTTTAACACATTATTTTCTAACCTAGAGGGCTAATGTCTCTTTTTCAGACTATCATTTAATTCATAACGTTTAAAAAGGTGAATATTTGCATAAAGGTGGTCAACCTTTTAATTCTTCGACTGTATATTTAATTTTCAATTTGACCTTGTTGTAACCAGCTCTGCAAAGGTGCTTCATCTTAAATGTATTATAATATTTCTCAAAGGTTGTTATAATATTATGTAGCTTTTTCCTTCTAGGAACTTATTAGGTATGCATGGAGGCACCACTTTTGATTGGCTTGTGGTAGATGGTCTATTAATACTCAATACTCAAGTTTTTATTGCTTAAGTTTTTATTATTAAATCAGTTGAAAAGATATATATGTATTTTACTTTTTAGCATAGATGATCGTTATGTAATTATAGCCATTAGAATCTTCAATTTTGTAATGGGTATCTTTCCGTATCAATTAGTAAAATTTGAAATCCGTACAAATACAAAATTGATGACAGTAACAAGCTCAACTCAGGGGTTTAAAATGGCCGCTTTATCATAATCATAATAGGATAATAATATGAATTACGTTACAATTCGTAAAATGGTGTGACCATTTTACGAATTGTCAAAAGACATTTCATAATATTTCAACAACACAATTCATATATTCATTTGATAAAGCGGTCGTTTTAGGCCCCTTGATATATAATACCAATATAGAAAAACAATATGATGAGCACAGCGCATTGAAATAATACTTGTTTAGTAGACAAGGCTAATTTTAAGAAGGTAGATGATATAGTTTGTTGAATATAAACGTTACCTATATACCAATTTTATTAGATTCTATTCGAATTGTTTTGATTATTGGTATTATCTAGCTAGTTACCTAAATAAAATGTAAGTACATATCAATTTAATCCAATGTTTTATTTAATCTACTCAATTACTTTTTTATTGGTGTTCTTAATTTAAATCACGCGAAGTTTGGTTGACTTTTTTTTTCACACCTTAACAATATTTAACCTATAGGTAGGTTATTTTAGGTCCCTGTATTATCAGTAAGCACAAAATATCGTAAAAAGAGGTTTGAATTATTTGACCTGCCTGATTTCGCCATTTTATTTTATTTTAAAATAGCGGCCACGCATTGAACCTGTATTATCAATAGCTAGAAACAAGTTTTTTATGAGACAAAGTCTTCTAAAGCGTTATGTTTTTGAGATATACCTAAGCTATCAAAATTGTACTGACAGGTTTTATGCATGGAGTATTCCTCAAAGCGCAACTATTTTTAACGACTAGTTGCACTCACAAATTCAAATTAAAAATATTATATTTTTATTCCTCAAAGCACAAACATGATTGAAAATTTTTTAATGAATCCATCATACCCCTCTCTATTTTTCATCATGGTTGCGCTTTGAGAAATAAATGTATAATATTTTTAATTTAAATTTGTGAGCGCAACTAATGGTTGCGCTTCGAGGAATAATTTAGTTGCGCTTAAAAATAGTTGAGGAATACCTCTTATGCATAGCCGGTCTTTAGAAAATAAACTAAAATGGTGGAAGCTAGGCAGGCCAGCCTTCATAAAAAAATCTCCCAACCCCATTGTCTTTCCCTTCACTATCAAAATGCGTTAAAACTTAAAGATAAAACGCCCTTCAACACTTTCACAGAAAATGTCATTAAAAAAAAACATCTTCCGGTATCTTCTAGAATGCCTACAAATTACGATACGGATACGACAAAACATGTTTTACGCACGTGCTTTGTTTGAATCTAGACATAAACCCAATAAAGAATGTTGTGTGAAAGTCTTTCATTACAAGATATGTTTGAAGGTCACGTAATAATGTGTTTTTTTACACAATTAACGAGACGCTAAAATGGGTTTTGATTTTAGTTCGAACCCGGATGTTTTCGTGTTGTAAAGTTAAGTTATTCGGTAAAAATAATAATTTCGTTATTGTCGCACTAGTGCCGATATGTTCTTTTTACAGATCTTATCTTTATAGTCATCGTTTCCGGGAAAGACTTTCAGGAAAATTGTAGGATTTTACCCCTACGATTCTTAGAAGACATAACTCAACTTTTTAATTTTATTTTTCTGAAGAAATGGCATTGGTTGTTATTAACTGGAAAAACTTTAAAGTATTAACTACATATATACTATGCATCAAAAATGCGTGATGATATCATCATAATCGTGATAAAAACCTGCTGTTCCATATATCTATTTTTAATATTACAAAGAAGTATAATTTGTTTGTAAGTTTGTATGTAGGGGGTAATCCCCGGCACTAATAATCCAATTAAAAAAATTCTTTCACTGGCAGAAAGCTACATTATTCGCGGATGCTATAGACTATAAATTATATTTATATCATGCATATTAGCCGAGCTATGACAATTTTTGCGACGAAGGTTTTATACAGGTAGGTTTAAAAGTATAAGTACATATTTTTCTCAGATGTATATGTAGTTTTTGCCCTAATTTCAAATAAATTCAAACTCTTACTTAAAGTAAAAGCATCAAGCATAGTTCAGTCCCTTGTTTATCTTGGTGCCCAAATGAGGACGCTAGTTCGATAATGACATTTACCAACATCACCGACGGTGACCTTTTGACATTTGTCACAATTGCTACAAGAGACGTTGAACAATATTAATAAAACAAATATGAACGAGTTTTTATTGAACATTTTGTTTTTTCTTGTTTACTTGGAAGCTGATTCTTATACCCGTATCTACAGTCAAATTAAAGTAATAGGGGGCTATCGCGAATGAATTCGCCACGAGGCGTTCGTGAAGTAAGGTCTTCAGAAAAGTCAGATGTCATAGAGTGTTCGCTTGTTGTCCGTTTTTTTAGCACGTATTTCTACTAATACTCACGATTGTGTCCAAGATTGAGCCATTCCTTATTAATTATGACTTGAAAATTTTAAATAGCAACTTAGGATCGAATTTGTTAGTACTTGGAGCAAGAATGATTTTTTAATATTTCATACTTGCTAATTTTAGGGACAATATTGTAAATATGTATCTAAAGTTAACACTATGTTGTTGTACGTAATAAAATAAACTGTTTATGAAGTTATTGGCATTTTAAAGTATTTAATAGAATGAATGACAGGACCTTACTCGCGAGTGGCGCCATCTGGTGAGCTCATAAACGGTAGCCCTCATTACTTGAGTTTGAGTAATTACTTGTGGAACATGGAACCGTCACAGTAGTCAAAGCTGGGAATTCTAACTTTTGTCAATTCTTACTTCAAGCAATTACTGAACTACAGACTAAAAATCGTCACAAAAAATGGCCTTTACTTATAAAAGTCATCACTTTGTATTGTATATAGATACGGATGTTAGATTTTAGAGATGGATACATTGATTGTAATAAACAATATCCTCTAGCTTTCATATCTAGCCCAATATCTCATACCTATTAATAGTAACTTTCTAGACAAGTCTTATTTGTGACGTCATTTGACAGTTCTAGTGTCATTTAAATATCGAACCTGACTCACTCAACCACGTCCAGTATGCTAATAATGTAAATAGAATTAATTTAATAGGCTGTGACAAGACATTTGTAAATAATACATAAAATAACTAAGTTCAAGGGAATCCCTGTCAAACACACAAGAGGCAAACCCGTTATAATAAAGTTTTTATAAAAAAAAAACCATTTAGCACCTAGTATTTATAAAACTTTTCCTCATTTTTTTTTTTGGTCTGTCTTTGTTTCATTAAAGTATTTGGCACCTCTACCAATTCCGCACTTTGGCAAATTAAAAAGATAATTCTGATATCATGATATCATGTTTAATATTGTAATTTAGGTACGGTCAAGGAGCGAAAATGAAAAGGAGCGGTTCAAATATTGTCATAAAGTAGCCGGAAAAAAAATAAGACTCAAATCAAAAAAGAAACCTCAGCTTGCCCAACATTTTTATTCCTTGACTGTACGTCATTACTCGTGTTGTTTCTTTTTGTAATTGTTTCTAAGTTCGATCCAAAGTTTTCAGTCAGTTCACATAAAGTTTCAGGAAAGGAAGAAATAAGCAGAAAGATAGAAAGACTCACCTGCCCACCAGGGCTGTTAGAGTTAGGTGATTTACTAGGTAAATGTATATAAGCAGGTCCCGACCAGTAGTCATCAGAATCACTGAAAATACAAAATGTCATTAAAAAACTTCTTAGGGTCCCGATGGCAAAAAGTTCAAATTATTTGGCCAAAAAATCTGTAATGCGAACTCCGCTCAGGTCAGTAAGTGGAGTTTGAGCAGTCGAACATAAAAAATCTTATCTAACACTAGAATATTTTTAAATAATAAAAAAATCTGACCCTAGGTTAAGGCTACATGGAACAATAAATCTGAATAAAATCATTTAACAATATTTTTTATAGGTAATTAGAATTTAAATAATAGTATATATTTTTGTTGTTACAAGAAAAAGATATGACAGACACTGCATAACCGGTTTTCAATTGAGTGAATGCAAATGTATGACGCAAAAAAAAAAAAATTACTGTTTAGGAAAATTTCAAAAAACTGAGTTGAACTTAGGCTTAACGAATATGGGAATCAAAATCAGCAACGACTTTGTCAACAGTGCCATTGGGAAGGTCGATCAAAGCTTATAGTAGATGGCGTGTCCATAGCTAGGTCCCAAACTGACCAATGAGGTCAACCTATTTTGAAATGTAAAACGACACTAACAGATTTACAACCAATGACGATTTTCGGAACTACTGGTAGCTACACTAGCGCTATTAATTTCACAGTTATCTTCTCTATTTAAACGAACAAGGATGTCGGGAATACAAAAGTGAGATAAAATAATGGTACTTGCCTTACTGATGGCTTCGGCCTCGAAGATCCTGGTCGCATAGTGGTCAGGAGATAACCATTGTCCCTGTCCCTGTCCCTGTCCTGATTCTGGGAGTCACCGCTTGGGCTATAACAAAGACATAAGGTGAGTCATGTACAATCAGGGAAATCAATTGTTATGCGGATTGATGTTGTGTCAATTTGAGTTACAAGCCATTCCACGGGATTGTCACAAGTAACATTTTATTCTTTGAATTTGCCAGAATGATTAAAGATATTTTACAATATGTTAAATAAAGACTAGGCAGATGATGATGACAATATGTTAATTTTTTTTTGACAGAGTTTTTTTGACAAATTGTATAGTGACTATCAGAAAAAACATCATAGAAAAATTAAAAAAAATGTGACGCTATGCCATGCCACTTGTAGCTATTTAAGTCGCGTTTTTCTGTATATCATATTTAAATAAATGTCTTTGCGGGCAATTTAAGTTAAAGTTTGGTTAAATTCAATTTACTAAGCAATATTTGCGTTAACTTAGAGAAGATAAAATGGACAGGCAGGTATAAATAAGCATCTGATTAAAAACAGTGAAGTCTACTTATGAAAGCTTCGGATTGTCTTAGATACAATTAGAAGTAAACTATAACACATTTTGTTCAATTATTGCACCAGTCCGGTGCAATTATTAGTGGTTCCTGATAATGGAATCATTATGACGTAACTGATTGTTTTTTTGTTTTTTCCATAATCAAAGGTAGAATTAATCACCGAGCATGCGGTACAATGTAATTTGTACGACAGTGGCAGATAGTACAGGATATTAATGATTGTTGTCATCAATTGCTCATTACGACGTTGTTACCTACACTGGTGTAGGACGCCATGATGAATTTATTTCGGCTGTGATGTCAATTATGTTTAGCTCTGGTTGCTTGTTTACTTTTGTTGTATGCTCGCTTATTAACGTGCCAATAGATTTTTGCTCGATGTTTCAACAGAAGGGTTAAAGTGTTTATTCTAATTTTCAGAGATTTTTCCACTATCTAAATCCGTATAAATCGGGCATAATACAAAGGCATCTTTAGGATAGGCAATTTACGTCAAAAAATAAGGCAAGACCAAGGGCTCCATTTTAGAGCCCGCCACAGACGCGAAAAATTTGACGTGTCTCCAAAATGGAGCTTTCAACAATAGAAGGGGTTTACATTTTTTATTACAAAGTCATGTAAAGTTTACTTACATATTTAGAATAGCATTGTTGCTGCCTGAAGGTCTTTGGAAAACCGGACTAGGAGACTCTCTAGGTGGTTCCATTATCGGTTTTGTTTCAATCCCGAAGTTAGGCCTCTGCGTTTCTGGTCTCTGTGTTGGCCGTCTTCCATTATTGCCTTCGACTATATCAGGTCGGTTGACAGCAGGTTGTGGACTGTTAGCATTGCATATCTCCCTGCCATTCAGTCTTATAGTCAGTAGTCTCGGGGTCTGGTTCAGAGGATTGTACTGTACGAAGAAGCGCACTGCCGTAGCGGGGCCGGGGTTGATCTGCATGTCAGAGTTCTCAATTTTGAAGTCCTTGTTGTCCTGTGTGGATACGTCTCCTACCCAGTTCTGAAAGAGATGGGAGACTTTGAAACTACTTCGTTCAAACTTACATACATATTATCATTGTCTTGTTTCATCTACTGCGAGTATAGGCTTCCTCCCTTTAATGTCACAAGGCTATGTTCAGAACTAGCTGAATTGAGCAAACACCTAAAGATATGATTTCAACATTTAGCAAACATCAAAAATGTATGACGCATAGCATCGTTTTAAAGATGTTCTTGAGACTCGAACGATTGGAATAAAAAGCTGTTCTGACATAGATTTTGTCTTTTTGAAAATAAAGAAGTTGCAAATATGTTGCTAAACTGGATATCAAAGAAGGAAAACGATTCAAAAATTTCAGTTGCTTGAAACTGCAGACTGATTGTGCAGATTGTGTGTGTGTGTGTGTGTGTGTGTGTGATTGTGTAAGTATGTCATAATAACATACTTTAAGTTCAAAAAATATTAGCTTGTTAGTATCACGATTAATTATGTTTTTTCAAGATGACTAGCAATACCGAATTATATAATTTTGAATATTTGGAATACTGTAATATAATAATAAGTTTATTTCGTAATCAACAGGTTTTAACAGAAACATTGTAGAGGCCTTCTTTTAAGTATGGAAATACCTGTAACAGAAGACCTCCCTCTTACATATTTATGAGCAAACATTTTACAAAGCCTGAATGAGTAAAAACTAGCAATTTGGTTGAACATTGGAGGTCAGATCGCATTCGTATCACAGTACTGACATTCAACTGCGCTTGGTTGAACTGGAATGTGATTTCAAATTATGAGAAAAGACTACATAAATGATTGATCCAAACATGAAGAAGGACATAATTATGGATTTTTTTCTTCCCATAAAACTTGAGGGGAGCCATTTCCAGTATTATTTTCAGAGAGAAGAGAGGAAAAAATTTGGAGTGGTGGGCAGAAATTATCCCATGGTCATGTATCTACTGCCAGGAATAAAAGTATCCTGTGAACCAAAACCTTTCAGCTGCTATGGTGTAAAAAGGTAACAGACAGAGAGATAGACCGACAAAGAGAGTTACTTTCGTCATCATCTGCCTAGCCTCTTTCGAACTAATGTTGGGGTCGGCTTTCAGTCTCCAGTCTTCCAGCCAGAACAAAAGTATTTATGTTACTTACTCCAAGTATATCAGCCTTGTTATCGAGCACGATATTGAGCCACAGCGAGTGAAGAGTGCTGTCTGTGGACAGGTTGACGACTCCGTACCACCGACCGGGCTCCGAGCCAGGCGGCTCGTACTGGAACACGTTAGGGCATGGCGATAGGGGCGTAGATCCGGAGTCCTGCTCTAGTGTGGGAACTGCTAGCAATGCCAGGATCGTGCATAATGGGATTATCTGTGGAGAAAAAGATTGCAGTCACAATAAGAGCGGTATTACCAACTGCCTAGCCTTTTCCCATTTTCTGATATGGCAAAAGTACCGGTCGATTTTTTTTTTTGGTTGTGGCCTTTCTCAGGTCAAACTCAGGTCAAACTCAGGTCAAACAGGTTGCTAGCCTGTGGGTACCTTGAGACCTTGAGTGTGAGGCCTCCAGCCAGTGAAGTCAATAAAGTTCCTATCGCTAAAATATATGGTGAACCAAAATAGCTTTTATTATAAATATATATATGGTAACAAGTAACGAGTCGCACGGGACCGGTCAATGTGGCGACACTTGGGGGAGGCCTATGTCCAGCAGTGGACGTCTTTCGGCTGAAATGATGATGATGATGATGATGATATGGTAACATTGATGACATACATTTATTTTGTGTATTATGGAGGTTAATGAAAATTGGCGTTATGAAAGTGGTCGTTTGGTTGGCTATTTTGAATATACATAACAGCAACTAGCTGTTTTGTTAGATGATCAGTGGTTGAGACGGTTTATGAAGGAGCCTTTTTGTCATTTATCAGGTTAAGCGTGTCTCAAACTTATTATCTATGTAACTTAATTTACATTTGGATTTTTGGGAGAAGAATGATTTTTCTTCAGACTCCTTATTTTTGTTTCTTTTAGTTGGTTTCCAGCATTTTATTTTGGCCATAAAATTCTAAAAGTAGTTCTTAAGTGGGATTATTACTTACCTACTTTCATAAAGAAAAATATCGAACATAAAACATTGCAGATGATGGCAAGATGCTCAAGTTCAAGTACCTAAGCAAGTTCACTTTGCGATATATTTAGAAAACGGGTTGACTTGAGGAGAATGCCGGCGATCGCGATGTGGCAAATAGGACGCATGAAGTAACTTATACCATGAGATCAGTATATTGTGAAAAAATATCGGCAAAACTGTTGAGTTATCTCGTCTCGGTTATTTTGGCTTTGAAAACTTTTGTGTCTTAGAAAAAAATAGTTGTAGTTTTCAAAAGACGAGTGAAAGAACAATATCTTTCCATTTTATTAGTTACTAGCTGTTGCCCGCGACCTTCGTCCGCGTGAAATTTTAGCCTATAACCTTCCTCGATAAATGGGCTATCCAACACTAAAAGGGTTTTTCAAATCGAACCAGTAGTTCCTGAGATTAGCGCGTTCAAGCAAACAAACAAACAAACAAACTCTTCAGCTTTATAATATTAGTATAGATTTTATTGTAAATTAGCAACCCGCCCCGGCTTCGCACGGGTGCAATATACAACATTATTTTTAGTATATGCGATACCCGAATATAGTTTGTTCAGAATAAGTAACTGAATCGATTCGAATAATTTTCAAACCATGTTATATTTTTTCTTAAAAATATTTAAAAAAGTTAAAAGTTGGATACTGAGCGACTTTGAGTACCTATCGCAATAATTTAGGTACCTACTGCCAAATTGTTTTTATCAATGAGCTCAAGACGAAGCTGGAGGCGCGCGTTGCGTGGTGACCTCGTTTTTGTGCGGACAACTAGGTAACAGAACATGCTTATAACTTTGTGATTTTTCATGATACAGTTTTGAAATTATGTACATAGATTCTTTACATAAAAATACTAGACACGTGTATCAGGTTTCGCATATACTAAAACTAATGTTGTATATTGAATCACTCTATCTATTACTGAAAACCGCATCAAAATCCGTTGCGTAGTTTTAAAGATCTAAGCATACATAGGGACAGATAGACAGTGGGAAGCGACTTTGTTATATTATGTAGTGATTATAGTGTTGTTATTTTTTGTCTTTGTATTTATAAGTATGTTAGTATATTCTTATATGGTATATTATTATATTTAAATATTTCTGCTTTATGTGTTATGTATTCCATTTTCTCTTCTTTTACACACTATATCTACATCTCTTTTTTTAGTATCTCCTTTCGCAGGTATGCTGGAAGAGATTTCTTTAGAAATAAGCATCACCTTTGTACCATTTTCTGTTCCTTGCTTCTTTTCTGTATTTAGTGTGTACATAAATTGTTAAATAAATAGTTTTCTTCTAGGTAGATGGAGATACCGTATTCACCATTTGCCAGCAGAAAATAGAATCTTCCTACCCTTGACAAATATTTGTATATGGCATACATAGTCAGCGTACAATGTTCCCACTGCTGGGACAAAGGCCTCCAGCAAGTGAGACAGAAAGGGGAGTCATCCACCACGAGGGCCCTGTGCGGGTTTGTACGATGTAGTTACAACTATAGATTTTATTATTTCCTAGAATTTATTGTTTTATCATTATTTTGCATTTTTAAACAGGTGTTAACAATGCAGTTATCACAAATATATACCACCTTCTTGGTATCTAGCTATATGATACGACTACATTATATAATCAGCAATTTTATGTAATGTCCTATACGTTACTTGATGAAGGAAATAATAGTGTAAAGTATTTATGAATAATTGAATAAGCCTTGTATCTCGTACCTCGCACATCATGCCTTGTTGCGATCAACATGATATTGTAGTGATATAATGAATGGTTAATACACAGTTATGCACGAGTAGTTTTTTTACGTTTATAGGTACTATTTTCTGGATCTGTTTTCAGTAGTATCGAGGAAATTAATGGGTCTTTCAGCCATATTCATGAAATCAGTAACTAAAGCTCATTTTAAAGTTTTCTTCTAGGTCAGTATTCAACGGTAAGTTGGTAAATCATCTGTCTATAGCCTGTTTAGTCTTACTCTGAGTGCTGCTGAATATTTAAAAAAAAAAAATTGAAGTGACTGCCTATCTGACCTCCGAAATTCAGTAATTGGATAAGACGATACCTCTTTCTTCAAAGACGTTATTAAAAATTTTCAGTATCGCCCTGATTTTACTAGAAATACTGAAAAGTTTGTTTTCTTGAAATGAAACGTAGACAGGTGAACTCCCAATTAAATGACCAGTAACGTCTTTGCATACAGTATCAATAGTACATTATGAAATAACTGTGGAAACTTTGTTATTGCATTCGAGACAGGAAATTCAAAAAAAATATTACTACCATTACTAAAAATATTACTTATTACTACTAAAAAATATTTGAAATGTCTATTTTTCATATTAGGCTGTTTAGCGACATCATACCTTTGCTTCTTCTTCAACCTGGCGTAAGCAAAGCGCGGAATAAAGCAGATTAAATAATAGTTTCATAATAATTCCTGACAGAAATACTTTCCGTTCTAATATTTTATTTCTTCGAAAGTGTATTAATATCGTCGTTTCATACGCGTGGGGATTTGTAACAGCAGTTCTCGGCTCCATAACACAGAGTTTCCCCCACTTATATCAAAATGTATTTCCCGCTCAAATCTGACACATGTCAACAATTCCGACATAGGGGCAACAAAACAAGAGAACATCAACTCACACAATTAGTAATCGTACCAGAGCGTTCCCGTTAACAGGATATTACATAATCAGCCAGTTAATTCGCCACAAAACACTCCTCATGTTACTTGGCAGAAATCCTCTGATTTCACCCTTTCTTGAGATTGGGGTCATATGAGTAGAATAGGTATTTTAATGTAATGGTTTTCATAATGTTATAAAAGCCTTGCCAGAATTGAAACGCATTTAGTATGATTTGTTCCTATTGATTTCCTTGATCCTACTGATTGATTGTTCCTATTCCACTATAGGTACAGCATTATTTTTAGTATATGCGAAACCTGAATATAGTTTGTTCAGAATAAGTAACTGCATCGATTCCAATAATTTTTAAACCATGTTTTATTTTGTCCCAGAAATATTTAAAAAAGGCTACAAGTTGGATACCGAGCGACACTAAGTACCTATCGCAATCATTTAGGTACCTACTGCCAAATTATTATTATCAATGAGCTCAAGACGACGCTGGAGGAGAGCGCGCGGCTGCGCCGCGTGGTGACCAAGTTTTTGTGCGGACAGCCAGGTAACAGAACAAGTTTATAACTTTGTGATTTTTCATGATACAGTTTTGAAATTTTCTACATAGATTCTTTACATAAAAATACTAGACACGTTTTTCAGGTTTCGCATACACCAAAACTAATGTTGTATAGGACCAGAGCGGTAGCTACTGAAAATTTCGAAAACTAAAGACTTTGTTTTAACAGTATTCGAGTGCGTTGAACACAAAAAAGCGGTTTGATACAAAAATTCAAGAGATCAAATGTTGAAGAAGTATGGATACCTTATTATTACATGGGACTTACAGACAACTGGCGAAATTGATTTTGATTTTTGATAAATCCTAACTAATCTATACTAATATTATAAAGCTGAAGAGTTTGTTTGTTTGTTTGTTTGAACGCGCTAATCTCAGGAACTACTGGTTCGATTTGAAAAATTATTTTAGTGTTAGATATCCCATTTATCGAGGAAGGTTATAGGCTATAAAATTTCACGCGGACGAAGCTCGCGGGCAAAAGCTAGTATTACATAAAAATGCGAAAGTAAGTTTACATTTTCACGTCTAAACCACTGAACTGATCATCCGGAAATGCATAAACGTTGTCAGGTGTACAGATACGGACATGGGATACCTATCATCCTTAAAAAAGAACTGTTCCCGAGGAAAACTACAATAACATTCTTATGATAATAGATGGCGCCACGTGTCTTTCGAATCATGATAAAATTATATTATTATAAAAACTTTAGCAGTGTATTAAGAGTTTTAAAAAAATTATTAAATTCTAAATTAACGCGAGCCGCGGGAAAAAACCGATAATTATCAGAATAATTTTGAATCCTGTTTAGAATCATTGACTCGATATTGGTTGTGTTTATAACGTTCGATAAAAAAGGACCCGTTGCAGTATTGGCCTTTCACAAAAGTGCCTACCTGTATCTTGTGTACTAGTCAGCTCCATCGTATTTAAAGGTTCGTTGACCAACTTTCAACGGGTTTTCTGGGGTGGTTTTTTTTTGACTTTCGTATCACCGAATCCGGGTCAACACTGTCAGCATTTTTGCAAGCTTGGTCGTCTTTGAGCTTTTGCAATAACTTGTAAACTTGTTTTAGTATGAAACCTGATTTGTAGCAAGATGTTTCAAACTTGTTTTTATTTTAACCTTTTTACTGAATCTTGAACTAGTACAACTCCACACTTTGTAAGTAGCTAGCAACAACATATATACAGGGTGTCAGGGACAGCCCTCCACAAACTGGTGGGGTGAATACAGTATATCATACTAAGATGACAGGTACAAGAAATTATTTCAGGAATGTTATGGGAATCTAATAAATTTGATTTGTTTTATTCCCTAATATGCAATGTATTGTTACCGTGGCAAAATGCACATAGCGAACGGCAAGCGCAAAGGCGAGTTCGATGAACTCTGTAGCTAGGCAGGAAGTGAACAGCTGATTTCACGTGTCGTTCGTTAGAGTATTTCAACATTCATTGTTGGATTTTTGATTTTAACTCTATTATTTACATAAATGGAGTACTGCTTACAGGGAATGTAATTTTACATTGTAATAAAGGAAATAGTAACTGAAGGAAAACAAAAAAAAACCGAAGGAAAATTCCAGTGGAATATGATTCAAAATAAAGAGCTGAATGCTTCCTGTCAGTTTGTGGAGGGCTGTCCCTTACATCCTGTATAGGAATACTAGTTTACAACCTGTGTTAATAACGGTCTATCGGTATTTTACCTGATATTACCTACATGACTTTAACAAATCTGGTGAAATGAAGATGACCTGCTTGGTGGAGCAACGATTTCCACAGGGTGGCTTGTAGTAGCTCCATAAAAGTTGCCGAGTATCGAGATGAAATGAAATTTGAGAAGCCTAATGTGTCCAGTAGTGGACTGATGAGGGTATACAACATTGTTTTTAGTATATGCGAAACCTAAATATAGTTTGTTCAGAATAAGTAACTGAATCGATTCCAATAATTTTTAAATCATGTTTTATTTTTTCCCAAAAATATTAAAAAAAGATTAAAAGTTGGACACCGAGCGACTTTGAGTACCTATCGCGCTAATTTAGGTACCTACTGCCAAATTATTATTATCCATGAGCTCAAGACGTTTTTGTGCGGACAGCTAGGTAACAGAACAAGTTTATAACTTTGAGATTTTTCATGATACAGTTTTGAAATTTTGTACATAGATTCTTTATATAAAAATACTAGACACGTGTATCAGGTTTTGCATATAGGTACTAAAACTAACGTTGTATATACTTTATACAGTGTGATGTTATGTTCTACTAGGTAATATTATAAAGTAATGAATTTATAAATACCTCAATGATTATGTTTTAAACGATGAATTCGTTCGATTGTTTTGTTTACAAGTCACAGTTAATTTCGTAGTTTTTCCTATTAATGTTGTATTTGTGGTAGTAAATGACGATTTTGGGTTTTTTTTTTCTTCTTAGTAACTTTGTTTTTAAATAAAAAAATCTCGTAATCTTTTTTAATATATTTGAAGCTGGCAATATCGTCGTCGAGTATAGTGCAAATCCGCGGAACTAGCATTGGATAATTCCGCGTATCCGACAAATGTAGCCAATTTCAATTACGCATTGTCGTAGTGACTAAATTAATGAATTTAATAGATTTCTACTGTTAACAATACATATAGAACACATGAATTGTTACTATTCATGTAAAAATCAGGTGAAAAGTCGTTGAAAAATAAAAACTTCCCCTGTAAAACTACACGTAGTGCAGATACGCGCACTTTACGTATGGTAGATGCGCGGATTGGCACTATCCCCGACGATATGGAGAATAAATAGAAAACCGGTAAGTGTAGTCATTAAAAGTGGTCGCCGCAATAAAGTTTTGTGAGCACCCTGTTTAAGGTAACCGGTTACCGCCAGCAACCACCCAGCAACCAGTCTGTAGTTATTTGCAGCCAATCGACTTGATGTAACGGTGTATGTACCTAAGTGAAGATGCAATGTGTAATTTACTTATGCCAAGGATGCATCAGATGAGACTGTAAAGTTCTTGTTCTAAACTAAACTTACATTTTTGAATTTGTTCAATGAAATGGACCATCATCTGTCTAGCTTTTAAGTAACTATGTTGGGGTCGGATTCCAATCTAATAGAATACAGCTGAATACCAGTGTTTTACATGGAACGACTGCCTATCTGACCTCCAAACCCCAGTTAGTATACTGGGTAATACGATAGTCCTTGGTAAGACTGGCTTTCGGACTTTTGGGCCACTGACCATCTGTAATAACTGTCAAAGATCTACAAATGACAGCCGGGACCAACGGCTTAACGTGCTTTCCGAGGTACGGAGGAAACTCGGTATATATCCACGGATTGACCCAGGCAAGCGCGGCTTAACCTGAAAATCGACCAGAGATGCAGTCATTATTTAATTCAATGAAATGGATACTAAAGAATTATATTGACACGATTTACATCGTGAACGTAAACGAAGTTGAATGAATATGTGAAGGATTCATTAGTTAGCGTTCTGTAATTTCTGGCTACAACCATAAAAAAGGCGTGAGTTTATGTAGGTACTATAGCTTATGCCCGCGGCTTCGCCCGTGTATAGTTCGATAATTGTCCCACGGGATCATACTACCGGAATAAAAAGTATCCTATGTGTTAATCCAGGTTATAAACCATCTGTTCAATAGTTTTTGCGTGAAAGAGTAACAAACATCCATCCATTCATTCATCCTCACAAACTTTCGCATTTATAATATTAAGAAAGAAAGATGAATTTCGATATTTAAAGCACGTTTTATGCCATGTTGGATTTTCAACGTTGAAAATCAAACATTGCTCTTTTAGCGTTTAGCCAATCATATAGCTGTCATTTAGTGTTCGAGGAAATGGGAAATAGAGGTTTATGCACTAAATGTACAGATACTGAAAGCTTCATCAAAAGGAATATACACATTTTTGAGCGCGACTTTTAAGTCGTCATCATTCTCCTGCCCTTATCTCAATTCATTTGGGGTCGGCGCAGCATGTCTTCTTCTTCCATACTTCTCTATTAATCGTCATCTCATCAGACACCTCCTTTCTAGCCATATCATTCTTTACACAGTCCATCCATCGTTTTTTTGGTCTTCCTCTACTTTTAGGTATGGCATTAAAATTTGCCCAAAACTGGGTTTTGATCAGTTTTGAATTCAAATTATAGATACAACACTATTTTTAGTATATGCGAAACCTGAATGTAGTTTGTTCAGAATAATTAACTGAATCGATTCCAACAATTTTTAAACTATGTTATGTTTTGTCCCAAAAATATTTAAAAAAGTCTACAAGTTGGATAACGAGCGACACTAAGTACCTATCGCAATAATTTATGTTCCTACTGCCAAATTATTATTATTAATGAGCTCAAGACGGCGCTGGAGGCGCGCGCGCTGGCGCGCAGCGTGGTGACCACGTTTTTGTGCGGAAAACTAGGTAACAGAACAAGCTTATAACTTTGTGATTTTTCATGATACAGTTTTGAAATTTTGTACACAGATTCTTTACATAAAAATACACGTGTATCAGGTTTCGCATATACTAAAACTAATGTTGTATACTTTTAACGGGTCGTCCGTTAAAAGTCAACATTTCTAACTACAATAAAATCTTCCGAAAACAAGCACTCTTTTTATTTCAGAAGACACAAGATTTTAAATTGAATAAGCTTCAATAACGGGGATTTACCTACTAGAAACAATATCCTGTTTATAATAATACTTTAATTGCGTGTGTAATTAGGAAAACCGATCTTTACAAACATGTTATGATATGGTAGGCTGAACGCACATAAAGCAGCCAAAAAATAAAATGACGATATCGTTCCAAACATGGAATTTAGCTTGTTTTTACCTCAAAACATGGGGCTTGCAAAAAATACCATAATATTAATTATTTCATTTCGATTTTATTATTTGCTTTACGTTAACGGAAGGAGTTTAATTCATCAATCATCAAATATTCAGCTGCATCTGGTTAGACTGGAAGCCGACCGCAACAAAGTTGGGAAAGCCTAGGCAGATTAACGCTCATCAGGGGGTTACCATGACGTCTTAAAGCAGGAGTAATTCTAGTGTGGGAAAGAGAGAGAGTTATACAGGTCGTCTAGCGCCATCTCTTTCCCACACTGGAATTACTCTTGCTTTAAGACGTCATGGTAGACCACCTAAATAGCTCTAAGAAGGATAAAGTAAAAAATCGTGAAGAAACCTGCAGCATGTCTTAGAATCGACCAACCCGCAATGAGCTCGCGCGATGTCCCAGCAGTGGGAATATTACAGGATGATGAATATTTATTTACATCACACCTGTAATCCCCGAAGAGTTAGGCAGAGGTGTACTTAATAGTACACACACATGGCGCCAGTTATATAGGGGCGAGCCTATTGCCATCAACCGGACACAGATCCAGACTCCATGGCTGCTACTGAGAAATTCCTGATGTTAAAACCCAATAACGCTTTGTCCGACGTGGGAATCGAACCCAGTACCTCTGGTTCAGCAGTTGTGCTTGCGATTACTAAGACCAACGAGGCAGGAATATTTATTATATGCTTTTAAAACATAATTTGCTTCCCTGATAACACAAATTGTATTAAATATTGGAGCCAACAAGTTATTGATATAACTGTTGAGGAAAAACATACAATTCCAAGAAAACGATGTATATCATAATGATTCTTAACCGTAATTGTTTATGTGCGATTGTCATAAAATTCCTCAAAGTTGTCCGTTGATTAATGAGGTTGCGCTTCACGTGGATGTTCAGACTGTGTATTTAGTAGGATAGACAGAGATGTAGGTGGAGGATGTACCAATAATAAAGGGTGTAAAAAGACCCTTAACGAAGCCGAAAGGCACTTGTTCTGCCCGTCATTGCGATCATTTTTTTGTTCTACACCATACCTGGGAACCTTCTAGTTACGGAGATATTGGGGGGCAAAGTTTCAACTTTTTCACAAGTTTTTTTTTTAGATACTTTGTTTTTAATGTAAGATTTTTAATCTTTAAACACCTCCACGCCCGCGTACTATTCAATCCATCCATCAGCACAATGTTTTGAGTGCGTTACATTGAGTTCTACCGTAAAACGTGAATTTTCACCTCAAAAAAAAAGTCGTTTCTCAGCAATTTTTTGCGTAAAGTTACATAGTTCGATGTACAGAATGCTTGGTTGACGGCTTCGTGAAGGGTCTGTTTACACCCTGTATAGCCTTTTCCTAGTTCTATTAAGTAGTCCGTTTCCAGTATAATTGTATGCAGCTGATTACTAGTATGTTACATGGAGCGACTGCCTATCTGACCTCCACGACCCAGTTACTTTGTAACACCATGCTGCTTGGTAAGACCGGTTGTCAGACTTTTGAGCAGCTGACTGACTGTAACAACCAAGGACTAACGGCATCTTGCTTTCCGCGGCACGCAGAAGTCACTGTATGTAATTAATGATCACCCATCCAAGGACCGACCTCGGGAAGCGTGGCTTAACCATGACGATCAACCAGTGCGGCTGTGATTATTCACGAGCCTTTTACTTAGTGGGAATATACAGAGATGTATAAAACATATACATATAAATAATTGGGTAAACTTGTTTGTCGCAATTAGTAGAGGATTCTATAAAGTGGAACTAACTCCGATGTGGGCATTGGATTGCGATTGGCTGAATTTTATATTAATTGGTTGCATTTTTTTTAATGCAGAAAAACCTTTTCGTTATGTACGGGAACGAAGTTATGGTACAAAGCTACCGTTTACTGAGTACCTACATCGAGAATTCATGCTCACTCAAATGTCTCGCTAATGGTGGCGCTTGTGTTTTTATCCGACTTCGGCGAAGCACATACATTATTCTAATCGCAGCATGCCTACTTCGGATATCGTCAGTACATTTTATATGTAAGTGGCCTACAATATGTACAGTCAACACAAAATTTATTGAAAGCAGTTGTAGGAAAACGAAACGCTTTGAAATCGATTACCACCATTTTAGACCTTGTAGTACAGTCAAAGACATACCTACAAAAGACTTATAGAGCGGGCATTGTCATACAAACATTTTCATCCCGAACATTTTCGATTTTGAAACACGAATGCCATCGGTAAGCGGACGTATGACACTAGACAGGCCGAATTGTTAATAAGACAAGTAGTAACAAGTACTGAATTACGATTTTATTCGTCTTGTCCCGTCCATCGCTCGTTATTGGAATGTCTTTGAGTGCAGTTTAAATATTTGAGAAGTCACTCAAAATTCCTGTGGTCAGGGAAAAAAAAAAAAAAAGGTTACCTCTATTTTGACAGCAAACCCATTTGACAGAAAGTGACACATGTCTGACAGTGCGTCATGAATTTCTAACCACATGCAAATGACGAGACTTACGTTGCAAAGATCATGCTTGGCTCATAATTTACATAAAATAATTTCCTGTATAGTTGGAGCCTGGAATTGGGGTTTGTACCTGGTTGACAGAAATAGGTCGCCCCAATTACTTGCGTGGGACTTTGACAAAATTGCCGAAATGTGGGTGTACTATTAGGTACAACTCTGCTTAACCGTTTGGAGATAACAAGCGTCATGCGATGATGTTATGTTATAAAAAATACTGTTATAAAAATTTCCTATTTGGTTGTTTACACGAACTTCAGGCCGGTTGCTGTGATAATTCATTTCAATCTATTATTCACACTATCAAGGCACTATGTGTGTTGTCAACGGTTATTTATTTTTAACAAGGCAGTTTTAAACATTAACACAGCAGGAGCATGACGAATGCATGCATACCAGGAACCTTTTGACTATCGAAATTTGCATTTTAGGTAAACCTAGATCCATAATAATGTAATATTTTATTCCTGTAATTTCTGTCCCTAATTCAAAGTAACCATGAAACTGTCATAGCTTGGCTTCACTTAGTTTTCCTTGAATTACGTAAATAAGTAACGAGAACTTTATAAACACGGAACTTATATCGAATAATCCTTTTCGCGGAAACACCACATCGCGACCGATATATCAGCCATCTTGACCCAAAATCCAGCGTTTTCTGAGTGCCTCCATAAATAAATTCTTGTTTCGGTGTAAGCAACGAATTAAACCTCTTTTCCTCAATCCTTCCGAGCTCGATAAGTAGCCGATACTGGCTGCTGAGTTCCACATTTAAATCTAATGGTTGTTTTGTTTTTTTTTGTTCCTATGACGACTACAGACCTTTCACAGTTTATTTACAGCTAGCTATTATGTTGGCTCACCTGAATGATGCCTCCGTAGAACATTTTTTCGGGACAAAACTCAGGTTAGCCAACTTAAGAGGTAGCGGTAAACAAACTGTGAAAGTGTTCTTTCACAGTTTTTTACCGCTGCTATGAACTTCGGTCAGGTAACTAAAAAAAAAACAATGTCAAATGTTGCCATTGTTCCAAATACGAAACGTGCTTTCTTTTTAAATAGAAATTAAATGATGGCAACAGAAACTTACACTTAGGCAGAAATAAAGAGTTCTTAAGTTATTTTGTATGGGTAAGTATTTGATAAACAAGATTACATAATGTGGCTGAACTTTAAATAAAAAGTGGGGAACTAATGACGTCAAGAGTGGTTTTACTTTTTGGTGAAGATGATTTGAATTTATGTAAATCATATATAGATCTCTGTTGAAGTTATTATTGTCTCACGTTAGTTTTTAGGTTTTTTATCTTAAATTGGCATTAAAGAAATGTATAATTTATACTTTCTCAGAGCTCATCTCTTTTCAACTTGGCTGTTCCAATAGGTACCTAGATCTAACGGTACCTATAATTGCTTCTAGATTGTGAACATAAATGAAGAACTTGAACTATCAAGATTACCTGAATATCACCAATTACGTATCTTGGTAAATCTTTGGTTTCTCCAGTATTTAAATACAGTCACTTTACAATGGTCATAGACAGAAAATTATAAGACTAGAAACTTAAATTAAAAAGTTATTTAAAACGGCTAAGTTTAATGAAGTTAGTCACTGATTGTTTCTGACAAAGAGGTCCATTAAAAGTTCTCAGTTTAAATTGTATGTTCTACATTTAAATATCTAGGCAACCTACTGGCCTTCGTGATTAAATTCCAGTTTACCGTTTTCGGGCGTTCAAAAGTTCTTTCGAACTCAAAGTATGCGTCCGATACCGTGAAAGTACTTTTTGGCAACAAACTCTTTGGGGAGAATTCTTTGAAAAGAATCCTGAAAGTCCTCGGTTAAGACTCGAGCGGATTAAATAATAAAAAGGCTACCTCCAACGAATTACAAACCGGTTCACCACCATTTTGATCACAACACGTATGACATTCGACTTAACACTTAAAAAACTTCGTCCACGGTTTTAATTACAAATAACACAAACCAACATAATTGCACAACCATTAAGCACACAACACCATATTTTTGTGTCACTATTCTTACCATTATTAAAGGAATTTTCCCGGTGCTTATTAAAACGACTATTTGTATGGATTTTCACACAAAAAAATGTTTTTTTTATTGATTGGCGACGAGCGCCATTCGCGCCGGTATCTTTAAGAATGACAAAAGAAAATCATAGCAATAATCTTTGAGGTCAAGTTTACGATAGCCAGGAGAGCGAGACAGAGGATTTTGACCCATGGTGTGAATGAGACGAACTTATGTTGATCGGTTTGTCGCTTAGTGAGGGTGCGCGCACGCAAACCAGTTAGCAATGATCATCAAAATTGTTATGGAATTAATGATTAAATGCAGTATGTTTACAACGTTATGTTTTATGGGTAAATAAGAATATTGAAATCGTGTACAAAATAAAAGAAAAGCACAGAAAGGCTGACAAAAAAACAATAGGTACCTACATATGTATTCTTAAGCAGAAACTGCGTTATGTATTGCATTCGTTTGCATACATGAACACATTCCGGGGTACTCGTGCCTAGGAAATAGCCACTTTGACGGATCGAGGTTAAGCAACATAGTCACGGTCAAGTATTGGATGGGTGACTCTTACGCATCAATACTTCACAACATATGTCTGCGGATTCTGAACAGCTGAGTGTCATGGCCAAAGGTCATGGGACTTGATACGTCTTTAAGGGCAGGCAACTCAGGAATCGAATTTTATCATGAAAACCTTCAAACTACTTCGATTTTAGAGGTAAAACAGTTATAATGCTGTGTTCAACACTTTCTTAAGTCTGCTCAGTCATCATTATTGGCAAGGATTGCTGTTATATTATGCTAAGCTAAAACTATGGTTAGAAATGAGATTGACTGTTGCTTTGCTTTTGCGGTATTATTTTAAATATATTTAAGAAAATATATTCTGTACCTACTATTATTTATATTAATTCAAATTATTATTAAAACACTGTTTGCATAGAACAAGGAAAATTGTTCAAAAGTTTTTGTTATTCATTAATAAATCATCAATGTTTGCACGTCATTGTTTTTCTTGTGTTCATGTATTAAAAACCATTTTAACACTTAATATTTATATTCAATAAAGAATGAAATAATAGATGGATGAATCTGTTAAAGATTATTTAACTAAGAAATAAAAAAAAGTAAGTCAAGGGTTATAAAATCTATAATTAGATTATTTAACAAACAAAGCGATACCGAACCTTATCTCACAAGAAATAGAACTTATTATCTATTGTTTTGAACTACAAAAGATTTATCAACGTTACTAAAAGACGCAATTGATTTGGAACTATATGTGAAAGTGATAAAGTTGATTGATTGTTTATTTTATTTTAGTTTTTGTCCAGGGATATGATCCCATATTGACGTTCCGAAGCAGGTCTTACTAACACCAATAATCACCATTAATAAATCGGTTAAAACAAGAAAAAATTGGTAGGTAGTGTTACAAAATCAAAGATGATTAAAAGAATATATCGATATGTTAATCACCCTATCCTTACTATCGACGGATAACACTAGCAAGAAGCTTCTCGGTACAGTTGAGCGAGGATATGTTGTTAAAACAACTCCTTATTGGCGGAAAGTGGAAAAATGCAGACACAGGAATATATTCTAAGCAATCACAGCTATTTTTTCATATATTTTTAGACTTTTCCTTGTATGACAATTGATGAAAGAATCATTCCATTATAGGGGATATAAGGAAGCCATCTTGTTTAAAATCAAAGTTTTACTGCCGCACTTAAATGTCAATATTAATAATAAACAATCAGAGTTCCAATATTTACTGGTAAACTGAAGTTAATCAGTTTACAACTAAATAATGAAACTGTCTGTACAAAATATGACAGATTGAGTGTTAAGACCTAAAAAAAAATTAAAAAAGTAAAATATTTATTTGTCCCAAAAGCACACATACAACACAAACAACATGGATACAAAACACACACACACACACACACAGACACACATGGATACAAAACACACACACGTGACGGACGAACGGACGTGAGGTGACGTACTACATTTAGTTTTAGTGGCTCCTCCCCAGACTGGTAAATAGCATGCAATAACTGAATGCGTGGGCGCAATATAGATGCTATTTAATGTATTCTGGGGCATCACAAATCTTAGATTTTACAAAATCCATATAAATGTTCTCACCCGTGACGTAACAATCTCAATATGCGAATGCAAAGTTAAACACTCGTCAACTAAAACTCCCAAGCATCTTGTGGACGTTACATGTGTTCAGACCTGCTGGCCAATTATTGATAAATTATTCACCAAGGGGATAAAAGCGACCCGCTCCGAGTTACCACCTGAGCTACGCGAGAGACTTAAGACTAGAATCCTGAGACCAGTGAGGGATACAAGCTTGCCTTAGACGAAGATAACTAAGACGCGAATTATACAGAAACGGCGTAATGTGAAGGCGTGGCGCAGGCGTGGAATTTTTAAGGAAACAAAAGAACGGCGTGCTAGAGTGTAATTCACGACACGTCGCCTACGTACATTTTAAAACTGCGCCTGTGCTGCGCCTTCACCTTACGCCGTTTCTGTATAAATCGCGCCTAAGAGAGCCCAATGATTTTCTTTTAAGTTTCATCTATACTTATAATCCCTTGTATTGTTGACAGCTCCAATTTGGCTATATGTCAAATTTATCGTGTCTGTGTCTAGCTCCAAATGGGAGCTAGACTGGACTGGACTTATTTATTGACGTAAATTGTCTATGGAAACTGTATCTATGCCGTTCAAACTTGCACAGAGTATAGAAGACCGTACAAGAAAGATATATTGTCTCTGTCAATAGAGGTAAGGTTTGCTCGAAACAGGTAATATTTGGAACTTCAGATCCGATTCCAAAAATTCTTTCACGAATGGAAAGTTACGTTATCCCCGAGTGTCATATATTATAAACGTTCCCGTGGAATAATTTCCGTCCATAACGCGAGCGAAGCCGCTGGGAAAAGCTAGTGACATATAATTTGATAGTATCGAGTAGGTATAGGGGTAGGTGTAGGTGTAGGTGGTATCGGGTAGGCTGGATGAGAATTGCTGAAAGTCGAGTTGAATGGCGTGCGATTGAGGAGGCCTATGTCCAGCAGTGGACTGCTATAGGCTGATGATGATGATGATGATGAGTAGGTATTGTGAAAAGTTAATTATATGTTTGTAAGAGATGTCTCCAAGTGCGACGGTCTTTATTTTAGGTGTAAGTCGGACAAACCTCATAAAATCGATTTTAACAAAATGACACCTTTTTTATTCCGGTACTTTATTAAATCTAAGTGGCACGTCTAGTTATGTGATATTAATGATTTCCCATGGGGCTCCCAGTTTTCCTGCTGCGCGCCATATTTTTTTCAGTTTATTTGATTATGTAATGTCATTTTTTTGTCAGTCATTTTTATTTTGTTACTGGTTTGTGAAAGATTGATTCGTTTTTGTTTTTACTTTGTGTGTCTGAGTGTGCACACTGCACACATTAAAAAAAAAATGCAATATGTCTTTGGGGGTATAAATAAGAGGGTGTAAAGTTCTTCATCCCCCATAGAAAAGGGAGGATCCTCCGGGTGTTATGTCTGGTGGGCTACTGCCCGACAGTTTTTGTCGGGTTTTATTATGTAGTCATATGTCGCGGATAACTTTAACTGCGTGATTTAGGAATTTGATGTTAGTTCATCATTTGTGGCATAGATGGTGCTGTAGTACTTTTTGTAGTGCCGCTTCATATCAAAACAATGAATATCGAACCAATAGCTGCCTGTTGAATCGATAAACTCCGATTAACAATACCTTACAATCGGGCCTGTACCTTCTCGTTTTGAAGGAAAATACTTAATATCGGGTGAATCCAAATAAGTAGATCAAAATACCAATAAATGAGTTTTTTAATATTAACATTTTATAGAAACGTGCAACAAATCCGTCGTCTATAAGTTTTAGGTACGCACGACGGCCAATCAAGCTATGCATAACCAATATAAGTGGATCTCTTATTGTACGGGAAATCTACACAAAGCGAGGCCATGTTATACTGGGTATGTATAGCTCGATATGTCGCTGTGTGTACATTATAAAAATAAATATTTCAATTTGTTTTTTACATTTTTCTTATGAACACTGCCTTTTGTGTAAACGTATGAACGAGTAGGTACATAGAAAAAGGAAAATTGTAAGGATCGTAGCAGGTAGCGGTCTATCGCTTCTGCGTACCCTCATGGAAAAGAGGCGCTGGCTCATAAAGGGTGTAAAAAGACCCTTAACGAAGCTGAAAGGCACTAGTTTTCCCCATCTTTACGATCATTTTTTTGTTCTAGAGCAGACCTGGGAACCCTTCTAGTTACGGAGATATTGGGGGTAAAATGTTAGAACTTTTTCACAACTTTTTTTTAAATACGTGTTTTTAGTGTAAGACGTTTACTTTAAACAGCTCCACGGCATCCGTAGTATTCAATCCAGCCATCAGCACAATGTTTTGAATGCGTTACATTGAGTCTTACCGTAAAACCAAAAAAAAGTTGTTTCCCAGCAATTTTTACGTAAAGTTACTTAGTTTGATGTACAGAATGCTTGGTTGACGGCTTCGAGAAGGGTCCGTTTACATCCTGTACATATATGATAAGAGCGCATGTTTTAGGTAAACGATAAGGAGAATCGTTGTCTTTGAAACAAACTAGATTTGCCTGTATTCTGACCAAGGTTCCTACGTCACTATAAACCTGGGCGTTACTATGACGTCTTAAAGCAGGGGTATTTCCAGTATGGGAAAGAGACAGAGCTATATAGGTCGTTTAGCGCCATCTCTGTCCCACACTGGAATTACTCCTGCTTTAAGACGTCATGGTAGGCCACCTAGGGGGTTACTATGACGTCTAGGAGCAGGAGTAATTTCAGTGTGAGAAAGAGACAGAGCTATATAGGTCGTTTAGCGCCATCTCTGTCCCACACTGGAATTACTCCTACTTTAAGACGTCATGGTAGGCCACCTGGGAGGTTACTATGACGTCTAGGAGCAGGAATAATTCCAGTGTGGGAAAGAGACAGAGCTATATAGGTCGTTTAGCGCCATCTCTGTCCCACACTGGAATTACTCCTGCTTTAAGACGTCATGGTAGGCCACCTAGGGGGTTACTATGACGTCTAGGAGCAGGAGTAATTCCAGTGTGAGAAAGAGACAGAGCTATATAGGTCGTTTAGCGCCATCTCTGTCTCACACTGGAATTACTCCTGCTTTAAGACGTCATGGTAGGTCACCTTGGGGGTTACTATGACGTCTAGCAGCAGGAGTAATTCCAGTGTGGGAAAGAGACAGAGCTATATAGGTCGTTTAGCGCCATCTCTGTCCCACAATGGAATTACTCCTGCTTTAAGACGTCATGGTAGGCCACCTGTGGGGGGTTACTATGACGTCTAGGAGCAGGAGTAATTCCAGTGTGGGAAAGAGACAGAGCTATATAGATCGTTTAGCGCCATCTCTGTCCCACACTGGAATTACTCCTACTTTAAGACGTCATGGTAGGCCACCTGGTCAATTCTTAATTATTTATGAAATACCTACCAGAAGTATCCTATGTATACGAACCCATACCAGTATTCTATGTTTGTGTGTACTGTGTATGTGTTGTGTGTGTTCTATGTGCTGTGTGTATCCAGGTTATAAACTATCTGTGTACAAAATTTCATCCAAATCCTGTACTTATAGCAAAACAACATTTGTTTTAATTTTTGTCTGTCTGTTTGTTCCGGACTTTTATTGGCGGATAACTAATGCTATAAGGAGTAACTTAAGCTTTTATTTTAGAACAAGGATAAGGGTTCCGTGCAAAACAAATAAAACCCTTGAAATTAGAAAGAAAAGAAAGAAAGAAAGAAAGAATAAAGTTTATTTGACGTCAGTTCATCAAACACACAGAATAAAGAAAAAAAAGGAACAAAATAAAAAATAAATGACAAATAAAAAAAATAAAATAAAAATAGAGAAAATATATGTGCTGTATCCGTTCGAAAAGGGAAGTAATATTTTTATAATAATTTCACGCGGGCGAAGGTCCGGGGCACAGCTAGTTTCACACAAAACTACAACTACATGGCACTTATGAAACTTCAAAAGCCACAAGCACGGTTCGAATTGAAAGAAATGGCTATTTCCACGGTTCATCATTTCAGCTGAAAGACGTCCACTGCTGGACATAGGCCTCCCCAAGGGGGGTTTTGCCATAATCGCCACGCTTGGCAGGCGGGTTGGCGATCGCAGTATGTTTGTTATAAAAAAAAATCACAGAGAACGCTGCTGCCCATTCACTGGTAAGTCCCTTAGTCGCCTCTTACGACACCCACGGGAAGATATGGGATGGTGCTATTCTTTACGTCCGGTCACCATACAGAACAACAACAACGACAACAACATTTCCACGGTTATTCTTTTAAAAATATTTTTTTCAGTACACTGTCTCGAAAACTGGTTATATATGCTTATCGCACTACGAACGAACTCAGTAGTACATATCAACAGAACAAACGACAGCAACATTACCAAATGATCTCAAGCACACGAGCATACAGACAGTCAGACACAACAAAACTAGAGACAGAGACAGTCAGACAGTATGAACTGCAGTGCACAGCATCGTCACCTCGTTTTAGCTACTAACTGCTGATTTCGAGCCGTCAGAGCGAGCTAATACCACCCCTGTAGTAAGCCAAAAAGCAATAACTCAACAAATCTGTGTTTCACGCAGTGCAAAATTAAGATATGTATGATTTTTTTGCTGTTTTTTGAATGTTTCAATAAAGTTACGGTGGTTTGGATGAGTCCATCAGGTGGACCCCATTGAGCGCAGAAATACACTAGTTTTTAACCGACTTCTAAAAAAGGAGGTTATGTATTCCAGCAGCATAATTTTTTTTTCATGAATTTACACCTATTATACCGTGAATACTGGTCCAATTTAAGTGTTTCGTTTTTCATTTGGTAGTCTATATAATTTTTTACTTCGCTACTCATATCATACTCATATGATTTTTTTCTTCTTCGTCTATGTGGATGATGTGCTAATAACTTCTAGTTACATAATACATAAAGTTAATACTTGACAAGGATTTGTGTGAGATACCACAACTAAAAAGGCTAAAATAAAAAAAAATATACACATCAACAGAACAAACGATAGCAACATTTGATCGTCTCACAAAATTCTACAACCCCATGATCTCAAGCACACAACGAACAAGTATCTAGTCAGACTCAAAAAAACCACAGACAGTCAGACAGTACCTACGAACAACTGTGCAGCATCATCACCTCTCTTCAGCTGCTAACTGCTGATTTCGAAACCTCGGAGCAAGCTAATCTGCTCTCGTAGGAAACCAAAAAGCGGTAACCCAATAAATCTATTACAAACTTACGAGTCCATCAGATCACATTCATCGACTCATTTGACTCCTCTGGAGTCATAACAGATTTTATTAGAAAAAGTGGTAAGATAAAATAAAACAATGTTTTAAAACAGAAAACCAAAAAGTCCATCTGAAACGAGGGAGATGAAGATGAGCTTGAAACAATCAAGCTCATCTTCATCTGCCTAGCCTTATCCCACGTATGTTGGCGTTAGCTTCCAGTCTAACCGGATACCTACCGCTGAATACCAGTATTTAACATGGAGCAACTGCATATCTGACCTCCACAGTCCAGTTACCGGGTAAGATCCCCTTGGTAAGACTGTTTGTTTCGGGCTCCTGACAACTCATAACGACTGCCAAAGATCTATAAATGACTACCGGAATGTCTACCGGGAACCTGTGTCTCAAATTTAATGTTTCAAGCAGATGTTAAAAAAAAACTAGTATTTTCGATTTTTTGAGATACTGCTTTTTGGATTACGAGGCCAGAATACTAGGCTTAAGCCTCCCGCAGACGAGGTAACGGCGAGCAACTGTTTAATTTTCTTTTTGTTGGTGACAGACTTAATTCGCTTAACGTTTGCGAATGGTGAGCTTGTTAATTATACTTGTTAAATGAAAAGAGTACGACTGTGTGAATTTAGTCTTGTCGGGATTTTTGTAGAAAGAGCTGTGATTCTTTGTGGGTTTCAGTTTCATTACGTAGTTTTTGAAACTTTGGGGTCTGCCTGTAGTTAGTTATAACAGGTGTAAAAAGACAATCACCAAAGCCGAAAGTATAGGTACTGGACCATGGGAAACTTCTAGTTACGGAGATTCTCAAGGTCAAAGTTCCAACAATTCTTCACACCAAAGAATAAAAGTCGTGCCCCCACCATAATTCCATCTCAATATTACTTGGTTTGTTGTACAAAATGCTTAGAAGACTATGTCATGGGTCTTTTTGCACCCTGAATAACAGACTCTCAGGTTATAGACCTAATTATGTGATGTCCTTGTACCAGGGATGTTATGGAGCTCCGTAACCGTAACCGAAACTATCGGATATCCGAAATAAAACCATATCCGTAACCGTATCCATTTCACAAGTTTCGGATAGTTTTGTATAAGGGCGGAGTCTAAATAAAACGACATTTTTTGACAGGTTTTTGTTTCACCGCTCGCGCGCCACGTGAATCTTGCAGTTTGTTTGCTATTTCTAGTCATAACATTTAAACCTCTTTCATACTTACCTTTATGACTGATTATAAATGATAACCTAGACTAGATAAAACCTATAAATAAAACTAAATTATTACATACTATTTGTGTTTTTATTTTACTTCAATCTAATATCCGTAACCGAAACTATCCGAAACTAACAGATAATCCGAAATAATTACATATCCGTAGCCGTATCCGAAACCGATATAATTTTATTCCTATATCCATATCCGTATCCAAATCCGAAATATCATTTCCATAACATCTCTGCCTTGCAGGACCCACGTTTTTTTCGGAAAAATCAAAGTGCTTAATATTTGCGCTACGTTTCCACAGTTTACATGTCAAACGGCCTAACGATTAAGGCGAATTGGCAATAAGTTATTGGCACCAAGCGTAGCAAAGCTTCGTTTACAACAAACTTGACAGATTAAGATACAAATACAATAGACCTATGGTTCTCATGTACTACTACTAGTTAGGTAATAGGTTATGTAGACCTAGATCAATGACTAAGATAGTGAGAAAACCAAATGATAGACTTCAAATCATGCGATACAATATACCATAAACAATTTGGGTGCTGTTTAGTTTCTAACCCACTGTGTCATTTTCTAAATTCAGTGAAAGCATTATCAAAAAAAAAAATATGCAAAAGATGTGCTTGGTCTCCTACAGCATTGGTAAAGATAGACCCTTCATGCTCCATTCCAACTTACCACCCCGTATAACTAATTACCGAATCATGAATTCCTAATCCGAAGACCCCAAAACACAACCTCTAAAAATAAACTTCCAGGTTCTGTTATAGACCTATTTGAATACCCCACGTATCTCCAGTGCATACCAACCCTTCATTCACTCCGCTAATGTGTCCCCATGCGACCGCCGTCACCCCGTCACCTGTCAGTCTAATCACCCCGCCTCCTGTCACCCTGCACCTTTCAACCTATTTCCACCCGTTACCATGACAACCGTGCTCATTTACCTCGTTTCCTCAGTTCCCTGTCTATTGTCTACAACATTATTTTTAGTATATGCGAAACCTGAATATAGTTTGTTCAGAATAATTAACTGAATCGATTCCAATAATTTTTAATCCATGTTATATTTTTTTCCAAAAATATTAAAAAAAGTTAAAAGTTGGACACCGAGCGACTTTCAGTACCTATCGAAATATTAGGTACCTACTGCCAAATTATTATTATTATCAATGAGCTCAAAACGACGCTGGAGGCGCGCGCTGCGTGGTGACAACGTTTTTGTGCGGACAACTAGGTAACAGAACAAACTTTTAACTTTGAGATTTTACATGATACAGTTTTGAAATTTTGTACATAGATTCTTTACATAAAAATACTAGACACGTGTATCAGGTTTCGCATATACTAAAACTAATGTTACCTCTGTTACCGCACTCTGTGGGTAACACTCTTTAGTGGCGGCCATTTTGAGTTATGCATTTTCGCGCGTTAACTGTTTGACGTTTATTTTTTTTGCGTTGTTTCATGCAAAGGTCATTGCGCTTAATGTGAATGTCTGAAAAGGAACGCTCCGATAAAAAAAGTTTTCTTTTTAAACAAGGTTTAAAGCAAATATTAAGTGTTAAAATGGTTTTTATTACATGAATACATGAAACAATTACTACGTGCAAACATTGATGATTTATTTATGAGTAACAAAAACTTTTGAACCATTTTCCTAATTCTTAGCAACAGTGTTTTAATAATAATTTGAATGATTGTTAATAATATGTACCTACTATTATTAACATACTATAAAGAAATATATTTAACATAATACCGCAAAAGCAAAGCAAGATTCAATCTTATTTCTAACCACATTTTAGCTTAGCATAATATAACAGCATCGTCTGTTCGAACTGATCTTGAAAACTGCTGACCATGAATGTACCCGCTATTTTAATACTCTCCTTGCCTATAATGATGACTCAGTAGACTTAAAAAAGTGTTGAACACAGAATTATAACTGTTTTACCTCTAAAATCGAAGTAGTTTGAAGGTATAAGATTTTAAACTATCATGGTCACTAACATTATTACTTAGACAGGAAACGGGATATTTACCATGTTTACTATTTTTGACGAGTTCCCGATATTTCGGCGCTGTTGCAAGCACCATGATCACGGATAAACTGAAGTTATAGTGATAGTTTGAAGGTTTTTATGATAAAATCCGATTCCTGAGTTGCCTGCCCTTAACGACGTATCAATTCCCATGACCTTTGACCATGGCACTCAGCTGTTCAAAATCTGCAGACACATATTGTGAGGTCTTGATGCGTAAGTATCACCCATCCAATAATTGACCGCGACTATGTTGCTTAACCTCGATCCGTCAAATTGGCTATTTCCTAGGCACGAGTACCCCGGAATGTGTTTAAATATGCAAACGAATGCAATAAATAACGCAGTTTCCGCATTATATTTGTTTTTTTTTGTCAGTATTTATGTGCATTTCTTTTATTTTGTACACGATTTCAATATTCTTATTTATCCATAAAACACAACGTTGTAAACATACTGCATTTAATAATTAATTCCATAACAATTTTGATGATCATGGCTAACTTGTTTGCGTGCGCGCACCCTAAGCTATTACAAGAACATATGCTACAATCGTTTTAAAGAGTATTTTGACAGGAAGTCTAAAGCAAAAGACATAGGGTATCAGACTATGCAAAGTGAGCCTCCTGGAATCCCTTGGTTCGCTGAAAGTCATGCAAAGAGGTCGTATGTTGTTATGGCACACAGATTGCGTTCTGGTCATTTTCCATCCAGGAAATTATAATACCTAACGAAAAAAGTCGATTCCCCTAATTGCCAAGTCTGTAATAAAGTCGAAGATGGCCAACATTTGCTGGTGGAATGTGAAAAGAACAGGAGAGAGAGGGAGATAGTGATACGGGAGTTAAAAGTTAATATGTATGATGTTGGGGCTTTTATTAGATATTATCAACAAATAATTCGGGAAATGCGAAACTGATTTATGAAATGGTTGCTGCATCACTATCTACCTCGGTTACGCTATAATATATTTGTATTAATAATATTATAATATTGTGAACTAGCTGACCCGCACAACGTCGCTTGCGCTGGGATTTTTCATAAATGCTCCGCTCCTATTAGCCGTAGCGTGATGTTATATAGCCTATAGCCTTCCTCGAAAAATGGGCTATCCAACACTAAAAGATTTTTTCAATTCGGACCAGTAGTTTGTGAGATTAGCGCGTTCAAGCAAACAAACAAACAAACTCTTCAGCTTTATAATATTAGTATAGATAATTAATATTATGTTCATTATATACAGACTACTAATAGAACTAAAGTAATGATAAAAATAAGCGTAAGAGTAAGTAAATATAAATAACGACGACAATAGGACACTTAGGCGTCAAAGTACTCCTCCGCATCGCTGTCATCTGGAAACGTGCCCAGAAGACTGGTAGCATTGCCACGCTGAATGGCAATGCTAATTCTTTGGCCAAAGAAAGAGCCAGCCCTCTGGTCACACGAAGTGTCGACCAGGCGGCGAGAGATTTCCTTAAAAAAGAGACGCGCACTCGGTCCCCATGACCCGAGCGTTACGACCCCAAACGGCTCAAAACTGTAGTTACCAATAAGGTTACAGTATTTGCGCTGCTTGAGGATCTCAGCAGCCGCAGCAGCAGCGCCCGCACAGCCTGCCATGCTTGTAACGTGAGATGGCGTAAGGGCGTCGACACAGGTTGCGTCGCTCACCAAAGGCCTACCCACCTTCCAAACACTAACATAATTATAATTACGTGTAATTATTAGTTAGATTAGGATATGATGAGGCTGACGTACCTTTGTAAGGTAAAAACCTCTAAATAAATAAAGATTAAAAAATAATAAAAAAAGCGACAAACTGATCAACATACTTACGTTCGTCTCTTCCACACCATGGGTGAAAATACTCTGTCTCGCTCTCCTGGCTATCGTAAACTTGACCTCTAAGATTATTGCTATGATTTTCTTATGTCATTATTAAAGATATAACCGGCGCGAATGGCGCTCGTCGCCAATTAATAAAAAAAAAACAATGTTTTAGTGTGAAAATCCATACAAATAGTCGTTTTAATAAGCACCGGGAAAATCCCTTTAAAAATGGTAAGAATAGTGACACAAAAATATGGTGTTGTGTGCTTAATGGTTGTGCAATTATGTTGGTTTGTGTTATTTGTAATTAAAACCGTGGAGGAAGTTTTTTAAGTGTTAAGTCGAATGTCGTACGTGTTGTGATCAAAATGGTGGTGAACCGGTTTGTAATTCGTTGGAGGTAGCCTTTTTATTATTTAATCCGCTCGAGTCTTAACCGAGGACTTTCAGGATTATTTTCCAAGAATTCTCCCCAAAGAGTTTGTTGCCAAAAAGCACTTTCACGGTATCGGACGCATACTTTGAGTTCGAAAGAACATTTGGACGCCCGAAAACAGTAAACTGGAATTTAATCACTAAAGCCAGTAGGTTGCCTAGATATTTAAATGTAGAACATACAATTTAAACTGAGAACTTTTAATGGACCTCTTTGTCAGAAACAATCAGTGACTAACTTCATTAAACTTAGCCGTTTTAAATAACTTTTTAATTTAGGTTTCTAGTCTTATAATTTTCTGTCTATGACCATTGTAAAGTGACTGTATTTAAATACTGGAGAAACCAAGGATTTACCAAGATACGTAATTGGTGATGTTCAGGTAATCTTGATAGTTCAAGTTTTTCATTTATGTTCACAATCTAGAAGCAATTATAGGTACCGTTAGATCTAGGTACCTATTGGAACGGCCAAGTGAAAAAGTTCTGAGAAAGTATAAATTATAAAAAAATAAACCAATATTTCTTAAAAAGCATTCTTTAAAAACTAACGTGACACAATAATGACTTCAACAGACATCCTTACATGATTTACATAAATTAAAATCATCTTTACAAAAAATTAAAACCACTCTTGACGTCATTAGTTGCCCATTTTTTATTCAAATTTCAGCCACATTATGTAATCTTGTTAATCAAATACTTACCCATACAAAAAACTTAAGAACTCTTTATTTCTGCCTAAGTACAGTCGCCAGCACGTCAAGCTAAACGCTATACAAATACATAAGTACTATAACTACGACAACTACTACAGTGTTAACTTATAAAGTAAAAATATGAAAAAAAAAAGTTGAAATAACTAAAAAACCTGACTAATAATAAATAAGCCAATAATTTAAAATGTGCTTGTTTTATGCTTTTCAGTTTTTCGGTGGAGTTTTTTAGTTTTATCAAATACTTTTTTTTATTATGAATTCTAATATTACATAGAAATTTCACATCTGCCGGGCGTCCCGTGACGGCCAATTTATTTGTATTACCATGCCATTATTTCGAATCGATTCAAGTATGCGACCCGCTAAACTAGGCTTTTTGTTTATTAAGTAATTTTATTCTACACTACACACCCTTACGCACGCACTGCAGCACGAAACATTGTCTCTCTCGCACGATTCTCGCTGTTGTTACTCAGAACGCGCTCAAGATCAAAGTGGGGTAACTTGATGTGCTGGCGACTGTACTTGAACTTGAGCAACTTGCCATCATCTGTAATGTTTTATGTTCTTATGAACTGCGTTTAGAGATTTATGGTCAAAATTTAAATGCTGGAAACCAACTAAAAGAAACAAAAATAAGGAGTCTGAAGCAAAATCATTCTTCTCCCAAAAACCCAGATGTAAATCAAGTTACATAGATAATAAGTTTGAGCCACTCTCAACCTGATAAACTATAAAAATTGACATAATCCTTCTTAATCACTGATCATCTAACAAAACTAACAGCTAGTTGCTGTTATGTATATTCAAAATAGCCAACCAAACGACAACTTTCATATCGCCAAATTTCATTAATCTACATAAAAAAACGCAAAGTAAAACTATGTCGTCAATGTTACCATATTTATTTAAGAAAGCATTCATTCGTAGTGATTTTGCTTCATCATCTATTTTAGCGATAGGAACTTTATTGACTTCACTGGCTGGAGGCCTCACACTCAAGGTTCCCACAGGACAGTTAGGTCAAGTAGCCGAAAACCCGCTGTTGACCTGAGAGAGACAACAACTAAAAATAAAATATCGACCGGAAATGTGTTTCTTCCAACCAGTAAATTCTTACGATCTTCAGCAAGCCATCGATTCAAGATACCGTCTGATAGTCTACTATATTCTCGTGAATTATCTTTTCACTAGCTGTGCCCCGCGATTTCCTCCACTATTGCTTGACTCCTAAGGCTCGTAGCGTGTGCAACCTTCTACAAGAATTTGGTGATCAAATGCAAAAAGAGTTTTTCAAATACGTCTAGTATTTTCAGAGATCCTTAATTACCTAATGCAAAGTGGACTAATTACGTCGCGAAGGTTGCTAGAATCCGTTGAATACGAGAAGTGCGTGACCGGTCGTTCCGGTGATGCTGAGAGGTGGCCTATTTCCACGGCCTCGGTCATTTGAACGTACCAAGAGACACCCTTGATCGTCTCCTGTTTCGTTCCTGGCTAAATCATCGTCAAACCACAAGTTGTGTCTCGGTGACTCTCGTTCACTTCTTTCATTTGTTATGTTAAGTCGCCGTCACAAGACGTTTTTCGGCTGAAGGAAGTCGATGATTAATTCTACTTTTTTATTTTTAAATTTAACTACCATCATTCTCTATTGCTTTATCATTGCCTTATCCCAATTCATTTGGGGTCGGTGCAGCATGTCTTATTCTTCAATACTTCTCTATTACCCATCATCACACTTCCTTTTTTGCCATATCTTTAAATTTATTTACCATACTCAGCAAAAAATGGGAAAAGGCTGTTCAAGATACCGATCTTTTTGTGACTTCAATCTTTTTCTCCATAGATAATTCCATTATGCACGTTTTTGGCATTGCTAGCAGTCCCTACACTGGAGCAGGACTTCGGATCCACGCCCCTATCACCATGCCCCAACGAGTTCCAGTACGAGCCGCCCGACTCGGACCCTGGTCGGTGGTACGGAGTCGTCAAGCTGTCCACAGACACCACTCTTCACTCGCTGTGGCTCAACATCGTGCTCGATAACAAGGCTGATATACTTGGGGTAAGTTACATAAATACTTTTGTTATGAAAGCGAAACTCTCAGTCAGGTATGCAGTCGCTCCATTTAAAATACTGATTAAATTCAGCTGCATCCGGTTAGACTGAAAGCCGACCCCAACATAGTTCGAAAGAGGCTAGGCAGATGATGACGAAAGTAACTCTCTTTGTCGGTCTATCTCTCTGTCTGTTATCTTTTTACACCATAGCAGCTGAAAGGTTTTGGTTCACAGGTAGACCATGCCCTAGTTTAGGACATAGGATACTTCTACATAACCATGGGATAATTTCTGCCCTCCACTCCAAATTCTTTCCTCTCTTCTCTCTGTAAATAATATTGGAAACGGCTCCCCTGAAGTTTTATGCTTGGATCAATCATTAATCTAGTCTTTTTTCATAAGTTGAAATCACATCCAGTTCAACCAGGCGCAGTTGAATGTCAGTACCAGAGATGTTATGGATATGAAATTTCGGATCTGGATACGGATATGATATTGGAATAAAATTATATCGGTTTCGGATACGGTTACGGATATGTAATTATTTCGGATTATCCGTTAGTTTCGGATAGTTTCGGTTACGGATTAGATTGAAGTAAAATATAAACACAAATAGTATGTAATAATTTGGTTTTATTTATAGGTTTTATCTAGTCCAGGTTATCATTTGGTATTATAATCAGGCATATAGGTAAATAATTATTTAGAGATGTTATAATAATTAGTAAAGTAAAAGTAAAAAGTAAAAAAAGTAAAGTAAACCTCGTGAAAGCAGAGAAAGATAAACAATTCAAATATCTAGATCTGGCTCACGAGGTTGTCGACATATGGGACGTGATTACAGCAGTCATTGTGCAGATAGTCGTGTCGGCCAATGGCTTAATAGTCAATACCCTCGACCAACATCTGAGGAGGCTCTCGCTTAGCAGCTGGATCAAGGGCTTGATTCAGAAAGCAGTACTTCTGGACACGGCGCGTATCGTTAAGAGGTTCCTCTCTCAAGAGCCCTGACCACCGGTAGCTTGGACCCTGTTCCTGATGCCGGTGGGCAACTATGTTTTATATTTTTAAATGTTTTTTTTAATTTTTTTATTTAGAAATATTTAAAAATGTAAATTATATGTTTGGAAAATGAATAAAGGAAGTAAAGTAAACCTCTGTTTTAGTGTTTCTAACGTATTTTAATATTTAGTAATTATTATATACCTACTCAATTTCAAGTTTTATCTATTCAAATAAAAATGCAATAAATTTAAGTGTTGGAAAAAAGCTTTACACATTGCACATATTATTATACAAATCAACTTAACACAAGATTTTCTTAAATTAAGTATCAATACTTATGAAAGAGTTCTGACTAGAAATAACAAACAAACTGCAAGATTCACGTGGCGCGCGAGCGGTGAAACAAAAAGCTTTTGGTTACGGATATATTTTTATTTCGGATATCCGATAGTTTCGGATACGGTTACGGAGCTCCATAACATCCCAACAGTTAGTACTTTGATACGAATGCGATCTGACCTCTAATGTCCAACTAAATTGCTATGTTTTTACTCATTCAGTATTCCAAATATCCAAAATGTATTGCTAGTCATCTTGAAAAAACATAATTAATCGTTATAATCTAGCCAGCTGATATGTTATTATGACTATCTATCTGTCTGCACTTTCAAACAACTGAACTTTTTGAATCGTTTTCCTTCTTTGATATCCAGTTTAGCAACATATTTGCAACTTCCTTATTTTCAAAAAGACAAAATCTATGTCAGAACAACTTTTTATTCCAATCGTTCGAGTCTCAAGAACATCTTTAAAGAGATGCTATGCGTCATACATTTTTGATGTTTGCTAAATGTTGAAATCGTATCTTTGAGTTTGGTCAATTCAGCTAGTTCTGAACACAGCCTTGTGACATTAAAGGGAGGAAGCCTATACTCGCAGTAGATGAAACAAGACAATGATAATATTGATAGCTGTAAGTTTGAACGAAGTAGTTTCAAAGTCTCCCATTTCTTTCAGAACTGGGTAGGAGACATATCCACACAAGACAACAAGGATTTCAAAATTGAGAATTCTGACATGCAGATCAACCCTGGCCCCGCTACGGTAGTGCGCTTCTTCGTACAGTACAATCCTCTGAAGCAGACCCCGAGACTACAGGCTATAAGACTGAATGGCAGGGAGATATGCAATGCTAACACTCCACAACCTGCCGTCAACCGACCTGATATAGTCGAAGGCAATAATGGAAGACGGCCAACACAGAGACCAGAGACGCTGAGGCCTAACTTCAGTATTGAAACGAAACCGATAAGGGAATCACCTCGAAAGTCTCCAACAGAGAGTGGCAGCAACAATCCTTTTTTAAATATGTAAGTAAACTTTACATGACTACGTAATAAAAAATGAAAATACTGTCTACGCGGAAACTTATGATGCCTAAGGCTTATGCCCGATTTATACGGAAAAATCCCTGAAGATTACAATAACCTGTTATAAAACCTCTTCAAAAAAAAAGGAAATCCTAAAAATATGAAAAATTATAGACCCATTTTTCTCGTACCAGTGTTTTCCGAAATAATTGAAAAAGTGATTCATAACAGCCTTTATTCATTTTCTGAAAAGGACAATCTTCTAACTTAAGAATAATATGGTTCCAGAAAGTACAAACCATGTATGAATAGCATTCAATAAGCAAGCAATCAAAATAAGACAACGGGTAAAAAAATCCCCTATGAAAATTAAATACATAGTAAAAAAAAATAGTAAATGCAGGGCTGCGGGCAGCGGCCGCTCCGATCGCTTCTCGTTTATTGACGTCATATATTATACAGACCATCTACGATCAAACATACTAACGCCGCGCCGATGATAGTGTTGTCACATTTTTTAAAATTGTTAGCTTTTGGGAAAATAGTGGTAATTTGGACACAAAAATCGTACATTTTAAAAATCATTCATATGTTTCTTTCATGAATATTTTATGTTTCTTATTTTATTTGGTAATGTGAATGGGATACCTATACGCCCCTTTCAGATCGGACAAGGTTTTTATTTAACATAGTGTCATCATCATCTGCCTAGCCTTTATTTATCATAATGTAAATCTTTCTGGCAAAATCAAAGAATAGAATGTTACTTGTGACAACCCCGTGGAATGGCTTGTAACTCAAATTGTAAAACAATTAATTTCCCTGATTGTACATGACTCACCTTTTGTCTTTGTCTTTGCCCAAGCGGTGGCTCCCAGAACCAGGACAGAGACAGGGACAATGGTTATCTGCTGACCACTATGCGACCAGCATCTTCAACGCAAGTACCATTATTTTATTTCAGCTTTGGTATTCCCGACTTCCTTGTTCGTTTATACAACACTATTTTTAGTATATACGAAACCTGAATATAGTTTGTTCAGAATAAGTAACTGAATCGATTCCAATAATTTTTAAACCAAAACCATTTTTTATTTTGTCCCAAAAATATTTAAAAAAGTTACAAGTTGGACACCGAGCGACACTAACTACCTATCGCAATAATTTAGGTACCTACTGCCAAATTATTATTATTAATGAGCTCAAGACAACGCTGGAGGCGCGCACGCGTAAGCGCCGCGTGGTAAACACGTTTTTGTGCGGACAACTAGGTAACAGAACAAGCTTATAACTCTGTGATTTTTCATGATACAGTTTTGTAATTTTGTACATAGATTCTTTACATAAAAATACTAGACCCGTGTTTCAGGTTTCGCATATACTAAAACTAATGTTGTATAGAGAAAATAACTGTGAAACTACTAGCGCTAGTGTACCTTGGTTGGAAATCTGTTAGTGTCGTTTTACATTTGAATATAGGTTGACCTCATTGGTCAGTTTGGGACCTAGCTATGGACACGCCATCTACAATAAGCTTTGACCGACCTTCCCAATGGCACTGTTGATAAAGTCGTTGCTGATTTTGATTCCCAAATTGGTGAGGCCTAAGTTCAACACATTTTTTCGAAATTTTCTTAAACAGTAATTAATCTTTTTTTTTGCATTAGTCATTTACATTCACGCAATTGAAAACAAGTTATTCAGTGTCTGTCATATCTTTTTCCTGTAACATAATTAATTTTTTTTTTTATTAATATTTAAATTCTAATTACCTGTAAAATATATTGTTAAACAATTTAGTTAAATTTTTTTTTTTGTTTTCCTGCTAAAAAAGTTGGAGAATATGGGGATTAGAGGCACTCAGTTGTCCCTATTCCAGAGCTAACTCAGCGATAGAACCTTATGTGTGAAAAAAGGGCCGCACACTAGTTCTGAGATGCCATTTGTGTACGGGGTGCCCCAAGGTAGCATCCTAGGACCGAGCCTCTTCTTATGCTATATAAATGTTTTGTGTTATCTGATAATTGAAAACGGGACGATATTTTCTTATGCGGATGATACAGCACTTGTATTTTCCTCGAACAATTGGGCTGAAACGTATCGCCTTGCACAGAGAGAGCTTAATGCTGTTAGTGCAGTCACTAACAGCATTAAAATCTAAAATTTTTCCTAAGCCACTGGCTTAGCAAAAATTTAATCACCCTGAACGTCTCCAAAACCAAGTTGCTCAACTTCTTCATTCGCAGTATCGCAATTCCATCTGATTTACTCCTTCAAATTACTACTACTGATAAAACTTATAGTATAGATAAAGTCACTCACATCAAGTATCTCGGCGTCGTGATAGAAAGTCATCTGACATTCAAAAAATATATCGATCACCTTTCTTAACGTGTACGGAAGCTCATTTTTACACCACTATTTTTTAATTAGTATAAATACTTAAGGGGCTTATTACAGAAGGTCTTGTTATTATATATGTAAAGTCTCAATAAATAATATTCATAAACAGCAAAGTTATAAGCGTTTGTTTATATCCCAAAATGTCACTCAATTTATGGAAATATAGTTTGCCGGGACCTATGAATGGCGACAGGAATGGAAAAGCACTGCGCGTAGTATTTTCTAGTGGACAATTTTGGGATTTCGTTTTTTTGACTTTTGATTACACAAATATGATCAGTAACGGGTACGCTCGGTTAGCTCCATTTTTTTTTGTACTAATTTAAAAATAGTAGTTGCTTGAATATATTCAAGCAATTGCGCGAATCTGCAGGTGCAGACATTATGAAAGACATCAGAAAGGACTCGTGGCGTTATAACTCATTATTAAAATTGTTATATTATTTTATTCAAATTTATTGTTCCATGTAGCCTTAACCTTTATGGGTCCGTTTTTTATTTATTATTTAAAAATGTTCTAGTGTTAGATAAGCTTTTTTTATGTTCGACTGATCAAATCCACTTACTGAAGTAAGCGGAGTTCACATTATTGAATTTTTGGCCAAATAATTTGAACTTTTTGCCATCGGGACGCTAAGAAATTTTTTAATGACATTTTGTATTTTCAGTGATTTTGATGACTACTGGTTGGGACCTGATATAAATTTACCTAGTAAATCACCTAACTCTAACAGCCCTGGTGGGCAGGTGAGTCTTTCTATCTTTCTGCTTATTTCCTCCTTTCCTGAAACTTTATATGAACTGACTGAAAACTTTGGATCGGACTTAGAAACAATTACAAAAAGAAACAACACGAGTAATTGGTAACACGGCAACCTGAGGTTTCTTTTTTATTTGCGTCTTATTTTTTTTTCCGGCTACTTAATGACAATATTTGAAAGGAAAGGACGTTGTTTGAAAATTAGCTCCTTTTCATTTTCGCTCCAACTGTACCTAAACTACACTAAACATGATATTATTATAGCAAAATTATCTTTTCAATACACTTTCTCGAAAACTGATTCTTATCGCACTACGATTAGGTTCAACATGGAATGTATTAAACACGCGTGGATTTTTAAAATTTTGCCGCACGCATGCGGAAATAAAAAATCCACAGATAACATTTTGATATAAGTGGGGAAACTTTGTTATTGCATTCGAGGCGGAATTAACACCCGAGTTGCAGGCGAGGGTGTTATGGTGTCGCATGTGAAATACATTGCATGTTGAACCTAATCGTAGTGCGATAAGAACCAGTTTTCGAGAAAGTATATTGAAAAATATATTACCTATATACAATACAACTGCGTTGTATCTTTTTTACTGTTTATGGTATTTTTATATTATATTTTCAGAAGTTTTCTTTCGTCTAATCTCTTATGAATTGAGATATGAATCTTTATTCCTTCTTGCACTAGTAGAAAGTAAAGAAACCACGTCCTATAGATAAACAATAACTTATAGAGCATGCTCTGTATACCTACCAACTCATATTTCACTTAAACCTTTTACTTAAACTTCTCCATGTGTCCCGAGGACCTAGACAAATGTCAATCGCTTTCAAATCGTTGCATATTTCTACCAAGGCTTTCAATTTGAATGGCATAAGCATTTCAGTGACTTATGTCAATCTTACACAATATTGTATTGAATGCCGCTTTGTCTATGCCTGTCGTTCTATTAAAAGAAGTTTTGAGTATGACCACTTTAAGTGTGCAGTTCAAGTTGCGGTGCTGATCAAGAATAAATGCATCGATATGTCAAACTTGGTACATTTATTTTAGTTCTGGGTTTTCACGTCTGCACACATGTCGGCTGAAGTGTAAGTTTTGAAGTTATTCATGTTATTTCAAAAATCAGCAATAGTCAAAGTAACAGAAAAATTAAAAAACATGATCAAATGACATTTAAGTAAAAGGTTTACGGGTAAATTATTAACATGTCAAATAAATAATTCATCTTGATTTTATTCATTCCTATTATTACTTACCTATACCTAAAACATAATACAAATTCTAATTTTATATCAGGTTTTAAATTAATTGGACATTTTGTGGTCGATAGTTAACATTTTCCGTTCAATTGACCGTTTATTGTGGTCAAGATTTCCTATCTTGATGGCAAACGTGTTCTGATTCCGTTGTGCATGGAAAATATTTTATCAATTAATGTTATCGCATTAATGAGTTGTGTATTGTTTGGTTTTTAAGTCAATAATTAATAAGTTATTGAAGAAAACATTGACAAAATTGTCATATACCCATAGGGTTCACTTTTTGTCACAAACCTAGGATAGATAACCGTTTTATGTATGCAGTTTATTAAATTTCACAAGCTTAAGCTAAACATGTTTAGCTACTTTTAGAAACTTTATATCAGTAAAATATAAATCAACATAAGGAAATCTTATAAAGAAATGATGACAAGGCCAACCAGCTCAAATTAATATTTTAAAAACTATGCTACGAAAAATGTGGTGATTAATTTACAGATTGTAATAAAGATCATAATAAATTTTTAATTTTTATAACTTATGTTTAATTTCACTGACCACAATTTATTTTACCAACTTTATTCATTAACCAAGAATTGTGGACCACAAATTGTTATTGCACCGAATAGAATAAAAGAAAAAAAAAACATTACTAATACCAGCCAAACCTTTATTACAACTGGCTGTAATTATTTTCTTAAATTTGCAGTCACAGTCTCAATGCGGAAAGATCGTATTGAACCCCATACCGCTGATAGTAAACGGTTCCCCCACTTTGGAAGGACAGTGGCCGTGGCACATAGCTCTCTACCAAACTCAGGTAAGAGTATATTAGACCATTCTCTTGATTTTTAGATTTCCTGCGTTTCTGGCGAACGATGAATCGGTCAAAAAAAGGAGGTTGGGCGAAATAACATGGTGATTTGAAATTTGATGCGTGCCTTGTAAAGAAGTGTACCCTATTATGTATATGTATACAGGTAATTTGCAACGAAGACTCGATAACATGACGTCGAAACTGGACTGTTTTAGAGTTATAGCACTTTTTAAGGTTTTCCATGTGACAACTAAAAATACCTCTAAATATTGTAAGACTACTTAACGAATTTTTTATATTTATGCCCATTCTCCTTTTTGTAAACCAGAAAAACATAAAATCATTGCAATTAATCAACAAAAGACTCTGTTTTGCAGACTGTGGACAACAAGTACATCTGCGGAGGTACCCTGGTGTCTCACAAACACGTCATCACGGCAGCTCACTGCGTCACCAAGAAGTTTTTGCAGCGCCTCGTCGACCAGAACACCCTGACAGTCTACCTGGGGAAGCACAACCTTAAGACCTCCGTCGATGGAGTGCAGATTAGATTTGTAAGCACCGCTTTGATTTTTTTTAAATTGAAACTAACTGTTAAACATTGAAAACTGTTGTTGGCTGTTCTGTAAGCCAGCAGTGATAGCCTAGTGGTGTAACCGTAAGACTGCTAAGTCATAGGTCTCAACTTCGAACCCATGACACGATTTTTCGGTTTCATGTGCGTATTGTATAATTAGCACTTGCTTCGGTGAAGAAAAACATCGTGCGAAAATCAAACCAGTATGCCTGAGAGATATTTCTCAACGGCATGAAAAACTGCAAGTCAGAGGCCCATGGACGTCACCAAAACTCTGACACCAGGTGAGGTACTAACAATATATAAGAAGAGATAGAGACTTATATCAGTACTAGCTTATGCCTTCGGCTTTGCCCGCGTGGAGTTCGGGATTTACCCCGAGATCTTACTTCTGGGATAATAAGTAATATATGTGCTATACCAGACTATAATTTATCTCTGTGCCAAGTTTCATCCAAATCTGTTCAGTCGTTCTGACGTGATTGAGTAACTAACATCTATCCTTCCAAACTTTCGCATTTATAATAGTTTATGTAAGATATATCTGTAATATTAGTTTTTACTTTTAAAGTTGAATAGGAAATAAAGAATAGTTAGTGTAAGTATTCAATTTAATTTGAGTAATACAAACACACTCGCGTTTTTTCTAATGTACTTACTTATAACTTGCAAATATTAGTTCGTAGTATCAAAGACATTACATATTATGTGGAATATTGGATTTATTGGTTTGAGATTGAACAACGATGATGACAATCAATTCATTAAGAATCTATTTATAGACATACTACTTTTACAGAGGCAACGAGAAAATCGAGATTTCACATAAATATTCAGGCACGTCTACCTCAGAAAAATCGTACCTACTTACTAATAGGTAAATACTTCCGCGCCCCGCACGTCCTGCGCTCGTCTATGTGAGTTTCGAAGCCCTATTTCACTCTGTTGGGGGATGATTTTGGAATAACTGGGATATACGTGTCACATAATTTTAATTGAAGAGTGTGTACACCAATTTTCGAGTCAATCGTCCGAGAGAATAATAAGTTTTACAGAAAATTCAACCCCCCATTTCACCCTCTTAGGAGTGGAATTTCGATAAACCTTTCTTAGCGGATACCTACTCTTCACAAAGAATACTTCAAATTAAGAGCAGCGGTTTAGGCTGTGCGTTGGTATATCAGTCAGGACTTGGAATTTTATATTGGGAGATGATTTTGGAAAAACTGTGATACACGTTTCTCATCATTTTAACTGAAGAGTATATGAGTAGTACACAAATTTTCAAGTTAATCGACCCCGAGAATAAAAAGTTTCACAGAAAATTCAACACCCCATTGCTCCCTCTTAGAGGTGGAATTTCATAAAATTCTTTCTTAGTGGATACTCACTCTTTACAAAGAATACACCCTCAAAATTTCATGTCTCTAGGACCAGCGGTTTGGGCTGTGCGTTGATATATCAGTCAGTCAGTTAGGACTTTGAATTTTATATGTATAAATACATCCACAGATAAACACTGACTTCGACAATGAGGCGTTTATTAGCAATGGTTCCTTTTATACTTAATTTTTTTTTTTTTGCTTTTTTGGTACTTACTTTTAAGTTTATTAAACTGGTCAGCAAATGAATAATTCAGCGAAAAACACAAAACAATGTACTTGTTCTAAGAAAACCTCTACAAACATTAATTAAACAAAATTTTATGAATTAATTTGTCCCCGAATTATAATTTGCTATAAAAAGTGTTCCAACAAATTTATCTTCATCGTGATTCAAAAGAACTGCGATCCCGTAGCCTGAAAAAACAAACACAGTTAAAGAAACTTTCTTCAAGATGAGTCTTCTTCATCTGTGAACTCTATTCCCACTACAAAAGTTTTATGACTCACTAATGAGCACTCTTAAACTTTGAGCTCAACATTCATAGCTTTTATTTGTTCATTCAGCCACTTGAGAAACTCCACAACTGCGCTATTGGCTTCCCGCTTCCTTTTTCTGCGAAAATCTTTTAATTAAAGGATTGTAATTGGTAACTAAAGAGTGTTGCAGACATTTTATTTAATGAGAAGCAATACAAATATGCTCTAGTAAACGGTAAAGGAAAAATGCATCCGCATGGGACAGTTTTATTTCAGATTATGCATAGAGAACTTACCTGTGGATTTCTTTTTTAGTTTGGCCAGAAATAGGTACTTATACTCAGTTTTTGAACTGAGTATTTAAAGGTATGAACATGTCAAACTTTACTTTAGCATTACTAAGGGGGAGTAATACTCAATATATCCTGTATTAAACAATCCGATTCGCTGTTATTTTTCCAGAAAACCTAACATTTGACAACACAACTGATCTGTGATTTGTCTCTAAATAAAAAAAAGGAAAGTTTACGAATTATTTTAAACAAAATCGAGCCTCCAATACGATTTGTGCTCAAATAAATTAGCACCCTTTGTCTGATCGGCTGCTGAATTACAAAACAGGATCAGAAATCAACAAGATTAATTAACTGAGGGCGAGAAGTTTGGCCGTGTCCATTGCTTAATTTACAGCTGATCGATTCTGGATGCTTCTCCTTTGATAGAGCCGGTTTGGTGGGACGCGGAATAATTTATGGGCAATGGTTTGCTGGCCTGCGGGGTAATTGCGTAACGCGCTTCCAATGGTAATCCCTTTCCTTTTGAAAGTTAAAAAACAGGCCAATTGCGAGTTGCACTCACACGCACACAGGGTTTTTAAGGCTCATTCATAAATGTTGTGTTAAATTACATTCAACAGCAAATCTAAATTTGTTTTTCATAGTATGTTAATGAAAAACAAAGTTCTCTAAAACTAAACATCAAATCTTATTCAAATCAAATTCCGTTGAAAGTTTTTTTACGTTCTACAATTTTTCAGAATTTTTCTGCTCTTACTTCAGAAATTAGAGGGGACACGCATGTTACCACTTTGGAATTGTCTATCTTTCAAACGATTGACTTTGAGAAAAAATGGTTTTAAGAACCTCATTGTCATTTTTAAAGACCTATCTATCTATCTACCACGGACATACGTGAGTACATTTGACGAAAAATTTCTTTTTTAGTTTCATTTTCATGTGCCATTGCATTAATTTGTGTACGAGTGCATAATTCTGTTTAAATGTGCTGCGGAAGGGATGGAGACCTGGTTTCCTGAAATACAGGCAGCTTAGGCACCAGTCTCCCACAGTATAAAAAAACGCATGTATGTATGGGATAATCTTTTATTTATTTTTTTATTTTTGTATAAAAATCTTAAAGCGATTTACAGAATACATCTACGTACCAAGTTTCAACTGTGTAGTCCTAATAGTTTTGGAATAAAGTGCCTGTGACATACGGACGGACAGACAGACATACAGGTCGAATCTATAAGGGTTACGTTTTTTGCCATTCGGCTTCGGAACCCTAAAAACATTCATAGTGTTATTTAACTTTGGAACCAATGGATCAGTAATTTCCTTCAAAACCCTTCGAATTGTGAGTTTCAATGACTGCTTATTGTTTTTTTTAGTTTTTTACGATGTAAGTATCCAATTTCAGAAGTTTTTAAAAGTGATGTGTAAGAAATACCTAGTCTTTTCCTTTTAACAGACGTTAGTCGGCTGGTAGATTTCATTTCTACATCATCAGCTGCCTAGCCAATTATGTTGTGGTCGGCTTCTAGTCTAACTGGATGCAGCTGAATACCAGTATTTTACATGGAGCGACTGCTTATCTGACCTCCACAACCCAGTTAGAACTGGGTGATACGATACCCCTTTGTAAGACTGGTTGTCAGACTTTTGGGGCCACTGTCAAAGATTTACAAAAGACAGCCGGGACCAACGGCTTAACGTGCTTTCCACGGCGCGGAGGAAACTCGGTATGTAATGGGTGGTCACCCATCCACGGACCAACTTTGGCAAGTGCGGCTTAGCCTGAATATCGATCCGAGCGGCTGTTATTATTTAACCACGAGCTCCTCTCGATTGCATTTTTACATATTCTAGGTTTAATATTCAAAAAGCTCTTGTTAGTTTTTATCTTAAAACTTTAATTATTTTTGGATTTTTGCTTAGCATTTTCGCTGCTTTACCGTGACCCGTAATAATAAATACCTATGCATTGGTACATCACACATTTACTAGTGTGTCTGCCAGTTATTTGCTAAAACCTTCACGTCCGTCTGATGTCCATGAAAGTAGAAATTACAACAATACAAAAATACTGAGACACTCATTAAGTTGTCTCTTAGTATTACTTACTCAAAACGGGTATCAGTAGCAGACTAATTTAAGAATACGATCGCTTTTAAAAATTAAGACATTAACTAAAATATCTTCTAGTATTATTAGAATAAAAACAAAATGGCGACCACTCTTTTTGGCGCCAACAGAATGAAAATAGACGACCAAAAATATACAATAATTACGTAGAATGAGTGACACCGGCTCGGATGCTGAATGTCATATTAGTGACAATTAGTAACCCCGGGTACCTTGTCCCGCGTTTACGTCCAATCCTGAGTTGAATATTGATTTACTATGTTGGGGCTGGGATGTCATTTCGTAGGCTGAGATAAGGGAAGTACAATTTATTACAAAAAAAAAAATGCGAAATTGCAAGGTTACATACTTCTGCTAGGGCTGTGGGACTGTTCGAAAGAGATACATGGATGGGTTTTAGTCAGTACAAGTCTGACACTCCTATCCGCTCCGCCCAGAGTGGGGGGGGGAGGGTCATTTGATTTCACACCCTAAAAAAAATAAAAAAAAGGTTACATACTTGTTTAGTATTGTAGTTCATTTTTTCAACTACAACAATAATAAAGCGAATTTAAGATAACTTATTTATCTATTTATTTAGTAATAATCATTCTCCCGATGCATGTTTAGTGTTGCTCTTTGGTCTAGCTTAGATTGAACACAATATAGGTATTGTCCTTTCAAAGTTTATAAACACACACAGTTTATAAGGTTTGCGTAAGAAAATAATGTTCTACAGGGGGGAATCGACCAAAAGTGGTTTATCAACTTGATAGCTAACGCTCAATAAACTGTGAAATGACTATAGGTACCTATTTAATACCTACCTACATAAGATTTATGGTTCCCCAGACAAGACAAGTCTGGAACATAGATACTCATATGTACTTAGAGCAGTGGCAAATTGCCTTGATTCGAATAATAAGTTTTCAATATTTTGAATGCTTGCGGCGACAGCAGTCAGTTGAAAGATCTTCGTGCATATCAAAAATCTTAAATTCACTGACAGCAAAGCACAACGTCAAAACTGACAACAACGTTTCGGCTCCAGAAGCGTTAAACTTTTGTTCAGGAGTTATAACGAATCTGAGCATTGAGCATTTATTTTTGAAAATTCGTCCGCTAATGATTATATAGGGGATGAAAGTTTGTTTGGAAGTTCATGATTTTAACAAATGAAACCTTATTAGACCTCACCGACAACCCGTGCGATTACGGCGCTCCTGAAGAAGCCATGTCCCATATGTGTTCTAAACTTCTAAGTGCCAAAAAACAAGCACTTCTGAGGACCTCAGAGATGCCGCGATTGGCGTCACAGCCTACCAGACCCAACTCATTTAATAAAATAATGTCTTACCATCGATTAAAAAAGGAAGACCTAACCAATCTTATATATTTTCCAGGTGAAGGAAATCAGAGTGAACCCGCATTACAATGCCAGCACTTACAGCCGTGACGTGGCCATCTTGGAGCTCCGTGAGCCCGTGACGTACTCCGACTGGGTCAGGCCTGCCTGTCTGTGGCCTGAGAACGAGGTCGAGCTCAGGAATGTCATCGGGAAGAGGGGATCGGTATGTATTTCTTATTTTTGTTTTCTATTTTTTGCTGGATAAGGCAGGGATTAGAAGGTGAGTGTTTTAAAACTAAATTATGTAGGTTATACACACGCACCTATTGCCTAGGTACCTTTCGGGTATTTAAGTCCTATGTTTTATGGAACTCTGCCATTCCCAGGCCACTGATTCAGACCCTGGACATACAGATGAACTTCTAATGGAAAAACTCTATAATACTTCGTATTAGGAAGGACCAATAGACAAGACCAACGTCAACTACCTATCTTTTATCCCAGGATTAAAACTGGACAGTATTTCCATACTAGAACTGTACGAATAATGTTACAAAAATCAGATAATTCATTGCAACATAGAATCTAACTTTGGTTTTACTATAATTAAAGTCAGCAAACAGATCTATGGTTCGGGTGGTCAATTAGCAACTTTATGGATGGTGCGGGCGTCCATTCCGACCGGCAACTCGCTGCGAATGCAGTTTTGTCCGAACACCGTAATTATCAAACGCTTTGCTGCTGAACGTTCATTTAGGCTGCCATCAGACGGACTGCATCGCAGCAACCGTGCGCATTCGATATATTCAACTGCATGCAGTTGTACGCTCGACTTCGTCCAGTCCAGCGGTCGGCTGCAGTCGTGTGAAGTCAATATTAACTGCATACAGTCGTGACTTCAACTTTACGCGGTCGGCTACAGTCGTGTAGTGTCGACGCACGCTGTCCATCGCTAACCGCATACTGTTAGTCAAGGAGTATACGAGCGTCGGTCCCGTCGAACGGTTTAAATAAAAATGGATTTTGATAACGACTTATTTATTTCTTTAGTAAAAAGTAAAGTCAGCATTTGGAATTATAAAAGTCAAGAATATGGTGACAAAATAAAGCGCAGTAATGTTTGGGGTTTTTGTATGCGAATCAATGAATCAATTTTGTATGCTTTTGTATCCACATCCGCACTGCACGTTGCATTTTTTCAATTCGATTACACAGCTTAGGCGGTTGGATCAAGGGCCTGATTCAGAAGGCAGTACTCCTCGATACGGCTCGTATGCGGAGGTTCCTGTCTCTGGAGCCCTAACCACCGGTAGCTTGGACCCTGCTCCCGCTACCAGCGGACCACTATTTTTTATATTTTTAAATGTTTTTTTATATGGTTTTTTTTAAGAAATGTTTAAAAATATTTAAAATAAGTTTATAGATGAATAAAGGAAATAATAATAAGAGAAGTAACGTCTGTGCTTCCATTTCGTCGTCAAATCTTACACTGAGCTCCTGGGCTAGATGAGTGGCGCCAACAAAAAGTCACATCCGCCTGATAACTGTATGCAGTTGAATATATCGACTGCGCGCGGTTGCTGCGATGTAGTCCGTCTGATGGCAGCCTTAGTGCCCGCCATAGTGCTCTCTTAATTACCTGAAAGACGACGTGTAAGGCAAATAGACTGGAAATACCTCGTGTTGATAATGAATGGATGTATTTCGGTTTATTTGAACAGACCCTCCATTCGCCTTAAGAGCTATTGAAGTATTAATAAAGATAGGTATACGAAACCGTTATGCTAGGTACGCATACTACGCAGGTTACTAGAAAAGGACTCACCAAGATGCAGGTTGCAGTACTTCACGCAATGGAATATTGGCAATAAAAAAAAAAGCAACATTTAGCATGACGCCTCTTATCCCCGAAGTGGAAGGCATAGGCTAAACTTACTCAAATCTTGTATCGGTACAAACATAGGTAGATAAATGGTACCTCCCTAGGTTTGGTGCAGATAGGTGTTTAAATTCGGAGTTGCAGTATGTTTTTGTAGGTAGCAAGGTTTCCTAAGTCCTTTCACGGGACTTAAGTAGTTCCATAGACTTCGGATTTACCTTCTGCTGAGAATTTCGTGATGGAGGAACCCAATATTTTTATTGTCACTTTATACACACATACTTACAACATCGTAAAGAGCTAATTAATGTGTTACTCTAGGTCGTTGGTTGGGGTTTCGACATCACTGGCGTTCCGACTGAAGAGCTAAGTATGGTGGACATGCCAGTAGTAAGCCAAGAGACGTGCATCAGGTCCTATAGCGAGTTCTTCGTGAAATACACTTCGGAATACACCTACTGCGCCGGCGATAGAGACGGTAAGATTGACCTTTATAACTGTGATATTAAGAGTTAACATTTATGTATTGTATGGTAATATTTACACTCACCAATCCTCATGTAAATACAATCTGTCTATCATTCAACCGTTTTTCAGCGCTTAGCAAGCTTTTCGAGAAAAGCTAATAGAATCGGTGCAGGATAGTCTCGTTGTTGTTGGTAGCATTGATCGAACTATTGCTGGCGAGTTCGCAAGTGCTAGGTCTATGGAATAAAATCTACATTTACTCGTACTTACCTACTGAGGTGCTTGTGGCTAAATAATAACAGCCGCTCGCTCGGGTCGAACTTCTGGTGTAGCCGTGCTTGCCTAGGTTGGTCCGTGGATGGGTGACCACCCATTACATACCAAGTGTCCTCCGTGCCTCGGAAAGCACGTTAATCTGTTCGTCCCGGATGTCATTCACAGATCTTTGACAGTCGTTACAGGTAGACAGTGACCGGAAAGTCTGACAACCAGTCTTACCAAGGTTTATCGTATTACTCAGTACTAACTCTGGTTGTGGAGGTCAGATAGGCAGTCGCTTCATGTAAAATACTGGTATTCAGATGCATCCGGTTAGACTAGCCGACTCCAACATAGTTGTTAAAAGGCTTGGGTTTTTGCATTAATGATATTAATTAGGAAGTTAAAATTAGGATAGGATGTATTTTGCATGACTAGGTTATGGAGCTGCACTAGCACTATCACTAGGCTATGAACTGCAGGTGGGGCCATTTGGGTTTGGACGTCGGAACCACCGGGGTCACCAACTGGCTAGTTTTATGAAGAAGGAGGGCCTCTATATGATGAACTCCTTCTTCAAAGAGCGCGAGCACAGGAAGTGGACCTGGCAGAGTCCCGATCGAGCAACTGAAAATGAGATTGACTTCATCATGTCAACCAAGAAGCAAATGTTCAATGATGTCTCTGTGATTAATTAGGTGAAAACCGGGAGCGATCACCGCAAGGTAAGAGACACATTGAACATCGATATAAAGCTTGAAAGGTCTCGACTGATGAAGTCTACGCTCCGTCCAGCACAGAACCAGATCCAAAACCCCGAGAGCTTTCAGCTTGAACTCCAGAAGAATCGTTTCAAGTGCCTAGGAAGCTCAGTGGACGAATACAACGATGGGTTCGTGGAAACTGTCCATACGACTGGGTCTAAGTTTTTCAAGACACGTCGTGCACACAACAAAAAACTCTCTGATCATACTCTCGAGCTCATGAAGGAGCGTCGTGAGATGATCCTGCAGTCTTCAGACGAGGCGTGGAAATACCGGCAGCTCAATAGACGGATCTCTAAATCTTTGAAGAGCGACCTCCGCCGCTTTAATACCGAGCGTATTAAAGACGCTATTGAGCGGAATAAAGGCTCCAAGGTATTTTCAAGAGATCTGGCTATTGGGCAGAGCCAGCTCACGAAACTGAAGACTGACGATGACAGGATCGTATCCGCCAAACCGGAGCTGCTGAGGAAGATCGAGAGTTTTTATGGGCAGTTGTACATTTCAACTAGAAATCCCGTTGCAACTCTAGCTAACGACCCAAGTGCTAGACTGACCCGACATTATACCGAAGACATTCCGGATGTCAGCCTGTACGAGATTAGGATGGCTCTTAAACAGCTTAAAAACAACAAGGCACCGGGTGATGACGGAATTACGGCCGAAATCCTGAAGGCGGGTGGAAAACCGGTACTTAAGGCCCTTCAGAAGCTGTTTGATTCCGTCATACTCGAGGGGAAAACGCCGCAGGCATGGTGCAGGGGTGGTACTCTTTTTCAAAAAGGGCGACAATGCCCGGCTGAAGAACTATAGGCCCATCTCACTTCTAAGCCATGTCTACAAGTTGTTCTTAAGAGTCATCACGAATCGTCTCGCGCGCAGGTTTGACGATTTTAAGCCTAGAACAAGCTGGATTCCTAAAAGGCTTTAGCACCGTAGACCACATACATACGCTGCGGCAGGTTATACAGAAGATCGAAGAGTATAATCTGCCTCTCTGCTTGGCGTTTGTGGACTACTAGAAAGCCTTCGATTCGATTGAGACTTGGGCTGTACTGCAGTCTCTCCATCGGTGCCAAATCGACTATCGGTACATCAAGGTTTTGAAGTGTTTGTACAAAAACGCCACCATGTCAGTCCGACTTCAGGACCAGACCTCAGAACCTATCCTTCTGCAGCGAGGTGTGAGACAGGGAGACGTCATATCTCCGAAACTGTTAACCGCTACACTGGAGGATATCTTCAAGGTTCTGGACTGGAGAGGGCTAGGCATCAACGTCAATCGCGAGTACATCTCTCACCTTTGGTTTGCCGACGATATAGTGGTCATGGCTGAGACTATGAAGGACCTCAGTACAATGCTCGATGACCTTAGTAGAGCTTCCGAAAGAGTGGGTGTTAAAATGAACATGGACAAAACCAAAATCATGTTGAAAACCCATGTAACACCCACTTCTATCAAGATCGGAGACTCTACACTCGAAGTTGTAGACGATTATGTCTTGGACAAACGATCCAGTTAGGTAGGTCTAACTTCGAGAAAGAGGTCAATCGTCGAATCCGACTCAGCTGGGCAGCGTTCGGGAAGTTGCGTGGTATCTTCTCGTCCAACTTACCGCAGTGTCTCAAGACGAAGGTCTATGACCAGTGTGTGTTGCCAGTGATTACATACGGGACCGAAACGTGGTCGCTCACAATGGGCCTTATCAGAAGGCTTAAAGTCACACAAAGGGCAATGGAGAGGGCTATGCTCGGAGTTTCCTTGCGTGATCAAATCAGAAATGAGGACATCCGCAAGAGAACCAAGGTAACCGACGTAGCCCGAAGAATAGCCAAACTGAAGTGGCAGTGGGCAGGGCACATTGCTCGCAGAACGGATGGCCGATAGGGCCGAAAAGTTCTGGCCTCCCACTAGGTGGACCGATGACCTGGTGAAGGTTCGGTTTCGGTTTAAAGAATTTATTCTCATAAGAACAATACATGAGTTCACTTATAATGAGATACAAAGTAATTGCTTATATCTAAATAAATACATTTTGCCTCCGATGCGTGTTGATGAAGTTATACAAAACAAAATAGTAAGTATGTAAAGTATGTAATTGCTAAACATTTAATATACGGTATGACTACATTTTATAAACGTAATTTCTCAGTTTTAGTTTAAATCTGTTAATGTTATCACAATCTTTTACGTCATTTGGTAGGTCGTTAAACAGCTGTGCTCCTTCGAATAATATGGTTTTTTTACCGTAGTTTGTCCGGGCTTGTCTTCGTTGTAATTTATTTTTATTTCTTAGGTTGTGTGATAATGTTTTTTTATGTAGGTTTAGTTTTGATTGTACGCTATTTGTGGTGATTTTTTTTATTAGAATGCAGGTACCGTACGTGTATAGTTGTTTGAGATTTAATAATTTGGTTTTTTCAAATAGTGTTTTAGTTGGGGTAAAATAGTGATAATGGTATAGTGTTTTTATAATTTTGTTCTGGGTTCGTTGTAAAGGCATTAGAATAGTTTTTGCGGCAGATCCCCATATTTCAATAAGGTACTCGAGATGTGATTTTATTAATGAGTTATAAATAATAGTACGTATTTTCCTAGGGATACAATTTGAGATTTTGCGTAATGATGCTAGTAATGATGTTAATTTTGATTTTACATGTTCGATGTGTAGTTTCCATGTGAGTTTGTCATCTACCCTCAGACCGAGATATTTTTCGTGGCTCGATCTTTTTATTATGTCATTGTTTATAATAAGAGGCGGAAAGTCTGGTAATGGTTTGTTTTTTGCAGTGAAAACCATGTATGTTGTTTTGGACGTATTTATTGTAAGTAAGTTATATTTAAGCCACTCACCGAGTATGTCAAGATCTTTTTGAGCATTTGTTATAATAGTATGGATAGATTTATCGAAATAGAAGAGGCATGTATCGTCCGCGTATAAAGTTAGGTGACCCTTTAATCCTATTTGGTTTATATTATTTATATAGATTAAGAAAAGTAACGGACTTAGAATTGAGCCTTGAGGACAGCCGTATGGTACGTTTTTTATGGAACTAGTGAATTTATCAATTTTAACCACTTGTTGTCTGTTTTGTAAATAAGATGTAAACATTTCTAGGGCTTTATCTGTGACTCCTATGTTGTTTAATTTCTGGAGAAGTTTGGGGTGGCATACGGTGTCGAATGCTTTTTTTAAATCAATAAATACCCCCAATACAACATCCTTTTGATCTATGTGCGTTTTGATTTTAGTAACCAAGTCTACGGTAGCTGTAAGAGTGCTAGATTTCGAACGAAAGCCGTATTGTTCGTCGATTAGGAACTGTTTCTCGAGAAGGTATGCGTTTAGACGGCAGTACAAAACACGCTCAAAAATTTTTGATAATACCGGTAAAACCGACACTGGTCTGTAGTTACCTGGATCCGTTCTACTGCCTGATTTGAAAATAGGGCTAACTTTTGCAATTTTAAGCGTATTCGGAAAAATGCCGCGCATCAGACATTCGTTTATGCAGTTCGTTAATTTTGGAACAATTATATTTTTGAGGCATTTTATCACCTTGGTACTGATACCATCTATCCCTGTACTTGTATTACTATCTAGACCGACAATTATTTTAGAAATTTCGTCCTCAGTGCAAGATGTGAGTTTGCTCAGAGTTACGTCGTGTGAGTGGTTGTGTTCGTACATAAGAGTGTTGCCATCGTTCGCGTGATATATAACGGGTATTTCGTTAGCTAATTCCTGGCCTATTGATGAGAAAAATGAGTTGAATAAATTACATATTGCGTTACCTTCAGTTATAGGTCCTGAGCTCGATATTAGTTTCGGAGGAGCACTGCTTTCTTTGATTTTATTTAGTGCTAAGTTATTAATAAGTTCCCACATCTTTTTCGGTTGATTGTTATTGTTGTAGAATAGATCGTAATAGTATTTTTTCTTGTGTGTCTTGATCAGGTTTTTAACTGAGTCTCGTTGTTTGGAAAAGGTTTTCTGTATGTCTTCGTCTTTTGGGTAGGATTTTGTCTGTTGCCATAGGTTGTTACGCAAGTTTATTGAATCAGTAATAGTTCGGTTTATCCAATCGTTTTGAGGTGGATTCAGAATTTTTGTCTTGTCGGTTTTGTTGTTATTTACATGTTTTGTGATAAACTGCTCAAGGTGGTAGTAATCATTTTCTTCATTTATGTAATTATCTGTTAGTGCGTCGCTGTGTAATTTTTCATAATTTATTGCTTTGTATTGCATTTTTTTATTTTTTTGTGGCTTTAGACTGCCTATTTCCAAATATATTTGTTTATGGTCAGACAAGCATGATTCGATTATGGAGAAATTAAATGAGTGGTTATTTATGTTTGTGCAAACATGATCCAGTATAGATTTCGTAGTCGAGGTTTCACGTGTACTGTATAGGCTATTTATTTTATTCAGTATTTGATATCCGTTTCCCTTGATTTCGTTTAGGTATTTAGTGACGTGATTGTCCGCGTTGAGGAGATCAATGTTAAAGTCACCAAATACAATTGCTCTTCTTCTCTGCTCCAACTGTGCGGAATACGTCGTTAAGAAATCGTTATTGTTTGAATCACCTGGTTTGTAAATCACTCCGATGTTTAGCGATAATTTTTTTATATGTACCCACAAGTAGTGGTTTCCATTTTCGCATAATTCTTCCGTTACGTCATATTTTATTGAATCGTGTATATAAATTGATACCCCTCCACCTTTTCGTGTTTTCCTATAGTTGTAGACATGCTTGTAGTTTGGCAACTGATATAGTTTTGCATCGGCTTCAGAAACAATCCAGGTCTCCGTGAATACTAATAAGTGGGTGGTTTTTGGTATCGCCCTAATAATACATTTGATTTCATCGAGCTTACCAGTTTTGCGAATACTCCGTAAATTAGCATAAAAAAATCTGAGTGATGATGGGTGTAAGGGTATGTCTTCATATTTTTTGATGATTTGATGGCTTAGTTTATCTATGTGTTTTCCGTTGTGTTGTGAACCTCCTTCAAGTTTTTTTGGTTAGAAATAATTGTAGGTTTTCCTTTTAGATATTTAATAATAAGGTTTTTTTCTCCGTCTTCTATCCGTTTTTTAAGTTCTTCTTTTAAAGATTGTATATATTGCTTTTGAGTGGGGGTTAGGTCTGAGTAAATTTGTATATTCTCGGGTAGTTTACTTTTTGTCTGGAACAGGTATTTAGGTGTTTCTGTGTTGGTAAAACTTACTTTAATGGGCCGGTTCATGTTTGTGATATATTTTCCCAATCTTGTGGTTTTAATTGGCTTCGGACAGTCCTCATACAGTGTGGTAAGTACTTTGTTTATTTCTTCGTAATCGTACTTTTGTCGTGCGTTGTAGTTCTTGTCACTTTTTTCCGTTATACCCACAATAATGATATTTTTTTCGCGTTCACTTCGATCCTTTAGTTCTAGGATGAGGTTTTCGTGTTGTAAGAGCAGCGATTTATCGGATGTATTCTCGATATTTGTTTGGTTTTTTATTTGGCTAATTTCACTATCTATACGTTTAAGCTTGTCTTCGGTTATTGCGTTGTTGGATTTAATAGTTTTAATTTCGGTATTTATTTCATCAAATTGTTGTTTAAAGTTTTCTGTGTTTGATTTTATCCATTTAATTTCCTGTTTGATCTCACAGATTTCTTCTCGTATTAGGTTCAGATTTTCTTTTTGAGTTTTTCCAAATTCCTCCAGAAACTTCATAATATCTGTGCGAAAATTAGCAAAGTCTGATTTGTAGTCTATTTCTTCGGTGCGCTCTTTTCGTTTTCTCTGACAGATGTTGGTTTGGTATTCATTGTCACCAAATGTAGATAAGTTCGGTACTGATCCGCTACCGCCCTCGCTTCCGCTTGTTAACATGCCACTAGGCGGTGTTTTCTGTCGGCTCATTGCGTTGTCAGACCGCGCGGGTGCGAGTGCAATGCCAATAGTTTTTTCTCTTTACTCTTGAGGCGAGCGTGCCGCGCGCTCACCGGCGGCGCTGCGCGATGTACCACCAGAAGGATAACAACTTTAACACTTTGATCTTAAGGATTAATTTTGATTGTGGTAGATGTACTAGAATTTAATATTTTTGCAATACTAAGCGAAACACGTCTGCTCCCACCAAGCGCGCGAGGCGAAGTTTGCAGGGATGAGCTGGATGCGAGTCGCACGGGACCGGTCAATATGGCGACACTTGGGGGAGGCCTATGGCCAGCAGTGGACGTCTTTTGGCTGAAATGATGATGATGATGATGAAGGTTATGGATGGTCGGCAACATCTGCTTTCCATTAAAAAGACCATTATTCTTAAACCCATGAAGTTCTTTTTTCTTTTATTTTATACCTAAAACGATGATACTAGGAATTAATCCTGTATCGTGGGTGCGTTTACAAACATTTAAACTCACATGCACAAACAGCCAAACCCGGAACCTGTAGGCCAAACAAATATTTGTTCCGTGCGGGAATCGAAACAGCAACACGCAGCGCAGCAGCCAATCGCCAACCGGGCCGTCGACTGCCGAATGAACGTCGAATACCGTGCAGTTCGATTGTTAAAATGATTGAGACTGATCATTATCTCAGAGACATCTACTTCTGTCCTACGCAAATCAAAATTCTAGAAATTGGAGAAAGACTTCGCAGCAAAAATAGTAACGCACTCTTTTATTACATTTTCTAGGTACCTCAGTCTGCAACGGCGACAGCGGCGGCGGCATGGTCTTCAGCATGAACGGCATCTGGTACCTCCGAGGTCTAGTCTCCTTGTCAGTAGCCAAGGCGAACGAATACCGCTGCGATCCTACACACTACGTTATATTCACAGACATAGCCAAATTCTTGCCTTGGATCTATGCAACTGTTTCCGATCTTTGAGTTTGTGATGTTATTGAAGACTAATTTTGTTGATGAGGAGGATCAGTACGTTTTTTTACCTGACTGCGGAGCCCGAAAGGAGGGTTCTGAGAACTGGTAAAATACCAATCTCTCACTCCCACATAGTACAATTTTCAAAAGGATGGGAAAATGTAAGGTATGTAGGTACTTATTACCAAGAATCTACTTAACCAGCCTACTCCACGCAATCAATATTAAGGGATTATTTCACTCTGCCCCACCCAGTTGCCCCATCAGACGAACAAAGTGAAATGTTTCAAGTTTTTATGTCCACTTTATCTTAGTAATGGATTTATTGCGCTATAGTTAACGGGGTTGGATTTAAAAGAATATATAAACCTCTGAATTAGATAAAAAAAAATCGGAATTAAAGAAGTGTCAGTTTCAGTATATTTATACTTTTTTTTTTGTATTCGCATTGTCATTAGGTATGCATTCCTTTAAAACCGACACTGGCATCCTTGTGTGCAATAAATAAACTAGTGGGGCAAAGTGGACATCAAAACTTTAAACATTCTAGGTATCTTGTTCCGCTGGTGGGACATATCGGTGAGGCAAAGTGGAATTATCCAAATCAAGCTTAATTGATGAAACTATCTAATAGAATATCAAGTAGGACAATGACCTTACCTATATTGGTTATTAATATTAGGTAGTTGTACACCTGAATTTTTGCTCAATTGTTAACGTGACGAAAAATCATTATAATTTTATTGTACATGAAAAACATTTTGATTTTGGAACAATTCCAATGATTCACCATAATTTCCTAAGGCTGGATAAATAATTGTTGAGATTAGAGTGAATCCCCATAATTAAATTTGTCTTTGAAATAATGATCCGCTATTTTGATAAGGCAGCCATTTTATTTTAATATTAGTTTATTCAAGTATTTCGCTAATAGACTTGTGTCCACTAAGATTAAATCGGGTGGATTGGCTTTCAATCAATCAATTATGATTTATAGAAACAAAATATCTAAAATATTCATTATTAAAAATAAGGATTATTAATACTTTTAAAGAAAAAAAAATCGATAAAAATACGCATTCGGTCACATGACATTTAACGCTAATCAAAAATCGTGACGTCACGCCGTGCCAAACAAACGCCATTACTGTTGTGATATTTGAACAAGACGATAATAATACAACTATAACTAATCTGATACAATATAATTAACCATATCATTTGGTAACTACAAAAATAGAAAAACATATTGCAATAAATATAAAAACATTAAATTGGACGATTATACATAAGACACAACAACTTAACCTTATCATAATAAAAACTAGAAAAATAGTGATTTTGCAATATTCGTTAGTTGTACAGCTCGGATTTAGAAATAGGTTGGTACTGTTGGTAGGTGTGAAGGTACTTACATCAAAATGATCTTCACAAAAGTAAATTCTTTGAATCTAAAGATAAACTATGAGGATCATTTCCCCTTGCAAGGTTAAGCCACTTTTGTCGTATTTTTACACTGTTTGGCATATAAATAAATAGTTTATTAGGCGTGTTTATAGCTGTGCGAGTACGAGGAATTCATTTTAAATTAAAGTTATACGAACAAAACTGATAACTCCCATAAACATTCAGTTTGCTTGGCACGGTGTGACGTCATTCACGTTGACAGGCTGTCTGAAGCGTTTTCGCGGTAAATTCAAATGGGCATATTAAAACGCAAAATAAATATTGTAAATGATCGACTTTTTAAAAAATAATATATTTTTAGGGTAAAATAGATAAACAGTAACGTTTTAATATTATTTTGAAATTTAGTCAACTAGCCTATTGCAAATGATTGCAGAACGAGACGTAAGTTTTTTTAATACGTAATAAGTTTTATAGAAAATAAGGCGCTACAAGTAATAAGTTTATAGATTGGAAGAGTTGTAAGGAAATGACGTACATATTATGTACTTATCAATACTTTGGATCCGCGAATCGTTGCTAATACAGCACAGTTTTCACTGATAAACAAATTTCAACATAGCATTTGTTAAAATATAGTCGGAAATAATACTATAAAGACCCGTCCGCTTTGATACTCTCTCTAACCACCTAATGTAAGTTTATTTATTCTCAACTTTATTTCATCACATGCAAGTTTGATAATAATTGTTGAGCAGGGAAAACCGTGCTCCGCCGGGTCTACGAATGTCGTTTACATCTTTTTATCCCGAACATTTCGATATTTAATTTCGGTAACTGAGAACCCTAGATTAACGCATAGTTAGCACTATCCAAAATCTAATCTCCGGTTAAAAAAAACTCAAAAACCGAGCATGGGACATCAGAAATCGAGTTTCGAGATTCGTATATGCGTACCTTTGTAATATTTAATTAAATATGATTTAATTTCTTGTGTATTGTTGCTGGCTGGGTATGGGATAAATTAAATACAACCGATTAAACACGAAATAATTTTATTAATTACAAAACACTTAAAACTTAACCACAATTACACTACTGACTACTTTTCACGTCGATTCTCTTCGTTGTATTGCCTAAATCAGACTGACTGCTCCCGCCAACACGACGGCTATTTATATGCCGATCGATCCATCGAGAAGGTTCAGGAACCTTCTTCGCAGTTTTATAGTGGGACATCATCCTTCGAGAAAGTTCCACAACTTTTTCGAATCTTCTAGACAGTTCCATAGTGGAACATACGAGACTCTAATCTTCTAGACAGGTCCTTACAGGAACATTCAAAACTCGCACGTAATCTAGAATGTTCTCGTAAAGCAACTGCCGCGCCGTAACAGTATTAATAAAAACGTTGACCGTTATGTGTAAGGACACTAGCAGTTTTCCAATTTTCACCTTTATCAAATTAGTTATAAGGCTGGAAAGTGGTTGACTGCCAGTCTCCGCTATGGTGCCTTAATTATTGTATGCTACAAGGTGCTTAAGTCACAAATTCAATGCTTATTTGTCAGCCAGATCCCTTATTAGACCACCAATCAAGTACAATATTGTGCTCAAATCTGTAATGCTAGAAACAAAATCTTGGACGCGTTCTAAGTCTGGACGAACAGTCGGCTCGGACATTCCATAAGACCTATAGCGATACAAGGATCTGTTAGCGCTTGAATGAAGTTTAAACACTTATGAAATTATTTTAAAATATAGCCATTTTGTTTTGGCAATAAACAAAATGGCTGCGTTAGTTCCGAATTTGGACACTCGCCAATTGCCCAAAGTTCCTTGTAACACGCTATGTGAGCTAGATATTCATCATCTTTCTGCCTCTTTGGACTTATTACTTATTACCTACTGTCTACTGCCAACAAATCAGTAGCTCTGTTTACTTCCGTCCGTCAGCCACGACTGACTGAAACTCGCATCCGACATGTTGTTTCGAGCTTTATTGGTGTTTTTTTAATTATTTTGTACGAATGTATTAGTAAATAAGTAATAATGAAAAATTGTCATCTGTACTTATGAAGTTTTGATACTCATCATCATCATCATCATTCTCTTGCCCTTATCCCAATTCATTTGGGGTCGGCGCAGCATGTCTTCTTCTTCCATACTTCTCTATTACTCGTCATCTCATCCGACACCTCCTTTCTTGCCATATCATTCTTTATACAGTCCATCCATCGTTTCTTTGGTCTTCCTCTACACTCTCTATATACCCATCCACATTCATACTCAAAACTTTCCTCACAACATTTTCCTCATTCCTCCGCATCACATGCCCATACCACGACAACCGATTACCACACAACTTTTCAGTCACCGGCGCCACTTTCAGACTTCCTCTTATATACTCATTTCTTATTTTATCCATTCGCGTAACACCACACATTCCCCTTAGCATTCTCATCTCCGCCACATGCAAATGCCTTTCATTCATCCCTTTTGTGGCCCAATATTCTGATCCATACAAGACAGCAGGTCTAACCATTGTTTTATAAATCTTCCCCTTAAGTTTAAGGGGAATGCGGGAGTCGCAGATTGTTCCCGTGACCTGCCGCCATTTCATCCATCCCGTGTTAATTCTGTGCTTTACACTACGATCTATTTCGCCATCGCTTTGCACGAGTGAACCGAGATACCGAAAGTCGGAACAGACAAGAAGAAACGCGCCATCTAGCGCTATGGCTCCAGAACTGGAGAGACCGCCAAAATCGCAGAACATGTATTCTGTTTTAGTTCTGCTGATTTTTAACCCAACATTCTCCAGCTTCTGTTGCCATTTCTCCAATCTGCTCTGGATCTCAGGTCCATCTTCACCGACAAGAACAATGTCGTCGGCAAACAGCATGCACCAGGGTGCCTCCTCCTGTATGTCCGACGTCAAAGCGTCCATAATCAACAGGAAGAGGTAAGGACTTAAAGCCGACCCTTGATGCAAGCCTACAGCCACACTGAACTCATCGGTGTTGCCAGCAGCTGACCGGACGTAGGTACAAGATTGGCTGTACATAGCACGAATTAACTCTATATACTTCCCAGGTATACCTTTCTCTTTCAAGGCCCACCACAGCACATCCCGAGGTACCCTATCATACGCTTTCTCCAGATCAATGAACACCATGTGCAAGTTTTTGTGTGCACGCCTGTACTTCTCGCACAATTGGCGGAGTGCAAAAGTGGCGTCCATTGATCCTCGACCTGGCATGAACCCAAACTGGTTTTGGGTGATCTTACTCTCCTCTCTTATTCTTTTCTCTATCACTTTCTCCCATACTTTCATACTATGTGACATGAGCTTTATCCCCCGATAGTTGTTGCAGTCCTGCACATCACCTTTATTCTTGAAGATGGGCACTAGCGAACTATTGCACCATTCTTGTGGGATCGCTCCTTCATGCAACAACTTATTGAAGAATAAAGTCAGCCACATACATCCGTCTTCTTTTAAATACTTCCATACTTCTACTGGTATTTCATCAGGGCCCATGGCCTTTCCATTTTTCATACTTTGAACGGCCTTCCTCACTTCATCCATGCTAATTTCCCTCACCAAACCCAAATTTACTTGTACCTCTTTAAGCACACCGCTCCATTCATTCTCTTCATTCATTAGATTTTCAAAATAACCCTTCCATCTCTTTTTTATTTCATCATCTTTAGACAGAACCTTACCAGTGCCATCTTTCATACACTTTATATGATTTATATCTCTCGTTCTCCTTTCTCTTGCTTTTGTAATCCGGTAGAGCTCCTTCTGGCCTCTAGGACTGTCCAGTGAGTCGTATAACTTCTCCTGCGCCTTAGCCCTGGAAACTGCTACCGCCTTTTTTGCCTTTCTCTTCCATTCTTTATATATCTTTTTCTTTTCTTCTTTCAAACTGTCGTTCCCGTTTGCTACACCCTGCCATTCCTTAAACGCAACCTTTTTCTCTTTCAGACTCTTTTGCACCTTTTCATTCCACCACCATGTATCCTTATCTATCATACCCTTCCCTTTGGATTCTCCAAAAACATCTTTTGCTACTCTTCTTATACAATCTGCCATCTCTATCCAACATTCATTCACAGATTTTCCTTCCATATCCTTCATTTCAATCATCTTATCTACTACTTGACTCTTAAACATACCTGCACATTCTTCTTTTTCAATCATACGCCATCTGGTTTTGGGTGGGGGCCGATCTTTGTTTCTACTGGCCGAGACACTGACTTTTACCTCCATTATGACCAATCTGTGTTGGGAGACTAAGTCTTCGCCTGGCAGCACTTTACAGTTTTTGACATATTTAAGACTGTCTCGCTTGACCAGGAAAAAGTCTATTTGCGTCGCGTGGTGGCCACTTTTATAAGTAATGAGATGTTCGTCTCTTTTTTTAAACCACGTATTTGTTATTGCCAGGTCGAAGGCAGACGCAGCTTGAAGCAGTGTCTCGCCGTCACTGTTACGGTCTCCATACCCCCAGCCACCATGCACTCTCTCATACCCATCCTTCATTCTTCCTACATGCCCGTTGAAATCACTCCCCACATACACTTCTTCATTCTCTTGCACATCCAACATCACTCGATCAAAGTCTTCCCAGAACTTCTCTTTTACGCTATCCTCACTTCCTGACTGGGGTGCATACACACTAACTATATTTAGCACCAAACTATCCAGAATGACTTTTACAGCTATCACTCTATCGCTCACTCTTTTAACATCCACCACACATTCTTTCAACTCAAGTTTTGATACTGAAGAAGACATTAAAAATATTTATTTAGACTGATAAAATACGAAAAATTAATCGAATTTCAATTATAAAGATTTCCAACGTACTTATGGCGTTTTATTTTACACCTTCCTACACAGAACACAAGCCAGTATCCAGAACATTTTCACTTGTCTTTTAATAGATATTTGAAATCATGATTATTTTGAGATAATATAGATTGAGATTTGAGATATTTTTTTTATTTGACTGCCGCCTTGGTCTCAGTCATCGCAAGCGCGACTGGTGATGATGAGGTCTTGGGGTCTATTCCCGGGTGGGGTAAATTGGCGTGGTACTTCCTGGCCGCGCCACAAAAGCAATTTGGATGCGTCTGCATAATCAATTTTAAGGGTTTTTTTTTTTTTGCACGGAACCCTTATCCTTGTATGTTATCGAGGTCCTTGTATGTTATGATATTGTTATCGAGGTATAAAATGGAGGTATGCAACAATATAACATATCGTAAAATTCAAAGAACCAGCTCTTTAAATGACATCAGCAGAGACAGTTCAACACTATTCGATGCGACCATGACCAGCTTGCCAAACACCTCATTAAATACTAGTCAAACTGTAATGGACTTAAACGAAAAAGTTAAGCAACTCTCGGACGATTTATTAATAGCTCACCACGAAATTGAGAACCTTAACTCTGAAAACTTTCGTTTAAAATCTGACCTTCAGAAATATTTTAAAGTTATAGATGCATATAAAACTATAAATCTAATGGACAAAAATAAGGCTACACCTCGATCTGGCCAAAAAAATAAAATTAAACAAAAGACTGTCAGAACACCGAGACTAAAGAAAGTTCCATATGACGATGAAAAGGCTACGCCCGTTATGACAGAATGTAACCAGACTTCAAGGGCTGAATCAAATTCAATAAACCACGACATAGCCACCAATTCGACGCCGCAAAACGAAATTATACCTCTAAACACCAAACAGACAATGCCGAAAGATATCAAGCATAGAAAATTGTGTGTGCTGAGTAACAGCTCAGAAAGGGGGAGGTTGCAAAGTGTAGAAGATAATTTCGCCAGCGACTTTAATTATTGTAGTTACTCCTTACCTAATTGTAATATAAAGCACCTTTTAGCCGGCATAGAATCAAAACTAAGAGATTTTACCCTAAATGACTACTGTATAATTGTATTAGGAGAAACTGACATCAGAGACAATGATAACTTCATTGATGTAGTGAGAGAAATCAATGAAGGTCTAGCAAATTTAACTCACACTAATATAATTGTCACCGCGCCCACATACATACGGGGGCCACTCATTTATAATTACAAGGTGGAACTATTCAATAACCTCCTTTGCATGGACATACAATATAATAAATACGCACATTTTTTCGACTCCAACTATGGTTTAACATTTGACATGTTTTCTAACACATCTGGTAAATTAAATAAAGCTGGAACACTACAGATGTTTAAAAACATAATGAATAGAATTAAAATTGACATGAAATTATTCCCAGTGGAACACCCACCAAATGGTCAGAATAATAGTATCATAAACGACAAAAAGTGTTTTGAAAATAATGATTTATTTCGTTCATAAATTTGTAACTATCCTTCATCAAAACATTAACGGATTGCTCAATAAATCTGATATGCTTTCTGTTTGTATTAACGATTTGGCTGTCCAGAACAATCCTGTTGACATACTTTGTATCACTGAACACAACATGACGGACGGTGGCGAAGTGTATCTAACAATACCAAATTATAAACTTGCGTCCTATTATATGAGAGATAGCAGGCACGGAGGCTCCTGTATATTAATTAAAAAACAACTTGAAATACAGAATTCTTAATGACATCACAAAACTTTCCATATGTAATACGATAGAATGTTCTGCAATTGAGCTGATGGAACATCAAATAGTTGTTCTATGCATTTACAGGCCACCTAATAACTCCGCAGGCACTATAGACAGCTTTTGCACCACTCTAAATAAAATATTAAATAACGTTTGCTCACACGGTAGGAAGATCGTTATGTCCGGAGATTTCAACATAGATACTTTGAAGCATACAAAACTGTCCATCGAATTTACAGAAATCTTAACCAGATATAATCTAAAACTAAAATTCAATCAAATAACGCGATTTGCTAGTAAAACGTGCATAGACAACATAGCCCATAACATAAGAGCTTGTAAAGGCACTATGAAGGAATTAGCGCTATCAGACCATAATGCGCAAATAGTAAAGGTTCCAGTTAAAAAGACCTGCAACATAAAATACTGGTATATATTAAAACGGGATTACTCTCAAGGCAACAGAGCAATATTTATAAAATACTTAAATCAGCTAACCAATAATGACGTCTATAGTTGCTCGGATACGAATACTGCCTACAACATATTTCATGATAATTTCGTTATGCTATACAATCTCTGTTTTCCTATTAAGAAAGTCAAGATACATAACAGATCTAGACCGAAATGGATTTCACGTGGATTAAAAATATGTAGCAAACGTAAATGTCAACTATTGTGGCAATATAGGATTAATCCAAATCAAAACACTAAAACTGCTTTTAAAGCATATGCAAAGAGGTATAAAACTATAATTAGACTGACTAAAAAATCTCAAAACGATTACTTTATTAAATCTGCAATAAATAAGAACAAAGCTACTTGGAAAGTAATAAATGACATCAAATGTAAGTTTCCAAATGAGGGTGTGGCTCAATTAATTACAAATGGCGTAGCCATAAATAATCCTCAAGACATTGCTAATTCGTTTAATGACTTTTTTCTTGACATCAGCAATAACAATACTAGTGTACCCCAGGAATCATTCAATAAATTGACATATAATTCTAATTCAATCTTTATGACACCGACGATCCCTGATGACATTAATAAAATAATAATTGCTCTAAAAAATAAAAACAGTGCCGGTTATGATAACATTATGACAAATATTGTTAAAGATGTAGCCCATATTATATCAAAACCACTTAGCTTCATTGTCAATTTATCTATAGAAGAAGGCACTTTCCCAGAAAAACTAAAAATATCGGTTATAAAGCCAGTGTTTAAAAAAGGAGACAAAACCAACATGAGTAATTACAGGCCCATTGCATTAATACCTATTTTTGGGAAAATCTTTGAAAAGGTTATCTTCAACTGTCTTTATAATTTCTTTGAGGCAAAAAACATCCTAACGCCCAATCAATATGGTTTCAGAAAAAACAAATCCATAAACGTAGCAGTTTATAACTTCTTACATAAGGTAATGATTAACTTGGATAAAGGGTTGTCAGCTGTCGCATTATACATGGACATGTCGAAAGCTTTCGATCGTGTCGATCACAAAATCCTCTTAAGAAAGTTGGATGCATATGGTGTAAGAGGAAATGTGTACAAACTCATAGAATCGTACCTTAACAACAGGCAACAATTCACAGAAGTAAGGAGGATAAATTTTAGTACTAAAACAGAAGAACTATATGTATCTGAATATAGAACAGTTAGATTCGGCGTTCCTCAAGGGAGTATTATCGGCCCACTATTCTTTCTGATCTATATAAATGACATGCCTTCGGTAACTATTCATGACGTTACACTGTTTGCTGATGATAGTACCGTTTTATTTGCTAATGATAATTCAATTAATTTAGAATCTGACATTAACCAAACAATACTATTGATTATAGATTGGCTTAAAATGAATAATTTAATGATTAATATTGATAAAACTAAAATAATGAATTTTAAAATAAGAACTCGACGTACAGGTGCTTTAAAAATTCATTACCTAGATAGTGACATTGAGGAAACGGAAGTAACGAAATTTCTAGGGCTACATATTGACCACAAACTTAATTGGAAATTTCATATTGAGCATGTTTGCAAAAAGCTGGGACAATTTTCATATGCACTATATAGATTAAGGAAAATAGCGAATCAGAGTACTTTGCTAACAGCTTACCATGGTTACGTTGGCTCTATTCTCAGATACGGTGTAATATTTTGGGGCAACAGTACGGAAAAAGAGCGCGCTTTCATTGCTCAAAAACGCTGCATCAGAGCTATATTTAATTTATGCGGAACTGACTCCTGTAAGCCATTTTTTAAAAACAATAAATTATTAACACTGCCATGTATCTATATACTGGAGGCTGCAGTATTTGTTAAAAACAATATCCACATGTTTAGCTATTACACGCGTATACGGCGTAAGGACAAATTACGTACAGTAGCCAGTAAAACTCATCTAATGCATGAGAGCATCTTTTGTTCAGCTTCTCGCATCTTTAATAATATACCGGGGCCTATTAGAACAATTATGGAAAAGGAAAATTTTAAAAGGACTCTCCATGATCTGTTAGTAGACAAAAGTTACTACTCTGTAAAAGAATTTCTGTCCGACAAGTCTTTGCCTAAATATAGTCCCACCCAGTCATGATGTGTTCGATGACCTACAGACTTTAATTAATTTTGTTCTCTTCAATATTCTATTTTTTTAATTTTATGTATGATTTTTACAATTTGACATTTTAATTTGTTATGAATAATTTAATTTTTTTTGAATTTTATTTGTATAATTTGACATGTTCCTATCTTAATTTGTTATGTTTGACTTTATCTTTTTATCTTTTGAGTGTTAAATGTAATTTTATTTTCTATATAATTTGAATTTGACATTTCTCTTAATTTGTGCCCTTTTGGTTTTTATTTTATTTTTTATTTATTGTGCTAGAGGGAAAATAATAATAATTAGTAATAATGTTAATTTTATCGAACAGTCAATTTCTGTGTGATTATTGTATGCCCTACGGGCGGGACATAGCGGATCAAAATTTTCAACTGTTAAGAACTGTACCTACCTATGATCCACAATAAAATATTTTGAATTTGAATTTGAATTTGAAAAAAATTTGTTCTAAAATATAAGCTTTAATTACTCCTTATAGCATTTGCTGTCTGCCAATAAAAGTCCCGTCAAAATCGGTCCAGCTGTTTCGGAGAATAGGCGGAACAAAGAGAAAGACAGACGGACAAAATTAAAAAAAATACTTTTTTTTTTGTTTTATGAATGTTTGTACCCAACAATTTACAGTTGATAAACAATTTTAATTTATTTGAAAATGATCAGAATAGAATAAAGTTTGCTGAAGCATATTAAACTAAAATTAAATAAGAAAAGAAAAACCGTAGAAACCGTACCGTATATTCTTTCACATGCATTCATAGCCGAGTGCAATTGGACAAAATATACTAAAAAGATGTAACGTAGTTTATAGTAGTCGGATTTTTATGGGACTTTTTTTTATTGATTTCAAGCGAATTTTTTTGAAAAAAAAAATTCGCCACCCGCGATTTTTTTTTTTGCAATTCCGTTGGAATATTTTTTTTTCGTTAATGAATAACTTAAAATTCGTCGAATTCATATTGTGGCGTTATAGTGTGGCCTGCGTGCATCTGCTAAACGCCAATTTGGTCTATTTATTTGTTCATTGTTGTCGTTGTAATGCAAATTTCAAGTATTTTTTGAAAGTTACATATTATGTTCAATTATTTTTTAAATATCGAATTTAAATTAAATAAGATTTTTTTTTTAACTTTCTTCTCCACTCCTCTAGGAACTCAATAAAAAAAGTCCCATGAAAATCCGACCACTATAAACTTCGTTCCACCCTATTGTCTAATTGCACTCGACTATCAGTAAAAAGCTGTTATTTTGAAATTACCAACATACATTTCAATTTTATTTATTTAATAGTATTTAGATGATACTGATACTGATACTGCTATCCTGCGTCAGCACACTGCTGGGCAAAGGCCTCTCCCCATGACTTCCAGTTACTACGATCCAGGGCTAATGTGGTCCACTGGTCGTTTGTTTTGTCAAGTTAATCCCGCCATTTTCTGCGAGGTCTGCCGCGACGCCTTCTGGCTCTGTCAGGGCTATATGTATATATTTATGCTATATTTCAGTATCTAGATGAAATATTTAAAATTTTAATTTACAGTAGGTAGGTAGTTTTTATCGGGATGGTAGTCAAAGTCGCTTATCTACATGAACGATGGTCTATTTCCCGCTACACACGTTCCGTATGACGAAACAATTATCTACTAACAATAGTTGACTGAGCGAAGGATGCTGCGGCTGAAATTGGAAGAGGCCCTTGTAGTAGTTAACAGCTGGGGTTTATTGATTGAAGCCTGCTTGCTACCAACCATAGACAAAGCTACAAGCAGAAAACAGCATCCCCGAAACGATGAACCTACGCAGTGTTATAATTTTCCTTTCTTTCGACTTAATTTGCTAATGATATATCTCTCTCTCTTTCTCTTTTTGATAACTCCAGCCCCCGTAGCATGACCACCGTAGACAAGGATTTCTTTGACGGAAGAATCGACAAAATGACAGATTGTGTCGACACAATGACAGATTTCTTTGCACTATCTGTCAATTTGGTGACTTTTCCGTCAAAGATATCCTTGTCTACGGTGGTCATGCTACGGGGGCTGGACAAATATACCTATTCTTCGAAACTCGTAGCTCGATGTGCTCCAAAAAAAAGATTTGGAGGACATTTTGTTCTTTTTTTTTTATTGAATTTGGTTTTTTTTTTATCTTTTTCTTTTTTTATTAGACCTAATTTGCAGCAAATGTAGCAAAAACAAAAAAATCCATTTCTATGAATGCAACTAGTTGCCAGTCATCCTGCTTGTATTCTAAGACCAGCCTATTGTTGTCCCACTGCCGACAGTGCCAATGGGATACTGTTGGCAGTGGGACAATAATAGGCTGGCCAAAGACCTCTTCTTACACACAGAAAGTATGACCATTGATTCAAGGTTGATTGATGTATTCCGTCACTGATATCAGAGATAACCTGGATAAACTCATAAAGTACATATTATGAATTCAAAATGTCACGTCGATAATTGTGTGTTTTTAAACCCACAGACTAGTGCATGATAGCTGGGGTCTAAAATTTCCGCTTTAGCACAATCATAATAGGATAATAATATGAATTTTAACGTGATAAACGAATCTGATCTGATAGGCGATTCATAATAAGATAATGAAAAAGAAAAAAAAAAAAGAAAGAAAATATATATAAAAAAAAAAAATAAAATAAAAAAAAAAAAAATAAAAAAAAAAATATATAGATATATGGATATATGGTTATATGTTTTTTTGATATTTGATATTTTTTTTTATATTTATGGTTTTTTTTTTTTGTTTTTTGATATATTTTTTGTATATTTATTATTTATAATGATCATATTATATGATTCCGCTAAAGCCGCCATTTTCCCCTGTGGTCTTAACCACAGGGCCATCATAACTAAACAGTATTACAATATAATATTAACGTGTTTCTCGTAAAATTCCATTCAATAACATTACCATAACCAATTAAGTATTTGAATTTTGGGTTTCCTACGAAACCCAGGTTTTCGTGGAATAGTTAATTATAGCTAGACCACAGACGTAGTGGAAAACAGAAATCTTTATCAAGTTCCAAAGAACTGGTAAAATTATTATATCAATTAATTGAAAGTGCTATTAAGAATTCATTATCGCTATCAGTTTCTAACCAATTCTTTGACCAAGTCCGAAATGATTTGTGTCATTGGAAAAAACCTGGGGGGTTACCATGACGTCTTAAAGCAGGAGCAATTCCAGAGTGGGAAAGAGATGGCGTTAGACGACCTGTATAGCTGTGTCTCTTTCCCACACTGGTATTACTCCTGCTTTAATACATCATAGTCACCCCCCTGATTAGCTTATTATTTCGGAAACGTGATGTTTGAGAAGATTTTGTCTCGAAAATTACTTGTTGTATAGATACCAGCTATCTTATTCACTAGTTGTTTATTTATTTAACACTTCAAGCACAAAAGTACAGAGGCGGACTTGATGCCATAGGCATTTTCTACCAGCCAACCTTTGGGTGATGCAGAGACAAGCAGTGGTAGGTGTATATCTGAAAATAATTTTAATTAATACTAAGATTAGCTACAAGGATATATAAAAGACTATAAATAAATATCAAAATTTAGACATTTTTACTAATATATAGCTGTTGCCCACGACCTTGGTCCGATAATTACTTCCCTATTTAAGTCGGATTTTGTTTACAATATCAAGGTTTTTTTTTTTTGCACAGAATTCTAATTCTTTTTCTAAAATAAAAGTCTCAGTTATTTCTTACAACACCAGTCAACCAGTAAAAGTCCAGTCAAAATCGGTCCAGCCGTTTCGAAGATTAGCCGGAACAAACACACAGACAGACACACACAAATTAAAACAAATTTTGTTTTGCAATAAGGACCGTATATACTTTCATATGCATTCAGTAAAAAGTTGTTATTTTGAAATTACAAACAGACACTTCAATTTTATTTATTTAATACAGCTTTTTTTTTTGTTTTATGTGTGGCTTCTATTTTCAGAATAAAATAAAATGGTGGAAAGTTAGCCAAATTATATAAATCCTTTTCGAAATGGTAACCTTATTCACAACTTTTCAGCGCTAATACGAATTTTACTGTGTGTTGTAGCACGGATTCACGATAGCATAAACATTGACATCCATCTTTGTGAATATCGGTAAATTATCTTACCACCTAGTTACCTTTAACGTGTGTAAAAACATCCAGATCGAACCCAAGAGGCATGTGTTTTGCCCGTCATTACAATATTTTTTTTGAACTCGATCATATCTGGGAACTTAAGTCACGGAGATATTGAAGGTCAAAGTTTCAACGTCTCAGTTTCAAATGTTATTACTTACTTTAATTAAAGACTTCCGTGGCCCCTGTACTATTCAATGCATCCATCACCACAATGCGTTACAGTGAGCGCTACCGTTTTTCACACCAAAAAACCTTTCCCAGCAATAATGTTTTGCGCAGTGTAATGTAGTTTGAGGTACAGAATGCTTGGTTGGCGGCTGTGTTGGGTCCTTTTACACCCTGTATATTTCATCCGTCGATGCTAAACATTATGAATGTGGAAGTTTGTGAGGATGGATGTTTATGCTGGCTCACTGGATACGACTGTGCGGTGTCAGTCGTTACAATTTTATATACAGTGTGCTTTTTACTAAAATTAGGTTAAGACTTTTACTAACAATAATCTTGTAATTTGATCTGAAATAAAATAATTATTATGATCCTTTATTTATTTTCTATAAATAAAATTTACATTTTTAAATATTTCCATACAAAGTAATATTAAAAAAAATATTTAATAATATAAAAAAAATTCAAAAATAAAAAGCAGTGGTCAGGGCTCTTGAGAGAGGAACCTCCTAACGATACGCGCCGTGTCCAGAAGTACTGCTTTCTGAATCAAGCCCTTCAGCTCCAGCTGCCAAGCTCAGATGTTGGTCGAGGCTATTGACTATTACGCCATTGGCAGATACGACTATCGGCACAATGACTTCTGTACTCACTTCCCACGTGTCGACAACCACGCGAACCAGATCTAGATAAAAAAAATATGTATATATATTATCCTTTATTCATTGTATATACTTATTTTACATATTTTTAAATATTTCTTAAAAAACCGTATAAAAACATTTGAAAATATAAAAAATAGTGGTCCGCCGGTATCGGGAGCAGGGTCCAAGCTACCGGTGGTAAGGGCTCCAGAGACAGGAACCTCCTCACAATACGAGCCGTATCGAGGATTATATATTATTATTATTACTCTTTCACGTAAAAAATACTGAACGAAGTTAGATGAAATTTAGTACACAGATAGTTTATAACCTGGATTAATCCATAGGATACTTTTTATCCCGGTAGTATGATCCCGTGGGACAATACTCGACCTTAGAAGCCGACGGCATAAGCTAGTGGTTTCAATACGTTATAGAACCTGTTACATTAATTAGACTAAAGTCATTTCATGTAGAAAAGGCAATAAAAAACAGATTAGTCATTAATTCCTGGTACCTAGGTATTTCGTAAATAATTAAGTATTGACCAGGTTTATAGTGACGTAGGAACCTTAGTCAGAACGCAGACAAATCTAGTTTGTTTCAAAGACAACGATTCTCCTTATCGTTTACATAAAACATACGCTCTTATAAAGGGTGTAACAGAAAGGGTAGATAGATATGAAAGGATATGCTGCAGACAATCAAACTGAACAACTTTCTCCTTGGGTCCAATATCGTAAATGCGAAAGAATTATCAGCTGTCCCATACATTTGGGTCGAGTAGGTTTTGAAATTTTGTATGGCATGTACACACAGCTGATAATTTTTTCGCATTTACATTTAGTCTGCAGCATATCCTTTCATATGACTATAACCTTTCTGTTACACTCTATATATATGTACATATACTCACGCCTTTTCTCCATGAGGGTACGGCAGAGGCGATAGAACGCTACCTGCTGCGATCCTCCAATTTTTCTTTTTCTTCGTACATGTTCACACGTTTATATAAAAAGGCAATGTTTATTAGAATAATGTAGAAAAAAAATTGAAACATTTATAATGTACACACGGCGACATCAACCTATACTTACCCAGTATAACATGGCCTCGCTTTGTATTGTATTCCCGTACAATGATAGACCCGCTATTATTGTTTTGCTTAGCTTGATTGATCGTCGTGCGTACCTAAAACTTACGGACAATGGATTTGTTGCACGTTTCTAGAAAATGCTATCTAAACGTAAACAACTCAAATATTAGTATTTTTGTCTACTTAATTGGATTCACCCGTTATTAAGTATATATATAATTCAAAACGAGAAGATTCTAAGGTATTGTTAATAGGAGTTTATCGATTCAAAAGGCAGCTATTGGTTCGATATTCATTGTTTTGATATGTAGCGGCACTACAAAAAGTACTACAGCACCATCTATGCCACAAATTAAGAACTAATTTCGAATTCCTAAATCACGGAGTAAAGGTACTAGTTCATAGTCGACCGCACACAGCAGCAGCAGACGCCGTGAGGTTGCGACATGTCAGAGCGACACGTCGTAGCGTCATTTTCTTGCAGTCATGATTCCAAACCTAACCGCAGATGGACGCTCCAACGTCAGTGGCACTACTGATCTGCGGACGGGCGACACGTCGTCTGAGGTCGTGCGACATGTAGTCGGACGACGTGTCGCTAGCTGCGGAAGGTATTGCATAAGCATAATCAGCCTATAATGTTCCCACTGCTGGGACACATGCCTGCTCTCTATGAGGGAGAATGGGCTTTAATCCACCACGCGGGCCCAGTGCGGGTTGGTAGATGTCACATAGATAGATGATACAAAGATACATAGATGTCACCCTAAATAGACCCTTAACATATCCGAAAGGCACTTGTACTCCCCGTCTTTACGATCATTTTTTTGTTCTAGACCATACCTTCTTGTTACGGACATATTGGGGGTCAAGGTTACAACTTTTTCACAAGTTTTTTTTTAATACATGTTTTTAATGTAATATTTTTACTTACACACCTCCACAATCCCCATACTATTCAATCCATCCATCAGCACAATACTTTGAGTGCTTTCCATCGAGTCCTACCGTAAAACGTGATAGTTCACCCCAAAAAAAAAAATCGTTTCCCAGCAATAATTTTTGAGTAAAGTTAATTAGTTTGATGTACGGAATGCTTGGCTTACGGCTATCGAATATCGAATATCGGCTATGAACTCATACCTTAATTATAGTTATCCGCGACTTAAGACTACATAATAAAACCCGACATACAGATAAATAATAACAGCCGCTCGGGCCGATCTTTAGGTTAAGCCGTGCTTGCCTAAGTTGGTCTGCGGATGGGTGACCGCCCATTACATACCGAGTTTCCTCCGTGCCTCGGAAAGCACGTTAAGCCGTTGGTCCCGGCTGTCATTTGTAGATCTTTGACAGTCGTTAGGTAGTCAAAGGCCCAAAAAGTCTGACAACCAGTCTTACCAAGGGGTATCGTATTACCCAGTAGTAACTGGGTTGTGGACGTCAGATAGGCAGTCGCTCCATGTAAAATACTGGTATTCAGCTGCATCCGGTTGAAGCCGACCCCAATATAGTTGGGAAAAGGCTAGGCAGATGATACTACTATGACGACTACACAATAAAACAACAGTCGACACAACACCCGTCTGGTCGGAGGATCCTCCCTTTTCTATGGGGGATGAAGAAATTTACACCCTGTTATTTATACCCCCACAGACACATTGCATTTTTAATTATTTATTTTTGTGTTTTAACCAGTGTGCACACTCAGACACACAAAGTAAAAACAAAAACGAATCAATCTTCCACAAACCAGTAACAAAATAAAAATGACCGACAAAAAATGACATAACATAATCAAATAAACTGAAAAAAATATGGCGCGCAGCAGGAAAACTGGGAGCCCCATGGGAAATCATTAATATCACATAACTAGACGTGCCACTTAGATTTAATAAAGTACCGTTATCAAACAGGTGTCATTTTGCTAAAATGAAGTTGCTCTGAGTAATCATTACTGCCGCACTCGGTAACATCACTTAAAAACATATAATATACTTTTCACAACACCTATTCATGATTCATCATAATTTCAGCTGAAAGACGTCCACTACTGGACATAGGCCTCCCCCAAATGTCGCCGTTGACCGGTCCCGTGCGATTCGCATCCAGCGGATCCCTGCAAACTTCACCAGGTCATCGGTCCACCTAGCGTGAGGCCTTCCAACGCAACGTCTTCCGGTTCGCGGTCGCCACTTCAGAACTTTTCGGCCCTATCGGCCATCCGTTCTGCGAGCAATGTGCCCTGCCCACTGCCACTTAAGTTTGGCTATTCTTCGGGCTACGTCGGTAACCTTGGTTTTCTTGCGGATGTCCTCATTTCTGATTTGATCACGCAAGGAAACTCCGAGCATAGCCCTCTCCATTGCCCTTTGGGTGAATTTAAGCCTTCTGATGAGGCCCATTGTGACCGACCACGTTTCAGTCTCGTATGTAATCATTGGTAACACACACTGGTCATAGACATTCGTCTTGGAAGCTGCGGTAAGTTGGACGAGAAGATACCACAGAAATTATCTCACAGGAACGTTTATAATATATTATGACACTCGGGGTTAATGTAGCTTCCCATTAATGAAAGATTTTTTGGAATCGGATCAGAAGTTTCGAAGATTACCCACTTCGGGTCAACTTTACCTCTTCTTCTCTTGAAAAAGCCAAAGCTTTTTGGCAAGCTGTACAATCCCTCACTGCTCTCAGGATTCTAGTCTTAACTCTCTCGCTTAGCTCAGGTGGTAACTCACAGCCAGGAAGGTCTAGAATATTTCGATCCGCCCGGGCAATATAGCGCCTGTGACATAAAACGCTGCTTTATCCCCTTGGTGAATAATTTATCATTAATGGGCCAGCAGGTTTTAACTCTCAATCTGTCATATTTTGGACAGACAGTTTCATTATTTAGTTGTAAACTGATTAACTTCAGTTTACCAGTAAATATTGGAACTCTGATTGATTATTATTAATTTAAGTGCGGCAGTTAGACTTTGATTTTAAAGAAGATGGCTTCCATAAAAACCCCTTGTTTAGAATGATTCTTTACTTAAAACACTCATTTTCTTTGCTTAGAACATATTCCTGTGTCTGCATTTTTTCACTTTCCGCCAATAAGGAGTTACTTCGCAACAAAATTACCTCGCTTAACTGTACCGAGAAGCTTCTTGCTGTTATCTGTCGATAGTAAGGATGGGGTGATTAACCTATCAATATATTCTTTTAATTTTGTAACACTACCTACCTGATTTTTCTTGTTTAATCGATTTATTAATGGTGATTATTGGTGTTAGTAAGACCAGCCTCGGAACGTCATTAAAAGATTATATCCCTGGACAAAAACTAGAACTAGCCAAAACAAAACAGTGAGGAAAATTCAAACGGTGTGCTGAGACGCTTCTGATCGGAAATATTTTGTACGGCGGTGCTCACATAAGCTCTCTTTGTTCACGTGCTGGCGTCATCTACACTTGGCCCTTATCATACAGCGGATTCGGTGAGATCGTTTCATATATCCTGTCAGATATTCACTTATAAAACACGGCACTATCATAAAAAGAGTTAAAACCACTGTTGAAGTTGTTGAACCACTGTTGTTGTGTCCAATTTTTAAACAACATAATCAAAATAAAACGTATGTGCAACACAGATAAGCGTAAAACCGTAAAACTAAGCCAAAGTCTGAAGGCATGACAGCTGAATCACGAGTCCTCAGGCAACACGCTGAAACTACAGGAATACGCGAAAATTGCATTTCCGATGGTCCTGTCAAAGTGTCAAATACATACAATGGATTCCGCATACATGGTTTATCGGGAGAGGGTTTTATATTTAGTTTGAGTTGTTAAAGAATTTGAATATAAGGTTGTGATGAGTCAGAGGAAACCGAGAAATGAAAATTCATAGCTGGTGTCTAATTCTGGTTGGCCAACTGTCACCTCATGATGTTAATTTGTGACAGAAACATTATTAATAAGGATGATTAAAGAATATGTATATTTGGGGGAAACCGACCTTAATAGTAATATTTACGTGATTTGGAGAAAAACTAAAATTTTATCATCATCATCATCATTTCAGCCGAAAGACGTCACTGGTGGACATAGGCCTCCCCCAAGTGTCGCCACATTGACCGGTCCCGTGCGTCTCGCTTCCATCGGATCCCCGCAACCAGGTTATCGGTCCACCTAGTGGGAGGCCTTCCAACGCAACGTCTTCCAGTTCGCGTTCACCACTCTAGAATTTTTTTTATCAGCCTAAGTTAATTTAGGAACAGTCATATGTTTATAAAGAATGAAATAATAAACGGATGAATCTGTGAAAGATGATTTGACAAGGAAATAAAAAGTAAATAAAGGGTTAAAAAACCTATAATTAGATTATTTCAGCAGTTGTTATTTTTATTGCATTTAACTACATTTTGAGTTCATTCAGCTGCATCCGGTTAGACTGGAAGCCGACCCTAACATAGTTGGGAAAAGGCTAGGTAGATGATGATGACTACTGAGCATGAAGTCCTGGGTTCAATTCCCAGGTCGGGCAAGGTGTTATTGGGTTTTTACATCAGGAATTTCTCAGTAGCCACAAATGGAGTCTGGATTTGTGCCCGGCTGATGACAATGGGCTTGCTCCTTATTACATACGACTAAAAACATAACTAGAGTAATGTGGGTGTACTATTAGGTAGGTATGCCTAACACCTCTGAGATAACTGGCGTGATATTGTAAAACAAATAACTAGCCATTATACTATCGATACTTTTAATATATCGTATGTCACATCACTAATCCAACGCCGCTAATCTTCCATCGACGTTCTGAGACGGATGGAAAGCGTGTGATCAGACCGATTAGCGACCACGGGCTTAAAAAACACACAAAGCGATACAGTACCTTATCTCACAAGAAATAGAACCTATTGTCTATTGTTTCGAACTACAAAAGGTTTATCATCGTTTCTAATAGACACAATTCATTTGGAACTATATGTGAAAGGGATAAAGTTGACTTTTCCGTGTTCTTTTTACAGACTGATCTTTGGATACAATTTTCTTAAAAGTTATCCAGTGTTAAATGGTCTTTGTGTGTTAAACGAACTCTTTGTAGAGAGATGAGTTCAGTGGTCCAAGATAATTGGTCAATCGGTAAGTATCTTACAGCATTGATTATGGTTTTAATAATTTAAGCCTGGCCCTTCAATCATTAGTAGGAACCGAACCGATGTTTTTTTAATTTTGTGATTGGATTGCGGAATCTCATCAGCTTGTACTAAATAAATTAAGTACTAAATATAAGATGAGAGAGGGAATCTATACTAACATTGTATCATCATCTGCCTAGTGTTTTCTCAACTATGTTAGGGTCGGCTGCCAGTCTAACCGGATGCAGCTGAATACCAGTATTTTACATGGAGCGACTGCCTATCTGACCTCCACAACCCAGTTAGTACTGGGTACTACGATACCCCTTGGTAAGACTGGTTGTCAGACTTTTTGGGCCACTGACTACCTGAAACGACTGTCAAAGATCTACAAATGACAGCTGGGACCAACTGCTTAACGTGCTTTGCGAGGCACGGAGGAAACTCGGTATGTAATGGGCGGTCACCCATCCACAGACCAACCTAGGCAAGCACAGCTTAACCTGACCTAAGCGGCTGTTATTATTTAGCCACGAGCTCCTCTAGTATTTGTTTGTAAGTTTGTATGTAGGGGGTAATCTTCAGAACTACTGATTCGAGTCAAAAACGTTCTCATGGGTTTATACATATCTGTACTTAACGGGAGCGAAGCGGCGAGCAAAAGCGTATATAAAACAGAACTTCTCAAGAAAACTTCGTATTTTTTTCTAAAATACTTATAATAAACAATAATATACATATATATTTTTATTGGTTTATATATATTAGCATTATGTATTTATATAAGTATATATTAATATTTACTTTTATGTATATTTAAATAGTATTTTAGGTTAGTTAAGGCACATACACTTTATTCTCTTCCTTTACACACTATCGTCTACATTTCTTTTTCATTTCTCCTTTTTGCGGGTCTGCTGGCAGAAATTTCTTGTGAAATAAGCTGTACCCTTGTACTCATATATTATAATGTTATTTTCCTGTGTTGTCTTCTGTGTGTACATAAATAGTTAAATAAATAAATAAAAGTAAGTGTCGCCACAAAGTCTAAATAAAAGCGGGATGTTGTGTTTTTTTTTCTGCGGCCAATATTCAAATTCCAATAGCGTCCGAAAACGGCAATTACGAGTATTTTGTAAGCTCAACAATGATTTTTTTTACATGTACAATCATTATAAAACCGTCCAAGTGCCAGTTGGGTTCCTTACAAACTTCATAATGCAGGTTTTGTTTGTTATTAAACAACATATTTACGGTTTTTAGATTTAATCTTTTACTTGTTCTATAAGACATTACTTTTTGTCAAATTTCATGATTCTAGGTCAATAGGAAATACCCTATAGGTATTGATTCCCTTGTGAAATCGCAAAATATGCGAGATAAACGGTCGTATCTTTTGATCGCGTTGACTTACAAGTTTGATTATTTCACAGTTGAAAGAACCTGTAGACTCGAGTATTTGATAGAAATTTCAACTTGATACCTCTAAGTGTTTCTACGGGTCTTGACAGACAGACAGATGGACCACAAAGTGATCCTATAAGGTTTCCTTATTCATTTTGAATCACGGAACCCTAAAAATTAGTGAACTTAGCTGGCAAATAAGTGTACATACAAATTCTGTTCTTTTGATTTTATTTGGAAATTGATATTGCCTATTTAGAGTATTAACGGATTGGTCAGAGAGGGCAAATTGTAAGCAGGATTGGAAAGCCATGGGGGAGGCCTTTGCCCAGCAGTGGGACAGAAAAAGTTGAATAAAAAAAAAAAAAAAATTTAGAGTATGCCGTTGCTAAGTCGTCAACTGACAGCTTGCTTGGCTACATACACAGTACCACTATATAAGATTTTAAACTATCATGGTCACTAACATTATTATACTACCACTATTATAGCCATCATTATTAGTGTGTTAGAGAGAGAGACAGCTATACAAGGTGTAACATAGTAAACGTCAGACCGCTGTGGTGACTTGGACCATGAAACAGAACGACTTTTTTTTTCATTTTAGTTTTTCCATACATGTTGATCAGCAGGTCGTGTCAATTCCTTTAGAAAATTCAATTATTTTTGGGAATTTTATGAACTCTTAGAACAAAAGTTGTTCAATTGACACCATCCGATAGTCTTGCGTTTATTATGTTACACCTTGTATATGACACACCATCACCATCTCTATTCCATATCAGAACAATTATAGCTTCACCACTTCAGAACCCCTGACCAGCATAAACTTATCGGAGCAGTAGCCCAAACAAGCCGGGTCAACCATAAATATTCAGCACTCAACCACAAACTAGAATAAGACAGAAGGTCGAGTCCTTACGAGGAGCGAAAACAGTCAGATATCAAAGGTACAGATGCCAGCACATCAAGCTACTACATCTAGTATTTTTTTGTAAAGAATCTATGTACAAAATTTCAAAACTGTATCATGAAAAATCACAAAATTATAAGCTTGTTCTGTTACCTAGTTGTCCGCACAAAAACGCGGTAACCACGCAGCGCGCGCCTCCAGCTTCGTCTTGAGCTCATTGATAATAATAATTTGGCAGTAGGTACCTAAATTATTGCGATAAGTACTCAAAGTCGCTCGGTCTCCAACTTTTAACTTTTTCAAATATTTTTGGGACAAAATATAACACGGTTTAAAAATTATTGGAATCGATTCAGTTACTTATTCTGAACAAACTATATTCAGGATTCGCATATACTAAAAATAATGTTGTATATGGCAGAAGCAATGCAGGTAGTAACGCTGGCGAAGGCCAGTGTGGAATTCGGTAATTGTCCCACGGGATGGTATTACCGGGATAAAAAGTCATGTGTTAATCCAGGTTACAAACTATCTGTGTGCCAAATTTCATCGAAATCCGTTGAGAAGTTTTTGCGTGATAGAATAATAAACATCCATCCATCCTCACAAGCTTTAATATTTCTAATAGTAGTAAGATTTACATACAAACACACGCGTCCCAGAGGCAACGCGTAAGGGAATCGACGTCTGGTAGGACTGCCACAAATCGAGTCGGTTTCGTTGTTCAAAAACTTCTGCTGAATCTAATAACCAAACCGAACAATTTTATTAACCTTAACCGACGAAAAAAGGAGGTTCTCAACTCGACATGTATATTTTTTTTTATGCGTAACTTTTCCGCGTGACTCTGCCTACCCACTGTTGCACTGTACGATAGTAATGAGACAGAACGGCGTCACACAGCTAACAGCTGATAGGTCACAGGCGCGAGCGCGCGAATTTCATACGGCTGTTGCACAGTGCTGTTGTGTTAATGTGATAAAAGTGAAGGACTATGAAAGAAAATGTTTCTTTGGGAAAGTTGTCTGTTATCATGAGTACAATCACGTGTATAAGTATCGGTCACTAATTGCCAGTCACCCTATAGAGCTGTACTTCTGTCTCCATCTATTCTATGACGGAACTCTTCAGAGTAATTTGTCTCACGAGTTTGTCTCCGTATCTCAGTCAATTTCCCTTTTGACAGCTAATAAACCTTATCGGTGGAAAACAGTGGTCCTTTGAAGACAACCGAGACGTATGCCCTTCGCAAATTGAACTTTTGAAGCTGGGTTCTGTCGCTTGTCTGGTCAGCTTATCTTGTTTAAATGTTTGGGACTGGATCAACTGTTGAAGGAAAAGTAAGATGTTATTCTTAGATTTTTTGAGTATTAATAGATACTTTTTCTCGATACATCTTTACATTTAAAATGCCGATGAGTAGGTAATTCTTCTTCTAAACGGCTTGACCGGTTTTCAAGATTTTTTTAGGTAGTTAGTCGGGTCCACTAATTTTTTATAATTTTGCAAGCGGGTATCGATATCACATGTCTTAAAAAGATTCGAAGACAGGTGATATCTGTCAACCTGCACTGGGCCCGCGTGATGGATTATCGCCCATTCCCTCTCATAGAGAGGAGGCCTGTGTCCCAGCAGTGGGAACATTATAGGCTGAGTGTGCCAAACTATCGTGGAGAACAAACAGGGTACAGATAATAAGTTATCACTGCTGCCAAAGGATGTTTGCATAGCCAGAATGCATTGCAGGTGCGTTGTCATGCATAAACAGGAACGAACGAACGATCAGGAACGATTGTCCATTGAGCGAATTTGCGCGAAGTATTCTGATATATAACGCGCGAAAACGCCGCACGACGACGCGACGTCGACGACGATTCCGAGGACGGTTACGCGACACCACGCAGCAGAACACGACGCCGTCAACGATTCGTGTCTAGTTTTAGTTAAAAAAGGTTTTTTTTTTTTATATGTGTTAGTGTATTATTTTATAAGATTATTTAGTGTATTTTTATCTATGGGCCTCAGTTGCCTGATAATAAAATGATTGATTGATTGATAAACCATCACTATCATGTGAAAACTAATAAAAAAGCCTTTTATTCTACTACATTATTTCTAAAATATCACTTACATAGTAATAATACTCTGCAATATTAGTTTTAAGTTATCTTGCTGCGCCCTAACAGGGTCATGTACTCACTAATTTAAGCTTAGAGTGTAAAATTGGTTGTGTACATTGTGCATTAAATAAATAAATAATATGAACACTAATGAACAGGTATACATTAACTATTTGTTTATACTTATATCTAACTAGTAGTCGGCTCCTCGGCGTAGGCCTCCCCCATTCATCACCTGCCTAGCCTTTTCCCAACTATGTTGGGTTCGGCTTCCAGTCTAACCGGATGCAGCTAAATACCAGTATTTTACATGGAGCGACTTCCTATCTGACCTCCACAACCCAGTTAGTACTGGCTAATACTATACCCCTTGGTAAGGCTGGTTGTCAGGCTTTTTGGGCCACTGACTACCTGTAACGACTGTCAAAGATCTACAGATGACAGCCGGGACCAACTTCTTAACGTGCTTTGCGAGGCACGGAGGAAACTCGGTATGTAATGGGTGGTCACCCATCCACAGACCAACCTAGGCATACAAAGCTTAACTTAAAGATCGACCGGAGCGGCTGTTATTATTTAGCCACGAGCTCCTCTGGTAAACTTTGTTTGTATGTTTGTATGTAGGGGGTAATCTTCAGAACTACTGATTCGAGTCAGAAAATTATTTTATGTAAAGGACGGTCATTCATCTACAGACCAACCTAGGCAAGCACGGCTTAACTTAAAGATCGACCCGAGCGGCTGTTATTATTTAGCCTCCCCCATTATCCTCCATATTTATGTCCGCGGCTTGGGTCGTCTAGTTTGGTCCAACTTTCTCTTTGAATATGTCTTCCCACCTTGTCTATGACCGACCTTTACTTCTGGTTTCGTCTCTAGGTTCATTCAGTAGCTTTCTTGGTCCAGCGGTTGTTTTCCGTTCGCATACTCTATTCTTTTAAAAATATTCATAAGTTGTTAGTCCATGTGGAAATTAACTAGTTATACAACATTAGTTTTAGTATATGCGAAACCTGAAACACGTGTCTAGTATTTTTATGTAAAGAATCTATGTGCAAAATTTCAAAACTGTATCATGAAAAATCACAAAGTTATAAGCTTGTTCTGTTACCTAGTTGTCCGCACAAAAACGCGGTCATTGATAATAATAATTTGGCATTAGGTAAATAAATTATTGCGATAGGTACTCAAAGTCGCTCGGTATCCAACTTTTAACTTTTTTAAATATTTTTGGGAAAAAATATAACATGGTTTAAAAATTATTGGAATCGATTCAGTTACTTATTCTGAACAAACTATATTCAGGTTTCGCATATACTAAAAATAATGTTGTATACATTCACCAAATTCTCTTGACTCTCAATAAAGAATACGAATTTTAGTATACTATTCTGAATGAAGAATGCGAATTTTAATAATACTATTCTGAAGGTTCCCTAAGTATATTCTATTAAAGTGCCTTCATTATTCCAAAATCAAGTTACATTGCTGATGTATCGCTTCCGTAAAACGTTCGCTCACAATCGGGAACAGTCGTACAATGCACCTCCGCGAAATTGAAATGATACTGTGTAACCAGCGTTCAAAATTTCTATGGGACAATCTCGATTTTCATTCAACAGGCTATCTGTTATTCACCTACACAGCTGAGGGCATACTTAAACTTTTAAACATAACGTGGCCTAAGTATTCACACCCTTACACCCCCCCTCCCTTCCCCAACCCCCTTTCTTTCCTGAAATGTTATTTAAATTATTCGTTGGTCTAGTGGTCACAAGTGCGACTGCTAAGCATGAGGTCCTGGGTTTGATTCCCGGGTCGAGCAGATAAATACTGGATTTTTGCATCTGGAATTTCGTAGTAGCAGCCACGGAGTCTGGACTTGTTCCCAGTTGATGGCAAATCCAGACGATGGCGGTGGATAGTTGAGGCTCGCCCCCTATTTCATGGGACTTATACTTTACTGGCGAAATGTGGGTGGACTATTAGGTACACCTCTGCCAAACTCTTCGGCGATTACAGGCGTGATGTTATATTTAAAAATAAAAGACACACCCTTTACAGTCATTCATCATTTTATTTCTCGTATGCTTCTCAGAAAACTCTTTCATTTGATACCCATATCATGGGAATGCATAAAAAATAATTAGTCCGCCATCTTTGGGAATCCGCCATATTGGATTTAGAATGACGTCACTTAGTTAACCATGCTTTGTTATTCAAACTGAATATGTAAGCAACATTTCAGCTCAATCGAGATTTGGGTCAAATTTAACTTCTTTGATTTTTTACATAGTTACAGGTGAAGCTATTATAAGCGTGCTAAAAATGCTGCCAGAATCACTTTGATCTTTTTTCTTAACACTATGTTTGCAGATGTCAGAGGTTGTTGCTTTTCAGGGAACTAATTAAAAGAATAGCAGTAAACATGAGATTTGCATGCCTGTAAGTATTTTGCGTTGATCACACGTGACACAAGAGTGTCAGACACGACACCCTAAGTTCTATAAAGATGACCTTTTTGTAATTAATTAATAGACATACCATAACACCAGTACACGCCAAGAGTACAGATACTGGAGTCGCGCCGCAACGACAATTTCAAGGCGTTTGTGGTGCGCATACCAACGTGTTTGGTCTATTTGGTGTTGGATGAAAGTTTTTGGCCCCAGAATGTGGTGTTCCGTCGCTTCCGCGGACAAATCCCACAAGAACGCACAAAACATCGTGCACGTGAACTGTTAGTAAGATAGTTTTAAGTTGCTTATACTCACAAAAATGTTATTAATATGTATATTTAGGTTAAGGTATTTATTTATCATACCATCACGCCTTTAATCCTCGTCTGGTTAGGCCGTGGTATACTTAATAGTACGCCCAGGATGCGCCAGTTATGTTTAAGTCCCATGATATGTGCGAGCCTGTTGCCATCAACCGGGCACAAATGCAGACTCCGTGCCAACTGAGAAATTTCTGATGGAAGAATAAAACCCAGGACCTCATGGTCAGTAGGCGCAGATCACTAGACCAACGAGGCAGTTGATAATTATTATTATTTTTCTTTATTTCAATCAACTTTGGTTCATAGGTACAAATAAACTAAATTAAAATCAATTCCAAATTAAAATTAAAAACATAATCAAAATAAAATTAAAAACAAAATCCAAATTAAAATTAAAAACCTAATCAAAATAAAATTAAGGACAAAATAATAATAGTAATAGCTTTAGTTTATTTTTGTCTGTTATCCCAGTACTTCGAAAATCAGGGTTCTCCTAACAACTCAACACAGGTTTGGTTCTAACTGGTGTTTACCTGCAACTCGGCAACCGTTTCGCTGACACACTACCAATGTTTGCCACACTCTATTCATATACTCGAATCCGAGATACCTCGTGTATCTCGTGTATGTACACGAGATACACCTTTATTCAATTGCTGTTTAGCGGTACCCTAATTTGTGCAATGATGGCGGAAATAGAACAGATGGAAGGTAATTCAATGAACCGGTTGAATGATAATGGATTATAGTCAAAGGCTTGTTTTTGATTGCTTGTTTTGAGCATATACAGGGTGTAAGGGACAGCCCTCCACAACTGACACTGACATGGTGCATTCAGCTCCTTATTTTGAATCATATTCCACCGGAATTTTTCTCCGGAAAATTTATTTATTTTCCTTTTTTTTTCAGTTACTATTCCTTTATTTCAATGTAAAATTACATTCCCTGTACGCAGCACTCCATTTATGTAAATAATACGGCTAAATTCAAAAATCCAGCAATGGATGTTGAAATATTCTAACGAACGACGCGTGAAATTTATTTATTTATTTATTTACTCCAAACATACAAATATCCTTACAGGCTAGACCCAATGCGATATTGTAGCACACTTACAATTTAAACAGTTATTTAAACATAACAAATTATATATGTAGCTGTTCTTGTGAATTCACCCAAAGTGCAACAGAATAAGTCCAAGTCCTCAGCAATGAGGTTGAGAGTGCTGTCAAAAAAAAACAAATCAGCTGTTGACTTCCTGCCTATCTACAAAGTTCATCGAACTCGTCGTCGCGCTTGCCGTTCGCTACATGCGTTTTGTCACGGTAACGTTACATTGCATATTATGAGGAAATAAAACATATCAAATTTATTGGATTCCCATAACATTCCTGAAATAATTTCTTATACCGGTCATCTTAGTATGATATACTGAATTCACTCCATCAGTTAATGAAGGGCTGTCCCTTACACCCTGTAGATGAGGATTATAGAATCTGATTGAACGTTTCATTACAAGTAACATTCTTTATCAAAATGATGAGGCCGTCGAGGTCGTTGAGGAGCTCGTGGCTAAATAATAACAGCCACTTGGGTCGAACTTCAGATTAAGCGTGCTTGCTTGGTTGCGTCCGTGGATGGGTGACCAACCATTCCATTTCGAGATTCCCCCGTGCTTCAGAAAGTCTGAAAACTAGTCTTACCAAGCGGTATCGTATTACCCAGTACTAACTGGGTTGTGGAGGCCAGATAGGCAATGGCTCTATGTAAAATACTGTAATTCAGCTGCATCTGGTAAGACTGGAAGCTGACCCTAACATAGTTGCGAAAAGGCTAGGCAGATTATGATGATTAATGATGAGGCTGTCAATGGAAGGCCTTGTCCTATCCAGGGCCGAATGTAGGCCGATTCAATTTAGCCATGTTTCTCTGGCCTGTGCGAGGCTCATCCAGGTGTTTTCTGCGATCTTCGGTAGATAGGCTACCAATCTGGCTGTTGATTTATTTACCAACTCAGACGCATTAGAAAAAAAAAGATTTTTTGACGTTAGAACTTCACTGCATCATAAGAAATCAGCAGGCTGGTTGTTTTAAAAAGTTAACTATCAGACGCATACTCAGAACAATAAGAGGATGCATATGATGCTCTGTGATTAGACGTCAATGTCAAAGAATTGCCAATAGTATTTTTATAAACATTTATTGTTTACAAAATGCCAAAAACTTCTACAGATGATTATACGAAAACAAGTGAAAAGCCGAGGAGTACTAGCAGAAGTACGACACCATTACAGGTTCAGTACCTTAATAGAATAGAATAGAAGACATTTATTTCAGACGTAGTTCATTTACTATTAGTAACACAAAAAACCTTATCAAGCTATTGTTAGTACATACAAAACTAAACAGGAAAAAGCGGCGCCGCACAGGAGCGCCAGTTTATACCAAGCCCTGGACGCGACCACCCGCAGTGTATAGTCTCATCCAGTGCCGCCACATCAGCGAGACCCAGCGGCCCACGAACACACTCAGCAGGCTCTTCGAGCTGGCACGCATGCGCTTCATAAGAGACGCACAACGCCTCCGCATGATGGCATGAAAAACATCCACCTTTCTCACCGCAAACATTGCTGAAGCGCTGCAGTGGCGCGGCAGCCCGAACAGCACCCTGAACGCGTTATTATATTGTACACGGAGAGCAGTGTATGTACGCTGCGTGTACGGTAGTACCCCGGAGTTAGGGGTATGCTACCCCCGTGCCTTGGAAAGCACGTAAAACCATCGGTCCTGCGCCTGATGTCTCCTCGATCGTGTCAAGTGCTGTTCCATCAGACAATGGAAGCAAGGGAGGACAGATGCATTCTTCACCTGTGTTTATGCACACACTTGTGAAATGTAATTTCTGCGTTGATGACTGGGATCCTACGGGACTGAGTTCTTTGAGAAATTCTGAAGAAAATGCTTAAAGTCTAACTACAACCAACCACAAAGGAAAATGTAAAAGGAATGTAGATGGCTATTATAGAAGAGGAAGACCAAAGATATGATGGATGTACTGTATGAAAGATGATTTATTTAGGTGACGACTAATAGAGAAGTAGATATGGAAGATGAAGGCATGCTGCGCCGACCCCAAATTGATTGGAATAAGGGCAGAAGAATGATGATAAATCCAACCAGTTTTGATTGAGGCCCGTCTTCAATTCAAGCATTAATCACAAAGGTTTCTTTTCTTTAAGAAACACATAGTTACTTTGACTTCAAAGTCCTTATTCTTTTCGTTCCCTAACCTGCAAAAACAAAACCAAAGGAGCAAAGTTGTGTGGTAGCAGCCGACAAAAGAGCCCTGCATTGAATACGGGAACAGCACAGTAGGCAAAGCTGGCAACACACGAATGTTGGGTGCATTGTAGCGAACCGTATGCAACAAGACGTATTCAGCATTCGTTTGGCTTCTACTGAATATGGAAACGAAATTCGAATTGCATATTTGTTTGTTCAACGTTAAAGAAATATTTTCTGTTTTAATATTAAAATAGAGTTTCAATTGCTTCATTCGAGTCACCTGGAAACAATATTATTTATATATAGTCTACCTCACTTTTGTTCTATGCCATGGGGTTTTTTCTTTTCCTAGACAATTAATTAACTTACCGCAGTGTCTCAAGACGAAAGTCTATGACCAGTGTGTGTTGCCAGTGATTACATACGCGAACGAAACGTGGTCGCTCACAATCGGCCTCATCAGAAGGCTTAAAGTCACCCAAAGTGCAATGGAGAGTTCTTTGCTCGGAGTTTCCTTGCGTGATCAAATCAGAAATGAGGACATCCGCAAGAGAACCAAGGTTATCGACGTAGCCCGAAGAATTACCAAAGTTAAGTGGCAGTGGGCAGGGCATATTGATCACAGAACGGATGGCCGATGGGCTCGAAAAGTTCTGGAGTGGCGACCGCGAACCGGAGGACGTTGGAAGGCCTCCCACTAGGTGGACCGATGACCTGGTGAAGGTTGCAGGGGTCCGCTGGATGCGAGTCGCACAGGACCGGTCAATGTGGTGACACTTGGGGGAGGCCTTTGTCCAGCAACGGGTGTCTTTCGGCTGAAATGATGATGAGACAATTAATAATTGTAACAAAGCTGACAAGACAAGAGGTACCTATAGCAGCAGTGAGGACCTAAAACTTCTTAGGAATTATCCTTAATGCTTTTAAGTTAAAGCTTCCATTTAAGGGGGAAACGTCAGGGTAGCCCGCAAAATTCAAACGTTCTTACGGTTTTTGCAATTTGCAGGTCAGTGTCAGGCTGTATGTTGAACAAAATATGATTCGCCACCGTAACACGTATGTATTTACAGAATTATAATCATTAAAATCATCAATACAGCCCTCTGAGTTCATTTAACCCCATTGAATGACTATTTCATGAAAGAGTATCGTATATTAATCAACATACAGCCTGACTGACCTGCAAATTACAAAAACCTGGTGCTTCCACCCTAATCGTTTATTGGTGTTTTTGAATCTCCAGTTTTCGGACGCAGATTAAGGTGGTGGAAAATTGAAGAAATACTTCATCGATCTTCCAAATTCAGCCAGATACTGATTTAAACACTATCTGAAAATTAATTATTTTTTGCTGTGGAAGTTGGTTAAGCCACGGCCAGAAACCCGACTTTCCAAGGGCTATCGTGTAACCCAGTTGCGTTATGGAGATCATCTAGGCATTGTTTCATGTAAACTTCTACATAGACTGGAAGCCTAGCCCAACTTGGTCAGATCAAGGATAGGCAGGTAGTGATGACTGTTTCATTTGATGAGCCCTTCTCAATTTTCCAGGTCCCCCTACACTTCGCAATCCACCAACCAGGATGTCACTTTGAGAGCTGCTGCGGAGTCTGCAACCTGTTCCCAGGAGTTCTGTTGATAGCCTTCTGTCAAGTCTTGGTTGGATCTATCCTGTTAACTCTGATTCTGTCACATGGCACACAGTATGATGAGATGCATCAGACGCAAAGTTCTCAGTGTAAGTAGACAACAAGTCGACAATAATCCCTGGGCTGGGGAATGGCCTGTTATGAAGCCAAACTGTTGTTTAAACACGGCTCTATTATTGTCGTGAACTGTATGAGACATAGATCATGTCGTGTTAATATTACCCAGCCTTTTCATCGACATGTGCCATATTGTCGCAAATTATACCATGGCAACTTTTAAAATATAGCCTGCCTGCTTGCTTTTTGGTATACTTGGGGATAATGTGGCTTCCGATTTGTGAAATAATTTTCGGAATTGGATCAGTAGTTCTGTGCAAACATTCAAACTTTTGCCTCTTTATAACATTATTAGTACTAGCTGTTGCCAGCGATTTCGTTCGCGTGGAAATTTTGAGGTGTATATGGGCGAAAAAAGAAGTGTGTGTGCTATGTATTCCAGACTAGCATATCTCTGTGCCAAATTTCATAGAGATCCGTTCAGCCGTTCTAGCGTGGTTGAGTAACAAACATCCATCCATTCAAACTTTCGCATTTATAATAGTAGTAAGAAGTAAGATAGATAGTTGAATAGGCTCTCAGAAACTGAACTTCTCTCAACTTCACAATGTGAAGGAATTCCTTCTACAGTCCTACCATTTGATTGAGATGGTGCCCGAGGTAGCGAGGTCAGCGATAGAATAATAGCTTCCGACCCGTCACCCCTCCCGCGGCACCGTCTCAGCTGAGCGGTACCTGTAGCTTCTTTATTTTCCTGCAGTCATCAGTGTGGCGACAGGCATCGTGTTGAGCGGTATCACCGGCGCTGGGGCGTTGCTCATTCTCGTCACCTTGACGGAAAACTGCAGAGCGATGCTGGTAAAACTTAGCTCTTATTACACAAGAAGGTGGAATGCAGAGCAAAAATGCTCATAGATGTTGAATGGTGGCCAAGCTTCACTGCCTAACTTGGGTTGCTTGTTGGTCTTCTGTGCAACAGATTGGTCTTTGGAGAGTGTGCGCAGCAGCTCTACGACATCATCATCTGCCTAGCTTTTTCCCAATTATGTTAGGATCAGCTTTCAGTCTAACCGGATGCAGTTGAATATCAACATAGAGCCACTGCCTATCTGACCTGACCTCCACAACTCAGTTAGCTCTAGGTAATACGGTCTCCTTGGTAAGACTGGTTGTCAGACTTACCGGCCACTGACTACCTGTAACGACTGTAAAAGATCTACGAATGACAGCTGGGACCAACTGCTTAACATCATTTCCGAGGCGCGGAGGAAAGTCGATGTGTAAAGGATGGTGACCCATCCACGGACAACCTAGGCAAGCGCGGCTTAACCTGAAGATCGACCCGAGCGGCCATTATTATTTAGCCACGAGACTCCTACTCCTAGACTCCTACAACATCCTCTGCAGTGCGGATGGTCGCACTCAGGATACCATGCACCAGCACTTGAGTAATCAAATGCTCAACCTGATACCACCATCTCCCTTTAATGATTGGTCTACCCAACCACACTTGTTTGGTCTCGTGATGGGATTCGCTTCAATAAGACTTTAATACCTTAAAGACGCGAGTAAAACTGCAGGCACTAGCATATAATATTAATCATGGTATTTTTTCTAAAACCAGGTATACCTCTTCGTCGCAGCTATTGTGTGGAAACTACTGTTCTCACTAGCGGTGACCAAGATCGCAAGAGCCTGTGTCCGGTTTAATGATGGTAAGAATAATTATATACTCTTAAGGATGGTTTCCACCAAACGGCTCGCAACGCATCGGATCGGAAACGATACCAACGGATGCGGCGACAGCCGATTGCGTCCGGCAGGATGTCGGTGCAAACGGTCGACTGTCGTAGCGTCGCTTGCGTTTCTGCGCCTAGTCAAATAGTTTCATTCCTATCGTCTCGGATACGACGACAGGCGAACGAAACCGATCGCGCGTCGCAGCATACTTTCGGCTACGATCGCGTGTAGCGGAGGACGCCCGCGGTCAAGCTGCTGTGCGCGGCTTGGTAATATAGACTTTAAATACTGTGTACACGATTTAATATCGTTTAAAGATTGTAAAATTCGTTCCGATGCGATGCGAGCCGTTTGGTGGAAATCATCCTTTACAATCTTGATCATAACACATCAGCTATGTATGAGAAGTGAGAGGCCGTGGTATTTTTAACTGCCGACGCAAAAAGAGCGGTGCCCTCTCTTCCAGTCCTGCGCGTCCCGCATTAGCAGTTCAGAATTAGAGATTTAGCGGCCCTCCCCTGCGACGACGCTTGGATCAAAATGTTACTAGGTATTTATAGGTACACTAAGTAAGTTAAAGGGCCAGCAAACACATTTTATTTTATAATTTACTAGCTGTTGCCCGCGACGTTCGTCGGCGTGAATTTATTATAAAAATACTATTTTCCCCGTTTTTGCAACATTTTTCATTGATGCTCCGCTCCTATTGGTTGTAGCGTAATGTTATGTAGCCTTCCTCGATAAATGGGCTATCCAACACTAAAAGATTTTTTCAATGCGAACCAGTAGTTCCTGACATTAGCACGTTCAACCAAACCAATTTAAAAAAAAAATCAAATCAATCATGTATTTTTTTTTTTCAATTCTTTCATTTTGCTTTATAATATTAGTATAGAAGTATAGAAAAGAGGATTTTTTTTTGTGTCGGGTGTCACTTTAATTTTTTTTTTACCACACGAAACTTTTGATTTATCGTCCTATCGGACCAAATCGAATAAAGTAAGGAGAGAGGAGGGTATAGGAACAGAGAGTGTACTTGTATTTGCATACACTTGTGCACTATAGGTCAACATATAACATCTCATGTGTTCTTAGTTCCTGCGCAATCTCCGTTGAGATTCGCTGTCGTGGTCGAAGTAAAGTTTCAAAGGATATTATACAACATTAGTTTTAGTATATGCGAAGCCTCAAACACGTGTCTAGTATTTTTATGTAAATAACGAAAGTACAAAATTTCAAAACTGTATCATGAAAAATCGCAAAGTTATAAGCTTGTTCTGTTGAACCTAGTTGTCCGCGCAAAAACGTGGTAACCGCGCAGCACGCGCCTCCAGCATCGTCTTGAGCTCATTGATAATAATAATTTGGCAGTAGGTACCTAAATTATTGCGATAGGTACTTAAAGTCGCTCGGTGTCCAACTTTTAACTTTTTTAAATATTTTTGGGGAAAAATATAACATGGTTTAAAAATGATTGGAATCGATTCAGTTACTTATTCTGAACAAACTTTATTCAGGTTTCGCATAGACTAAAAATAATGTTGTAGATAGGAGCGAGCTTATTAATTGGGTACAAAACTAGATTACGGGGTTTGACTAAGGAATCTAAACCGAAAAACCCTATATTCTTTTGTATGCCACACCAATGAACGAATTAGAAGCTTAAAATTTTTTTTGCTAAATAAAATAACCGACTTCCACTTAACACTAAAAAGTGAAAAATAACTTTAATTTCGAAAATCGGTGAGTTTTGTTTGTTTCATTGTTTTTTTGCTATCGATTTCCGAAAGTAAAGTTATTTCCGGACCATTAATCACGGAGAAATCGGTATAAATTATATTAATTTAAAAAAAAACGATGCTGGTCGATTACATAACCAGCTCTTTTTATAGAAGTCGGTTAAAAATAAACTTCTCTTTTAACCGGATGGTCTGATTAATTAATTTATAAATAGTTAATGTTCTGCTGTCAATTCAAAATTCAAACAGCAATCAAATCAGTATTTATTATTCTTACATTTATTTTGTAACTTCTAAAAGAGCAAAATATCGGAAACAATTTGGTAGGTTGTGGCCGTAGAACACCAACGCTATTTACTCTTACAAAACTTGTGTTTATACAAAATGGTGCTCAAACTGCTAGCACGCTAGTTTTTTTTATTTTTTATAGCTTTTAAATGCTCAGGGGGTTTGAATCACCTCTCCGAAAGTCAAAGATTTTTACATGTTTTATCAAAATTAACAAATACAGATCTTTTTAGGGTTCCTTACCTCAGTCGGCAAAAACGCAACCTTATAGGATCACTTTGTTATCGTCAGTCGGTCAAGAACTCAAGATTCTTTTTCTCAGGAACGCGTTAAGGTATTAAGCTGAAATTAATATCAAATACTCAAGTCTGCTATTTCTTGGAGCAGTGTAAAAATCAAACTTGTAAGTCAACGCGATCCAAAGATGTGACGGTTATATCACAAGGGAATCAAGACCTATAGGGTACTTCCCGTTGACCTAGAATAATGAAACTTGGCAAGAAGTAATGGCTTACAGCACATGTAAAGGAACAAACCGTAATAAACGTAGTTTAATAACAAAATACCAGTAGGTATTTTGTTTATAGTTTTAGTTTATACGGAACCATCGGTGCGCGAGGCCAACTCGCACTTAGCTGTTTTTTTTTTAAGTTTAAACGGATACCTCCGTTAAAACGTCAATAAAGAAGGTTGAGCATCTCTGTCTCACATCTCTCTTCATAAACGGTCTACATTACCGAACCGTTTCCTGCGGCCTTCGCAAAACATTCGCTTTACATAGCATTGACTATTTACATAAATTCACTATGTATTCGATTGGGCCCGGGCGGTACCTACAGAAGGTCCACTCTATTTGACGAGTGAAAACAATTGCACATATCATCATCTTCCTGCCCTTGTCCCATTCTTCTTCAGCCCCCGTAGCATGACCACCGTAGACAAAGATTTCTTTGAGGGAAGAATCGATAAAATGACAGATAGTGCAAAGAAATCTGTAATTGTGTCGACACAATCTTTGTCAGAATGATGTACTGAATACGTGGCAACCGTTTCAGCGTCCGTGTCCCGTCCACCTTGTATACAATGTGTGTAACTTTACGCAAAAATGTTTGCTGGGAAACGACTTTTTTTAGGGTGAAAAATCACGAATTGAATGGTACAGGGGTCATGGAGGTATTTGAAGTAAAGTAATACATGAAAAACTTGTATTTCAAATAATATTATGAAAAAGTTTGGAACTTTGACCTCCAATTCTCCAGGTTCAGAAAAAAAAAAGTTATCGCAATGACGGGGACAAAACGTGCTTTTCAGCTTGGTTGAAAGATTTTCGAAGCGCATGTTTCCCTGGAGAGCTGTAACGTACAGTCATCCAAACTTGCAACTGACCACCGTAAGGACTATTCCTGCTTGCAGCGCCCGGCCGCTATGAACAATTAAAAACTTTCTCTTTTTTTTTTTCTCCGCCATCACATCTGTGATCATTAACAAAGGCTGATATTTTTTTTAAACAAAATATAATAATAAAAACCCGCATATTTTTCGGGCTTTTTTTGTTTTACTACTACCATTCATCCGTCCAAAAAGCGGTAATCAGATGTGGTCATCGTATGCACAGGGTCATTTTTTTTTAAATTATACCCGAAGACGCTTTGTTGGAAGGCCTCGCACTAGGTGGACCGATGACCTGGTGAAGGTTGCAGGGATCTGGATGGCGATTCGTACGGGACCGATCAATGTGGCGACATGCCATGAGTTTTTGTACTGTCTCAACTCGGATACGCTTGCACTCGCTGTACGTGAATCTTCTGGACACATGCGTGCGTTTTCTCGCAGTTTAAATAGCCAACCTTCTGTACTATTCTATAGCATTGGTTCCCTATTCGATTCCAATATGTAATTGAGTATGTGGAACAAACGGCGGGGCTTCTCCGACCTAATGTAAATGTAAGAGTCCCTGTCGTAGGCAACAGACAGGATTCTGACAAAAATGTGTTGGAATGTTTGTATTTTATGTGAAGTGAAGAGGCCTTTTCTCTGTGTGTGTGTAAGTGCCTTTACTTTGCAATGTGGCAGTTGGTTCAATTTTCTTTTTACTCAACATTACATCGCGCCTGTATCCCTGAAGGGTTAGGCAGAGGTGTTGTTATAATACTCCGGAATTTCGCCAGTTATTATTTAGTCCTATGAAATAGGAGAAAACATACTTACCTAGTCTATTTTTGTGCTTGTTGAAATATTAGTACCATAACATAACATCATCACACCTGTAATCCCCGAAGGTTTAGATAGAGGTGTACCCACATTTCGCACTTATGTTTTGGGTCCCATGTAATAAGGGGCAAACCTATTACCACCAGCAAGGCACAAATCCAGACTTCGTGGCTGCTACTGAGAAATTTCTGATGGAAAAAATCAATGATCCTTTGCCCGACCCGGGAATCGAACCCAGGACCTTATGCTCAGCAGTCGCGCTTGCGACCACTAGGCCAACGAGGCACATGTTAATACCATAGATTAACTTTACTTATAAATCAGTGAGCAACCCACATAAATACTAAGCTGGTCTAAATCTTGATGTAGTAATACCTTGAGAGCCTAACCCGACCCTCATATTTATATCTTCTACCTTACCTTTAGTTTATTAGGCCTTTCCTTCTTGAAAAAAAATATCATACAATATGGAAAAAGTGCAGAAGTATAAAATAACCGATCGAATGCGCAACACCGCAATACGATCCAAAGCAGGCATCGCCAATGTTGGCGATAAGTCTGCGAGGTTAAAATGGCACTGCGCGGGTTTCTACGATGGATCAGGACAGATGGGTCAGAATCATCACACAGTGGGTGCCTGAAGAAGGTCGTCGTTACCGAGGCAGTCCCAAGAAACGCTGGCGTGACGATTTGGACTCGTTCCTGACTAATTGGCCAGAGGAGGCAAAATACCGGGAGAGTTGGAAAGGAATGGGAGAGGCCTTTGCCCAGCAGTGGGACAGAATCGGCGAATAAAAAAAAAAATGGAAAATGTTTTCTAGCACTGTAAAATGTTATTTCAGCGGAAACAGGATTTCATCATATTAATAAAAACAGAAATTTTCTTCTTGTTAATACAGCTGTTTCATTTCTTGATTTATAAGGTGTGGATATGGAACCGAATAAACCTGCCACACTACTACATTACGACTGCAATACATATGTAATATAGTGTGGGGCAACGTTTTTTTTTTTAAAGAAATAAAAAAATAAAAAAAAGAAGAAAATAAAAAGAATACCACGGGTTATTTAAAAAAAAATCTGTTGTTTCCTACAAAAGTGCAATACCTACATTGTCAAATGTATGGAAAAGCTGTTTTTTTTTTAAATAACCGTTAAAAAAATTCTATGTAGGTTCAGAATGATGTACTCAATATACACAGTAAGCGTTTATGCTTCGATGTGCCCTTTCACTCTGTATATAATACTGAGGTACATGTCAGTGTCCGGTGTCTACAGCCAGTCCACAATTTGTACGTACATGACTGAACCTTAAAAGTCGTTGTGTACGTCATACATGCTACGCGTCAATTAGTGACGTCACCAGACCATCGCTACGTAGCGTGCGTGACGCGTGTAGACGATCCCACCGTATTCCAGAAAACGCATTACTGTTTCTGCTGTCTATTGACAGCTAGTGTGTAGGTAATTTAAATATACTTTTAACATTATTGATATTATCTTTCAGCCCCTAAAATAAAAGATGAGCAACACAGACTTGCAAACTTGGCCTGTGTAAGTGGACTATTTACATTCCTTGGAGCTGGTGAGTTATGCCTACCTAAGCTATTTTTAATCACCAATATGATCGACAGAACATTTTCATAACATAAATCAAATAAATTAATTTCATTACACTTTCTTGAAAACTGGTCCTTATCGCACTACGATTAGGTTCGACATGTAATGTATTTCACACCCGTGGATTTTTAATATTTTTCCGCACACGTGCGGAAATAAAAATTTCCACAGATAACTGTACTTGGGTATATTAAGTCCAAATGGGTTCAATGACTATAGTCGATTTTTTTTTAAATCTCGGCAAAGAGATAGTAATGCGTCTTTACGGCGTAAATATTTTTTGAGTATTTAAATTTTGTTTATAATTAGAATATCATAGATAAACATGATTATATTAAACATAAATTTACTTTTATGAACAACTTAACATTTATTTGGGTTCTTAATTAAAAAATATTTGAATTTTCTATTTTTCATATTAGGCTGTTTAGCAGCATCATACATTTGATTCTTCTTCAACCTGGCGAAAGCAAAGCGCGGAAATAAAGCAAATTAAATCATAGTTTCCTAATAATTCCTGACATAAATACTTTCCGTTCTAATATTTTATTTCTTCGAAAGTGTATTGAAAAACGTCGTTTGATACGCGTGGGGATTTGTTACTTCAGTTCTCGACTCCATTACACCTTCGCCTGCAGCTCGGGTGTTAATTCCTCCTCGAATGCAATAACAAAGTTTACCCACTTATATCAAAATGTACTATTTCTACACCGCGTGACCGCATAGACAAATTAGTAATTGGCAATTAGCGCACTTAAGCGCTAATTGCCAATTACTAATTTGTCTGAGAATTTGTTCATGAGCAAAGTGTTTACAAATCGCTTTAACTAGTAAATTAGTTTGCATGCCAATGATTTGAGCTACTGGTATTTTCATAATCACGTGGACACACTAAAGGTATGGTTACATGATCAGTAATGTACTGCTAACTTGTATCTTTCACACATTACACTCTCGCACTAGTGCCCCTGAGTGCATCGGCGAGAGAGTACGGCTGTGCTTTCACCATAATAGTAGCTTCAAATTATTGCGTTAAACAGGCAATTAGATCTGCCTTTTGATTGTCCCAATGTTGGGTAAGGGCCTCCCCCAATTCCTTCCATGAGCTCTTTTTCCGTGGCTCCTCGAACCAGCCCTCGCGTTACGCGTCCAGATCGTCTCGCCACCTTTTTCTGGGCCGGCCTCTGCGGCGCCGTCCATCTTCTTTTTTCGGTCTAAAAAAAAGATGGTCGGTGTTTCCAAGTTCATATGACCCCAATCTATTTAAATCGCGAGTTAATAGGTTTCTTTTGGGTTAGCTCGTTCCATCGTCGACCTCATCTCTGTCCTCGGGACTAGATTGAGGTCAAGATTAGGCCCATATAGAATAAAAAAAAAAAAACTGAATTAACTGAAGTGAAATTTTGTTTCAGTCCTATACTTCTTCTCAATCGTGGTGGTGTTCAGTTTTTACCATTTCCGATACGTTCGTCGAGCTATCCTGCTGCACGAAAACGAATGTGTATGACTTCGGCACAGCTTCGTCTTTCGGCATTCGTCCTGTTTTCGTCTTTCGCCATTCGCTTGATGAAGAATTCTAAATTATTAATTATATTAAATGGGATTTTTATACCGTTGCCTGTTTTATTTTATGACCACTATAAAAAGGGAATTTCAGCCGAAATAGGGTGAAGGAGTCTTAATAGGAAAAGAGACATTAAAATAAATGAGTTTTGATTTCAGTTTATTGCGAAATTATTTTAATGACTTTTTCTATTAAAGGGTAAACAAAAATTTAATGCTACAGTTTAAAAACTGTTAGAAAAATTGCTTACACTCATATTTTTCACTTTAACGACAATGATATAAAGTTCAAATCTATCCTAATGTTACAAAGAAGGATTTCTAAGTTTGGAAGTTTTTAAGTTTGTATTTAGGGGGTAATCTCTGGAACTAATGATCCAATTAAAAAAAACACTGATAGAAAGATACATTGTTCTTAGGTGATGTAAAAAAAAAAAAATTAAAAAAAAAAAATATATATATATATTTATATCAAGCAAATTAGCCGAGCTATCATAATTTTGGCGGACGAAGTCGCGGGCGGCGTGCTTGTTTCAAAACAAGACTTCATCATCATCTGCCTAGTCTTTTCCCAACTATGTTGGGGTCGGCTTCCAGTCTAACCGGATGCAGCTGAGTACCAGTATTTTGCATGGAGCGCCTGCCTATCTGACCTCAACAACCCAGTTAGTACTGGGTAATACGATACCCCTTGGTAAGACTGGTTGTCAGGCTTTTTGGGCCACTGACTACCCAACGACTGTCAAAGATCTACAAATGACACCCGGGACCAACTGCTTATCGTGCTTTCCGAGGCACGGACGAAACTCTGTATGTAATGGGTGGTCAGCCATCCACAGACCAACCTAGGCAAGCACGGATTAACCTAAAGATTGTCCCGAGCGGCTGTTATTATTTAGCCTTCGAGACTTCAGTGAAATGGAAAAAGTCTAGGTAGGAACATAAGTTTTTTTCGCGTACCTTAGCTCTTAGTAGTCGGTATAGTACCTTCCAGGCCGTGAGGAAACTAAATAATTCCCTTTGGTTTTGATTTTGTTACAACTTTTTTCAAGGAAAAGCGTCGAATAGTTTCGGAAGAAGGATTTCGTTTTCTAAACGAAAAACGAAATTGGCTACGTTTTCGGCAAAACAATATTGTGGAGTAACTAAGGGCTTTTATAAAGGAAATACGCTTGTTTTGCTACTTGCTCAGTTTACACGCCTTTTATGTATTCCTAGGTATTCTTAGGTATACCAACCCCCGTAGCATGACCACCGTAGACAAGGATTTCTTTGACGGAAGAATCGACAAGATGACAGATAGTGCAAAGAAATCTGTCATTGTGTCGACACAATCTGTCATTTTGTCGATTCTTGCGTCAAAGAAAACCTTGTCTACGGTGGTCATGCTACGGGAGCTGGTGTTTCTTGTCGGCTGCATACAATAGGCTTGTAATGCCTAATTAAATTAATTCTAAAGCGGTTACTTAAAGCGGTTATTAAAAAGAAAAACCTTGTAATCTCAAAGACTTTCTTTGTATAATATGTATTTAACTAAATGCACAGAATAAATAGTACAAGTATACGGTCGGTCTCTTTAATATACAGGGTGTCGGTAATTAATGGATAACCTTGAAATGGGTCAAAAACACAAATTAAGAAAAATAAGTAGTACCAAAGATATTTAAAACAAATAATATTCGATGTTTTTTGTTACTTTATTTTAAATTCTTGTACATCAAAACCTCATTTATTTTGAAAAATCGCAAATCCAACATTTCACATCGGAAAAAATAGGTAAAAAGGTGAGGTATTTCTGAAAACCACTGAAAAGTTACAATGCTTCAACTAAAAAGCAATCTGCTAACGAACACCAATAGTACGTAAATTAAAAGGTATTTTCTCCAACAAATCCTATGTAGGGTAGAAGCACACGCATTCGGCAGTCTTGCCATAAATCACAATAAGGTCCACCGATAAAGATTTGTGACTGCCCTTTGTACCCTAACCCTTATAATCCCCTATTTTCTTTTATTGATAAACGCAGCTATTATTATCAGATTTTTACTTGAGTTTTCGCTTACAACGGAAATTGGAGAAAAGGTATAGTGCTAGTGCGTATATTTATTTGTGTTGATAAGGTGAAATGAGGTCGGATTATTGTATATAGCATACATACAAAATACCATAACAATACAACAAATACAACTTTTTCAATAGTGGTGTATTTTCTCTGTACTTTTGATTCGCCAGTATTCATTTTGCTGGAGCTGATTGGCAATCATCGTTCGGCAACTGCACTCCCTGAATCATGTTCGGATCAGCTCGCACCGAAACTAAACCGAGCGAGTTTTTCCCGAAAGTATATCTAAATACATTCGATTTTACTGCCCGACTGTGCCATATCATGTCACCATCAATGTGAAGCACTCTGACAAGAAAATGATAAACGTCGCAAAAAAAAAAACGTTTTTTTTCTCACAGAATAATAAAAATCTTTCCTCAGCACATAAGCCATATATCGCTAAAATAATAACCTTATCATTTGACGTACTATAAAAACATTTTCACAAGTACTCATAGAATGGAAACTATCGCTATAAAAAGCGGGTGTCCGCCAACACGTGCTTCTACCCTACTTTATGACGTCATAAACACGACGGCAGCGCTTGAAAGCGGCTCAAAAGTTTCTGTAACAGATTGTAGTAAATGCTTTATGCTGTATGTACTACAGTATTTTATTTGTAGTAAAGGAATTACGTCACGGCTTTTCTGAATCAGGGACCTCTTGTAGCATTATTTAAATTTCGAAGGAAACATATGATGCACACACGTGTCGCAGGTCACATCGCATGAGGTCGTGTACGATACACTTTTTTTTTTTGGAAAAACCCTTTTATATATTTTTTTCTAATTTCTGTGTTATGTGCATGCTGTGGTCTCCTGTAATTGAAGGAACACATTTAAACAACCTTTGTATAACTGTGACTTATATTGTATCTGTTTATCTTTTGTTGGAGATCCAAATAAATAAATAATAAACGTCGTTATGTAAGTATTTTTTCTCATGCATCCATAAGTATACACAAAGAAGCATCCGGAGCAGAAATAATCCACGACTGTCTCATTGACACATTTTATTTAAGCATGTGATAATCCAGTGCTTATAAAAACATTTGAAGTTATGTGCTCGACGTGTGTAAAAAGGTAACAAAGAATCGAGAAATCGTGTCGAATTCTCTCCTCTCTGTGATTTTAGTCTTATCTTGGCTGCCAAGAAAATGCGTGGTGAAAGTTTATATTGAGCAGTTAGTTTGTAAACTTTTTTGCTTGGAGTGGAAAATTACGGTTTTACTCAATGTAAGTAAAGCACTCAATGGATGTCCGATGAGGCCAAAAAGTTCTCGAGTGGCGACCGCGAACCGGAAGACGTTGCGTTGGAAGGCCTCCCACTAGGTGGACCGATGACCTGATGAAGGTTGCAGGGATCCGCTGGATGCGAGTCGCACGGGACCGGTCAATGTGGCGACACTTGGGGGAGGCCTATGTCCAGCAGTGGACGTCTTTCGGCTGAAATGATGATGATGATGATGAAAGCACTCAAAACATTATGATAATGGATGCATTGAATAGTACTGGGCTCGTGGAGGTATTTAAAGTAAAGTTATAACAAAAATAAACAGTTTTGAAAAAAAAAATTTGAGAAAGTTTGTCCACCATTTGGCCCAGAAAAAAAAATGTCGCAATGACGAGGGGAAAAAGTGCTTTTCGGCTTTGTAAAGGGTCGTTTTACGCGACTACCGAAAAAAAGGAGTGTTATGTTTTACACCCATTATTAATTACCCTATTGGTTTCGCAATCGCAAACGCCCTGAATCTCTACAGTGAAATGGCAAGCTTTCGCCACTCGTAGTGGTTAACAACTTACAACTTCAATAAATTATAGTAGCAAAACCTTGTAAAACACACATGTAAAATAATAACTAAAACATCTGGCGCGCGGTCGGTTCATAGAAGTTAGCTAATAACTTCATACGTTAACATGGACACGAGCTGAATTCTAAACTAGAAATGTTATGTTTAGAACTATCACTTATTTTACTTTTTATTTTTGAATAAAAAAAAAACTGGCTGGCTGGCTGGTCAACTCTGTACATAGAAAACATTATCGCAAAAGAAAAAAAACCTCTTCCAAAAAAAACACTAGTGGGTACGTGAAAAAATAAGCTTTCTTATATAAGTCTTTAAAGTCTCTTTAAGTCGTAAATAAGTCTTTTGTTTGTTTCATTGAAGTTGCCTATTTTTTAAGCAAGAAAGTTATTTTGCCATTTTTAAACCCCCGATGCAAAAAGAGGGGTGTTATTAGTTAGACCGTGTGTGTGTGTGTCTGTCTCTGGCACCGTAGCTCTTAAACGAGTATTTTCAAATATACCTAAGTGGGGTATCAAATGAAAGCGAATGATGTGCATTTTTTGTCCGACTTCAAAAAAGGAGGAGGTCCTTTTTTGAAGTCGGACAAAAACCAAAACAGTCGACTCTCCTACCAAAGCTGGAACGAAATTCTATTCCAGCCTGTAGTTATCTACCTAACTGAATAAAATTCTCTATATACCTGCCCTAACTTAACAAACTGAACTTTAACAAACTCCAGCCCGGTCAAAAAAGTTGCTCCAATCCGGTTACGTAGAGGTTTTCATACTTTTTATCCGGGCTCTGGGCACTGAATCCACTTTATGAAGCCCATTACGGCTTAATTATCCACAGCGAAAACATTTGCTTACTTTTTAATTATTTTGAGGTAACCAGGGCTTGCATGAATTAAATTTATTTGAGGACCATATAGTAGCAAAAACTCAAATAGCTGATGCTGGCCTTACAGCTGCTAAGTTGAAGTGGAACTAGGCTGGTCACGTCTGCCGCCTGTCGGAGGAGCAATGGTCATAAATTACCACTCAGTAGATACCAAATAGCAGGAAACGACAACGTGGCAGGCCCAGAAGGAGATGGCGGGATGAGCTGGACTCTTTCGCAAAGGATTGGCCTACAATCGCAATAGATCGCGAAATGTGGAAGGAGGGAAGGGAGGCCTTTGCCCTGCAGTGGGACAATATAGGCTTATAATAATAATAATATAGTAGCAAAGCTTGACATAAAATACTTCTCCAATCTTTATACGGGTAAAAGAAGCGCTTAATGCCCCTTCTTTTAGTTTTAGTACAGTCACGAGTACCAATATGTCAAAACTACTTTTGACTGGTGTCAGTCAAAATCCTTATTATGTCAAAATGCGTTGTCTCCATTTAAAATATGTTGTTTCAGAACGTTGTAATTACCTAGTCCTAGAATTACTACAACATAATGTTTTGCAAAGGGTCACAAAAAAACCTAACAAACCTAATAAGTTTCTAAGTAAATGTTAGTTATTGTTTAAATAGTTTTCACCGGTCAAAAGTAGTTTTGACTGATTAACAGATTTGACTGTGACATGTAGACTTTCCTAAAAAAAGAAATTTTCAAATGAATAGCTTTTTAACGGAAGCATCCCTGAATTATAAAAAATAAAATGCGCTGTTCCATACAAAAAATAAAGACATCATCAAAATGTATGGAACAGCTGTCTTTTTACAGCTGAATTATCAAAATAGTGACGCATTATTTAAAAATAAAAACAATATCTTTTATGTAAAAGTATTTATTAAATAAGACTTAAATGCAAGCTCATCCTTAATGAATTACCTAATAAAAAAACACACAATTATTTTGCCGTTGACAGCTGCAACCCAACATCAAACTTATTGCAATCAGAATAACGATCACTGTGATTTGGCCACTGATATAAATAAATACAGGGGCAAAAATAACTGATAGGACTGTAGTTCATAAACATCACAAGATAAAAAAATCATGAACGTTTAATGTTCATGATTTTTTACTACAACGATATAAATCATAGACGTGCCCTCATCGTACTAAGTTCGTGCGTAAAAATGTTCACACTAAAAACAGTCAGCTCGTAAATCCCGCATGAAATGAAAGATACGATGTGAAATATGAGTGAGCGAGACAATACTATTCAAGTCTCAAAGTCAAAAATAAAAAAAAAATTTTTGGCTGGATGGCGAATCTACTATTAAGTATTTGTTATGCTACTAATCCAAGACGAAAATTTGGCCAAGTCTGTAAATATGGTGTAGTGTTTCGGGTCGCATTGGAATGCGTTTAGCTTTGGTACAGACAAGGAGACAAGACCTCGGATATACCAGGCGTTGCCATTCTTGAACACCATGCCGCTGCCGGCGCTGGGGCACGTGGACGTTTCTAGAAATAGAGGAGAAAACTTTAGAATATCCGTGATTTTATTTTTATTTTTATTTATTTGGAACAACAAACAATTACATAATAAAGCAGTTGTATGTCTCTCCTAAGAGACATACAACTTAAAATTAACAATTATGTAATCAGCGGCGTTATTCACAGAATATATAAACAAAATATTAATAACACGCTTCAAAGAGAAGTTAAAAGTGACAAAAATATGAATGAAAACAAAAAACAGTGATTTTAAACTTTTAAATAATACGTTAGTGCATTGATTATGAAACATAATAATCTATGAGTAAAAGGACAAGATGTCTAATTCCTTGATTGCCTTGTGAGTCGAGTTTCGGAATCTTCCACGTGCTGCACATAATAAATCGATGTCAAGAAAGTGTTTATTATAATTGTCAACAAGACGTCGCAACGGTGCTCGAACACCAGCATTTGTTCGACATGCTCTCACTGCAAACAACTGGGAACTAAATAACAAATTCTGTTGCAAATAACAGAACAGTCGTACGTGTTTCTGCAGAGGTCGTACAGGAGCACGGTCTCCAGAAACATCCGCCGGCCAGTAAGACTTAGAAGATTATATTTTCTCAGTAAATCGACATAAGACGCAGAAGAGTGAAAGCACCTATAAGTCATAGTTCTTAAATATTTCTTTTGTACCATTTCCAAGCAGTTGGAATATTTAATGTATAGGGGATTCCACACCGCAACTGCATACTCTAATTGAGATCTAATTAAGGTCTTGTATAGATAAAGGTAGGTTTGAGGGCGCACGAATTCAGTGGCTGATCGCATAACAAATCCGTACATGCGCCAAGCCTTGTTTACAATTGTATTTATGTGTACATCAAGATGAAGCTTGTCATCAAAAATGACACCCAGATCGTGAACCATGGTAACTCTATTTAAAGTGACATCATTTAGAGAGTACTGGTATCTGAAGATGTTTTTGTTTTTGGTGATGTTCAAATAACAACATTTAGGAACGCTAAGTTTTAGTTTATTACACACGCAGTATTCAGACAGTCTGTTTAAGTCACTTTGCAAAGCAAGACAATCGCTAGTGTTTTTAATCGGCCTGAATATTTTTAAGTCATCTGCATATAAAAGAAATTTTGAATTTTGGAAACATGCCTATGTCGTTAATGAACAAAATAAATAGAAGAGGTCCCAAAATCGATCCTTGAGGAACACCTGATGTCACGGCTATAGAAAATTATTGATAACCATTAATCACAACGCGCTGCATGGTGACGGAGTGTGAAGGGCCCAATAACACTCAAGAAACTCAAGCCAAGTCTTCTACTTGTGGCTCACCCTGATTTCTAATAACGAGGCTCCGGTGCGGCGGCGACCCGCCAACATGCACTGAACTGACGCGCCAAGATGTGATCCAAACCCAATTTCAAATTCAAAAGTTCAATTTTACGGCATTAAATATAATAAGCCTATACCGTTCCTTGCGCTGGTACCTAAGTCAGTCACATAAGCCTTCGTTTTGGGAGAAGGAGCGGGCTCATCCGATATGAGAGCTCAGTGCGTGTAGATGTCCACCTGTCTTCGAACTTTTGGTTCTAAAACATGCTGGTCTCCTCACGATATTTTCCTTAACTGTTCTGAGAGCAATGGTGATGAAATGGTTTCGATGTGTTCGGACCCACGACCTTCTTGGGTTGTTGCTAGCAAGCCTCCACTACACGACCATGGCATATTATTTATAGATAATAATGTATGCTTTTCACGAACTAGTGAAAACGGGTTTCTGCGAGATATTCTTACTTAGGCGCAGTTCAAAAACAGTGTGAAACATTACGGGTTAGGTTTTATATTAGGGGTTGCCTAATGTCGCAAAACGGACAAATTCCATAGGCACCTCCAGCTTACCTTTTCTATTGCCAGCACAGTAGGTGTATTCTGAAGTATATCGGCCGAAGAAACTGTTGTATGACCCGATGCATCTCTCCTGGCTAACTATCGGCGACTTCTCCTGAACTAGATCGTTTATCACTTGACCTCCGTCGTCGAAAACCCAGCCTACCAACTGGAAACATAAAAGAAAGTTGAGGTTATTAATAAAGCCTCGGCAGATAGGCAGTTGCTTCATGTAAAATACTGGCATTCAGCTGTATCCGGTAAGATTGTAAGCCGATCCCTATATTTGAGACAAGATGATGATACCGGGGCAATATACCATCTGCATAAAGTCCTTCTCAACAGAACTGCCATACTTATTCGTAATCGCTCTCAATTTCTCAGATAATGTAAATTAAGTTCCTCGTTCCGTACCGTTCAGAAAATATTTGGTCTAATAATAAGTGGTAATTTTCTTTTAATGTAACCAGAGACACATGTGCTTCCAAGACGAATCTAACGACTTATAATTTATCCAAATCGTTTTATCCGTTTAGGAGTTATGAGGGAACAAAGAAACATACATACATACAAGTTAAACACCTATCCCTCGTTTTGGGCTTCGCCGCAGTCACCCGACTGTCCAGCCTTTATAAAGGCTATACGCTACAAAAAACCCGAGTGGGATGGAGTACCCCAAAGATTAAAGAGCATTACAAAGTTATCACATACCGTGCCCTCCATCCCAACAATTCTCTTTAGATCTGTGTCTTGCTGCGGCCAGAGACAAGCAGGTCGAACCCACTCGGTGTAGGCCGTTGGATTTAGTTCCAAAATCGCCACATCGCTGCTGAAGGTGCTGGCGTCGTAATTCGGATGAACTATTATTTCCTTCACCTGGAATTATTATGTTACATAGTTAATTACTGGTAATGAGAAGGACAGAGGCCTAAAAGCGGCCCCAGGGCAGGCTCGGTAACCATCCAATTAATTCCGAGACCCGTGCTTCGAAAAGTACGTTAAGCCTTTAGTTCCAGCTGTCATTTGTAGATCGTTAACAGGCAGTCGGAAGAACGAAACCAATTTTTTCTAAGAATATCGCGTTTGCAGTCCAGTTACTGGTCTGTATAGGTCAGATAGGCATCTACTCCATGTAATAACTGAATCTTCAGCTGCATCCAGTTGCAGTGGAAGCCGGTCCTAATGTTACTGGGAAAAGGCTGGGCAGATCATGATGTAGCCATCGAACCGAGGAAATACTTACGAAACCGATCTGCACTCCATCGACCGTGGTCCTAAGGTTTTGTTTCCCCAGGTAGACCGTCAGGGTGTGCAGCTCGACGATACGCTTTGTTGACTTCCTGGTGACGCAGTGAGCTGCCGTGAGGACGTGTCGAGTCGACACCAAGGTACCTCCACAGATGTATTTGTTATCTTCGTTCTGGAAACGGGGAATGGAATCGTTGGCATTTACACAACTGTTATAAAGGTTGTAAATCTCAAAAAAAGCGGAAATAAAATATTTTGCAACATTTAACGTACTGTTTCATGAACTTTATAGAGAGCGATCTGCCACGGCCATTGCTCTCCCATATTGGCGCCGTTCACCACCTGACCGCATTGAACCTGCAAAAATCAAAGTTTTTATTACTAATACTACTATTTGTGCTCCATAAACAGATTAGACGATTGGATTGAATTGGAACAGTGTTATATGTCCTGTCTCATCATGTGTGTCTGCCTAGCCTTTTCCCAACTATATTGTTGGGTTCGGCTTCCAGTCTAACCGGTTGCACCTGAATACCAGTATTATACATGGAACGACTATCTATCTGACCTTCACAACCTAAATAGACACCCCTTGGGAAGATTTTCAGAAGTCAGACTTTCGGGCCACTGACTACCTGTAACGACTGTTAAAGATCTTCAAATGATAGCCGGGACCAACAGGCCTGGTTATACAGCCCTGTCTAGTCAAGTCTCAATTTATTTTATCACAATGCTCGAAAAACGGTGTAGGAAACATCAGGAGGTGGCACCGCTGAGACACTGGAATGCTCTCTGTGAGAGGCTGGTTGGTAGATGTTTTTATGTCTTCGATTTTTTTATTCTAGTACATATTGTCCTAAAGCTCAAAATAGCGGGAAACACCAGCCCCCGCAGTATGACCAACGTAGACAAGGATTAGATAGTGCAAAGAAGTCTGTCATTGTGTCGACACAATCTGTCATTTTGTCGACTCTTCCGTCAAAGAAATCCTTGTCTACGGTGATCATGCTCCGGGGGCTGGATAAGGGACGCACTGAACCGGGAACTGTGGCAGAAGAAAGGGGGGCTATTCCCAGCAGTGAATGATTCCGGGCTGATATGATGATAATGACATGTTGTCGAAGATTTTTTTTTTTAAATAGAAATGAAGAATAAATGGCTTACCTGTCCTTGAGGGTCTCTGGGATTATTATTCTCTTGGTACTGTGTTTGTGTTACTGTATGTGTAGGTTTATTATTAATATTACTGACTTCATTGTGTGGAGGTTTACTAAAATGAAAAATTTGGATTAGGGGGGGTATGCAGATGGTGCAGAAAAATGCTCGAAAAAGAAATTTAGTTTTTGCAGGTCTAACTGCAGGTCTTTTGTCAGGCGGTAACTTTATATAAATGAAAAAAAAATCACCAAACAATAATTTATGTTTATGTTATGCACACATAAACAGCATGTGATACACAGTAGCATGCATGCACAGCTAAATAATACATACATCACGCCTGTAATCCCTGAAGGGTTAGGCGGACGTGTACCAAATAGTACACCTACATTTCGCAAGTTATGTTTAAGTTCAATGTTATAGGGGGCGAGCCTTTTGCCGACAACTAGGCATAAATTCAGACTAAGTGGTTGCTACTGAGAAATTTCTGATGGAAAAACCCAATGACATTTTGCCCGACCCGGGAATTAAACCCAGGATCTCATGCTCAGCAGTCGCATTTATGACCACTCGACCAACGATGCAAACCAGTTCTTAGCACATTCAATCATGAAAAAAACAAAACATTAAAATCCCTAGATTAGTCCCAAGTACGATGAGAACACATCTAAGAATTTAAATCTTTGTCAATATAAAACATACAATGGCTTCTTAACTGGCGTCAGGATAAAGTTGCAGATTTCCTTTCCATTCAGTCTTATTGCCAGAAGCCTTGGGGTGACGCTTGAAGGGTTGTATTGCACATAGAAATACAGTATCTCGGCGACGCCAGGGTTAATCCTCATCACTGCGTTCTCTATTTGAAAATTCTTGTTGTCTTGCGTGGTGACATTTCCTACCGAGTTCTAAAACAGAAGAATCAGAAAAATTATCATAGGTTTTTGTTTTACTATAAATTGTGGTAAAAAGACCCTTAACGAAACCGAAAGGCACTTGTTCTCCTCGTCATTGCGATTTTTATTTTATTTGCGGTCAAAGTTCCAACATTTTCACACTTTTTTTTTTAAATACATATTTTGAATGTAAGATTTTTACTTTAAACACCTCCACGACCCCCGTACTATCCAATCCATCCACCAGCGTAATGTTTCTAATACGGTACATTGAGTCCTACCATAAAACGTAATTTTTCATCCCAAAAAAAAGTTGTTTCCCAGCAATGATTTTTGCGTAAAGTTACTTGGTTTGATGTACACAATGCTTGGTTGACGGTTTCGTGAAGAGTCCGTTTACACCTTGTAGATACGGAGTTATTGAATCCACATCTTTCAAATCAAATCAAATCAAAATCATTTATTTAAATCTATTAAGGATCATATGATGCATACATTTCAGACAAAATGTTACAATTAAAATCAATTAAATAATATAAATTAAAATTAAAATTCTGAATTTATTATATGACTAAATCTAAAATTAAAACTCCAGTCACATATTTATAAAAATAGTTAATTAAATAATACAAATTAAAACTAAAATTCTAAAATTACAATAAACCAATGATCTTTACTGCCATAGATACATACATACATTAACTCCCGTCTTTGTCTCAGGGAGGTAGGCGGGAACTACAAAAACCAATAATCTCAATAATATTACAAACACGCCTGTAATCCCCGAAGGGTAAGGCAGAGGTGTACCTAATACCTAATTACATCCACATATCGCCAGTTATGTTTAAGTCCCATGTTATAGAATTTAGCCTATTGCCATCAACCGGGCACAAATCGTGGCTGCCACTGAGAAATCCCTGATGGAAAAACCCAATAACACTTTGCTCAACCTGGGAATCGAACCCAGGACTTCATGCTCAGCAGTCGCGCTTGCAACCACTCTAGTAACGACGCAGTCAACAAACATTAAGCTAATATTACTAGCGATGGCAAAAACTCACGTCGCTAGCTGTTTAAGGGCATTACATGGCTCAAATCCCAAAAACAGCGTATGTTCAAAGAAATTTGTTGATGAATCCCTTCGTGCGTTTTCCGTGTAAAAAAGTATGTTATAGTTAAGTTCATCACAAATAAATTGTATTGTTTAAAATTTTAATAAACCTTCTCAATTTTTTTTGGTTAATCGTAGAAAATAGGTCCTTTTTCAACCTTAATTGTAAATTATCTCTGTAACGGCTGAATAGATCGGCATGAATTTTGTAACAACAAATACGTAATGATATACTTAACAATCTGTATTGTTTTTTTTCTGTTATTTCTTTTAATATTTTTAAATAATAAATAAAAACCGAAATTTTGCGAAATGTGCGGGGCAAGTCAACAAAAACCAGTACAGGGATCAAATCATCAAGGTCATCGAGCAATGTAATGCCCTTAAATCCTTGTGTAGAATTGCTGTGGACGTCAGATTTTTACATCGCTGGCAATTTACTCTATGGATAACTAAACTTACTCCAAGCACCCAGGCTTCGTTATCAAGTAAAATATTTAGCCACAGCGAGTGAAGAGTGATTTCAGTGGACAAGGTGACGACTCCGTACCAGCGGCCGGGTTTCGCCCTGCTCGGCCCGTACATGAACACGTGGGGACATGGCGAGAGGTCTTCAGGATTCTGCTCCAGGGTAGGTGCAGCTAGGTAAACCAGGAACAGGCACAGGGCTGCAATCTGTCAAGTTAAGGAGAGTAAATTCTAATGTATTCTAATGTGGTAACCTGCTTGTCGCAGTCACGACGTGCAAGCTGTTAACTTGTATTTTTTTATTTTGTATTTTTTTGTTTCTGTCCTTTTGTATTTATAATATTTGTTATGCGTTGTATGATTATTGTTAAGTTATTTTGGTTTTATGCACGTCATGTCCCTGCGACAAATAAATATTTTTTCATTCTTTCTTTCTTTCAAATTCGGTAGCCAGCGAAGTTCTTTACTGGAGTCTTTTTTGCAAAGCAGACTTTGTTTTCGTCGTTGATCAGTTCCATATAGGATTGCAGCTTATATTAATGACACGATACATTGATTTATACACAAATGTGTGAGACAGTTTCACACACACACACACACACACACACATAGTTTCAGTTTTTTTCATTTTTAGAGTTCCGTACCCGGAGGGTAACCAACGGGGTATTACTAAGCCTCCGCTGTCCTTCCGTCTGTCTGTCAGCGAGCTGTATCTCATGATCCGTAATAGGTAGACAGTTGAAATTTTCACAGAATGTGTATTTCTGAATAAATTATAGGGGGCTCCCCTACTACGATGGTACGGAACCTTCCATGCGGGACTCCCGACTCGCATTTTTCCAGTTTTTTCACCTGTGGAGCCGTTCTTTAAACACGTTCTGTTTTTAAGACCACTTTTAAATTTTCCCCTCTCTTCAGGTTACCCCTCCTCCACACACCCAGCTGCACGTGTATTTTTTGCCATTGAAAAAATATGATAGTTTTATAATCGATACCTATTAATAAAAATAAAAACAAAACGGGTTTTTAAATAATTATAGGTAAAAAATATGGAGGAGGTCGTGGCTAAATAACAGCCGCTTGTTTCGATATTTTCTTGTTTCGGGCTGGGAATTGCCAAAACTCGTGTTACAAAGGTGGAGTTCGTGGCTAAATAATAACAGCCGCTCGGGTTCAGGTTAAGCCGCGCTTGCCTAGGTTGCTCCGTGGATGGGTGACCACCCATTACATACCGAGTTTCCTCCGTGCCTCGGAAAACACGTTAAGCCGTTGGTCACTGTCATTTGTAGATCTTCGTTACAGTAGACAGTCTTTACAGTTAGTCAGTGACCTGGAAGTCTGACAACCAGTCTTACCAAGAGGTGGCCTCCACTCGCTCCATGTAAAATAATGATTTTAAGCTGCATCCGGTTAGACTGGAAGCCGACCCCAACATAGTTGGGAAAATTCTAGGCAGATGATTAATTGGTAAAAATATTTAACAAGTCACACTTTAAATTATTTTTTTCGTCTTACAAAAAAATACACGTGATTTTTATAAATTGTCCCATCCAAAAAAAAGTAAACATAACAAATTGTGATTATTATTGTTATTTTCTGACCCCCTCCCCCCTTTCCGAACCTCACGTTATTAAAGGACGACCCCTGTCTTACGTATTTGAAACATATTTTTTCCATGAGTTTGACCCATTTCCTCATAAATACTTATGAAATTTAGTTCATACTAACTATCATTACTAACTGCCGAGTATCACCCAAATAAAATTAACATACTACTTTATACAAAATCGTAATCAAATAAACGTATGTAGGTTAAAAATGAGCACTCTTTTTGTGTCAGACAAATACATAATAAAGTCCCCCAAAATTCCTGCACACTTCCCAGCGTTTGGCGGAAGAGAAGAATTGGAACAACATACTCTCCAGCAACATATCTATCTGTTAGAAGACTTAGGTAAATATCATCATCTGCCTAGCCTTTTCCCAACTATGTTGGGGTCGGCTTCCAGTCTAACCGAATCCAGCCAAGTACCAGTATTTTACATGAAGCTGGGTAATACGATACGCCTTGGTAAGACTGGTAGTCAGGCTTTTTGGGCCACTGACTACCTGTAACGACTGTCAAAGATGTACAAATGACACCCGGGACCAACGGCTTCACGTGCTTTCCGAGACACGGAGGAAACTCGGTATGTAATGGGTGGTCACCCATTCACAGACCAACCTAGGTAAGCACGGCTTTACCTCAAGATCGACCCGAGCGGCTGTTATTATTAAGCCACGAGCTCATCGTTTCCTCGTTTCCGTCCTCCATTAAGACTTAGATAAACAGCACACCGATTATGTAAGACAGTTTCAATCACAAACCGAAGGATATTGAAAGAAATTCCAAATGCATTGCTTTTTAATTTGTCTGAAAAATGATGATTTAAGTAAGCTTCACAATGTACGTAAATAAAACAATGACTGTTGTTTTATTACCGGAATGATTGGCATTGCCATTGTATGTGTGGTTCGTATCTCCCCTCAGATCTTTAAATTCTTCTAAAGTTAATATATATTGTTGGTATACAAAATGGCGTTTGATTCACAACTCTTAAGGAGGGATGGGAGGGGGCAACGCTTTTTAGAAAAATACTTAGTTCGACCTTGCTATTAGAGTAAAAGGCTACATCTAACATATGCTATAAAAGGATAAAACTCATATTTTGCACATACCTATCTACCTACATACGTAACACGTTTGATGACACACACACTAATATAACTTCACACTTAGAAAAAATCACAAAAACACAACTCTTTATCAATTTTCTTACCATTTTCAACGCAAATTACTCGGTTTTCGTAAAAACTTCCATTTGTAAAGATTTTTTCACATCAATTATTGATTTTATCGCTTGGCGTCGATCGCCACCCGCACCGGTGTCTGATAGAATGACAAAAGGAAATCATGGCGATAATATTAGCGGTCAAATTGAAGATTTTAAATCCATACAACTTGTTTTTAATACATTCCAAAGATGACGTAATAAAATGATGATACTTACGTTTGTTTACTAGCTGTTATCCGCCTCACACACAATGCATACACATACACTTTAAAAAAAAAAGACGCGTCGGGTTGAGAACCTATTCCCTTTTACGACGATTCAAAACTACCCTGTGGGGGTTATCATAAGGTTGTAGATCGTGTAAACTTTGTTTTTTCATCTACTATTGACTGGAAACTCGGTAGATCTTAAGATGTTATAACAAGGAAGTACCTAGGTAACTGCCGACCTGTTTTAGGCTTTGACGCGGAACCCTCCATATTTAAAGGATCAGACAAACTGGTAGGCACACTTTGCGAACCGGCTCACCAACCGGGACTCCGTATACTGACACATGATTCAGTAAAATATTCTCTGTACACTCACAGCCGCGTCCTAAACTTGTCCGTACCGGTTTCAAGATTCTTGCTTATTGTGATGCTTTTTGAAGCATGGCAAGCGCCATCTGTTGCGTAGAAAAGGTAGGTACAGGAGCTGTTTGTTACTGCTAAATACGTCGAGGCTAAATAATAACAGCCGCACGGTTTAATTGACGGTCAAGCTACACATGTCGAGGTCGGCCCGTTAATGACATATCGAGACTCCTCCGGCCTTGGAAAGCACGTTCAACCGTTGTCATTTGTAGAACTTTGACAGTCGTTAGTGGTAGTCAATGGATTGAAAATGTGACCAGCCATCTTGTACATTTTTTCTACCTAGGTCCTAGAAGAATAGTAAAGTATTTCTAATAATTTAGCCTAGTTTTGCTAAAAGTTGTGTGTGCCCACACAACTGCGAAGGCATATGAATTAGTTTTGTATACATAACTAGTTCAATTTTGGCCCAAAGCAACAGTATCGAATAAGTGTGAAGGTAGACTGGGATGTAAAATTGAACTTTTCGTTAGAGTACATGCCGGTTTCCTCACGATATTTTCCTTCACCGTTTTGAGAGTGGTGATGAAGTATTGTATACAAATTAATACGCCGTTAGCTGTAGAACCGATGACCGTTGGCGTAGACGTGTTCTTGAGTGGAGACCGCGAATCTGCAAGCGTAAGGTGAGACGCTCTCAGGCTCGGTGGAGCGACGATCTTTGCAGGGTGGCTGGTAGCAACTGGATGAGTTGCCGAGAATCGAGTTGAGTGACGTGCGATTGAAGAGGTCTATGTCCAGTAATGGACTGTTGTAGGTTGATGGTGGTTGACTGAATTGAATCGAATCAATAATTTAATGGAATTGGAATTGTAATAATTTGTAACTTATAATTTGTATTTATTTAAACGATATTAAGATAAGTTTAATTGAATTATGTCGGAATAGATTAACTTAATTAATTTGTAATACATCTAATACAGCTGTCAAAAAACACTCTGTATTCTGTAAAATCTACCATAGTCTGTTATTCTTTTGTTAAGACGTGGATAATGGTGTGGGTTACTTGTTTGTGATCTTGAGCTTGTGGCTTTTAAGAATTTTTTGTATTTTCCGCAGCATGTAACTGTTTTATGTCCCTAATAAATAAAATAAAATAAATAAAATGATGATGATGAATACGCCTGCCTGGGTTCGAACCCACGACCGGAGTGGCAGGTCATGGGTGAAGTTGATCAATGGGCCACCACCACTGCTCTCAATGTATGGGCGTTTACTATCAAAGTAGGTAGGTACTTAAATAAGATTAATGAACACTTCACGTTACGTCATTCGTTGAATACATAATTATAAAACCAGTAGTTGGTTAAATTCTCGTTTCCTCATACATGGTATACCTTGACATCCAAGATTACCGGTCTGATTTGCGTTTGTCATTCTTACGAACAAGAGCGCGTGTGGCGAACGTCGCCAATCAATAAAAAAAAAATGTAAAAATGTTTGTAAAAATTGTAAACAAATCCACGTTTAAACGTAACAAGTAAATCTCTTTGATTATGGTAAGAATTGTGACAAAAATAATAGTGTAATCATTTGTCAACGTTATTTAATATTCTAACTAAATAAATTATTATTATTAAAAACGCTTAAATAAACTAAAATAACTAATCTAAACTAACAACAAACCATACAAAGGCATTGTGAAATTATGTTTTCTTGTGAAATTGAACCGTGTGAGTTTTTCCTAACTTAAATAATTATGATATTGTTTTGTGATGACAACGATGTCAGTGGACTTGTTTTTAATATTAAGTTAAAGGTGATAAATCATTAGTAATGTTTCTGAACCACTATTTCGACTGCTCAGAAACCAGTGTTCAGGATTCTTCCTAAAAGAATTCCCCCCAAAAGTGCTTCCAAGAGATCTAGCTAACGAACGCATAATGTATGCACCGAATTATTATGTACGACATAAATATGTAACAAGATTTGACGTCATAAGTTTCATAGCAGTTTGTTTTAAAAAATCTAATCGGACTAAACAGATCGTGGTCCCGTGCATGTTCCTGGCGGTATTAGCTGCATCCTCGGTCGAGCTGGACTCCGACTCTAAGCCCATATCGCCTTGTCCTGAAGTGTTCCGGTACGAGCCCCCCGGCTCGGAGCCCGACCAGTGGTACGGAGTCGTTTCCTTGTCCACAGACAGCCCTCTGCACTCACTGTGGCTTAACATTGTGCTTGATAGCAGGGCCGATCTACTTGGGGTAAGTTTTTTATGAAAATGGGTTTGTTAGTTTGTCAAGTATAAATGACTGACCGAATTTCGTTGTGGGATGGACTATGACTTGTGGTTAAGAGATAGGATAGTTCCAGACAGTACGGTGGACATAATTACTTACAGAAGATAATGCCATCTGAAATTAGAAAGAACTAAGGCCTCCTTTTCACAATTTTCTGTTAAATCGATTATGTATACAGACTCCGTTAGGTAGTTCCAACCCTGACAAGGACGATTAGCGTATTTGTGAAGATATTTGAACTTGTAATACCGTTGTTACAGCAACACCATAGCTCAATTATTACTTAGACAGGAAACGGGATATTTACCATGTTTACTGTTATTGTTAACTGTCGAGAGCTTGGAATCCAGTGGTCCAGCTGTGTAAAAAGCGAAAAAGTGCGGAAAAAAGTTCGCGAGCGGACACAGTGAGTTTCGTGTGTCGGGAACAGAATCGAGTTGCGAGTGACGGTGGTAGCGGTACTGAGTGCAAAAAACGAACAAGAAAGAGGGTACACCGATTTGTCTGCTCATAAACACCCACCCGCAATAACTTCAGTTTATCCGTGATCATGGTGCTTGCAACAGCGCCGAAATATCGGGAACTCGACAATAACAGTAAACATGGTAAATATCCCGTTTCCTGTCTAAGTAATAATGTTAGTGACCATGATAGTTTAAAATCTTATACCATAGCTCAATTATCTTATGGTTGATTTAAATACAATTAGCATACTGTGTTATTATTAAAGTACTGCCACTGCGTAGTTGAAGCATTTTCCTTCTTTAAATCCATCCGGTTTAGCAGGTGGTTTTTTTTGTTCTAGTCATAAACGTGTGTGTAATTATGTGTGTACCCCAGTAGACGGCGATGTACTTACTATGTCCCCAAAAGCCCATTATCAAAATATAGATTTATACTTAACTGAAAAACAAAATTTTGAATATTATTTCTTAATAACTAGCAACCGTCCTCGAAAACACTGGGTGCAATGTACTGATGAGACGATATGTTAAAACAACACACAACAGTAATATTTACTGATGCAGTTTACACATAAACCTACCATATTTTTCTGTGGACTCACGATCACCATCTTCTGTTCTATAATAATCGCAAATTCACTCACTGACAGACAATACAGCTTGAACCATGAAGGATATGAACATGTTTTGCACAAGAGAACTTTTGTGACGAAAGTGAGCAAGAAAGGATTTTTTAAAGTTCATCGCCGCCGGGAGGAAAGTTTGTAATTTTTCCCACTTCTCAAAGTAAGGAAGGAAAAGACATGTTGCGCTGTCACCAAACAAATTGGGATAAAGGCATTGATTAAGGAAGGCTTATGTCTGTGATACATTATTATTGTATTTAAATAATGTCATAAAGAAATCTTCGTGTTTAGACAGCTAATAAAAACCATGCGAGGCAGGGACGGATCCACTAGCTATATTTTCCTTCCTCATCATTTCACTTGTCCGGATTTTCCATAGATAATCGATTAAATCTATGACAGTGGACTTCTTATACATACCTACATCCTATCTCTTTCAGAACTGGTTTGGAAATGTCTCCACTCACGACAACAAGAACTTTAAAATTGAAAACGCCAACGTTAAGATTAATCCTGGTCGCACCTTACGGGTGCGCTTCTTTGTCCAATACGGAAAGAATCGTCCGAGGCTGCTGACTATAAGATTGAATGGAGTGGATATCTGTGCAGCTGCGGCTGCAAGGACTCAAGAGAGCAGTAGCAAGTCTGCTAGGTACGGTAAACTAGGTACGGGGCTTATAACTAAGTAAGTTCATAACAGCCATCATCTTCCTGCCCTTGTCTCATGTTACTTGGGGTCGATGCAACACGTTGTTTTCTTCCATTCTCCTCTGCCAACGTCACGCTATCATTTACTCCTTTTTCTTTCATATCATTCCTAACACAATCCATCCATCGTTTCGTTGGTCTTTCTCTACCTCTTCATCCATCAACATTAATATTTGAGTTCATAACAGTAGTGTCTACAAATATGAGCTGTTCCACAATTTATGACCATCATCCCTTTTGACCCATGTTACTTGGGGTCGCCGATTGGTGCAACTAGTTTGCTTTTTCATTCAGTCCTGTAATCTGTCTCGCTATCATCTTATTCTTTCATATTAATCCTCACAGAATCCATCCATCTTTTCTTTGGTCTTTGTCATCTCCATCCATCAATATTATCGCTATCACTTTTTTATGAACTCTTCGCACGGTGTCAATAAGTTACATGCGATTCATCCCTCCTACTGTTCTACAATTTTGGTGCATAATTTAATGTAATTCTATCTTTTTCAAGAAAAATGCCGTTCCATATCTTTGGTGACAGTTTTAACGCTCTATTTGAACTTACTAAGCCGATTGCTTACTTGTTCCATAATACACTTTTGGAAACAACAAACATATTTTTGTAATATTATTGAATCACAATAACATCTTGCCAACTTTTTACTTCAGTAGCAGGCCTTTGCCGGTGGATAGGAATGTCGATATCACCTTAAGACTATTAACTAGCCGACAAGATACCAACCCTAAAGGCCTAGATGGAAAGGTGAGCCATTCATTTTTAATTAGATACACCAATTTTTCCTCTTGCACTTCTTATTTATCGTGTGGTACTAACCACCAGCCTAAAATGGTGTCAAAGTTTTTATGCCGCCCATAGACCCCTTACTTGGCTTTACATTCCGTCAAGAAATATCTCTAAGGCATGCGGTTTCCTCACAATGTTTTGCCTTCACTGAAGCAAGTGATAATTTATACAATACGCACATGAATTCGAAAAATCAGAGGTGCGTTCGCGGTTCGAACTCGAGAGCTATGACTTGGCAGTCCCACGGTCACACCACTAGGCTATCACTGCTATCTCTATCTTGCACTTGTCTATCTTGCACTGAAACCAGACCAACAGCCATATTGCTGAATGACATTTTAAAGATCATGGGTAAGACCCGGTTCAGACGCGGAGACCGGTGAGTCATGGTACAAAAGGCAACAAGTCTTTACTCAGCTGAGGATGGATCAAGTCTGCCAATGCTGGTGATGGTGATTAAAACTGCTAGCATATCAAAAAAAGATTCTTCCTAAGCATTTGCAATTTTTTCTGTCTTGTATATTTCGGCACATTGGGTCCGCTTCCCAACAATCTGGTGTCTTTGTGTGTGGTCCGCTTTCAAATTTCTTTCCTGCCATGTGGAGGTGCCATGCCAAGCTGTGGGATAAAGTGCTCTGATAGGGATCGGTTTTAGGCATTTTGTAATCGTTCAGAGCAATTTCTACTTCCTTGGCGTGGGCGGAATGGAAATATATGCAAACCGCACAAAAATGAATTATTAATATAGGTTACTCATAGCTATCGTATTGTTTATATTTTGCAGCCTCAATGCGGTACAGTGGTGGTAAAAACAAAGAATCAGGATGGTAGATCCACATTGCAGAATCAATGGCCGTGGCAGATCGCTCTCTATCATTATGAGGTAAGAAAGAGTACGGTAACGTGGTCCTTGATTTGCTGACCGTTTGGCTACTAACCCCCCAAGTGTATTTCAACAACGACTGCGGACAAATGAACGAAGTTGCTTAGAGGCAGCCACAAGTAACCGCGTTGCGACTTTGCTGGACCTTTTGGTACTAACACGAGCTTTGGAAATTCGCAGTCCGTTCGCAGTTATTGACTTAAATAGGTGACTAATTGGGCACCGAAGTTAAGCTTATCTGAATAATAGCAAAGATATACACCATTGGAAAGCTTTTCAAGGAAAATTTAAGCTACTAACACAACTTCTGCTAGTTTAGTAATTCGTAGTCCCTTCGGTAATAATTTTATCGTAGGGCGAGGAAAGGGGAGGGGAAGGTGCTAGGAGGGACTTCTGCAAGACACGGTTTTTCTTTATATGGGTTCTCAGGTATAAGAATCCGAATGTATTTGCCCGTCCTCACAATTTGCCTACTCAACTACTTAAAGCGACTGCAGTATGTGAAGCGATGGCATTCACACAAACAAAACAAGTGAAGATCGCGCTGATCGCTTGATGCACATCGCCTGAGGCTGTGATCCAGGAATAAGAGCTTCAGAAATCGAGGTTATTTGCACAATCTAGCCACACAGGTTGTGCCATTAACCAGGCCAAGTTTTCCAGGTGTTCGATCCCCAAGGAAATAGAAGCATAGTAACAGTTATTTAGTGGCCTAAGTCAGGATTTATGGATGGTAATCAAGTGCACTCATGGTTTGAGTACTAGGAAACGATCTACTTCATAATTCTATGAAAAATAACCATGACCATTAGTCATGATGATTATTTTCATCATTGTGCGGTGGTGGTGATGGTCGGCGCAATAAGTTTTCTTCTTTCATTCTCCCTCCTGAACTGTCACGCTATCATCACACCCTTTTCTTTTATATCATTCCTCACACAATCTATCCATCCTATCTTTGATCTTCCTCTCTTTCTCTCTCCGTCCATCAAAATTTATATTCATCTCCCTTTTGTCATTATGTAAAAACGATAGTACTGCAAAGTCATCTTACAATTTCATCCCTCGTTGCCAGAATGGGAGTAATTCGTACGTTTGTGGAGGTACCTTGGTGTCGGCTCGACACGTCATCACAGCAGCTCACTGCGTCACCAGGAAGTCTACCGAACGTGTCGTTGAACTCTACATCCTCTCGGTCTTCCTGGGGAAGCATAACCTTTGGGACGCGCATGATGGAGTGCAGGTTAGGTATGTAAGTATTTCATTGATGTATTGTTTTTATTCTCATATCTCTACCTTTCCTCGATGCCTTCTGTTAAGAAGCTATTAAAATAAATCGAAGTCATCAAAGGCCAGTAGTCCCCAGTAGACAGGTTCACCAGGTACTCACTCTATCTCGACGATTTCGACAATACATATTCAAGTAGAAAAAACAAAATTTCAAAAGCTACTCGACCAAAATAGGACAGCTGGTTTTTCGCGATTAAGGTGTTGGTCTACTGGAGAAAATGCCACCAAAAGTATATGATCACCATTTCTGGTATATGCTATACTAACAATTCATTCGAAAATTTCAGGTGCAGACAATAATAATAAACCCGCAGTATAACGCTTCCACCTACAGCCATAATGTCGCGATCTTGGAGCTGCACCAGCCTCTGAAATACACCGACTGGGTCAAACCTGCCTGTCTGTGGCCAGAACACTACACAGATCCGAAGAATGTGGTTGGAAAAAAGGGAATAGTATGTATTGACTTTGTAACAGTTTAAAACAGTAGCTCTACTACTACCGTCTACTACTATCCGTGCGGTCAGTCGAAGTACGTGTGTTGGGCCATCAAAACCATCAATGGATTTCATACAAACCAATGCGACGTGGGATTCGCTTCACCGTCCAACCGCGCGGACGAGCGGTGTCGTGTGATTAACTGCCTGAAGGCCAAGCACAGCCATTTTTATAAGTCTCTAAATATTCAAACCGGCTGAGCCAAGGTGGCTCAGCCGGTTTGAATATTTTGAGACTGAAGCCACAGGGGGCGCAGACAAAGTGGCCTTCTATCGGCGACACCGAAAATGCAAAGCCAAATTATGTATAAAAATGGTTGCTAAAAGTTATTGTAGAAATACAAAACGCTATTTGTATAGGTCTTCTGTTCTGGTCGGTCTAATGGTTTAGAAAGAATATGGTGGCCTCTGGCAAAAGATTACCTGTACCCAAGTCATGCCAGCACAACCATATTCATCGTTGGCTGTAGATCAATTTCTTTCTTCTGTGTATTTCCTTAAGTGCTGAGGATTGCGATCCATCTCGTTGGATGGCTGGTATAACCCGGGATTACTGCCTCGTTGGTCTACTGGTCGCAAGCATGAGATCCTGGGCTCGATTCCCAGGTCGAGCAAGGCATATTTGGGTTTTTCCATTAAAAAATCTTAGTACCAGCCACGTAATTTGCGCCTGATGGTAATAAGCCCGCCATTAAATGGGACATAAGCATAACTGGCGAGATGAGATTACACCTCTGCCTCCCTTAGGTTAAGCCCCTGAGGTTAAGCCTGTCTCCTTTCGTTTTTCAGTTGTTAAGCTGGCGTTTTAAAGACAAAACCCAGTTGATGGATGACCTAACTGAGGAGGACGTGCCGGTGGTGAGCCAGGCAACGTGTATCAAGTCGTACGAAAGATTTTCGCAATTTACTTCAGAATTCACCTTCTGTGCTGGAAATAGAAACGGTAAGACAAGGTTTTAAGGTCGAAAGCATGTTCAGCAGTTGGTCCCGGCTGTCATTAGAAGACGTCCTAAAACCTGACAATCAGCTTTGCCAAGTTTCACTCGCTCTATGTGAAATTCTAGTCAGTGGCATGCGGATAGACTGGAAGCCGACACCAACATTGATTGGTAAAAGGCCAGATAGATGTTGAAGATGAAATCTAACGAATTTCGTTCCTAGCCTCACTCATGAAGAAAAACTCAGAATTGATTCCTTCCTTTTTCTAGAAACAGCAAAGTGTGTGAGTGCCGGCAGTGGCATGGTCTTCAAGATTGGTCCTACGTGGTATCTCCGAGGACTTGCTGCTCTAGCCTTACCAGGCACCGGCAGAAAGCGATGCGACACAACACAGTACGTCATATACACAGACTTAGCTAAATATTTGCCATGGATTTCTAATACTGTTTTCGATTTTTGATTCTGTGACTGAACTATCATAACATAACATCACGCCTGTAATCCCAGAACGGTTACGCTAATAGTGTTAATTTCAGACTTCGATTTTATTCCAAAGTGACCGTGAGTGAGTTATGAACTTTTTGGGAAAAAGAGAAGAGCTAATAATTCATTCAAGTTATTGGATAAGGACAAACATGGACATAGACTTCTAAAACACCCGTCAGTTATTCCAATTAATACCTTATATCAATATTATAAAGTGTAACATGCCATGACAAACTCTAAAATAAGAATGATGCACACTATACGAGGTCAAAGTAGTAACAAAACATTAATAATGTACACGCAAGCAAACAAGTTTATGTTCACAAACGAGTTAACAAATAAAAAAACATTGTTTTCGTGGAAAGATTGTTCAAGTGTATGATTAATTAAATGAAGATTTTTATTAAACTGAGTTTTTATTATTATTCGTATAATATCCTTCTAGAAGCTGGTGGCTACATAATAACCACCGTCGATCTTCACTGTGAAGCAGTCATGCTAGGAAGGAGGTGGTGGGACGTGAGAGGGAAAGAGCTTCACGTCCCAGCCGCCGCGGGAGACGCCCCGGGCGTCGGGGGTCACGTACTGGCAACGGCCACCGTAGGCGCGGGCCTGTGGACGGTGAGTAATGGGCTAGCTCGGCGTCCGGCTGTCTTATGACGACAGGCCGTGTCATCGGCGCGTTCGTGTTCCACGCGCGCCTCAAAGAGATGTCAGCAACAATGAAAGGGTCCGCAAGGGGCGATACCTGCCAGGAATGCGGAACTGTTCGAAAGAGATACTGTGGCCCTGGAACACAAAGGGCATAGGAGGAACATGAATGGGTTTTAGTCAGTAGAAGTCTGACACTCCCTTCCGCTCCGCTCAGAGCGGGGGCAGCGTCATTTGTTGACTTCACATCCGAAAAAAAAAGTTAAGCATCGCTTGTCAAGGTTGGTCCGTTAATGGGTGACCATCAATTAGGTACATACCGAATTCCCTCCATGCCTGGGAAAGCACTACACGCGCCACAGATCTTTGACAGTTGTTACGAATAGTCAGTGCAAAGACTACGATAGTTTACTGGCCAGTCAGTAGCTTGAAAGTCTGACAACCACTCTTACCAAGGAGAATCGTAATACCCAGCCTTTATACCCAGTAACTGGGCTGTGGAGGTCGGATAGGCAGTTGCATGTAAACCATCATCATCAAATATTTTTACCAATTCATCATCTGCCTAGCCTTTTCCTAACTATGCTGGGGTCGGCTTCCAGTCTAACCGGATGCCGCTCAATACCAGTATTTTACATGGAGCGACTGCCTATCTGACCTCCACAACCCAGTTAGTACTGGGTAATACGATACTCCTTGGTAAGACTGGTTGTCAGACTTTTTGGGCCACTACCTAACGATTGTCAAAGATCTAGAAATTATACCCGGGACCAACGGCTTAACGTGCTTTCCGAGGCACGGAGGAAAGTCGGTATGTAATGGGTGGACACCCATCCACAGACCAACCTAGGCAAGCACGGCTTAAGCTAAAGATCGACCCGAGCGGCTGTTATTATTTAGTCATGACCTCCTCATCAGTTGCATAAAAACCATAGCACAGTAATTAATATTTCATAATATGCAAATCATTGCTGCACTGTGGACGAGTGCCTTATGACGCGCCAGTTATGAGTCAGTTCAAGTCTTAATGAGGCATAACTACGTGTTTACACTTCGCTGGCATCAAGCCAGGCCATCATTTTTGATACAGAGTAATTATTTGTGAATGTATCTATTTATTTATTTAAAATAGGTACGCCAACAGTACATACATTTTACATTTAACAATAAAAGAAAACAGGTTCTTCTGAAGGTACCAATTACAGGTGTACACAACAAGGAACACTACATAAATACGAAAAACTTTATTCCGATAGTCACAAATCCGAATTTTAAAACACCGATTTTCATAATTCCGATTGGTTCAAAATTCAGAATATAACAACTCCGATTATTAATATAATAATTGCGGAATTTAAAAAATAGGATAAATGATAATTTATCCTATTTTTTAAATTCCGCAATTTCAATATTCCTAACGTACATAATTACTATTCTCAAAATACCGTGTTTCAATAGATTGAATAACAAAAAGTCCGACTTAATGATAATACGAAAAATCAAAAATACGAATTCCGATTATTAACATACCGATTAATTAGAATACCGAAATAAAAACGCCTTGTAAAACTGAATATCAAGACAAATAAACACATAAAAGATTGTTTTTTCTCTTTTTGCTATGAACTTCTCTCAGGCGTTAAGTAGATACGAGTTATATGGCAGCGGGCAATGTTTTTTCTTCTACCGACTTGTTTTGAGATAGTTCACTCTTATTGTGTAGTTTTGTTTGAAGTAGCTAAATACGTTTGACGTCAGTTGCATTCAAACAGGCATCATCATCATCATTTCAGCCGAAAGACGTCCACTGCTGGACATAGGCCTCCCCCAAGAAGGGGGGTTTTGCCATAATCGCCACGCTTGGCAGGCGGGTTGGCGATCGCAGTATGGTTGTTGTAGAATCAGAGAACGCTGCTGCCCATTCTCTGGTAAGTCCCTTAGTCGCCTCTTACGACACCCACGGGAAGATATGGGATGGTGCTATTCTTTACGTCCGGACACCATACAGAACCAGCCATTCAAACAGGCATACACCATGCAAACATGTAAACAAGCATATACCATGCATGCAGCAAGCATGCAACACGCAACATGTAAACAAGGATACACCATGCATGTAAGTAAGCATGCAGCATACAAGCCAGCATGCAGCACGCAAGCCAGCATACAGCGTGCAAGCGAGCATGCATGCAACATGCAGCAGGCATGGCTTCTGTCACGGCTCCGGCGCTGCAAGGCTCCGGCGGTCCCACGCGAGCTTATCGTTGCAGATGTGTTTTACGCTCACCATCTGCTCATCAGCACGCGGGCCGCCTCGCCCCTCCGCGCCTACGCGTGCTTAAATTACACTCTAGGGGTAGGGCAGACAAGACTGCGTGGAGAGGAATTTACAGCGATTCATTTCTGTCACTAAAACATCATTTTTAGCAAATGTTTTAGGACTAACAATTTTAGGAGAAGAAACCAAGTACCAATTGTATCACAATCAGACACCCTAATTTTAGCAGTTTATTCGAAGTATTGAAAATCGGAATGTCGTTTATCGGACCGACAACCCATCGTGCATTTGATTCTTCGGACATATGAAAATCGAAAAACACAAAAATCGGATTTACGACTATCGGTAAAATAAATTTCGTGATTTTTAATAATAGACATTATAATTCTTCGGTATTATGAAACTCGGAATAAAATATTTCGGAGTATTTGGGTGTTCCCGTACACAACATTCTCTTAAGTACAATAAAGTTATAAAGGGTGTAAATAGACCCTTAACATAGTCGAAAGGCACGACCCCCCCCCGTCCCCCCCCCCGTTCTCCCCGTCTTTGCAATCATTTTTTTTTGTTCTAGACTATACCGAACCTTCTAGTTACGGAGATATTGGGGGTCAAAGTTCCAACTTTTTCACAAGTTTTTTTTTTAAATACATGTTTTTAATGTAAGATTTTTACTTTACACACCTCCACGACCCCTGTACTATTTAATCCATCCATCAGCACAATGCTTTGAGTGCTTTTCATCGAGTCCTACCGTAAAAAGTGATTAGTTATCCCAAAAAAAAGTCCATTCCCAGCAATAATTTTTGCGTAAAGTTACTTAGTTTGGTGTACAGAATGCTTGGTTGATGGCTATGTGAGGGGTCTGTTTACACCCTGTATACAACACTGCTTTAATTACTTTGCTACCAATATGCCAAAATACAGTGATATTTATATCGATTTACCTTCCGAAACAATCTGAGCAATCAGGAGCATGAAATACGTGTTGATAACATTAAGTTGGTTGACGTTGTGCGTTTTGATCAGTAAGTTGATTATTTTGTTTATTTGGGTTAAATTGCAGCATCCATTAATAATGTAAGTATTGATATTAATCCGTTCTTTTATTATAAATGCGAAAGTAACTCCGCTGTTTTGACACCTTAACGACTGCATGGATATGGCTGACACACAGGTGGATCGTGACATGGATTATGTCAAAGGTGATAATAAACATCGTTAGGAAACCCGCACGTCCTAGTACTAAAAAAATATAATAATAATATAATATTTTTATTTCCATCTAGTTAGGTACAAGAATTTATTAATCTAATAACAATTTAAATCTTAGTTTAGAGGTTGTACGCTCTCACATAGAATTATGGAATTCTCTAACTCCTAAACTAAGTCAAGCTTGTATTATAGGAGTTAGTGAGCTGTTGACTTAGACACAACCTTGAACTTATACAACTATAAAACATAACAAAGTTATTGCTTAAAAAGAAATAAAATAAAATAAAATAAAATAAAAACACCTACTGTAAAGTTATACAAACAAGATCAATAAATATCTAACACTTACATATACAAACAATACTAGACACCTGTTATACCTACTTACTTTTTAACTATTAAAAGTACTTCTGTCTGATCATAAGTCAAAGTTAATAACCAATTGTTCAACTTGTGATTTACCTCACGTTTGGTTAAACTATATATTGCCAGTATTTTGTTGACCTCATTATATAATCTTAAGCTAGCGACTTCATATTGGCGGCTTGCAAAAGCTGTTCTGCATCTAACGCCGGGACATACAACTGCACCGGAGCGCTTTTTATTAGTTTTTTCATTTAGAGGTAGCCGGAGGTGTCTTCGGAGAATGGTTTTTTGTATGTATAGCTGTCTCACGGTCAGTACGCGGCATTCAGCATATAGTTTGGTGGTGGGATACAATCCAGGCTTATAATGAATCACCTTCAAGACTGCTCGCTGCGATCTTTCCAGCATAAGAAATAGGGTTTTATAGGTACCACCCCATATAGGTATACAGTAGGTTAGTACAGATTGGCAGAGGGCAGTGTATACCATGTAGATTGTAGATTTGAGCTTCTTAAAAATATACATAAGCCTTCGAATACGGTTAGTGAGAGCAACCACCTGTGGACGCCAATCAAGTCGCTCGTATAACACTATTCCAAGGTATTTGATGCTGTTCACTCGCGTTAAAGACAAACAGTGGCAGCCCGTAGGCTCGGCACATGTATGAAGTTTCAATAAGTAAGTAGACTCGGGTGGAACTGGAGAACTTGGTGAATGAAAACGGATGAATTTAGATTTTTCTATATTTAATGTAAGTAGGTTATCAGTTAGCCATTTCTTAATTGTACGCACATTTTCGGCATGTTCTCTTTTCAGAGTTCCAGTCTGCACCATGTGTTAGTATAACGGTTTCGTCTGCGTAAGTAGTTATATCACAGTTTGATATTTTGAGACTACACAAGTCATTAATGAATATTAAAAACAACGTTGGACCCAGTATACTCCCTTGGGGAACGCCGTAAACAATTTGTTCTTCATCGCGCACTACAGTGCCGATCCTAACAGATTGCTTACGATTTGTCAGATAGTCTTTGAAAATATTTAAGACTTGACCACGTATTCCGATACGTTCCATTTTAGTAATAAGTGTGGGAATAGATACCGTGTCGAAAGCTTTGGACAAATCTAAAAAGATGCCAAAGCATTTCTGCTTCTTATCCAGCCTGCTAATCACATTGTTACCTAAATTTGTTACAACGTCCTCGGTTGATAGATTTTTTCTAAAACCGAATTGATTTGCCGAGATGATTCTTGTTTTATGTAAGTAACTTATTAAACAAGTATTTAGGATGCGTTCTAGAATTTTAGATATTGACGTTAGAACCGAAATGGGCCTGTAATTATTGACTAAATATAATATGTGACGTCCACCAACCTGCACTGGCGAATTATGGGCCATTTATGGACGACACCTGTGTCCCAGAAGTGGGGCCATCATAAGCTTATATCAAAGTTACGTATTCTTTTTGAAAGCAAACAGATGCTTAAAGTCGACGCTACTCAAAGACTAATTGACTAGTATATTTAGACGTAGAGGTCAACAACACTAGCGCGAGTAACAATTCGCTTCGACAGAACGTGGAACGGGAACTCTGTACTGCAAAGCATGCAGTCTAAGTGACCTCTGAGCTGGCCCATAATGTTGTGGGAGGCGAAGTATTGGGCCAATAAAATTATAAAAAACTTATCGTACCCGCGAAGAGGCAAAGAGTATCGCGAGACGGAGCCACGGCAGACCATGAAACACATGTCTTCTTAAGGAATTGGTAAGAAGTGGCGTAGAACCCGGTCCGATTTAGAGAACGCATTCAAAATGCAGTAGTCTGACACATGCAGGCCTTGAATATAGTCGTACAATCTATTGACAGTGGCAGGAAGTACCAATTGTATCACATCTAGTATCTAGTGGCAGTGGGCAGGGCACATTGCTCGCAGAACGGATGGCCGATGGGGCCGAAAAGTTCTGGAGTGGCGACCGCGAACCGGAAGACGCTGCGTTGGAAGGCCTCCCACTAGGTGGACCGATGACCTGGTGAAGGCTGCAGGGATCCGCTGGATGCGAGTCGCACGGGACCGGTCAATGTGGCGACACTATTTTTTTATTTTATTTTGTATGGGCTTACTCTTGACCTCAATCTAGTCCTGAAGACAGAGATGAGGTCGACGATGGAACGAGCTAACCCAAAAGAAGTCTATTAACTCGCGATTTAAATAGATTGGGGTTATATGAACTTGGAAACACCGACGCAGGCAGGGAATTCCACTCCTTGGCTGTGCGCATAATAAATGATGTAGCAAAGCGCTTCGTGCGAATGTGTGGAACTTCGACAAGGTATGGGTGATAACCTGCAGTACGTCTGGACTCCCGATGGAAGAAAGGAGATGGTGGAATGAGTTCGTGGAGCTCTTGAGCACACTCACCGAAGTACAATCTGTAAAAGACCGACAACAACATGCAACTTTGCGCCGATGGGCCAGGCTATGAAGCCTGGTACTAACCAGCTTATCGTCACCAATGAGCCTCTTGGCTCTGCACTCAACAGAATTGAGTGTGGCTAATTGGTATTTGGCTGAGCCATCCCAAAGGTGACAGCAGTACTCCATGCCGGACCGAACTTGAGCTTTATATAAAACTAAAAGCTGTCCAGGCTTGAAGTAACGCTTAACCTTGTTTAGGATACCCAGCTTTTTTGCCGCAGTTTGGGCTTTCGACTCAATGTAGGCACCGAAATTCAGATTCGCACTCAACTTCGCACCAAGAAGCTCGACACTTGGGGGAGGCCTATGTCCAGCAGTGGACGTCTTTCGGCTGAAATGATGATGATGATGATGATGAATCTATTGACGGTCCCATGAATTAATATTTACGAAGTTGCTAGATATGTGAGGTCCAATCTTGAACTATTTAAACGAAAAGAGAACACAAATAAAAGGAAACCACCAATACCACCACCACCACCATTAGATCACCACCAATCCACCATTTAGATTTTGAAATGCCCGTTAAAACCAGCAAAGCTAGTACTTTTTCGGCGGAGCTGCGTTTATATGGCTCCCCTAATTTACAACGCTTTGCCTAGGTCAATAACTCAACTACCCTTCAATAAGTTTTGTGTTGCGTTGCGGAAGTAGTTGTTACAAAAGTGTTTTTATTCGATAGATGAGTTCTTTTAAAAGTGTCCCTGTAAATTTTATACATTAAAGCATAGACATATTTAACTGTTAATGCGGAAAACTTATCAGCTGTCCCATACATTTGGGTCGAGTATGTATTGAAATTTTGTATGCAACACCTGATAATTTTTTCGCATTTACGAAATTGGATCCAAGGAGAAAGTTATTCAGTTTGATGGTCTGCAGCATATCCATTCATTCCTTTCTGTTACACCCTGTATATTGGCCAAATGTGTGTTACTAAATATTTTATATAAGACCTTCATGTACCTACCATATCTAATGCAATAAATGAATTGAATTGAAACGAAGAGAGGCTCTTACCCAGCTGTATGAGAGTACAGGCTAGCTGTAAAAATAATAACTGACAACACTGTTAGGTTTCTTAAGTAATAAGTATTTTGTCAACCGTTTTTATTTTTCAATACAAGGGTCAATATCTAAGCATAGTTTATTTCCTGTTTTCGCCAGTGTAGATTCAAGAAAATCTTCGCTGGGAGTTGATAAGTTTCTCATTCTTCAATCCTTTAACACTATTATTCAAAGTTCTAGTACTTAAAAAAGAAAGAAAATACTTTAATGGCACATGCCACAACTGCACACAATGAAATTCAATTCAATTTATTCAGGAAACAATTCACATTGTGTTTGAAATCATAATAGGTACTATAAATAATAAAATCACATTCATAAAAATTATAAAACTAACACATTCATGGTAAAAACAACACGAAACAAGAATAATACGTCAGTTGCAGGTTCAATTGGCGTAACTGACAAAACACGTAAAATGAGTTGAGTAAACAGTTTTTCTTAGTTTTTTCTACTCTTTCGAATGGTATACTTAAAAAATTCTAGCGTTAACAAAATTTTGGTTACATCACACATTTTAGTTTATTTATTTATTTATTTACTTAAGGTTCACCCACAGCACATACATATACATACATATACTAAATCATAAGGTAATATTCTAATATATATACCAATTACGGGTAAACACAACATTGACAACAAGTACGCCAGATTACCACTTAGTTGCTAACTTATGTCTAGGTGTACAATCGATTAAGAAAATCTATACTAATATTATAAAGCTGAAGAGTTTGTTTGTTTGTTTGCTTGAACGCGCTAATCTCAGGAACTACTGGTTCGATTTGAAAAATTCTTTTAGTGTTGGATAGCCCATTTATCGAGGAAGGTTATAGGCTAAAATTTCACGCGGACGAAGGTCGCGGGCAACAGCTAGTGGGATATAAATTTTGTTACGAAGAAAATGAGAATCATTCATTCATTAAAAGTACAGAGAAATTTTGACTACGTTTTATTGGTGTGTAGGGAGGCCAAGATTCTTGATTTAAACTTCAACTTACGGTCATTAAATATATCTGCTTCGACTACGGACTTATTAAATGAGCTTGTGAATATTTCAGATTTCCTTCTAAATAATGCTGTAACTGATTACGTTACCCATTTGCACAAGTCAAATTGGCCATTGCTAGCCCCGAAATATGTAAACTTAGAGTAAGGGTCTTGACACACAGGCATTGCTCTTACACAAATCTTAGTGCATATAAAAAAAGTAACATCGCATACACCAAAATGTCATCAACATTATTACACCAATAGTTATGTTACGTCAATTGACTCAAACTAGGTTTAAGCTTGGTGTCAGTTACACCAATTTGCGCATGTGAATTGTTAGGACACGGGGATGTAACAGAATGAAATAATTCTTTGCCTCTATTTAAGGTATTTATTTGAAAACTATTATTTGACTGAATTGCTACGGGTTATGCGTATCATAATAATAATAGCGCGCACGCTCAAACTATTGCTATTGCACTTTCTCCTACAGTGGTCATGATTGTTTACAAATCTGCACGCAGGTCACTTATTTAAAAGGATTTAAATAAGTGACCTTATTAGTCGGCGCTGATCTATCTTTTGGTGTAGACGTTTGTTATTTTTTTGAGAGTTTTGTTTTGAGACGTGAATGTTGTGCAAAAATGGAAAAAAAAATTAAAACAATTGATGCAGCGCAAACAGGAATTGTTAAGAATAAAGAGATAAATAGACAGGTAAGTGTCTGACATCTCATTGAACTCGAATAGTTAAATAACTAATTATAACCTAGGCGTCTTCAATCTACTTATTTAGTACCTATAAAAATTACATCTTTTGTCTGTTCATGTAAATGATCTAAATAAATAAGTTGTGATCGCAAGGGTTTGGAAACGGCTATGTACAGTCGGCCAAGCTAAATAGTTTTAGGTGGTTCAACTGTACCTAACTAGGCACTCAATAATAAACTGGTAAGTTTTTGGGTCCATTGAGTGAGTGAGTTGAGGTACCTATTTATTATTGTAATCGAGTAGATAAAATGCATTCGATAGATAGGGACACTCTAGTATCTAGCCTCGACTTACAAAAGGTTCTGAATACACCGCATGGTGATAATATTTTACTTCTACAGTAGAAAATACACTGTTTTCAATTTTACAGTTTATGAAAGCTCTACCCAAAACGGGTTTTGCTATACATGGGGTGAAAGTTACGGGAAACGCGGTGCGTTCCAGCATTTATAAATACCTGGAAAATGTTGACGAGAGGGGTCTAAAAAAATCCTCTTTTTTTGTGATTGCTGCAATGGACAAAATCGCAATAAAACCATACTGTCGATTTTCCAATATTTTTTAACGGTATCTAAAAATATTGAAGTCATCCAAATTAATTACTTGCTGCCAAGCCATCTCTCTTCATCATCTAACTTCGAGAAAGAGGTCAATCGTCGATTCCGACTCGGCTGGGCAGCGTTCGGGAAATTGCGTGGTATCTTGTCGCCAAACTTACCGCAGTGTCTCAAGACGAAAGTCTATGACCAATGTGAGTTGCCAGTGATTACATACGGGACCGAACCGTGGTCGCTCACAATGGGCCTTATCAGAAGGCTTAAAGTCACAAAAAGGGCAATGGAGAGGGCTATGCTCGCAGTTTCCTTGCGTGATCAAATCAGAAATAGGACATCCGCAAGAGAACCAAGTTTACCGACGTAGCCCGAAGAATAGCCAAACTTAAGTGGCAGTGGGCAAGGCACGCAGAACGGATGGCCGATGGGGCCGAAAAGTTCTGTAGTGGCGGCCGCGAACCGGAAGACGCTGCGTTGGAAGGCTTCCCACTAGGTGGACCGATGAACTGGTGTAGGTTGCAAGGATCCGCTGGATGCGAGTCGCACGGGACCGGTCAATGTGGCGATACTTGGGGGAGGCCTATGTCCAGCAGTGGACGTCTTTCGGCTGAAATGATGAGGCCATAGTTACATGCCAGTAGATAGTATGCACTCTATAATAGAACGCGAGGTTCGTAAGTTGACTGTGTGGAATCCTACGCAATGGCCAAGTTTTATGGAATCGGCACGTAAAAATCCTTGTCCCTACAAGATATTTACGCTAGAACACAAAGATTTCATTGATTGGGATCCAGTGACGCAAGAATGTTTTCCCCCTAGCACGAAAAATTTACAAATGTCGAAGGTCAGGATTGCCACAATAGAGAAAACAGATGTAAAAACTATTAAAACAAAACATTCCATGAAAACTAATGCAACGACTTATGAAATTAAGGTTGATGAAGAAGATCTAAATCAGAAAGGAAAAATAAAAGGTAGAGTGAAAAAGGTAGTCAATGAACTGCCAGAGTCATTTGAAAGAAGGATTACATAAGTGTTTCAAGGATTGAAACCCGTTTATTTTATTTTTATTATATTTATTAGAGACATAAAACAGGTACATGCTGCGGAAAATACAAAAAAAAACTTAAAAGCTAAAGATCACAAACATGTAACCCACACCAATATCCACGTCTTAACAAAAGAATAACAGACTATGGTATATTTTACAGAATACAGAGTGTTTTGTGACAGCTGTACTAGATGTATTACAAATTAATTAATTTAATCTATTCCGACATAATTCAATTAAACTTATCTTAATATCGTTTGATTAAATACAAATTATAATTATTATTACAATTCCAATTCCATTAAATTATTGATTCGATTCAATTCAGTTCCATAAAATTGAGTTTCATATATTTGAAATCAAAATAATACAATTCAGTTCAGTGTAATACAAATTAGTTCAATATAATTCAATAAAAAATAGTTATAAAAGCAGACAGGCTATATCACAAGTAAAGTATAAAGATTTAAAAAAAATTGTGTGATGACTGTGTTAATCCTTTTTTTTTTTTTTAATATGCGATCATCAAAGGGAGTGTCAGACTTGTACTGACTAAAACCCATCCATGTTCCTTCTTTGCCCTTTGTGTTCCAGGGCCGCGGTATCTCTTTCGAACAGTCCCGCAGCCCACGGTGTTATTCCTAACAGATACCATTGTGATTTTTTAAACCTAGGGTAGGTTTTTTTTGTAAGTTACCAAAGATGTAAAAGACACTCCTAACCAAACTGATCAAGAAGACTCAGTAGATGAAGAGCAGTAAAATTATAATTTCGTTTAACAAAGTTGATTGTTTTTCTTGTAATTATTTTAAAAAAGGTTGTATAAAACTGCGCTAAATAAAACTTATTAGAGAGTAAGTGTAAGCTAATTAAAACTACTTTTTGGTAATGGTTTCGACCGAAAATAAGATAAACGAATAAAAATGTTTTTTTATTGAATCTTCTTACCCTATACAAATAAATTTCAAATTACAGTAAAATTAGCGTAATCGACATTAGGTGATTATTTATTTTTCTTTACGTTCTTAAGCATCTTAACTAAAGTAACATCAAACAACAAAGTAATACACCATCTCTTACATCTAAATGAATTGCCATAACTTATTATTTTAGAAGCCATACACCATTTCGACCTGAAATATTTTAAGAAATCTTGAGGTCAAACTGGTAACTGACATAAGTTTGAAAAAAAATGGGTGTAACTGAAATTTATTTACGAAAATGGAGAGTATTTGAACAAATCTCATATTTAGGCTGAAAACTTAGTCAATTTTAAGCAATTCTGTCAAAACAGATCGAAGATAGGCCACACACAAAAAAAGTTATGTTAAATTTATCACGAAAAAACCCTTTAAATGCTTCTACTGAAAAGTCGTGTTTTGTCAGTTACCCCAATTGAACCTGACCTGTAACTGACGATATAAGAAAAAAAACATAAATCTAAACAAAAAATGTAACACTGTGTGTGCCTCACGGCTGCGCCAAATAGGCCCAGTTCAACAAATTTCAGCAACTAGTGACCGACGTTGGATTTCAACTAGGCCTGAATAGGGATATACATGTAATTTTTACTTCCTAAAAAAATAATTAAAAGGTAGATCTTTTAAAAAAAAAAATTAAACTCCTACAATTTTCTACGACAGTTCAAACGTCCGTGACTGTCGCGGCCATTCATGTCATGTTATGTGGCATCATTTACGCCTATCTGCCTTGTTCACATCAGTCTAATTTTTTACCATTATTATATTAATTTTACTAATTGTATGTGCTTTATTCAAGCAAACATTGCAATAACAATATTATAATAAAATCTTAGTGAAACTAAGTACTTTTCAAATAAAAGTGTTTCTTTGACACATAGACTTTGACGTCACTCCAGCGCTATCGAGGGACGATGCGTTTTGAGTTTGCGTTCCGTTTCACCAAAAACACGCTACATAAAATTGTAAAACAAGTGTACCACAATGTTTTTATGGGCCAATACAAGGCATTTGGTATTGTATTTCTTGCATATTCACTATTGTGATGTTGATCGTAACTAACGTATAATAGTTTCTCCATTAAAGTAACGTTGTTGGTGTCAACTTACTGTAATAGATATATTATTACAACTACTACCAAATTCAGTATTCATGGAATTTCTCTTACATAAATAAACCCCGTTTACCTTATTACAGTAACAAATCCAACCGTTATTAACTTTTCAACCCTAACAGCACTTACGCTAAAATTCATTCAACCGTTTCATTTCTGACATGGGTCGAAATTTAAGCCCACATTTTGAATTTTGGCCCTACATCTGTTGATTGGAATTGACCCGTATTTGACCCACATTTCTAATCACGGACTGCGGGTCGAATGTACGCGTATTGCCTAAAATTAGGGACTCGAGCTTATTTCGATTACCCCTGTACCAGTAGAAGGTACGCTTGCTGATTAGCTGCGGTTTGGAAGAACTGGAAGGTGGACTCAGCATAGCCCAATGAAATTGTACACAAGATATGTTACGTTCATAGTAATCGACGTTTAAAATCTTATCGCACTGGTATACACCGTGTTCTTCACGTTATCCATAAACTTTGGCAAACGCTTCTATAGCTTTTACAAATCTAATCTTACAAAGCTATTTGTAATTTCATTTAATGAAATTTAATTGAGCTATGCAGTAAGAAAGGGTCTTAATTTGGCCTATGTTGCCGCTTAGTGCAATTAAATTATCAAATGCTATTTGTATTTCATTTACACGTACGAAAGGAACCCAAGAGTAAAAAAAAAAAAAGAAAAAGAAAAAAAAAATAAGAATTAATTAATGTGTCCACGATGAAAAATGCTTATTTCCGTGGTCTGAACATCTGGTCGAAGTATATGTATATCGTCTGGAACACGGTGTATACATGAATATAGTGCACCCATGTTGACAATTACTAATAATGAATAGTAGGTACTAAAGATAGAATAAGCACCTAACTAAATGAAATAGCTATCATTTGAACGATTACGCTTCAAATGTTTTGTCGAAGCATAAATTATGATTTTCTTGACGTGAACTAAAGACAAGATGTCCTAATTCGCGGGCCTGTGGACGGTGAGTTATAGGTTAGCTCACCGTCCGGCCGTCTTATGACGACAGGCCGTGTCGACGACGCGTTCGTGTTCCACGCGCGCCTCAAAGAGATGTCAGCAACCACGTAGGGGTCCGCAAAGGCCGATGCCTGCCAGGGCTGCGGGACTGTTCGAAAGAGATACCACGGCCCTGGAACACAAAGGGCAAAGAAGGAACATGGATGGGTTTTAGTCTTTCCAAGTCTGACACTCCCTTTCGCTCCGCCCAGAGCGGAGGGGGTCATTTGAAGATTTCACATGCTAAAAAAAAAAAAAGAGTCCCAATTGGGTCGTTCTTTTTGCAGCATGGTCTTTTGTCTTTGAAAAACCTTGCCCAACTAGGAATTTCTCCTGTATCGTGGGTGCGTTTACAAACATTTAAACACACATACACAAATTGCCAAACCCGGAACAACTATCTGTAGGCCATAAAAATATTTGTTCCTCTCATTTCTTGAGATCACTCCAAATATGACAGAATATCGTATAAAGAATTGTGGTATCCATGAAATGATCGTGACAAGTGCAGCTTAACCTCAAACTCAAGAATTGGTGAAGACATCAGTATAAGTTAACGATACCTGCAAGAAATACCATTATGAACTCTGTTGCTAAAAGCCATAAAAGTTAAGATCCATCGTCGTAAAATGCAATGAGCCCTCAAATTAGGCTGAAACCAGCTGATAGCAATTATGTTAAAATATTCCAATACTTAGAAAAGAATGTTTCTATCGCGGAATTTCCGCTCATTGGAAAACATAATTACTAACTGATTTTTTATAGGTAAATGTTCTATCACTATATCCACTCGTTACTTACTATCTGTGGCAAAAATCAATTCTACTAATGAGTCTTTATTGAGTATAGGTAGTAGTATAAAGGCGCTGCTCCATAGCAGCCCACTGCTAACCTACGCACAACGGACATGGCCTCCGCTTTGAATGAAAAAGTAGGCGGGATCGAGCGTCGAAGACCCTCGGCCACACTTCGCACGGATGCGTGTTTGTAGCTTGGCCAAGAAGTACAAGCAACACAAGTTTTGTGGCAGCAAACAAGTGAGGCGCGTTTTTGTAGCTTGACACATGTGGCATCACGGGAGTTACCATTGTTTTAAATGTTACTCCAGGCAGTGAAAGGGATGAAGCTATGAATGACGTCTAGCGCCATCTCTTTCCCACTCTGGAATAAGATTAAAATAATACTGCTTTACGACGTCATGTTATTCCACCAAGTCATAACCGGAGCCTTAGGCTGTGTCCATGAGGCAAACAAAGAGCGACTGACTGTTTGCTTCCAGTTCGTTTCGCTACATCGCGTAGGTACTGTACGCAGTTCGTCGTTTCGCTTTCCAACTCATTCAGTGACCGGTCGATACGCAGCAAAAACAACGCGACATTCAGTGACGAAGCACGATACGCCGCCGGCGACCAGCGTTCTTAGCCAAGAGGTCGCCAAGGTACAGTTTACCGCTCACTGCACATTGAGTTTAGGACCGATTCGCCCGAGTCTGTCGCTCACTGTTCGCCTAATACAGACATAGCTATAGATAGATGAACAGCGCAGGTGTATTTTCTCTCCATAAAAATTTAGCGTAGCAGTGGACGGTCGCCTTAATGGCAGAATGTAGTACAGTAATGTGTGGTTTCATTGATGAATGTATCAATCAGATGGAGTGAGTCATTGGTAAGTTGTGGTAAGTGCAGCTACTGATTACTGGAGAGATAAGGTAGATATATTTTGAGGCGAATTTGGAGCAGTCTTATGAATTAATGCCAGTTAAGGTACTACAATCCTACTTAATAACATAATCACGCCTGTAATCCCGAAGCGTTAGGCATAGGTGTACTTAATAGTTCACCCATATTTCGCTAGTTATGTTTAAGTCGCATGTAATAGGGGGCGAGTCTATTGCCATCAACGTGGCACAAATTCAGACTCCGTGGCTGCTACTGAGAAATTCCTGATGGGAAAACCCAATAACACTTTGCCCGATCTGGGAATCGAACCCGGCAACTTAATATTCCCCCAAAAACGTGTAATGATGTAATAGCGCATAACTTAGTACAATAAAAAATACTCTACGGAACTCTTCAGGAAATTAACCAGAGAGTAGACCTCTGCATCACGACATTTGGACAGAAGAATGAATTGCAAAGATTGGGGACCTATGCAACTCATTATACTATACTGGACTGACTTGACTGTATTATAGTACAATAAGTTGTCGATAGCCCCTGAGCCGGTTTTCAAACTTAAAAGCAATGTAATTTTAATCAAAGGTACAGGCCAACACATCAAGCTACCCAAAACTGTCAAATTTTCCTAATCAACCTTGAACCTAATGCTTTAGCGATACAGTTGGAAATCTATTAAAGAAATTTGACGGATTGTAGTGGCTTGACGTGCTGCCGTCTGAACATCGAATCTGCAGTGGAAAGATAACTTGGATAAGTTCGTGAGAACATGCTTGCTGGGTGTGTGTAAGAGTGAAGCCACACTGGGGGCTGACTATGACGTCTTAAAGCAGGAGTAATTCCAGTGTGGGAAAGAGACAGAGCTATACAGGTTGTCTAGCGCCATTTCTTTCCCACACTGGAATTACTCCTGCTTTAAGACGTCAATGTAGACCACCTGTTCCTTTCCGTTGCGTTTTGACGTCGCAGCGCAAGATTTTCGTTCGACAACGCAACGGAGAAGTGTGGCACGTTTTATTTATATGTGAAATGACGCAGCATTGCAACGCACAGCGGAGCAGTGTGGCTTCGCTCTAAGAGTCCGACATAACCCTCCGCTTTCCCCAGATAGAGGGTCCATGAGGATTTCCCATACAAAATGGATGGGAAGGCCATGGAATGTCCAACAGTGAATGACTTTCGTCTGCAATCTGGTTCATAGAATGGTCTCCCATCCAAGTTATAACAATGTCAACTGCAATTTTGCCTCGTCCATACTGGGTACCCTCTCCAAAGTTCTAGCTGTTCGCAAATAAAAAGTATAAAAAAATCGCAGCCGTTTTACTTTTTGAAGAACAATACTCAAAACTTTTGTAATAAACTTGAGCGGAATAACTCCCAACGCGTAAACTAAGGTACCGTATTGAAGTATTTCACTTTTTGAAGTTGAATTACGAGTATAATTTCTCTGAGAATTATTTGAATTAGTTTGAGTGATTGCGAATTATTTTATCAGCCGCTTGCCTTTCTGTCAATTTATTGGAGGTTGGTGCTGGATGGGTAGCTACTGGGTGCTGATTTTAATAACTGGTACAGCTGGACACAGACACATACATCACATACATACCACCTCCCTGTGAAAGGGTCTGAGCTAAGCAGTAATCCATCACGCGGCACTATTGAAAAATACATACTATTTATCCCAATGGTATTTTTATTTCCTTCATACTTTTTTTTTTTTTTTCAAATTATTTAAATTCTTAAATATTCCTTAAAAACAAAATATAAAAAACATTTAAAAATAAAAAAAATTGTAGCCCAACGGTATCGGGAACACCGACCGTGACCGGCGGTCAGGGCTCCAGAGAGAGGAACCTCCTAACAATACGAGCCGTGTCCAGAAGTACCGCTTTCTGAATCAAGCCCTTGGTCCAGCTGCCTAACGAGAGCCTCCTCAGGTATTGGTCGAGGCTCTTAGCAATTAAGCCATGGGCTGATATGACTATCGGCACAATGATCGCTGAGTCAATCCCAATGGTATTATTATTAATAAAAAGATGTAGATATCGCACTAGCGCGCGTAAATTGTTGCAAACAAATTCAGACAATTGTCGTAATTTAAGTACTTCAAGCGCAATTGCTATCTCTTTTTTGTATCATACGTTCCGTATTATCTATCGCAGTCGTAAAAAAGCAACGATATTTGAACTCCGCTCAGCATGAACGTAGCGTATCTTTCTTTATAATATCATTGATACAACCACAAAAATGATTAGAAAAATGTCTACACCACTTTTAAAACGAAAAAAAAAAGTTTAGGACAGACGACATGCAATCTATTCTGCAAAATAAAAACATAAAAGTGTGGTGGGTTGTAAAAAATAAGCAGTAATGTGTGTCTTACGGCTTAACAAATATAGGTAAGTTTTAAATGCAGTCCTGGAATGCCGGGAGGTTATAACATTTGGAAGACTAGGCATCGCTTTTGTTTGCTACATCGACGTCACGACTGGCGATCTCTACTTCTCAGAAAAATTAAATCATGTTTAAATTTTTTATCTATTGCGTTAAAACATTAATAGCTGACAACGATGTAGTGGAAATTTTCCATGCCCGATTACGATGATTTTAGTTTATTGTTAGGTTAGCTACTTTAGGATATAGTATTTTTTTCTATTTCAGTTTGTTAATGTGTTTATTATTATCCATGCCTTTTATATATTTTTTGTACTAAAGTTTTATTGTTAGTATAAAGGGTGTAACAAGGCCCTTAACGAAGTCGAAAGGCACTTGTTCTCCCCGTCGTTGCGATCATTTTTTTTGTTCTAGACCATACATGGGAACCGTGTAGTTACGCAGATATTGAGGGCCAAAGTTCCAAGTTTTTTTTTCTTAAATACTTTTTTTTAATGAAATATTTTTATTTTAAACACCTTCAAGACCCCCGTACTATTCAATCCATCCATCAGCATAATGTTTTAAGTGAGAAAAGAAAGGTATATTTCTTTTTCTCTATTAAGTTTTTGAATGGAAGCTGCTTGCCTGAAATAAACTTATTTTTTAAGAGCGTTAACGACTTACGGCATTTCATACAAACTTTCAAGTCCTTTTTTTCGAAATGAATGAACCGATTTTAATGAAACTTCGTACGCATAAGCAGGATACTTAAGTCTAAAAAGGTGTCAGAGAACTTTTCGAAATGTGTCTTTAAAAAAAAAGATAATTGGAAATTTCTGTCTCTATGGAAAATCTAAAATCGGTCTAATTTAGCTATAACACTATTTTTAGAAAATGTTCTCTGATAACTTTTTAGACCTATGTATCTTGCTTATTCGTATGAAGTTTCCTTAAAATCGGTTCAGTCATTTCGAAAAAAAAAGGACTTGAAAGTTTGTATGAAATGCCGTTTTATATTTATTTGTTGAATTAATTTCTGTCACTGGTTTCCATGTTGCTTCCTTGGGTCCCTCCCAGGGCATGGGAAATACGAGTTATTTAAAAGGTTGATCTTTGACCTCCAATGTCCTCCGTATTGGTTCCCAGGTATGGTCTAGAACAAAAAAATATCGCAATGAAGGAGAGATCTTTCGGCTTCGTTAAGGCTGTTTTTTGCACCCATCATGTTATGGTACGGTAATAGTAAGGCCAATGAAATCTTCTTGCTACAAGTATTTGATTTGAAACGTAAACGAAGATGTATTCGGCAGTCTCGATATTTTTTTTGTTTGCTCACCATGGAATTAAATGATGCAAAACATGACTAAAAAACTATTAATATTCCATAACCTCTGCCACGATTAGATTATAAACTAACTGGTTTGCATCTCCGTTCATTAAATAAATCACAACATGTGTTTATCTCTTTTTCTTCTTTAATAACGTCTGTTTGTCTCTCTCGCACATGAGGATGTTTTCCTCTCTTCCTTTTCGTTCGAAACTTGAACTTTATAATTATTAATCCTTTTTATAAATGTCATTCTTGCGAAACGAGGCGCGGGCGCCGAATGTGTTTAAAAATACAACCAACGGTTCCTTTTTAAGTTTGAATTTAGAATTTTAAAGATGGTAAGGATGGGATTACTTTATGGTGATAATTTAGTGATGATATAAGTACGTTTGAAGATGATGATGATGTATTTTGTGATAAAGTGTGGTGTTTCTAATATCTCAAGTGAATTGGTGATGAAATCGATGGTGGACCGGTTTGTTATATGCTAAGAATAAGTTTTAATTGTTTTGTTTCTATCATAGTTCGTCGAATTTTATAAAGTTCGTGATGCCAAAATTAGGAGGAAGTTTATTTAAGAAATCTATTATTTTAATAGCCTCTTGATGCGGTGTTGCAATTTAGGAATCACGAATTAATCATGTTTATTGAATCTGATGTGCATGTTTATTCATCTTGTCAAGATGAATAAACATGATTCATAAGGAATAACGAAATTAAGATTTTTATTCCCAAATGTTAATAAATCCTTACAGGAGTATGTTTTTAACATCATAATAGTTTGTCAACTAGTTAGGCACGACATTAGGTAGTTAGTTATCTATTGTTGCAAATGAAACTCCTGGAAGTCTTAGTTTACCTAGTGCAATATGGGACCAACCTCTAAAAACATAAAGACTGTCTGTGAGAAATATCGATAAGTACTTCCACACTGCTGGGAGTGCTGGTACACAGGCCACCCTCATAACCCATCACGACGGCCCAGTACGGATTGGTGGATATTACTACTATTAATATAATTATATCGCGTTTTCGTCATCGTTTCGTTGGTCTAGTGACTAGTGGTCGCAAGCGCTACTGTTGAGCATGAGATTGTGGGTTCGATTCCTGGGTCGGGCTAAGTGTTATTGGTTTTTCTCCATCAGGAATTTCTCAGTAGCGACTACATAGTCTGCATTTTTGACCGATTGATGGCAATAGGCTCGCCCCCTGTTACATGCAAAAAGTGTGTACTGTTCGGTATAGCTTTACCTCTTCTGCCTAACACTTCGGGGATAACAAGAGATGATGTTATGAACGTAGATGTGCGTAGAGGACTATTGTGCGGCTTGCATGATGCAGTAGGCATTGATTCAAAATTTGAAGATCAACGTTTTTTCTAAACCAATCGAGAATATTAGGCACTGAATTTTAATTAAGGAAAATATTTTAAAAAACTTGTACATATTTTGTGGTCAAAATTTGTCTCTAGTTACGTCAATCGGCATTCAGCAATCGTTATGATCAATTATGATTGATTTTATCTGTTATAACAAATTCTACTAATATTATAAATGCGAAAGTTTGTGAGGATGGATGGATGGATTATTTTACTCTTTCACGCAAAAACAGACCGGATTTGGATGAAATTTGGCAAACAGATAGGTTATAAGCTGGATTAACACATACAATACTTTTTATTCGGGTAGTATGACCCCGTGGAACATTACCGAACTCCACGCGGGCAAATCCGCGGGCATTAGCTAGTAGTATATAAATTGCAGGCTAAAATAGTTATAGTTGTACACTATTATACAAATTAACTTGTAAAGGGATCGAAATCTAATAACGATTTTCCGAACTGTGGTATATGTTTTAAGTAAGTAAGTGTAAATAATTTCAAGTAAATACATTACCAGCGTTCGTTGACACCGTATTCAGCTGAAGTTTATTCAAGTTACGTTTTTTGTCTTATACCATCATTTTTGATGTAGTTATAAGTGTTACAACGTGTTGTTTGTAGAGTTTCACCAGCTAATTTCAATTGACCTTAAACAACTTTCAATAATGGTACCAAAAAAATGTAGCATGCGCATCAGCCGAAGTGGGTGTGATGGCTTCCTGCTACCTTGGGGACACCGTTGAGGGTCTTACGAAATACGTTAAGATGAGGCTCACAATAGTTCTGTGCAGACAGCAGTAAAGATATGTGCAGCGTACGTACCTTAGACTGCGACCTGCACTCGTTGACCTTCCAGCTGCCGTTCCTGATGATGATGACGATGGTGTTGGATGACGATGAATCTAATGGCTTAATCCAAGTTCACTCGAGGTCCGCGTTGGTCGGAGGTAGGGCACGAAGCCTTCGCCTTTGGATCACGAAATGAAATCATCTAGCTCAAATCATGTTTTATAAAGACGATTTGAGCTAGATGGGTTTCAGATAATAATGACAACAACACCTGTTTGAGAGAATAATGAGATGCTTTATAACCCATTGTAGTTTTCAGTCGTTACATCATCGTCTGTCAAAAGTGCATTATTAAGAACAATACAGAATTAGAAGCTATTTAGCCAACAGAACTGCAGAATCTGCCGGCATTTGACTTTTGGCTATCAACGATTTATCGTTGATGATTTTTCATGATTTTCGAAGACGCACTCAGATTCCAGCGTTCAGTGATTACAAAATTGATTGTTATAATTTATTTCAGATTAGAGCTGTGAGCTCTTTCCTGGCTCTAATGCTGGCTGCGCCATCTTCTGGTCAGAGCGCACAAATATCGGAGTTCGTATCGCCATGTCCCTCTGTGTTTACGTACGAACCTCTGACGGGGGAGGATAACAAGTGGTATGGAATCGTCAATTTGACAACTGACACCACACTCTATGCACTGTGGCTGGACATCGTGCTTGACGACAAGGCTAACATCCTTGGGGTAAGTTTATTTAAAACTGATTCCTCTTTATTATCTTACTAGTTTTTGTCTGTGGCTTCGTTCGCGTTATGGCCGGAAGTTATCCCACAGGAACGTTTAAAATATAGCTATGAGACTCGGGGATAACGTAGCTGCCCATTAGTAAAATAATTTTCGGAATCGGATCAGTATTTGCGAAGATCACCCCTACATCCAAGCTTTATTTACTTCGTTATGATATTAGTATAGATTCGCATTGCATTTTAATTTCCAAAAAATATATTTTGGGGTTCAAATCTTCTTTGCCAATTACAAGGTGTAGACATTTTTGTTGTTCTTTCAGAACTGGATAGGCGAGGTAACGACTGATGATAATAAGGATTTCAAAATAGAAAATACTAAGTTGACGATCAGTCCAGATCAACCGCTGGCCGTGCGTTTCTTTATCCAATACAAACCGAATGATATAATTCCAAAGCTACAGTTTATAAGGTTCAACGGAAGGGAGATTTGTCAAATTGAGACACCTAAAGTCGTTGAAAGAATAGATTCAGTTACGGCCATTAGCCATGAAGCAGTACGACCCGAAGTGATTTCTAGAACAACTGATCGACCCACAAGTACGACTTCAACTTATAATAAACAACAAACAAAGTCTCAATATTGGTATCAAACGCAGAAGACACCGACTACAACGACAACATTTAAGCCTCAGTATTGGACAAAAGAAACAACAGAGAGCCCACGTAACACACAGAAAACTCAATATTGGCAACAAACGACTGCTACTTTAAAACCTATATACTGGACTCAACCGGTGACTGAAGTCACAGGCTCAACCACAGAAAAACCAACAACACTAGTTTGGTCACAAACGCGAACTGAAAGCACGCCGCGCAGTACTACGGAACGGAACGCAGTGGTACAAAATTGGTCCTTCTCACAGACTACAAACAGAAACTACACCCAAGGTCAATCACAAGGACAAAATAATCAGCAAACTTCATCTGTAAACAGATATCAGATAAAGAAAGATAATAAAGAGCAAACGACAGTGAACCCTCTGGTTTGGGCAAATGTAAAGGTCAATCAAAGTGTTGGCTCTAATGACACTAGATCAATTAATGCACAAATTGTAGTGAAGCAAGTTGGACAAACAAAATATTGGTCCAAAATTCCGGCTGATAATACCACAGTAACAGCGACATGGCCAGGAAACCAAGAACTTCAGAACCAACCTTATGCGAAGGTATCAATCAAACCAGGACATTCGACACAACATGTTGACCAGCCTAAAGATACTCCTTTATACGTGAGACCTGAAGACAGACAGACAATATCTGGTAGTCGATACGACGCAAATAGTAATATACAGAATATACCTCAATCTTATAGTGAATCTGACAATGGGCAACCAGCTCGACCGGTTGACTCGTACCGGCAGACAGACCAAAGGCAGCCAAGTACGGCTGTGTTCAGACCTGATAAAATACCAGGTGTAAGTAATGTTCATGCTTGGTCTGGAGACGATTATCAGACTTATGTTCATTCAGGTGTGGACTCTTCAAGATAGTAAGTACCTTTTTTGATCAAATTAAATTTAAATGATAATGTTTCCCGCTCACTAAAATCCGTACTGTATATTGTTTGTGTTTATGTCGATGATTGTGATTATATTAGGGGTTAAAGTATGAAATTGCCGATTTGTATGGACGATTTCGTGAAAAGTGATATTTCCATACAAACATTTTTTTATTTTTCTGGAAACGTCTGAACCGATTATGTATGATGCAATTGCAATAGTTATGAGTTAAAAAAGCTGCGCTGTACTGTGTATCTTAAATTCTCAAAACACTGTCTCTAACAGAGATATACATACCTACTTGAAGTAGTGAAACCGACGGCATATTGAAACAGATGTTATGACACACTACCCTATGAGGTAATATGCAACTACTGGTACGGTTTTTAAACTCTAAAAGGTACGTAATTTAACAATTAATCCAATAAAAATGGAATTAGGAAAAAATATAACTAAATATCAAAGTTAAAAACAGAACAAAAATATGAGAAAAAAGCGGCAATTTCATAGTTAAACACCTCTATTATTATGATGAGTCATCGCTATTTTATTCAATAACAACATCGTCAGGATACTGTCACATATCCTAAAATCGTCATCACCCATACTGGGTCCGAGATGGTGGACGGGCCCCTCCCTCTCACCTGGGGCCCAAGTCTGCTATTTTTATAAATTCATGATTCCAACACGATCCCATTGTCATTTTGCTAAAAGTTCGTAATCTGCTAAATTCATAATGGTCGATCATTGGTCGGTCAATGGTCTCGTAATATAATTGTGTTATAAGTCGTTTCTTTCAATGGAGTGTTAGTGGATGACCATTTGAAAGTCATAATAACGCCATTATATTAGTAGATTACCAAACCTGTCAAAATCAACAATTATGAAATCAATGATAGACCATTCTGACACAATTATAATAGCAGACTTGAGGCCCTGCGTGGCTGTATCCCAGCAGTGGGAAGGTTATAGAGAGATTATGATTTAGAGTTATAAACTGATTATGTCATACTGCATTCTTAGAACGACTATGTTTTGTATTTTTCAATAAATATGAACATAATGATATTATTACTACCTCGTTTGTCAAGTGAAAGAAAACGCGACTGGTGACCACGAGATCCTGGGATTTCCATCAGTAATTTCTCTGTAGCAGCCACGGAGTCTGGAATTGTGCCCGGTTGATGGCAATAGGCTCGCCCCCTATTACATGGGACTTAAACATAACTGGCGAAATGTGGGTGACTATGGTACGCACGACGTCCAATCAAGCTACACAAAACCAGTTTATTCGGATCCCTCATTGTATAGGAAATCTATACAAAGCGAGGCCAAGTTATACTGGAAATGTACAGCTTCATGTGCCGCCGTGTGAGAGACGTGCAGTCCATTTGATTTATATATGTGTAATGCCAATGTCTTACTTTCAGCGTCTCAAATGATGGCGGAATGAAAATCTTAGATGGAAGCAGCGTAACTTATAATCAATACCAGATAACTACGGAACCACCAGTGCCAGCCCCTAACAAGATTGTAGAATATGACACTATCAAGTAAGAGTTGAATCTTTAAAATCTATACTAATATTATAAAGCTGAAGAGTTTGTTTGTTTGTTTGTTTGAACGCGCTAATCTCAGGAACTACTGGTTCGATTTGAAAAATTATTTTAGTGTTAGATAGCCCATTTATCGAGGAAGGCTATAGGCTACATAACATCACGCTACGACCAATAGGAGCGAAGCATTTATGAAAAAGATTGCAAAAACGGGGAAAATCCAAACGCAGACGAAGTTGCGCTGGTCAGCTAGTACTTTATAATTACGTTACTGGCTCTGAGGTCAGATTTATCGGATATAAAAAGTATCCTACGTCTTATCGTACATAGTTCATGATCTATCCGTGTGTCAAAAGACATTGGGACTTTAAGCATGTAAAACACGCGCCTCAAAGAGATGTCAGCAATCACGTAGGGGTCCGCATGGGCCGATGCCTGGGCTGCGGGACTGTTCGAACGAGAAACGGTGGCCCTGGAACACAAAGGGCAAAGAAGTAACATGGATGGACTTTAGTCAGTACAAGTCTGACACTCCCTTCGCTCCGGCCAGAGCGGGGGGGGGGGGGTCATTTGATGATTTCCCATCCTAAAAAAAAAAAGTATGGAAAAAATACCCACGGCGAACATTAACGAATTATACCTTATTTTGACCCTTCACATAGCCGCCAAGCATTCTGTACATCAAACTAAGTAACTTTACGCAAAAATTATTGCTGGGAATTATTTTTGGGATGAAAAATCACGTTTTACGGTAGGACTCGATGGAAAGCACTCAAAGGATTGTGCTGATGGATGGATTGAGTACGGGGGTCGTGGAGGTGTGTAAATTCTTACATTAAAAACATGTTTAAAAAAAAATACTAGTGAAAAAGTTGGAACTTTGACCCCCAATATTTCCGTAACTAGAAGGTTCCCAGGTATGGTCTAGAACAAAAAAATGATCGCAAAGACGGGGAGAACAAGTGCCTTTCGGTTATGTTAAGGGTCTATTTACACCCTATAAAATATTTTATATCATAATAAAATATATTGTTTAAGTTTTAGGATGTTAATATACTTATAAAGTTTTATTACTATTTATTAGCTCATAAGTAGATTACGTAGCCTTTATTTATTTGTATAAGAATTATTTGACCTTTACCCTAGATAGGTTGATAAAAGAAAAAAAATACAATTATTCATTTAGATAAATCATTATAATTATCATAATCTATGACAACGCGCCAACGACGGGACCTCAGACAACATTTTTTGTTTTTATAAAATCGATTCATCTTTAAAAAATGTGATAGCGAGTTAGCAAAGTGCAAACGATTTCTTGTTTGAGCGATGCTCATTTCTCAACATTCCCATTAGATATTTAAAAAAACAACACATTAAGGATGTACGTAATAATATCTAAAAACTTACTTTGGCCAGAGGCTAAGTGTTGCCATACAACGTGGCAACGCCGCCAGTCTCTTGGGCACACTACCTGCTGACAGCGTTGAGGAGGAGTTTTTTGATTCGCTTTTATAGTTTGTTGTTAGTTTATTTATTTAAGGTTATTTAATAGTTTTTAATTAATAATTAATTTAGTTATTTTACTCTACTTAATTAAAGGAGGAAATTCGGCTAGCGGGTCAAAAAGGTCCCAATGTCCAAATCAGCCAAACCCTATCAGCTAACAAAAGATATAATGTCTAATAATAAAGGCAGGGGTACCAAAGGACACACAAACAGACATCTTAATTTTGCATTTCAATGAATTACAATATTAGTATTGATTAAGAAGCAAATAAAGTTTTAATACAATTTCCAACTAATATTATAAATGCAAAAGTAACTTTGTTTGTTTGTTTGTTACCTTTTCACGCCTAAACCACTGGACCAATCATTCTGAAATGTTGTATATGCGTTGGCAAATGTACAGAAACGGACATAGGGTACCTTTCATCAGCAAAAAGTACTTTTCCCGAGAAAAAGCAACAAAACAAAAAAGCTAGTAACTAATAAATTTCTTCTTTTGCAAAACTGTTACGGGTAAGATCGTATAACTTTGAGTCGAAATCGAAAATGCATTCTCTTCGTTTGACAAGAATATCTCATAGAATAACCTCTAACTGAAAAAATACTGATACTGATACTGATACTGCTAGCCTGCATCATCCCACTGCTGGGCAAAGGCCTCTCCCCATGACTTCGAGTTGCTACGATCCAGGGCTAATGTGGGTCACTGGTCGTTTGTTTTGTCAAGTTCGTCCCGCCATCTTCTGCGAGGTCTGCCGCGACGCTTTCTGGGCTCCAGAAAGTGGTTATTATGGCCCACAGCTCATTGGGCATGCGGCAGACGTGGCCAGTCCAGTCCCACTTCAGCTTAGCGGCTTTTTGAGCAAGGTCAGTAACTTTTGTTTTGGAGCGCAGTGTGGTGTTGCGTACACGGTCGGTGAGTTTGACGACTAGAATGCTGCGCACCATTGCACGTTTGCAGACCTTGAGTTTGGACTTTTGAATGTTTGTCAAAGACCAAGTCTGGGATCCATAGGCCAAAATGGGAAGAATGCACATGTCCATGATTTTTCGCTTTAGAGACAAAGGAAGGTTTCCCTTCATAAGCTCTTTCAAGGACCAGTAGCTCTTCCAGGCATTTTCGGTTCGTCTGGTGACTTCCTTGTCTTGCCTGGACTGGAAAGAGACTAACTGGCCCAAGTAGATGTATTCGTGGACATATTGCAATTCTTCATCATTCACTCTGATCCTATGCTTAGTGGTGTTACTTACTGAAAAAATAAAGATCCTAAATAAAATTCAATAATAGTGGGTGGCAATCGATTTAGCATTGTTACATCATAGGTTAGGTAGATGAATATACTTTAGTGGACACTAAAATCTGTGAATGTCAATGTCATGTGCGTAGGCCACTGGTGTGTGAGGAGGTACCTATTTCACTCAGTTCAGAGGAGTGGCATTCTTCTTTCTTTCAAGAAAGCAACGAATGAAATGAGGAAAACCATGCGCTCGCGACCACCAATACCAATTCTTTTTTTTTATGTTAATGTTTTTTAATTTTTTGTTTTTTATTTGTTATTTTTTTATACTGTGTGTACTTGTCACAGGTGCCAAATAAATGTATTTTCTTTCTTTTTTTTACACACACAACATACTTAAATCATTTGTTCCGACTCACTATCAACGCACAGCGCAAACCAGTGGGCGGATCGAGTTAAAATTTTTCATTCAGATTTTGACGTAGGCATCCGCTAAGAAAGGATTTTGGAAGATTCAACCCACAAGCGGGTGATATTAGAGGTTGAAAGTTTGTCTGAAAATCTGTCACCGGTCGAAACTGGTGCTGGTCGGCTAGTGTTATTTAATTTCTTTGAAATGAAATAAGTACTCTAGTTCGTTTTGACCGATTCGTAGTTGGAAATCTTTCATCAGAAAAATACCAAATATACATGGTGGAAGGGACATTGATGCAAAAACGGTTGCCACGCATTTAGTACATCATTTTGATCCCCCCCCCCCCTACTTAGAAATATTTGTATTCTTCTTCTTAGCGTGTCGATGGTAATCTAAATTGTGTCAGCCCAGAACTAAGCTACTAGTTTGGCGCTTTCGGTAGCGTCCATCAGTTCCATTCTTATTGATCGGCATGTCTTTCCAAGCGATTTCTTACCCTGTTTAATTTATTGAAATGCTTCCAGGCAAGAGGACTACTACGGTGGTGGATTACCCGTATTCTACATACCCAACCATGGACCTCAGGCTGCAGTCGAGGTATGTTACTAAATGAATTACAACTTTAGTTTTAAGCTGTTCATGCTTTTACGGCTTACAACTAAACTTATACTGTCACTTACGGGACATCTTCCGTGATTTTTCATTACAAAAAGGAAAAGGAAAAACAAAAAGTCAATAAATAAAATCAATAATAAAAAAGACTACTTATTAATTAATATCGGGAGCTCAAAATAATGAACAATCACGGAATATATCCAGTAAGTGACAGTATAAGTTCAAAAAAGTGTGGTCAAGATTAATGGTGTGATGCAGACAAACAAGATAAACTGTCCCATACATTTGGATTGATTAGGTTAGTGGCGGTACTTTCATACAAGCTTAAAAGCTTGGCTTGCCCATATAACCTCTTTATGATAGTCAATGTCATGTCAGTCTACTTGCCTTATGGGCTTGCCGTATTGTTGGCCAATAGGCACGCCACTGAGTATAGGTATTGTAGTTTTGTATGGTATCACACTCTTTAATATTGTTCAAAAAAAGGGTATGATTTTATTAATTACCTAATAAATGCATTTTCAGTGACGTAATAAATAATATTTGTTCGTAAAATAGTAGATCTGTCACCTAAATTGAATCACCAAATAATATTAAAATTCTTACCTTCTTCTTTTTTTTTCTTCTTTCTTTTTCTTTCTTATTATTTATGAATTACTTAGAAATAATATCAATCATCAAATAATTATATTGGGTTTCAAAATAATAAAAGGGGGGAAAGATCCCCCCCCCCCCGCAAGGGAAAAGTTTAGGAAATGCATAGTGTTTTTTTAAAATCTCATTCTGAGGTTATGTTTTTGTAATATTTTTGACATTATAAACCTGATTTAAGGGGGGAGAGAGTTGGGGAAAGGGAAGCCACTCAACGTGGTGCAGTCGAGGTGATCAAACTATAATTTAAGATACATATTTTTAAACACTTAATTAATTTATTATTTCTGGTCAACCAACAATTGTTTATACGGTTACATTTTAAAATAAAGATTCTTATATCAAAGGTTAGTATAACAATTTGTTATAGGTTGGTTAGGCACCGCATGCCCCATAAAATAATAAATGTTACATTAAAGACTAAAGTAAAATTTAAATCAAAGTTTAAAAACAGAATTAAAATCAAAATTAAATTTAAATACAAAATCAAAATTAAATACAAAAATTAAAAACAAAAACAAAGTTAAATACAAAAATTAAAAACAAACTCTCTCGAACAATCTTATACCGATGATTTATACTTAGAGACAGTTTCGATGAATATTACGACTAATAAACTTCTTGGGGTTATTAGGGTATTGCAGATTAGTGACACATCTAAATTTAGGTGACAGATAATATTGTTCCAAAAAAACCAAACACACCTTTCTTAAACAGTCATGCTGTATTGACTTGACGGCCCACTGGTTAAGTTTGAGGGTTCAAACCTGATTCAATGCATCTGCTGGTAATGCTTCCTGACTTTTTCTTAAGGATACCTGTCTGATATCGCCTATTCGTCTATCGCTGCATATTCTTAAGCAAGCGTGTTGATAAATGCTCTGTGTCTTGTTATTAGTACGAGAAGAGGACTTTGCCTTGCAGTGGGACAATGCAAAGGCTATGTAATACAGGATTTAAGAATCAAGATTTTTTGGCTTGTAATCGTAAAAATACCGACTTCCAAAAAAACATTAAAAATGTCTAAAATAACTTTAATTTCGGAAGTCGGTGATTTTTTTTATTTTATTGACTTCTTTGCCACCGACTTCCGAAGGTAACATTATAGACATTTTTAATTTTGTTTTAGAAGTAGTTTTTTTAATACTCTTTTAGACCACACCAATTCTTGTCATGAATTAATTTTTCAAGGTTTTTTTTTTTGCAAAAAAGTCCTTTTTTGCAGTCGGTTAAAAAGCGATAATATATCCTTTCTCGTATCTTTGGCAAATATTCGGGGTATTTCTCAAAGCGCAATTATTTATAAGCGCAACCAACTAAGCGCAACTAAATTATTCCTCAAAGCGCAACCATGGTAAAAAATATAGTAGAAGTGTGAATGTGAATCCATCATACCCCACTCTAGTTTTCACCATGGTTGCGCTTTGAGGAATAATTTAGTTGCGCTTAAAAATAGTTGCGCTTTAAGGAATACCCCAAATATTCGTTATACCGTTATACCTGTGCGGTCATTACACCTAACTGGTCCACAGTTTTTACGTTCTCTAGAAAGATGGTTCGAACAGTATATAAACAGTTTTTATTTAAAAAAATAATTAATCACAGTCAACAACATTTTTACATTTTTACGAGTCAGCGCTCCTTGATTGAAAACATGACGTAAAGTAAAATAATAAAGGTGTATTCATAATATGGAGTTGCAATATAAATTTGTTTAAATGAAACATAAAGAATGTAAATAGATCCTTAACACATCCGAAACACTTGATAACCCCGTCTTTGCGATATTTTTTTTGTTCTAGACCATACCTGGGAATCTTCTAGTTACAGAGATATTGGGGGTCAAAGTTCCAACTTTTTCACAAGTTTTTTTTTAAATACATGTTTATAATGTAAGATTTTTACTTAACACACCTCCACTACCCCCGTACTATTCAATCCATCCATCAGAACAATGCTTTGAGTGTTTTCCATCGAGTCTTATCTTAAAACGTGATTTTTCACCCCAAAAAAAAATGTCGTTTCCCAGCAATAATTTTTGCGTAAAGTTACTTAGTTTGATGTACAGAATGCTTGGTTGATGGCTATGTGAAGGATCTGTTTACAGCCTGTATAGACTAACTGAAACAGCAAATGTGGAGTCTTACATTATGTTGGAGGATTCTTGGAAAATTCGAAACTAATTTTAAAATTCTAGGATTTTTGCAATAGACCAGCTTTGCTTATCTTAAACATGTTTAAATACACCGTGAATTTTTAGTCGTCTCACAAAGGTGGTCTACTCAATGTACCCGACATAAAATAGCTCTACGCGCGATTTTTTTTTTTCTACCATAATGGCTTCAGTCCAGTAGATCATCGCTCGCAACAGGGTGTTAACGACGTCATGCGTCATAATACTAAATAATATTTTTATTTTTAAATTATTAAAATCTCATAAATACCTTTTTTATGAATGGATACATGAAGTGGGTTGCCTTGTAAGACGACTACAATTTGATGATGAGCATGAACAGATATAGATATACGAGATAAAGCAAGTATCACGATCCGTATGAAAACCAAGCGTGGCATTTTTTGACTGCCTACTATGACGTCATAAGTAGTGACTACATTAACAAGTTACTATAAAAATAGACTACGTTATTGTTCTCTAAATGTCTAGAATAATTAAATTCTAACTTTTTTGTTTTCAACAAATTAGCTTGCTGTGACGACAGTAGCCTAGTCTTCTATATATATGTATAAAATGGTAAACTGACTGACTGACTGACTAGGTGATATATCAACACACAGCCCAAACCACTGGTCCTAGAGACATGCAACTTGGAGGGTGTGTTTTTTATGAAGAGTAAGTATCCACTAAGAAATTATTATTGGGAATAAAAATGTAAAAAAGGGTATGGAAGTTTATATGAAAGTCCGTCAGTTTTGAAGTTAGGATCTTCAAATTTTGTGTCTAGGCTGACGATTGAAAATTAATTTATACGTATTACAGCGTTATTGATAATTCTACCCCCGAAGGGTTTAAAAGGGGATGAAGGTAAATAACTATGTTTGTTCGGTATGTTGCCGTCGGATATTTTTCGACATCCACGCGGGCGAAGCCGCGGGCAAGAGCTAGTTAAGCATAAAATGCTTAAGCCGGGCCCGCGAAGATGTGCTCTTACGTTATCTAGGTATATCTATATCTGTGATATAAAATGCTTAAGCCGGGCCCGCGAAGATGTGCTCTTACGTTATCTAGGTATATCTATATCTGTGATATAAAATGCTTAAGCCGGGCCCGCGAAGATGTGCTCTTACGTTATCTAGGTATATCTATATCTGTGATATAAAATGCTTAAGCCGGGCCCGCGAAGATGTGCTCTTACGTTATCTAGGTATATCTATATCTGTGATATAAAATGCTTAAGCCGGGCCCGCGAAGATGTGCTCTTACGTTATCTAGGTATATCTATATCTGTGATATAAAATGCTTAAGCCGGGCCCGCGAAGATGTGCTCTTACGTTATCTAGGTATATCTATATCTGTGATATAAACGCTTATCTTTGTTCTCGATAATAAAAACGAGTTTTCTTACTTTTCTTTGTCTTTACAAAACTCCTAGCTTATTAGCAAAGACGTGCGACATACTTATACCTACTTATAAGTCGCTACAAGAATATTAAATTATGGAATAGGATAACTTGCGTTAATACATAAAAGGAAATATCTCACGATATGTTGTCTTTTATTGCAGTGGCATTGAAATATACCCGTACGATAAATACTATGAAGATGTACATGTTTTGTACTGTTTATGCACTGTACATTTGTACTGTGTATTGCAAATCTCGCAATCGAATTTATTAAGATTTGCTGTAAGAAAACCTAATTCTGGATTAAGCTCGCTGTTGTACATACGCTATTTATTACCATATGTGTTTATTTCTTTTACTTTTGTGTGCAACAAAGAAAAATAACAAGAATGTTTTTTGTGGTCGTGATGCGCCTTAAAAACATAAAGATTATGAACCACACCTTAAATACAGTCAACCTCGTAATGAATTAGACACTTTTGACAGTAATTTCCAGCACCTTGATTGCGTAACACACTTTAATAAAATTAACAATTCACTGCTTTATAGGTGGTCCTGCTCAACAACGTAAATAAAGCAATTAATGTTGTTGAACAGTCAGTGGCAAAATTGAAACTTAGGAGAGAGTGCTACTCACAGATTTAGATATACATAGATAACCGAAGAGCCCTACTTCGTGTTCCCAACGCTCAACTCAACGTGGCTACTGCCGCAGCAAGCTAATTTGTTTAAAACAACAACGTTACTACTCAAGAACTTATTTCTAGACATTTAAAGAACAAAAACGTAGTCTGTTTTGTATAGTATTTATTTTTGTATGGTAACTAAATTGTGCTTATGACGTCATAGTGAAAAAATGGCACGCTTGGTTTTCATACGGATCGTGATATTGGCGTTATTTAGGTATGCCTAAATCTGTGGTGCTACTGATACATAGAGAATAGAATAGAATATTTATTTGCAAATATGGGTAATACCTAAGTATATAGTGGTGGTGGTAGTGGTATACCTACATTAAATAAAATGGTTAAAAATTTAAATTGTCATTAACAGAATAATTATATAAGAATAAAAATCGTGGTCGAACATAAATAAACAAATAACATAAAAAATAAGAAATAGATTATAACAAACAAACATTCAACGTTAGGGTGATAATGTAATAACGAGTTTGACCATCCTTAGTTTAAGATTGGAAAAACCAATACAGGTATTCGCAGTCGGTAAAGTCCGTGTAATATAAAATGCTAATATTTTAAAACAAGTTTTGAACAAAAATATCTATTGATATGCAACAATTTCTGGTCTGCGTTTTTTACCGGCGATATAATGAATAATAGCAAGTTAGTCATCACTAAGCTATTCTAGTTTATAATCCACAAGTATTCTAGACACGTTTAGGCATTCATCCTAGCTTAGGCCTAGCCTTCTCCCGACATGAGTCGACTTCCAGTCTAACCGGGTGCAACAGAATACCAGTATTTTACATGGGGCGAATGCTAACTGAGTTGTGGAGGTCATATAGATATGACCTCCACAACTCAGTTAGTACTGGGTAATACGATGCTCCTTGGTAAGACTGGTTGTCAGACTTTCGGGCCAATTACTACCTGTAATGACAGTCAAAGATCTACATAAGAGCAGGGACCGATTTTTTAACGTAGTTTCCGAGACACGGTGGAAACTCGGCATGTAATGGATGGTCACCCATCCAGTGACCGACCTTGGCAAGCGTTGCTTAACCTTGGCGATCGTAGTATTATTTAAGTAGATAAAAACCAAGTATTGTTAATTCCAGCCCAAGTGCGGGAAGGTGATACTAAACAAAGGTGTAAACCAGTACGACTCGAGCACGTTGGAAGGACAGTGGCCATGGCAAATTGCACTCTACCAGCAGCAGGTTTGTAGCTATTTTTATATGATTGTTTCTTATATTTTGTTAAGCAATTCGCAGTCAATGAATTTGCAAATAAACATGGTACTTAGTTTCGAATTGACAGCGTTTGATATTTTCAAGATGGCGCCGGTTCACGTCATCCAACTTTTTCACAATACTGCCATATACTTAGGCATAGAAACAATTAAGCATCGAGCTGAAATCACAGATCAGGCTGTGATCTCGATCCCAGGCAGGCATTTTACTTTTTATCTCATCATCATTTCTCGAAAACGGTGAAGGAAAACTTCGCGAGGAAACCGTCATGTCCTGGAACCATAAATTCCAGAACTTGTGTAACCTACCAATCTACACTGAGCCAGTGTGGTGGATAGTTCACAGCCTTTCAACCAGAGGAGGCCTGTGTCCCAGCAGTGGGAACATTATAACTGTTAATGCATCTCAGGCATCTCGATTTCTAGTTCTTTCGAACAGACGTATTTTTTCAAGTTTTCTTATATTTATACTCTTCTTGCTCTCCCAGACTTCAGTGGACTTCAGATACATTTGTGGAGGCACCCTGGTCTCGAAACGCCACGTCATCACGGCGGGCCACTGCGTCACCAGGAAGTCTTCCACCAGACTCGTCAACAAGAACACCCTGACGGTCTACCTGGGGAAACACAACCTTAGGAACTCTGTAGATGGAGTACAAGTAAAGTTTGTAAGTACATGTATAAAGTTTGTAAATAGACCTTTAACGAAGCCGAAAGGCACTTGTTCTCCCCGTCTTTGCGATAATTTTTTTGTTCTAGACCATACCTAGGAACCTTCTAGTTACGGAGATGTTGGGGCTCAAAGTTCCAATTTTTTCATAATACATGTTTTTAATGAAAGATTTTTACATTAAACACCTCCACGAGCCCCGTTCTATTCAAACCATCCATCAGCATATGCTTTGAGAGCGTCCCATCGACTTCTACAGTAAAACGTGATTTTACACCCCAAAAAAAAAGTCGTTTCCCAGCAATAATTTTTGCGTAAAGTTACTTAGTTTGATGTACAGAATGCTTGGTTGACGGCTTCGTGAAGGGTCTGTTTACACCCTGTCTGTTTACACATTGTCCCAATTTGTTTGGGGTTGGCGCTGCATGTCTTCTTCCATACTTCTCTAGTAATTCTCATCTTATGAGGTCCGTTTTAGCCATTAATACTTTTAAAATTTTGAAATACTTGTTGTAAACTTCTAAGTTTTGGGATTTGTCTTGGGATTTAGACGCAAGCGCAGACGACTAATGCGGTTGTCAAGGATAGTTGGAAGAGCCGGTCCTAACCGTAACAGTCTGAGAGATACCTCAACTCGCACCAGAATGGACAGGACAACCATGAGAATTTAAACACAAGGTTTTACCCATACACCATCTCATCTGCCTAGCCTTTTCCTAACTATTTTGGGGCCGGCTTCCAGTCTAATCGGATGCAGCTGAATACCAGTATTTCACGTGGAGCGACGGCCTATATATCTTCCACAAGAAAAATAAAACCAGCCAAGTGCAAATTGGACTCGTGGATCATTTCAGCCGAAAGACGTCCACTGCTGGACATAGGCCTCCCCAAGGGGGGTTTTGCCATAATCGCCACGCTTGGCAGGCGGGTTGGCGATCGCAGTATGTTTGTTATAAAAAAAAAAAAAAAAATCACAGAGAACGCTGCTGCCCATTCACTGGTAAGTCCCTTAGTCGCCTCTTACGACACCCACGGGAAGATATGGGATGGTGCTATTCTTTACGTCCGGACACCATACAGAACACAGACTCGTGGATGAAGGGTTTAAATTAGAGGCCCCCATTAATTTTTATTTTTTTATAGCGGCAACAGAAATACACATTCTGTGAAAATTTCAACTGTTCAACAATTACGGATCATGAGATACAGTCCGCTGACAGACAGACGGACGGACGGACTGACAGCGGAGGCTTAGTAATAGGGTCCCGTTGTTTACCCTACAGGTACGGAACTAAAAAACCAGCCAAATCGGTTGAGCCGTCCTCAAGTCATGCTCCGTTAAAGACTTTTTTAGACGAATTGGCCCACAAACAGCAACGTACATTCAAAACTATGTTATTAAAAAAACAAACACGGAAACAATAAGATAGCTGGTATGTACGGCTATTGTAGGTAAACACAGCGTTCATCGTATCTTAAATCGACAATTAAATAATTATCTAATTGCACTCATACGAAGGATGGATTGATTTCCGTAAGGAACAGCCAAATAACCCCACAGTAACAGTTCATGTTGATTCAAATTTCCGAATACTAAGAGTTCTAGGATTGACCAGATTTGACCATGAGTTGGCCTCTCAAATTCTTGTGATGACGTCAAATGACTTCAACTGCGCGTCTGTTGCGTTGCGTTTGGAAAAGATTTTATTTTTTACTAGCTTTTGCCCACGGCTTCGCTCTCGTTAATTTAGAATTTGACAATCAATTCGGGTTGTACTCTGCTTGTAATAATATAATTCAATCATGATTCGAAAGACGTGGCGCCATCTTTTATCATAAGAACGTTATTGTGGCTTTCCTCCGCAACAGTACTTTTTTTAGGGATCAAAGGTACCCTATGTCCGTTTCTGTCCACCTGACTGCGTATATGCAAAATTTCAGGATGATCGGTGCAGTGGTTTAGGCGTGAAAAGGTAACAAACAAACAAACAAGCTCACTTTCGCATTTATAATATTAGTAAGGAAGTAAAGATAAGGATTGTGAGCTTGATGATGACGTATCTCATTGCAGGGCAAAGGCCTCCCTTCCCTCTCTCCATTTATAGGTTTTTGGCTATTTGGGCCCAATCTTTTTGATAAGTAATAATTTAAAATAAAGTTAGGAAAAGTAATTATTGTTTTTTTTTTAAAGTTTGTTTTGTTCTTGATATCATGGTTTTATTGGGATTTTCCATCAGGAGTTTCTCGGAGATTTGTGCCCGGTTGATGGCAATAGGCTCCCCCCCTATTACATAGAACTTACATATCTGGCGAAATGTGGGTGTACTATTAGGTACACCACTGCCTAATCCTTCTCAGATTATGTTATGTATGTGATATCTACATATTTTCAAAAGTCCCTTGTGGTCGGAAGCTCTGCTACAGAGTATGAGGCCCTGAGGTCCATCTCCAGGTCAGCAGAGTGTTATTGGGTTTTTTCAGTACTAGTCTGGGGTCTGGGTTTTTTGTCCGCTAAGTCCCAATGAAACTGTCAGTTATAACTGGTGTAATGTGGGTGTACTATTACACATCTGCCTAGTCCCTTGGAGATTCCAGGCGTGAATGAGGCGTGAATGTTTCGTTAACTGTAACCACTTATTAAGGTAACTCTGTTTCACTCTTTCTGTTTGACTCACTCTTAGGTTTTGTGGTTGCAAGTGCGACTCCTGAGCATGAGGTCCTGGGTCGGATTTCCGGGTCGAGCAAGTTGTTAGTGGGTTTATCCATCAGGAATTTCTCAGTAGCAACCACGAAGTCTGGATTTGTGTTCGGTTGACGGCAATAGGCTCTTGCGCCCTATTACATGGACTTAAAACATTACTGGCGAAATGTGGGTGTATCTACTATTAGGTATAACACTCATGGTACATCTCTGTCTAACCCTTCGGGGATTACAGGCATGACGTTATGTTACGGTACTTCTGTTTCTGAATGTATTATTAACAGTGGTGATAACCATATGTTTCGTTGTACAAAATCACTGTACTGTCCGGAGTTACCTTACTGTTCAAACTCCACAGGCTACAGTCCACTCAAATCTGATTTACTTAAAATGGATTAGTATCCTTTGTCGCTATCGAACGGGAGTCAAAACCGGTTCAAAAGCCGGACGGTTAATTGATTGAGAGAACCTTCCTCGTGTACATTACTAATAATAGGGCGATTGATCCAAACTCCTAACCTTTCGGTTATCGCCATTGTTTTAGTGTTTAGGTTGCTTTTACGCTTTGAGGTTGACGAAAGGTCGACGAACGGTTAATTTTTAAATTTTTTTGATACCGTTGTCCTGCCCCCGTAGCATGACTACCGTAGACAAGGATTTCTTTGACGGAAAAATCGACAAAATGACAGATTGTGTCGACAAAATGACAGATTGTGTCGACAAAATGACAGATTGTGTCGACACAATGACAGATTTCTTTCAAAGGGCAAAGAAGGAACATGGATGGGTTTTAGTCAGTACAAGTCTGACACTCCCTTCCGCTCCGCCCAGAGCAGGAGGGGGGGCATTTGATGACTTTCCATCCTAAAAAAAGCGTATCATAGATGGCATCTGACACATTTTACATGAATTTTGCGTTCGAAACAAATTATGTCCTGTTTTACCGTTTCTAGATTGATTATAGGGTAGATAATTTCGTGAAATTATTCCGTTCATTAATTTATCCGGTAGATGGTGTCCTTTCTTTTCCTTTTGTTACAGGTAGTCAGTGACCCAAAAAGTCTGACAACCAGTCTTACCAAGGGGTATCGTATTACCTAGTACTAACTGGGTTGTGGAGGTCAGATAAGCAGTCGCTCCATGTAAAATACTGGTATTCAGCTGCATCCGATTAGACTGGAAGCCGACCCCAACTTAGTTGGGAAAAGGCAAGGCAGATGATGATGATGGTGTCCTTTCGGTTGAGGTGAAGCAAGCTCCTTAGATAAATGTTTCTAATATACCTATTTTTTCCAGGTGAACAGAATCCTGCTCAACCCAGAGTTTGACGCAACGACCTTCAAATCCAATCTAGCGATCTTAGAGTTCCGAGACAGCGTCGCCTTCTCCGAGAGGATCCAGCCTATCTGCCTCTGGCCAGAACGAGAAACTGCTCTCAATAACGTAGTCGGGAAGACGGGTTCGGTATGTATTACCTAATAATTGGTTTGCGTGCTCTGTCCCACAGCTGGGCAGAGGTCAGCTAGTTATTTGTGATTATTATTTATTCAAAAATACTTTCAAAGCTTATAGTTATTGAACCAAAAGTAAATTAAAATGTCAAAAAGTATCAAAAGAGTTATGGCATTAAAAAAGGAATACGTACCTATGGAGTGATACTCGGCGTTTCTGACGTTGAGTTGAGGCTAAAGGCAGCGTTCCAATTATGACTTTTCCATGGTCAATGTGAGACCCATATTATACTATGACACAATGGTTGCCCAACATGGTCACGGTGCCAAAAAATATCTGGCTGGGTGCGCAACCAAAGGGCTAGACAAGTGCCAATACTTTCCTAGCTCTTTGCATTTTCAAGGAATTCCAACATGATTCTAATAAGCTTAGCAATTCAGGATTTTATTCGTTTTTCATCATCATCGTCATTGCTCATAGGACGCCACTTTCTCTAGGCCCTCAAAGAACAAGCATGAACAGAATTTTACAGTTAGTAGGACCATACTTGAAGCACCAGCTGTTCCAGAAGAAGTTCCATCTCTAAAAGAAGAATTCCTTTAACAATTCCTGTGTTTTATTTCCGCAGATTGTTGGCTGGGGATTCGAAGCCACAGGAGTGGCCAAAGAAGACCTGACTCAACGGCAAATGTCGGTGGTAGACCAGGTTACCTGCATCAGGTCTTACGCAGATTTCTTCAGAAGATTCACCTCTGACAAGACGTACTGCGCTGGTTATAAAGATCGTAAGTTTATCTTATTTTTAATCATTTTTTAGGTGATAAAGTCGGTTTTTTTTAAATCAGCATGTCAGACTATGATTTTAAACTGGAACTGCGATCTCAGATGTCTGAACCTTTGTTTACTACTTTTATTCAGGACTACTCGTTGTAAGATAGTGTTTCAATCAGAAGAAAGTAGACTTTACGGTTACTCAGCTACCCGAAAGTTGCAATTTGAGTTATTGTAAAGTACCTGTCAGGTATCTAGTATTGAAGATGTAGGAAGCCCAAGGTATCCAAGCCAAGGTGGTTTACTCACCGCATCGTATTACCCAGTACTAGCTGGGTTGTGGAGGTCAGATAGACAGTCGATCCATGAAAAATACTGGTATTCAACAGCATCCTGGTTGAATACTAGTATTTAGTTAGACTGGAAGCCCACCCTAACATAGTTGGAAAAAGGATAGGCAGATGATGATGTGCTGTACTCATAGACAGATATCACGAATAATTTGTGATATACCGAAATGAAACACCAAGACGTTTCTAAGATACACAACAGTGATCTGAAACCACACTGTACATGATAAATGATATATACGGGAGCCGTATACCTGAGTGCACCCGACCTAGTGCCACAGATTAACTAGAGCGCAGTGTGACAAGACACATAGGCACAGCTTAGTTGGCCTACTGTTTTAGGTAGACTGTGTTCTGGGTAAAGGCTGTTTTATAAGTTATAGGTTCTGGGACCATTACTGATACTGTTAGCCTGCATCATCCGACTGCTGGGAAAAGGTCTCCCCATGACTTTTAGTTGCTTCGATCCAGGGTTAATGTGAATCACTGGTCGTTGGTTTTGTTCAGCTTCTTGCACCATCTTCTAAGAAGTCTGCCACGATGGCTTCTGGCTGTGTCAGGATTCGAGAAAATAGCTTTTTTTAGCCCACAGCTCATTGGGCATGCGGCAGACGTGGCCAGGCGAGTCCCACTTTAACTAAGCGGCATTTTGAGCTACGTCAGTAATTTGTATTTTGGAGCGCAGTTTGTTATTTTGATGCCTAGATTACTGCGATCCACAATAATAACATATTTTTGAAGGGTTTGGAAGAACGTTTCAACAGTTATTTTTAAGCAGCGAGCCTATATTGCCTTTAACTAAAGGATCAGCCGAACGCGTAAGAAGAAATGGCAGACGCTTCGAAAACCTCCATTTAATTGCTCACTGAAGTATGTTTCAGTGTCCGATTACGGAGACGGATCCATGCGTTATTGGAGAAAAAATGGAAACATCCAACAGCAAGACTATATTTGTTAAACTAGGGATGTAAACGAAGATCCCACGCTCAAGCGAGATCAACACAAGAAATAGCAATTTTGAGATATATGCATTTTAGCGTTTTTTGTGTTTCCGATGCTTTCCGTTAAAACTGTCGCTTGTGCCATTAGGTGACTTATTTTCGCAGAACACTTATGGAGGTATTTTTGAATTATAGAGCAAGAATAACTGAAAGTTGATTGGGGTATTATCTAAAAACCTAATATTTTGTGTTATGGCAGTTTTTAAGAGGACATGCGACAATGTTTACATTCATTTTTTTCCTTACTTGCAGCTGAATCAGGTTGCAACGGCGACAGTGGAGGTGGCATGGTCTTCCAGAAGGGAGACAGCTGGTATCTCCGTGGAGTTGTCTCTCTCTCCGTGGCCTCGAAAGGCACTTCGTACTCCTGCGACCCCAACCATTACGTCATCTTCACTGACGTCGCCAAGTTCTTACCCTGGATAGAAGACAATATTGAAGATTATATTATATAAGCTGTGATTTTGTTTAATACATTATTTTTAAATATTTTATTTTATTTTATTTTACCCAACTTACCACATTGGTTCAACCCTTTTTTTTGGAAAAATCATCTCGCCGGTCGACCAAGCAGGTTTTGGCCTGCTTATCTAGACTAACATGTGGGTGCCTTTAGTGTAAGGTCAAGGCATAAAAACTTAAAAAACTAAGCGACTAAATACTATGGGCACCCCGGTGTGGGGTACGAGCCTCGGTTTATGGCGACGCTGGGAGCTGACAGCAAGGGACAGGCTGGATCGAATTAAGAGTTAACCAGCAATGTATAAAGAGGGCTTGACTCTGCAGTAGAAACATTACGGTGCTACTCTTTAGCAGCATGTGCTACTCCACAACATCCTGCCCATTTATCTATACTTTTATACAACATTAGTTTTAGTATATGCGAAACCTGATACACGTGTCTAGTAATTTTATGTAAAGAATCTATGTACAAAATTTCAAAACTGTATCATGAAAAATCACAAAGTTATTAGCTTGTTCTGTTACCTAGTTGTCCGCTCAATAACGTGGTCACCACGCAGCGCGCGCCGCCAGCGTCGTCTTGAGCTCATTAGTAATAATAATTTGGCAGTAGGTACCTAAATTATTGCGATAGTAGCTCGGTGTCCAACTTTTAACTTTTTTAAATATTTTTGGGAAAAGATAAAACATGGTTTAAAAATTATTGGAATCGTTTCAGTTACTTATTCTGAAAAAACTATATTCAGGATTCGCATATACTAAAAATAATGTTGTATATAATATTATAAAGATGAAGAGTTTGTTTGGTTGAACGCGCTAATCTCAGGAACTACTAGTTCGATTTGAAAAAATATTTTAGTGTTGGATAGCCCATTTATCGATATTTTAGTGTTGGATAGCCCATTTATCAAGGAAGGCTATAAAATTTCACGCGGACAAATGTCGCGGGCAACAGCTAGTGCCTAAATAAAAGCACGTTGTTTCTGCGCTCCACAACGGTATAGACAACACAACAATATTGATGAGGAAAATTGAAATTTATTCCTGAAACAATTCCATAAGGTTTCAGCACGAGTAATTCGATTTACATAATAAATAGTCTGGCAATATATTCGCTAGAAACTCGTTTAATACCGCTAAAAGTTGTTCTAGGTTCTTCTCAATTTTATAAGTAAATCATTGATGTAGTTGCAAGCGTAAGATGAAGCTCGAATTAATCCAGCACAGTAAATTGAACGGGAGATCGGCGCAGGGTAGACTTTACATACCCTGCGCCGATCTCCCGTTCAATTTTTTTTTTTTTCTCCGCACGGGCCGATGCCTGCCAGGGCTGCGGGACTGTTCGGAAGAGATACCGCGGCCCTGGAACACAAAGGGCAAAGAAGGAACATGGATGGGTTTTAGTCAGTACAAGTCTGACACTCCCTTCCGCTCCGCCCAGAGCGGGGGGGGGGGGGGTCATTTGATGATTTCCCATCCTAAAAAAAAAAAAAAAAAAAAGGGTAGACTTTACATTGTCGCTGTGTAAAGTTCATGTTATCATCATGAAAGAAAGAAAGAAAATATATTAAATTCTCGCAGGGACATGACGTGTATAGAAACAAAATAACTTAATAATAATCACACAACGCATAACAAACACATTAAACGTAAAAAAAACGTACGGTAGCCAGACAGCATAAATATTTGATAATATAAAATAAGAAAATAAAATAAACAGTACTTGGATTTTACAATACAAAACAACTAAGTATACGAAATATAAACACTACGAGAAAATAAAAGTATGAGCGCAGGCTAAACAAAAAAAACATAAATACAAAGAAAAAAACATGGCGTGTTTTTTTGTCTCGCTCCCACCCCACCTTCACATCGTGCACGCGCCGCCGCGCGCCGGTCATGCGACTTCATCATAATACCGTAGCTACGCATTTCTCCTTCATCAGCCTACAGCAGTCTAGTGCTAGACATAAGCCTCTCCAATCGAACGCAATCGGTTCGATTCTCGGCCGCCCTCATCCAGCTACAGACCAGCCTGCGAAGAAACATTTCTAATTCTCAACGGGTTGCATTTTAATTTTTTGCGTTACTTCCCAATAAATATAGCCCTACCAGTAAATATAAAATTGAGTAAATAAAAGATGTTACCAAGACGAAGCTTCTCTATTATAAGTGAGGTGAAATGATTTGGCGTTTTTAATTAGTTCTTTCAATTTAATTTTTGTATATTTAAACCAATTAAGAGCGTTTTCGACATACGACATATCATAAAAACTTTCGAGTCCTTTTTTTTCGAAATGACTAAACCGATTTTAATGAAACTTCATATGCATAAGCAAGATACATAGGTCTAAAAAGTTATCAGAGAACATTTTTGGAAAACAGTGTTAAACCGATTTTATATTTTCCATAGAAACAGAAATTTCAAATTATCTTTTTTTTTAAGAGACATTTCGAAAAGTTCTCTGATAACTTTTTAGGCTTAGGTATTGTGCTTATACGTATGAAGTTTCATTAAAATCGGTTCAGTCATTTCGAAAAAAAGGACTTGAAAGTTTGTATGAAACGCCGTAAGGCATTAACGCTCTTAATAGCAAGTGCAAAGCCGTCGCGTCTATCTTATGTCGTGCTGCGGTTCGTCTCCGGCGTGAGTTGGTAACTACAGCAACTAGCAGGTAACGTGTGCAGATTAGTCGTGTCTGCACCGACTTAGACTTAGCTCACACTGTGGAACGCAGGGAGGCTCTAAGATGAAAATGGATGGCGGCGAAGACACAAACACTGAATCTAAGCGACATAACTGTTAAAAGAAGTTTGAATGCAGGTCGATAAAGCTCATTTTCATAAAATTGGAGCTTGATTCGTTGTTTCATAAAATCATAAAGCCGCGCCGTACTTGATTTTTATTTTGTACTACTTTTTACTTGTTACTAGTAAATATATTTCCTGTAGAACTATACATATTTAAATACATTTTGACGCTGTCTGTGTTGCACTTTTTGTAGGAAAAAGCAGAATTTTTTAATAACATGAAAATTTTTGGTTTGTGTGACACGTTCTAACGTGGTGTGTGCGTCGTCTTCCTTCCTACTATTGAGCATGAGGTCCAGCGTGTGTATGTCACATCATTTAATTCATCATTCATCATTTTTTGATTTTCATCGACGTGAAGTGTGATCATTCCATAAAGTAGGTTGGCAATTACAAACAAAGAAAAAGACGAGACAAGATCTCCATCTTGTTCTTAGTTGGTAACTAACAAATAACTGATAATAAGTAGCGTCTGCGTGTTACCTGCTCCGGTGCAACAGCGGCGGGTGGTACAACTACCAACTAAGTTTCAAATCAGATGTAACGCCGCCAAACTTCCAGTATGATAGTAGATAGAAGACAATAGTAGTTTTGGAGCAAGGAAGGTAATCATTTTTGGCGCAGTGACACTCAGTACCAGTATTATAACTGTTAAAGAAAGAAAGAATGAAAGAAAAAGTTAAATTAGACTCAACAGGACGAAACCAAAAAAAATTGTTAAATTAACAATACAACAAAATTATATAAAAAGAAACAAAAAACAAAATTTAAAAAACCCCCATCGCAACAAAGAAAAGCGCACAAACATTTGAAAAGTCAATAAAATGGCTGAGCCGGTTTTGATAAAACATGTCTAATTTTAATATACACATCATTCTCATTTGGGTTTATTTGAAATATTCGATTATTAATCACCACTTTCATCCAACATATCTAATAAATGGCTACACCGATTTTGATAAAACATATCTAAGAACCATCGCCAAGAAACTAGCTTTCAAATTAAAATAACTAGATCCATATCGGTTCACTCGTTTAAGAGCTACGGTGCCAGAGACAGACACACACACATTGTGGTCAAACTTATAACACACCTCTTTTTGCGTCGGGGGTTGAAAAGATAAAACAAATGAAATTAGTCCTGTACGAGGCCAAAGTGTGTCCTGTTACATTTTAAAAAAAAGTCCCTACGCTGGTATTCTGATAGGGCCCAAAGTGATACCCACGACTGTTAGATATTGGTGCATTAACTGTTACTAGTTACCTACAAGGTGTTTCAGCAAGCATTCGGTACACCAAATTAAGCAATCCTACGCAAAAATATTGCTGGGAAACGACTTTTTGGGGTGAAAAATCAAGTTTTTTCTCAAAACATTGTGCTGATGGATGCATTGAATAGTTAACGGGCCGTGGAGGTATTTAAAGTAAAGTTATAACTTTAAAAAATAGTATTTAAAAAAACATGTTATAAAGTTGGAACTTTGACCTCCAACAATATCTCCGTAACTGTAAGGTACGGTCCAGAACAAAAAATTGACAGCAAAATGACGGGGAGAACAAACGCCTTTCAGCTTCGTTAAGGGTCTTTTTACACCCTTTGTTATGTTTATCACGTTATTTGAATCTCTAGCATGTTTTCGGCCAGACTATTACAATTAGGGATAGCGTAAGAGATGTCAGCAACCACGTAGGAGTCCATGGGCCGATGCCTGCCAGGGCTGCGGGACTGTTCGAAAGAAATACCGCGGCCCTGGAACACAAAGAGCAAAGAAGGAACATGGATGGGTTTTAGTCAGTACAAGTCTGACACTCCCTTCCGCTCCGCCCAGAGCGGGATAGGATATATTTTATGATAGGCCCTTTTTATTTAAGAGAGTGTACTTTTATTGTCAAAATGTTTACATATAGCTGTTGCTGTGTCGTAACTCAATCAATTTTTTTTGTACATTTTACATATTATGTTAGCACTTTGGGCAGAGTGATGCAGTGTAGTAGGGACGAGGGTAGATTCATCTCAAAATTTATCAGTTAATCTCAAAAACCATCGAATCAACAAAATTTTTGGGGTCGAAGTCAAGCTGAATATCAGTTTAGTCAACGAAGTATTCCATTGTCTTCCGATATCAAGAGCTGGGTGAAGGACAATCGAGTTTTTGAGATGATTGGAATCTCGGTAAACTTCGAAGAAATAATTGGACTTATAATATTAAATTGGCGACCATTTTTTGTTAAATTTAAAAAGAATATCGTAGAAAATCTAATTTTGGAAGGCTTATCGATGATAGGCTTCATTTTGTCTTAAAATGTTGACCTACGAAAATGTTTTATTAAACTTGTCTTCGATGTTATGAGATTTCTTGAGGCAAAGCCTAGATAAATACCAAAAATTCAGATTTTTTGTCTTAAAGACGTGTAGAAGCCACCACTGACAATCGGCCATCGCTACATCATCATCTGCCTAGCCTTTTCCCAACTATGTTAGGTCGACTTTGCAGTGTAACCGGATGCAGCTGAATACCAATATTTTACATGCGACTGCCTATCTGACCTCCACAACCCAGGTAGTACTGGGTAATACGATACCCCTTGGTAAGACTGGTTGTCAGACTTTTTGGGCCACTGACTACCTGTAACGACTGTCAAAGATCTACAAACGACAGCCGGGACCAACGGCTTAATGTGCTTTCCGAGGCACGGAGGAAACTCTGTATATAATGGGTCACCCATCCACAGAACAACCTGGGCAAGGACGGCTTAACCTAAAGATCGTTCCGAGCGGCTGGTATTATTTAGCCACGAGCTCCTCCGCTACATAAAGGATATTTTTGTGAAATAAACAAGAGAAACGATGCAAGAAAACTACCGGTGATCACTTTCGTCTTTCCCATACAGTCTACCTGTACCGCTAAACGTAGAATGAAAATAAAGAGCTTAATTTAGTCATACAATACTCATAAATGACTGCCTCGTTGATCTAGTAGTCATTAGCGCTACTGCTGTGCATAAGTCCCTGACTTCGATTCCTAGGTCGGTCAAAATATTCTTGGGTTTTTTCATTAGGAATTTCTGAATAGTAGCCCGGAGCAGAGATTTATGGCTGGTTGATGACTATAGGCTCGCCCTCTATTACATGGGCGAACTATAGGCACAACTCTACCTAACTCTTAATGGAACAATACTCATATTAATTGCTCAAATTAATCACATTTCTATAACCGTATAGATGAATAAAGTTATGTTATAAGTTTTCTCATTAAATAAATTGCTTATAGTAAAGAAAAGAACCACTCACACGTATTATACTCAATATTTAAGTACGGAGTTAAGTTGGCAAGTAACTACTATTTCACAGGTGACCACTGCTAAATTAATCCAGAAGAATCACTCGAACCGAATTGCGATTAGCGTGGAATTACACCACCATAATTTTATTTTGAAAAATGCAGCGCCTGTTGCCGCTTTCATAGTTTAGCATTCAGTCGTGATGCTGCGGTCTCTCTTAGCAACTGGATGGATTGGCTGCGCTGTTAATATAGGGTGACTGGTTTAGTGACCGATACTTAAACACGTGATTGTACTCATAATATCAAACAACTTACCCAATTTTTTTTTTAACAGCTGATGGGTCACAGGGGCGCGCGTGCGAATTTCATACGACTGTTGTGTTATTGTGATAAAAGTCTGTGCTTAAAAAAAAGGCAGCGGGAAGTAGATACCCTTTGATTCGAGTAGGTGATTTTTTTTAAAAATTCAAATGTAAAAATTAAAGAATCATTTGTGACGTTACCATGAACTGAAAATTTGTCAAGTTATCTAGGGAACCTTTAATTTCCATCCATCATAACTTTATAGATACAGGATTTATGGTATTAAATGAATGGTAAATGGTATTAAATGAATGGTAATTAAATGAATGGTATTATATAATAATAATAATAATTTATTTATTTCAGACCATTGATCCATATAGTGTTAGTAAAATCTTAACCTATTGTTAGTACATAAAAAGCTTAAATTAATTGGCGACATGTACGCCAGTACGCACATGCCTAGCTGCCCAGTGCCTAATGAAAGGCCCATCAATTTTGTCCGCCAGTGTAGCCAGTATGTTGTTGGGGCTACCCCTGAATCGCTTCAGCATACTCGCACATCGCTTGCGCATAACGGCATAAAAATCATCTAATCTCGCTTCAGCGAACATGCCAGACGCGCTACAAAACCGAGGTAGCCCCAACAACACCCTCAAGGCATTGTTATACTGAACGCGCAGAGCGTTGTAAGCCTTCTGCGTATACCTTACCCACAGGCTGCACGTGTAAAACGATTGACAAAACGCTCGAAAAAGAGTCAGTTTCACCTCCATAGTACAACGTGCAAACCTGCGAGCCAGCATATTGCATCTGGCTGCCAACGCTCTGCGCTCCCTATCTAAATCTTGGTCATCCATGAGTAAGTCCGTGACAACATGACCTAGGTATTTAAACTGCGTAACGAACTCCAACGGAGTTCCTCGTAAGTTAATTGATGGAATATTAACAGGTGTATTGTTGCGCACTCTAAAAACAATTACCTTGCTCTTGGAGGCATTATACCTCAAGCCATGAGCCTCCGCGTACCTCTCACAGATGGCCAACAATTTCCTCAGACCACAGATTGATGGACTGAGCAGCACCATATCATCAGCGTAACTTATGTTGTTGATCATAGTTCCATCAACAGAGCATCCGATCTTGGTGCCGCTCAGCTCACCAATCAGCCGATCCATATACACATTAAAAAGACTCGGTGAAGTCAATCCCCCCTGCCTTACCCCACAATCTAATCCATATGACTCAGATTGAGCATCCGCCCACCTAACATAATTATTCTGATGCTTATACCAATATTTAAATAAATCTATGAAAAAAAATGAAAAAAAAAAAATAAAAAAAAAAAAAAAAAATTAAATTTAAATTAAATTTAATTTAATTTTAATTTTAATTTAATTTTAATCTTATGACTAATCTAATGCAATTGAAGGACTTTAACATAAGTGTAAGATTAACCAAATTTTGCATGCTTATATATAGGCTGAGTATGGTGAAACAACAAACAATGTAACATCTCCTGAAAACCCATATGAGATTTGAATTGGTATTTATAATTTTTCCTTTTTTGTTTTCCTGAAACTTCTGTACCTATCTACTCGGTGGTATCACGATGTGGAGTCTCATTAAGTATTTAATTTAATGGAGCTGACTGCATCGCTGGATTACGTTCGCTTGAGGTGCCCAATGTGGATGTTAATTTATGTATGTATGTATGGATGGATGTGTGTGGATATGTGTAGGTTTTCATGCTTTACGAGTAGAGAATGGGGGAGATCAGTCGGTGTTTCTAATGATGATGTACTTTTGAGTTCATCTTTAGCGATGGAGATTATTTTTTGTAATCATATTTCGAGTTTTCTTATTTGTTTGTTTGAGCGCAGTAGCGTCTAAGGTATGTTTAAGGCTGTGGAGTAAAACCTGAATAGTATTTTTGTTTTTAATTTTTAGTTACTCAGGCACGCATCGACACCAAAAAGTTGCACCCTTATACATAGATAACCTTAAAGATTTTTTTGCATGGCCGCGTTAGTAAAGAAAAAAAATGTGACAGTATCGTATATATCGTATCATAACGGTGAAAACCAAAGAGCATCAATATAATACTGAGGGAAAACCATTGAGACAGAAAAAACAAAAAAATCTTTTCATATGTCTATGGTGAAAACTAACAAAGAAACGAATCAAGACACGAATCGCTACCAAAATATTATTGTTTTCGGGGTAAATTACAAGCAAGAAATCAAAATGCAGAAAAGTCTTCGGGATTTGATTTTAACAAGATTCTTGACCAAACGTTATACACTTACATACCAGATAAATTTAAAAAGCTAGAAGAGACGAATCAAAATGTGAACGCTGGCATGCCAGAGAATGGGAACAACCAGATACTTGGGCTGGTGAGTCGACTTCGACCCGTGGTTGAGATAATTGCCTTAAGGGCATTACATTTCTCGATGACCTTGATGATTTGATCCCTGTACTGGTTTTTTTTGACTTGCCCCGCACATTTCGCAAAATTTCGGTTTTTATTTATTATTTAAAAATATTAAAATAAATAACAGAAAAAAAAGTATATCATTACGTATTTGTTGTTACAAAATTCATGCCGATCTATTCAGCCGTTACAGAGATAATTTACAATTAAGGTTGAAAAAGGACCTATTTTCTACGATTAACCAAAAAAAATTGAGAAGGTTTATTAAAATTTTAAACAATGCAATTTATTTGTGATGAACTTAACTATAACATACTTTTTTTACACGGAAAACGCACGAAGGGATTCATCAACAAATTTCTTTGAACTTACGCTGTTTTTGGGATTTGAGCCATGTAATGCCCTTAAGCGAAATGATCGTTGGATCAATAATGATAATATTTCTTGTGATTCTTGCTTGTGATTACGACAAAATGTATGCGACTGAGGATTCTAGACGTAACTTTAAAATCTTCTTCTTTTGTATCGACGTGACGGTACAGTCACGAGCACCAATATGTATACACTTTCCTAAATTTAAAAGCAATTATCGGGAGAAATAACGATTGCAACTTGGATATAGGAACTTTTTCTTTAAATGTAAGTTCCAAAATACTATGTTCATAACAACACGTAATTTTAATCAGAATAGGAGGCTCGTGACAGTACAAATATCCTATATTATTACTTACACTGTTTGGGCCCAATATGTGGCTTCGTTTATCTTCGGAATTGATAAGGGGGATGCGCCAGGGTAGCTCGGTAAATTCATTTTTTGTTTTGCAATTTGCAGGTCAGTTTCAGGCTGTATGTTAAACAAAATATGATTCGCGACCGTAACATACACGTATGTAGTAACAAAATAATAATAATTAAAATCATCAATACAACCCTCGTTCATTTAATCCCATTCAATAACTATTTCATGAAAATTCATTCATTTTTTTTTTTTTTTTTCTTTATAAAACGTTGCCCCACACTAGGATTTTCTCCTGTATCGTGGGTGCGTTTACAAACTGTTAAATGGTTGGTTGTTGGTCATGCAGGTTTTCTCATGATGTTTTCCTTCACCGTTTTGAGGAGCTCGTGGCTTAACTAGGTTGGTCCGTAAATTTGTGACCTATTACATACCGAGTTTCCTCCATGCCTCGGAAAGCTCGTTAAGCCGTTGGCCTGGCGGTCATTTCTAGATCTTTGACAGTTGTTATAGTCAGTGGCCCAAAGTCTGACAACCAGTCTTACCAAGGAGAATCGTATTACCCGGTACTATCTGGGTTGTGGAGGTCAGATAGGCAGTCGTTCCATGTAAAATACTGGTATTCACTTGTATCCGTGTGGTGATTTAATGAATTATATAAAGTAATGCGCCTGCATGCATGGGTTCGTACCCGCGACCTAGAATTCGTAAGTCATGGCCATGGGCCACTGCTCCATCTATTACTTATTAAAGTATGGCGTACTATTTTCAATTACAGTGGGTAGAAAAAAGCTACAAACGATGACAACCACAAGCCTGTATTATTTTTCTTCTGAAGACCATTCTACTCTTTTTCACTTCTCTCCATCTAGTAGTTACTAGGGAATCAGAATAAAGTATCCATGAAGTAGAGCAGTAAGTATCTCCGGAACTTTGCACCTCGGACTATTCGTCAAGCTTTTACTAGAGATTTCAGAAAACCGACTTACCTTTTTTTTTTCTTTTTTTTTTTTAGGATGGGAAATCATCAAATGACACCCCCGCGAGTGTCAGACTTGTACTGACTAAAACCCATCCATGTTCCTTCTTTGCCCTTTATGTTCCAGGGCCGCGGTATCTCTTTCGAACAGTCCCGCAGCCCTGGCAGGCATCGCCCGTGCGGACCCCTACGTGGTTGCTGACATCTCTTTGAGGCGCGCGTGGAACACGAACGCGCCGTCGACACGGCCTGTCGTCATAAGACGGCCGGACGGTGAGCTAGCCCATAACTCGCCGTCCACAGGCCCGCGCCTACGGTGGCCGGGGGCCACCACGTGACCCCCGACGCCCAAGGCGTCTCCCGCGGCGGCTGGGACGTGAGGCTCTTTCCCTCTCACGTTCCGCCACCTCCTTCACTAGCATGACTGCTTCGCAGAAGGAGGTGACGGCTTCCCATTCCCTCTCGCTCCGGACCATGGCTTGAACCAGGGCCAGGCGCGAGAGATCGCCGCCGCCAATAAACCGACTTACCTACGGCACTTGGTGAATCTCTTGAAAATATGGCGCAAAGTTTTACACCTTGCCCCAGAAATAAAACTTTTTGAATGAAAATCTTGAAACCTTAAACTACTTGTAAAGTTTACTACTTGGATGTTTTTATTTTATTGCGTTTTTGTAATTGTGGTTATAATGAATAGCGGTTCCTTTTATCATTTTGTTAGTTCGTGAAGCAAAGTTCAATTTTATAATTAAATCTTGGGCCATATGATTGGGATTTAGCTTCCCCGAAAAGTATAGGTTTAAGGTGAACTCTGCCTGCCAGGCCTGCGGGACTGTTCGAAAGAGATACCGCGGCCCTGGAACACAAAGGGCAAAGAATGAACATGGATGGGTTTTAGTCTGACACTCCCTTCCACTCCGCCTAGAGCGGGAGGGGTCATTTGATGATAGCCCATCCTTAGAAAAAAGGTGAACTCTAATATCCTAAAAGCCCGTCTAGTTAAAACGAAACCGTTTTAAGCCTTATTTGTATAATTATTTACGTCTGTCCCGCTGGGCAAAGAAATCCTTGTCTTCGGTGGTCATGCTACGGGGGTTGGTCGTCTCGCTAACTCGTTTACTTGTTTTATCGTATTGTGTACCATCAGTGATTTTAGCATGCCTGAGAGATATTGCTCGACGGCATGTAAAGCCAAGTCAGAGGCGGCATAAAAACTTTGACACCAGCCCCCGTAGCATGACCACCGTAGACAAGGATTTCTTTGACGGAAGAATCGACAAAATGACAGATAGCGTCGACACAATGACAGATTTCTTTGCACTATCACTAAGAACTCCTTGTCTACGGTGTTCATGCTACGGGGGCAGGTTAGGCAGTAACCACACGAAAAAGAAAAGAAGAAGTGGTTTCGATGTGATCTTTTATCTATAAACTACTTATTTTATTACTTATTTGTTTACAGTGCCAGCAATTCAATTCTTCCTGAAAAAAGACATTTTCTACTAAGTAATGCGTGTGCTATGGGTGTAGTTATTATGCTGGGATCGGGTAAGCCATGACATTGACATATTGCAAGCGACAGCGAGAATACGGTACTAGACGTTGAGAATTTCATTTCCAGACACTGGAAAAATAGTTGGAAATATTTTATCAGCGGTGAAAGAAAACATCGAGAGGAAGCTGGTGTCCTAGAACCAAAAATTCGAAGACATGTGACATCTACCAACCCACACTGGGCCCGCGTGGTGGATTACAGCCCAGTCCCTTTCATAGCGAGGAGGCCTGTGTCCCAGCAGTGGGAATATTAGAGGTCTATGCTTAAGTGTAGATCATAATTATTATATTTTTTTAAGCTGGCCCTTTCCAACAGCATGATGTACAGAATGATTGGTTGACGGCGGTACATAAACTAAGTAACTCTACACAAAAATGATTGCAAGGAAACGACTTTTTGTCTTCTTTTTTGAGTCAAAAATCACGGTTTATCGTAGAACTTAATGTAAGGCACTCAAAACATTGTGCTGATGCATTGAATAGTACAGGGATCATGGAGTGGAGGTATTTAAAGTAAAGTAATAGTATTTAAAAAAAACTTGTGAAAGTTTTGGAAGTTTGACCTCCAATATCTCTGTAACCAGAAGGATTCCGAAGTGTCAAAACAAAAAAAAAAAAGGATGACTATGATGGGGAGAAGAATTGCCTTTTGGCTTCATGAAGGGTCTTTTTACATCCATCATAGAATAACACTATTGGATCTGTTAAATTATAGGGTAAACGGGTATTAGGAGTTGAACCACTGCGTAAAATCTAAAAACAAAACTACCAGTATGATTGTCGATGTTATCATCCCGCATGACGAGAACCTCGTGAAAGCTGAGAAAGAGAAACAAATAAAATATCTCGAATTTGCACACGAGGTTGTCGACATGTGGAATGTGAACTCGGCTATCATTGTGCCGATCGTCGTGACGGCTTTATAGCAAAGAACCTCGACGACCATCTTTCGAGGCTCTGCTTAGGCGGTTGGATCAAGGGCCTGATTCAGAAGACAGTACTCCTCGATACGGCTCGCATTGTGAGGAGGTTCCTGTCTCTGGAGCCCTAACCACCGGTAGCTTGGACCCTGCTCCCGATACCGGCGGACCACTATTTTTTATATTTTTGAATGTTTTATTTAAAAAAATATTTAAAAATATGTAAAATAAGTATATAAAATGAATAAAGGAATAACAAATATGAAATGCAATAAAATATAGTTAAAGCAAACTTTATCCAACTGATATTTTGTAGCGAAGTCCCCTGGAAGGTGCATTGGCTATTTTAATTTCGCTAAAATATTAGGGTAGCGACGCCAACCCCGCAAACCCGAGCTGCGAGTTTTGCGATTCAGCAAAACGTGCCGCTTACAGCGGACTACGGCTGGCTGCTTGTGTCTGCATTTACATTACCTACACTCTGCCAAGCCTTCCTATATTTTAAATTTTATATAAATATTATGCAGAATATTAATATTCAAAAGTTTCGTTAATAGTAGTTCGACATCTGGATTTTTGTTTAGTTGATGGCATTAGGGTCGGCCTATATTAATATGGGTTTACTATATGCTCTTAAATAACGACTTTCTGGAGCCCTGACACGACCAGAAGGCGTCGCGGCAGACCTCGTAGAAGTTGGCGGGACGAGCTGGACAACACAAACGACCAGTGATCCACATTAACCCTGGATCGTAGCAACTGAAAGTCATGGGGAGAGGCATTTCCCCAGCAGTGGGATGACGCAGGATAGCAGTATCAGTATCAGTAAATGCTCTTAAATCTTTCTGAATCCTCTTTAATCGGTCTTAATCTTTAACTGTCGGATAACAGGCGTGATGTTAGAAAAGTTTTTTTTTTGTTAAGACACAATTTAATGGCTTTTTAATTTATATAATGTCCAACTGTCTGTAGTATCGTAGCTCCTAAACAGTTTAAATGTTTTTTTTTGTTTGGATATTTTGCTGGGTCCGATTCCCGGGTCGGGCAAAGCGTTATTGGATTTTTCCATCAAGAGGTTCTCAGTAGCAGCCACGGAGTCTGTATCTGTGCCCGGATGATGACAATAGGCTCGCCCCCTATTACATGGGACTTTAACATAACTGGCGAAATGTGGGTGTACTATTAGGTACACCTCTGCCTAACCCTTCGGGCATTACCGGCGTGATGTTATGTTATGTCTCAAATTAATTTTTATGGTAAAAAAGTGCTGATCATCAGCCTTATTATAAAATATAAATGAAGTTTGATTTTAATTTTGAATTAATCTCTTTACTCTTTTCCTTGTTTTAATGGTACACTTCATCGGTAATGTATGGGTATTTACTTACTACAATTTTAAGTACGTACAACCGATTCTGGTAACCTCTGGTCCATAAATTATTCTGTGTGTGTCGGATCCGGTCATTAGTACGAACATAAAAAAATCGCAAGTGCGCTGGTGGTGACTTCACGCGACCTACTTACAAGTCTACCCACACCACAGCGTGGCTTCCACAGAGCCCTGATGTTGCAGCCCGAGGCGAGGACGACAGTCAATGTCTGATCGCGGCGGAGTTGAGACGTCCTGGAACTGTACCCGATTTATAGTGCCCCGTGATATTGTGTTAAGTTGTTATTTCAAATAATTTATTAGTTTAATAGAAACAGTGTATCGCACCCAATGTATTTTCAAAGCACGAAACTCATCGTCTGCCCACATGATGTACGAGCCTAACGGAATTAATCCTGACATATCCAATATGTAATTGTATGTAGGTATTAAATTAGTTAATAAAGATGATTTCTCAGTTGACTCACTGCTGTATTATTGTAAGTTTGATTTGCAGTGTAAAATCTAGGAACGAGAAAAGTAGATAAGTCTTTTTATTAAGTTCGGCGACTTTTAATTAGGTACAGTTCTGTTCAGTCTTCAGCTTGATTCATTAAACTTTAGAAAGAGTCTGTCACATAGGTATATGTGTCAGAGATTATGCTTTAAGTTAACAAGAGGATAGGCTTGACAAACATATTCCCCTGTTAAAATAAAGCATTGGTTTTTCCTGTATATAATCTACTAGCGACCCGCCCCGGCTTTACACGGGTGCAATATAGATACTAATGCATGTAAATTTACCTTCCTGTTGAATCACTCTTTTTTATTGCTGAAAACTGCATTAAAATTGAGTTGCGTAGTTTAAAAGATGTAAGCGTACAAACAGCGGGAGAGACTTTGTTTTATACTATTGTTAGGAAAAAATAGGTTTTATTTAGTATTAGGAAGAAATGAGGTTTTACGTGGCACATGTTAGTTCTATGGGCAGGAGTGGCAACTTAAAAATAGTCTCTGGTCGCGAGCGACTCTTGTTGGGAATATCGCTCAAAGGGCTGTAAGATTTATATTTTCCTATTTTGTGAACTTAATCGCTATTTCTGTACACAATTACGTGTTAATTGAATTCGTTATGATTTGTGGCGGTTTACGTTGGTTTCAGTGATTGATATTTTGTTCCAAGTTAGAATAAACGGTTGTATTCATTATTTTGTGAACCTCGTTGTCTTTTTTTTAAACATCATCGCTTCTGTTAGCTAAAACTATGTAAAGATATCCATCCCTACCATTAAAGCTAAAATTATTTAAAAAAAAAGAAATTTATTTTTATAAAGTTCGTCTTCTTTGACATGAGCAAAGCGTTCGACTTTGTCAACCACGAACTGCTGCTAAAAAAATGCAATAACTACGGAATCAGAGGGATAGTTATTGACTGGATTACTAGCTACTTATCTAACCGTCAACAAAGAGTAGAAATAAGCTCAATGAACCAAAATAACGAGTCCACATCATTCAGTTCTGATTATAGTCAAACTAAATCAGGTGTACCACAGAGAAGCATACTGGGCCCATTACTTTTCCTTATTGTATATATATCAATGATTTGCCCACTGCTTTACAACAACAATGCATACTTTTTGCTGACGATATTTCTGTAATCGTTATTAATGATAATAAATCAGACTTAAATCACGAAAAAAACCTTAATACAATAGTAAATCAAGTTTTAAAATGGCTAGAAAATAATTATCTCTGTGCAAACTTTAGTCAAACCAAGTACATCAAATTTCAAAATTACAACTCAAAACCAAAAACATTCAAAGTTAATTGTCAGGGACAACAAATTAGCGAAGTTAGTGAATATAAATTTCTTGGACTCATTCCTGATCAGCATTGTAACTGGAAATTACATATAGAACACGTGTGCAAGAAACTCAATCAATTTGTGTTTCTCTTAAACGTTTAAGACGTACCGCTAGTGAAGCAGTCGCCCTTATTGCTTACCACGGGTATGTATCCTCTGTACTCAGGTATGGCCTCCTACTCTGGGGGAACTCCACAAATGTAATTGAAGCATTTGTTATTAAAAAAAAATGCCTATGAGCAATTCGTGGTATCAGCCCATTAACATCCTGTAGACCACTGTTTAAAAAATTAAAACTATTAACCTTAACAGGTCTTTTCATAATGCAGGCTGGTATTTTTGTGAAGGAACAATCCAATTTTTTTATAGCATGTGACCTGCATTCGAAATACACTCGTCGAGATCCCACAACATTGCGAATACCTTATCATCAAAGCACATTATGCCAAAAAATAGTTTAATCACTGCAATAAAAAAATTTAACAACATACCAAAAGAATTAAGAGAACTCCCTTTAAAATATTTTAAATTTATATTACATTTAAATGGCTTGTTGAAAATTGTTTTTATAGTGTAAAAGAATTTCTTGATAAAAAAGTATCCGATAGATATGGCTTCTGAGTTCTTTAAGTTAATTTATTTTTAATTTTTTTCTTTCATTAAAAGTGTAAAATAACATTTAACATTAAATAATAATTAATTTAACATTTAACATTTCGAATAGATACGAATCCTGAATTGTAAGTGTTATTTTTATTTCCTAGACATATAATAATATTAATGTTTACACTAATTGTTGTTGTAATAAAATTGTATGTTTAGGATGTTCTAATATTTGTATGCCATTTTGTGGCAAAACATGTAAGTTCACAAACCTATTTATAAGACCTTTATGTACCATGTTTTTACACAAATAAAATTATTCTTATTCTTATTCTATTAAATGGAATATGCTCGAATATTTTAGTGTTTTATCTGCGCTGACCATAGAGCAGAAATGTTTGGAAGGGCTAAACAAACTGACATTCTGTATTAGGGATAATGATACGGGAGGGGTTTCCATCGGCGTCGGGTCGACGCTGAAGTACGTGGGACTCGTCCTCGACAGCCGGTGGAACTTCGTGGAGCATTTCCGACGTTGGCCCCCAAACTGGAACGGACCGGGGCTGCCTTCAAGCGGCTCCTGCCCAACCTGGGGGGTCCAAACGCCTCCTGCCGGAGGCTCTACGCGGGGGTTGTGCGGTCCATGGCCCTTTACGGGGCCCCGGTGTGGGTGCGTTCTCTGAGGCGGCAAGCCGCCCGCTACCTGAACGCGCCCCAAAAGGGGATAGCCCTAAGGCTAGTCAGGGGGTACCGCACGATCTCCGGTGAGGCGGCGAGCCTCCTTGCCGGATTGCCGCCATGGGTTCTGGAGGCGATAGTCCTCGCGCGCCTTCACGAATGGCGCGCGGAGGCACTACGTCGGGGGGAAACTCCGCTGCCGCGGCAAATCGCCGCTCAGCGGACAGACCCCCGGCGCGATCTCATGGTGACATGGAGAGAGCGACTGGCGCAACCCCGTGCAGGGCACGCCACCATAGTGGCGATAAGTCCCCTCTTTGAGGAGTGGCTAGAGAGGCGCCACGGCGCCTTCACCTTCCGCCTGACGCAGGTCCTCACCGGACACGGTTGTTTCGGGAGGTTCCTGCACCGAATCGGGCGGGAGGAAACGCCCGGGTGTTTCCATTGTGAGGATCGTCCGGAGGACACGGTGCATCACACTGTGGAGGCCTGCCCTGCTTGGGCGGAGCAGCACCGTGTCCTCGTAGAGGCGATTGGCGGCGGCGACCTCTCGCGCCCGGCCCTGGTTCAAGCCATGGTCCGGAGCGAGAGGGAATGGGTAGCCGTCACCTCCTTCTGCGAAGCAGTCATGCTAGTGAAGGAGGTGGCGGAACGTGAGAGGGAAAGAGCCTCACGACCCAGCCGCCGCGGGAGACGCCCTGGGCGTCGGGGGTCACGTGGTGGCCCCCGGCCACCGTAGGCGCGGGCCTGTGGACGGCGAGTTTTGGGCTAGCTCGCCGTCCGGCTGTCTTATGACGACAGGCCGTGTCGACGGCGCGTTCGTGTTCCACGCGCGCCTCAAAGAGATGTCAGCAACCACGTAGGGGTCCGCACGGGCCGATGCCTGCCAGGGCTGCGGGACTGTTCGAAAGAGATACCGCGGCCCTGGAACACAAAGGGCAAAGAAGGAACATGGATGGGTTTTAGTCAGTACAAGTCTGACACTCCCTTCCGCTCCGCCCAGAGCGGGGGGGGGTCATTTGATGATTTCCCACCCTAAAAAAAAAAAAAACCGATAATTATCAAAGTAAATAATTATCTTGAACACTGCGTTATGAACTGTTGACACTTTCCTTAGCTCTCTGTACATACATACCTTTTCTTTTTTTTTTATTTCGTGGGGAAACCTTCAAAAGGCGACCGGTCTTTGGGGATAAAACCGGGGAGTGTGGGATTTTTACCGCACTAAAACCACCTCGATAGTCATCATCCGCACATGAGAGTAGACACCGTTTCCTCTTAAAAGACCTTTCCGGAGCCCCCTCTGTGCAACGCCTGTTAAGGCACGTCCCTGGGGCGACTATACAGAGATCTCCCCTGAGCCTTGCTGTGCTGGTGTGCACGGCAGCACGTGACCACTGTGCTGCCCGTCATCTCCGAGGCCACTCGGTGAGTGCACAGAGTCTTCACTGAACGCCCGTGACCCCAATGACGCTCCAGCTATAGATAATGCAGGCGGGGTTTCAGCGTGTTAAGTGTCGAGGCCGTTGCCTCCCCGGCGACTTCTTCTCCTATCGGCTCTCTCACGATCCCGCTCGGCAGCCTCCTTTTGGACCATCACGGTTTCCCACAACGAGGTCACCTCCCTCCAGCATGTACTTACATACCTACTTTTAAATTAACTGTTTAGCAACACCGCACCGGACGTTTCAATAAATAATTTTCTCTGGCACCCTTGGTTTTAATTATGTAAGGTCGCTAGGGGTCCTTTATTAAATGGATCCCCTGTATTTACAGATGTAGTGATTAGTTTGTACTGCTGCCGGCTGAAAAATCAATGGGGTTTAAGATGAGGTTTGTGGGTCTGCATAGCTATTCCGAAACGCTTCGATTTGATTTCGATTCGGAAAGTCGTATGTCTATCTCGCTCCCTTTCATGATGCCAAAAAAAGATAGACAACTTGTCGAATCGAAATCGAATCGAAGGGTTTCGGAATAGGTATGTTGATTCGTTTTTGGGATGTTAGGCTCGAGTTTGGAATTATAAGTAATTTGTAATTTTAATTAAAGCAGATTTGGTAACTGAAATTGAACTGGGCAGGATATGGGGTAAGAGGAAATGATAAATGGAGCAAAACCATGATGACATGGTATCTGAGAGTTAGAGAGTTATTTTTTTTTATTATTTTAGTCTATCTGTTCATACACGAAATATTTTAAGAGTAACTTCTATAAGTCGAAAAGTCACCATAGCAACGAAAAAAAAAAATATCGGAGTGTTTGTTTTTTTTAGGAAATTATTATAATTTAAAAATTTTTTGAGACTTTTTGCATAAAACCTCTACTCTCATATTCTAACATGACAGTAGGTAACTACGACGTAGTAAGTTAGCGTAATGGATGTTCAAAAATAAGGAGCTAGTATTTATTTTGTGGGTCAAGTAATATTAAATTATTTATTTTTTATAAAAATAATACTCAGATAATAAAAAGATATCCCTTGAAATGGGTTCGTAATAGCCGTTAGATGATTCCCTGAAAATATTTCGTGTATGAATAGTTAGACCTTATATATAATATTTTTTTTTTAAGGGGGAAGCGAAAGGAAAAAAAAATAGATTTAAAACAAAAAAAAAATACATATATCTTTTTTTTTTTCCCTTTCGGTTCCCCCTTAAAACACAACAAGGAAAAACTCGCTAGCGTAATTAACAGCCTCTTAAACTAAGTACTTGGAATTAGTATATCGCAGAACCCTCATTGTTGATGTCGTTTCAACCTTACCTTACTTAGTGAGACGATTTGGGATTACAAATGGTACCTTTGTGTGCTTTCCTACAATTTGCGATCTTGAAAATGAATATCATTTTGATGTCTTCTTTTCTTTTGCTTGTGTATTTTGATCTAGCTAGGCTTTTCTCAACTATGTTGGGGTCAGCTTCTCTCAAAAAACTGAATATCGGAATTTTATATGTAGCACTGACTATCTGATCTCCACAACTCAATTACTGGATAACACAATACTCCTTGGTAAGACTGGTTCAGACTCCCGCGCTTTTGAATACCCGTTGGTAACAACTGTCAAAGATCTACAAATGAAAGCCTGTACCAACGGATTAACGCGTTTTCCGAGGCACGGCGGGGTTATACAGGGTGTAAACGAACCCTTCACGAAGCCGTCAACCAGGCATTCTGTACATCAAACTAAGTAACTCTACACAAAAATTATTGCTGGGAAACGACTCAATGTAATGCATTCACAACATTGTGCTAATGGATGGATTGAATACTACGGGGTTCGTGAGGTATTTAAAATAAAGTTACAACATTAAAAAGTTATTTAAAAAAAAAAAACTTGTGTAAAAGTTGGAACTTTGACCCCTAAAAACTCCGTAATTAGAATATTCCCAGGTATGGTCTAGAACAAAAAAAATGATCGCAATCACGGGGAGAACAAGTGCCTTTCGGCTTCGTTAAAGGTATTTTTACACCCATTAGAAGTCCATCCACGGATCGACCTCGGCAAGCGTTGCTTATCTTTTGAGCGGCTGTTCTTACTTAGCCACTAGCCCCTTAATTAAACTTCCCACCAATCCTTTTAAAGTTGCGCAAAACAAATCAACTACATCGAACGAATGCCCAGGTGTAACCGGTATAAAAAAAACAGTTCAAAAGAACAAATTCGATTCTATTTTCGTTTCCAGTACCTCTGTGTAAGCAAAGCAAGCAACAATGCCAGTTATTCGGGCTACAGTCGAGCCACATCTGGTTCCATTCCTGAAAGGCCGGGCCTTCGCAATGGTAAACATTTTGATGGCTCGATCACTGTTTCGCGTTGTGAATCTTTGGTTAAAGTATGTTGTTGGTTGAAAATGGTAGAAATGAGTATTGCTTTTTCGTTTATTTATTCAAAATCTGTATAAGAATAACATGTAGAAAGTCTGCCGAACTGCAAAACAGTTTGTCGGAAGTGGTTCTCGTTTCACAATAATGGGTGTAAAAATACCCTTAACAAAGCAGAAGGGTACTAGTTCTCCTCGTCATTACAATTTTTTTTTTGTTCTAGCCCTTAATTCGATTATGTTCCCTGTGATAAACATTCACAAAAAAATTATATTGTGCGACTATTATCTACTATTTTTAAAGTATATTTATTGGTATAAAACATAATTCTACTAGTGTCAACATAATTCATATGTCAAGACAAGATGTTAGAGAGGCGCGGGCACTCTACTCTTCGCAAGGTAAATGTTTTTATTTTACATTTTTTACGTTACTAAACTAACTTTTTTCTGGTTTTTTTTTTGCAGGCAAACTTGTTTGTTCATCACAGTGAATACTGCCAAATACTGGAACAAGTATTGTCAATTTGATATGTTCATAAACATTGCCAAATTAGGTATAATTTTATTTACCAATAATATGCTTCGATGTACGTGCTGGTGTAAGTGGAATGATTTATGATTTAATTTTATATATGCAAGAGAAGATATCTTCACATAAGTTTACTGAGCAAGAATCTTCACTTGGGTTTGGAGCACAAATAGTTATAGCCTTGACTCAGACTATACAAAAGGGGTGTGTAATGTATGATATAATAACAAATGCTCTAATTTCACTTGAAATAACGTTCATATAATATAATTTTCATATGCTATAAAATCATATAACCTAATTTCATATGACCTAATGTTTCATATGATATAATTTTCATTTAATATAAAACATTTAGTATAACGTTCATTTTATATAATTTTCAATATGTATAATATTCTTTTAATATAACATTCATTTGACCTAATGTTCTTTTGACCTAATTTTCATGTTTAATGGTCACAGTTCTAACCTAACTCAAATGGCACCTAACCAAATCTTAAAATATTCAATGCATGGTCGAGGGTGGGCTTGGTCGACGGAGCCCCGCTTCGCGGGGCTCCTACTTCTGGATGGTTTATAAAAAAATATATAATGTCCGAGTCGGGGTGCCCTAAAGTCCAGATTGCATCCAATTTCTACTGGTTACAATAGTTGAGGGTGGTAGGTGTATAGGGTATAAAGCGAAGAAAAAAAAAACAGTACAATATTTTTTTAATCATAACACAGCATCACATAAATATTACATCTTATTTCAGTTTTCAAATTATATTAAAAGTTATTAGACATTATGAATATTATAGTAAATGAATAATATACTACATGAATATTATGTCAAATGTGCATTATAGGAAATGTTTATTATATCATAAGAAATTAGATAAAATGAAATTATATCAACAATTCATTATCTCAACTGATCGTTATATTAAACAAAAGTATATTAACTGAAATTAGGTCAAGTGAACGTTAGATTTTTTGTTATTATATCAACCGTTACACACCCATACAAAAGACACCAGCAACTATATTTTGAGATAATTTCTTCTCATCGCCAGATCTTTTTTTACATATTGAAGGAAAATTATGGTGTTTTTGGTCTTGGTACGATTTGTAGCAACAGGATTAGAGAAGCTGAAAAGTTTTTACCGGATGAAAAGTCGATGAAGAAAAAACAGAGGGTTGCGTTTTCACAAGTTGTTTGTGATGCAAACAAATTAGTTATTGTACGCTGGAAAGATAATAAACCTGAAACTCTTACAAGCTCATTTGTTGAATTTGAACCAATACAAAAAATAAAAAGGTATTTTAAAGAGCAGAAACAAAAAATAGAAGTTGATTGTCCGCAAATTGTTCACGTGTACAATAAACATATGGGGGTTTGAACTGGCTGATATGTTGTTGTAACACATCTATACCTCAAGAAAAATGCAAGAATGTAAAATTATAAACCCAAGTGGGCCTGGCTGGATAGCCAGGCCCACAAGCCCCATGAGATTCGATAAAACAGGACATTATCCCAGCACAAAAGAAGACATGGGGCGATGCATGTTTTGATAAAAAAAATCCTAAAAATACATAATATATTGTATAAAATGAGATGACTTTGCTTTGTTACGGAAAAAAATCCTCGGAATTATTTTTTACATTTCCAATGTAAATAATTTGATTTATTGATATACATAGTGTTTTTATTTTACCTGTTTAAATTACACTAATTTGACAATGTTTACCACAGTGAACATTACAAATTACTTGTTGTTCTCAATGTATTTCGCAGTGTTCACCGTGATGAACATTGATTTCCTGAAAACCTGTAAATAAAATATTTTTTTGTCTATTTTTCCTAAGTTGTATCCCCATACAACTTAGGAAAAATAGACAAATAAAATAAAACAACTCGGATCTCTGCCAAATTAAGGGCTAGACCATACATGTTTCACATATAGCCTGAAACTGACCTGCAAATTGCAAAAAAACCCAAGAAAATTTTAATTTACGCTATCATACTACAACACAATTTTCATTCCTCCACTTTTCTTCACCCTTTCGCTCCTCTGTCGTTCCGGAAAGGCCCCTTAAGAGCCCCGTTGAGCAAAGTCTGCGGCACGTCCCAACCGCTTGTTCTGCGTCTACATAAACGAATTGGAGTAATTTACTCTGCTGGTATTTGTACGGGACCCCTACTAGTGGGGAATAGTGGAAAATGTAGAGGAACAAGAATTTTCTTGTAGCCTTGTATTACTTCATTTTAATGACCTTCATGAAAGAGGACTTTTCTCCGAAAGGTATCGTATACCGACGATTCCGAGGACGCGACACCACGCAGCAAAACACGACGCCGTCAACGATACGTTATAGTTATAGTTAAATAAGGATTTTTTATATGTATTTGTTTATTATTGCATAAGATTATTTTGTGTATTTTTATCTATGGGCCTCAGTTGCCTGACAATAAAATGATTGATTGAATGCAGATAGATTTCAGTTTTTTTTAATTTAAACTTGGAAATAAGTAGAATGTCAAATCCATAGCATTGTTAGCACGGTTTCCCTGTCTGAACTACGTACTAATGTACGTAAGTAACAATTTTCTGATTTAGAACTGAAGTATTGAAGCAAAGACCAATCAAAATTAGTTTGACTATTTTATACGATAATCGTGGTAATTAAATCATGATCTCTACCCACGATCCAACCACGATGACAAACATGCCTGCAGAAACTTATATCTTTTTTCATGGGGAAGGATATTAAAAAGAAAGAAAACATGTTTATTTGGCACATGTACACACAACATAATATACACAAAAAACTATATAGATAAGAATTGTGTCTCACGGCTGCGCCAGATAGGCCTAACAGGCTACTACAGAGCGTCATCTGCTAAGATCCTAAACTATGTAAACCTTTTGCTTCGTCAATGTTCATATCTGGTCATACACTGGCTGGTGCGCGTTTTACTGTTTTAATAAAAGTTTTTCAAACATAATATTTCAAAGCACTGTCTTGGAAATATATTTTCTAACTGGCAACTCATGATACTATCCACGTTTAGAAGGTAAGTGCTATGAATAGCGCAGGATGAAAGCTAGCGCACACGGAGGCGAGAGAGTGAGACCATCATTACGGAACTAGAATTGACATACTGTGCACACTGTGGTTAGACGAGCGTAGAGCTGGATTAAATAGAGGCGGTAGATTGAAAAGTTTCACCCTGCATTTTATAGCATATGATAGCCTAGTGATGTGAGCTCGTGGCTAAATAATAAGCCGCTCGGATCGATCTTTAGGTTAAGCCGTGACCACCCATTACATACCGAGTTTCCTCCGTGCCTCGGAAACCACGTTAAGCCGTTGGTCCCGGCTGTCATTTGTAGATCTTTGACAGTCGTTACAGGTAGTCAGTGGCCCAAAAAGTCTGACAACCAGTCTTACCAAGGGGTATCGTATTACCCAGTACTAACTGGGTTGTGGAGGTCAGATAGGCGTCGCTCCATGTAAAATACTGGTATTCAGCTGCATCCGGTTAGACTGGAAGCCGATCATAACTTAGTTGGGAAAAGGCTAGGCAGATGAAGAGCATAGTGATGTGACCGTCGGACTGCCAAGTCATAGGTCTCGAGTTCAAATCCAAGGCACACCTCTGATTTCCGGATTCATGTGCATATTGCGTAATTTATCACTTGCTTCGGTGAAGGAAAACATCGTGAGGAAACCAGCATGCCTGAGAGATGTTTCTTGACGGCATTTAAAGCCAAGTCAGAGGTCCATGGGCGGCATAAAAACTGACACCAGGTTAGGCACCAACCATATGATAAAGAAGAAACCTCTGCATTCTTTATCGACTTGCATCAGCCTGGTGTTTGAAACTTGGTGTTGTGACACCGATCTCTTCCCGGACATGTCAGATTCCCATAGGACTATCGAAGAAAACGAACAGAGCCTGCATCTGTATTAGCGAACACTCTTGTGCACTATAATACCTGTTGGTTGGCTGCTGTGACTGAAATTCGGAGGAATTTCTCAGTGGTAGCCTGGATATGAGCCTGGTTGGTGGCAATAGGCTTGCCCCCTGTTAAATTGAACTTTAACATAAATGGTGTACTAAATATTAGGTACACCTCTGCCTAAACCTCGGGGTTGTGCCTATTAGCCTCGTTTTGTTCTGTCTCTTACTGATATGGAGGGAAGTGGAAATTATGTTTTTCTTAGGCAGTATAGCGGCATCATCAGCTTTGCTTCTTCTTCAACCTGGTGAAAGCAAAGCGCGGAAAAAAAGCAAATAAAATCATAGTTTCCTAATAATTCCAGACAAAAATACTTTCCGCTCTCTTCGAAAGTCTATTGAAAAACGTCGTTTGATACGCGTGGGGATTTGTTACTGCGGTTCTTCGCTCCATAACACCTCGCCTGCAGCTCGGGTGTTAATTCCGCCTCGAATGCAATAACAAAGTTTCCCCACTTATATCAAAATGGCTCTGTCTCTGGGGCTTTGTCGAACTTCATTGTCTCGCCGTTTTTCTGGTGGTCACCACTTTTAGGAGTTGCAGTGGTTTGGGAATAGTGTGGTGGGCTTGTTAACTCCGTGGATTGCAGGCGTGATATTATGTTATGTTACCTAAATTTGGTTGAAGGGTTATATGTTTAATTTTGTTCCGTTCCCAAAGATTTTAACGTTTTGTAATATTTTTGGACCCTCTAAATATTCCCAACCCTACATCCGTAGTCACAGGTATGTTTGCAAAGCAAGCAGCTCGTTATTGAATTACGCGCAGCCCTAACGCCGAGTGTCACATTATTCTTACAGCTGTGGTGGGTATATGTATAGCTTGAGTATGGCATGTATAACGAGGCTTCGTCTATGTGAGATCGACGTGGCGTGTGAGTACAAGCTCAAGTAGTTATTTTTTAGACTTGTGGGGGTATGGAGATCAGAGTATAAAGTTCTTTATCCGCCATAGAAAAGGGAGGATCCCCCGACCAGACGGGTGTTATGTCTGGTGGGCTACTGCCCGACAGTTGTTGTCGGGTTCTCCTATATAGTCTTAAGTCGCGGATAACTTTACTTGCACGATGTAGAATTTAGGCGTATTTCGCAGTTTAGTTCATCGTCTGTGTCATAGATGGCGCTGTAGTACATTTTTGTTCTATGTTGCTGTAGTACTCTTTTGTAGTGTCGCTACAGATTTATAATACGGTCGATTGAGTGTGGCTTTTCCAGTTTTTAATAAATAAATTGGTTGATAAAAAATGTACTAACGGAAGTTTTCATTAAAAAGAAAGAAAGTGCACTTATACAGTGTGTAAACGGACCCTACCTACATCAAACTAAGTAACATAACGCATAAATTATTGCTGGGAAACGAAATTTTTTTTTTTTGGGTTTGATAATCACGTTTTACGGTAGTATTCAATGTAACGCACTCAAAATATTACGCTGATGCATGGATTGAATAGTACGGGGGTCGTGGAGGTGTTTAAAGTAAAATCTAACATTAAAAACATGTATTTAAAATAAAAACTTCTGAAATCTTGGAACTTTGACCTCCAATATCTCCGTAACTAGAAGGTTGGTACAGTCTAGAACAAAAAATATCGTAATGATGGGGAGACCAAGTGCCTTTCCGCTTTTTTAAGGTTCTTGTTACACATTTTAGATAAAATGAACGCACAACTCAGCGCTTAGAGTTTAAATTCCAACAGTACTATATGATTGCCACGCTATTTTGCAGTGGAATTGTCTGAACCAGGTTGATGGTAGTTAGCTCGTTATCTGACGAAAACGGTTGTGTTTTTAACATCTTTCTACCCCTTCTGGAAGCTTGATGATGTAATCATTTAATTGACAATATTTATACACGTGCTGCAATGTCGTCACCTACCAAGTTCATTACGACTAGCGCCTTAAATACGATTGAATATACATATATTAAAAGTAATAGATATAGTATAACATTAATTTAATCCATTACGTATGTACTTACGTAGAAAGGTTACCTAATCTGAATTAATAGACGTTAATTTTAATTTAAAAATTTATATCACTCCTGTAATCCCCAAAGTGTTAGGCAGAGGTGTACCTAATAGTACACCCACCTTTCGCCAGTTATGTTTAAACTTCCCATGTAATAGGGGGCGAGCCTATTGCCATCAACCGGGCACGAATTCGGACTCCGTAGCTGCCACTGAGAAATTCCTGATGGAAAAACCCAATAACACTTTGCCCGACCCGGGAATCGAATGCAGGACCTCATGCTCAGCAGTCGTGATTGCAACTACTGGGCCAACGAGGCAGTCCATTTAAAATTTGTGAAATTTTAATAGTGGTATTCAGATGCATTCGATTAGACTGAAAGCTGGCCTTAGGAAAACTTGGCGTAAGTATGATGATGGACGGCAAACATAAGCAGACATCCCACTTAATACCTAAGCGCAGTGGCTGAGCGATTGGCTGCTGCGCTGTTTCGCAGGTTCGATTCCCACACAAAACAAATATTTGTATGACCTACAGGTAGTTGTTCCCGGTTTGACGTTTTGTGTATGTGAGTTTCAATGTTTGAAAGAAATTTCTAGTGTGGAATAAAGTTAAAAAAAAATAATGTAACGTCATTACCACGATGTATTATTATCTCGTGTATTTATTGAAAGCTGAATTTTTAACTGGACAATTAAATATTTCATTTCATCCATTTTCCCCTATCAGCCAGTCAGTCTATCAATTACCTTTTTCTTTCCTTCCCTCACTCAATCCATCCATATTTTCTTTATAGTTGCGTTGCCGTCCCAAAAATTGTCTAACACCCGTATCTACATATAAACAAGTCAAAGTGATTACTTGAGTAAGGAATTGCTTGAAGTTAGAACCCCCAAAAGTTGGAATTCATATTGGCTTTACTTTATTTGACGGTTCTTACTTCGTTGTTATTCTTGTCTATTGCAATAAAATGTTTGCATAAGTAATAACTTAAACACAAGTTATTATTTTAACTTGACTATAGATACGTGTGTTAGTGTCTGTCATTACAAAATAGTCTCGAGGAGATTAAACACCCACAGCTAGATAAAAAGTTTGCCTTCCCATTGAGGGACCACATTTGTATTTTGAGCTTTTGAAGGCATCAGCCTTTAGTAAAAGTTCCCAAACAATTGTTAATTCAGCCACTAGTTTGTAAAAATAGCCACTCAAAAGTTACAATCGGTTAAAGGTGGTCTCTCAGTCGGGACAAACAGGCATTCATATCTCAAAACCTAGAATAAAATTTACAACTGCTATAAATGACTGCTTTTAGTAGTAAAATTTTTGGAAAACTAATTTATTGAATATCAACCCTTCCTGTTCACACAATAAAAATAACTAGCATGAAAGGTGGTCCCTCAATTAGAATGCAAACGATAAAAAGACGGTGGCCTAATCCCTGCAATACCCCACTCTACTACTAGGATAAATCACAGGAAACCCAAAGAAAGAAAGAAAGAAATTGTTTCCCTCGTAAGACAGAAATAGAAACGGGTGACAATTACAATTTGTAGCGAACTGGCACAGCAAATGGCTGTCTGTGAGGAACTGTATTAGTTCAATAGACGCTGCCGAGTCAACGGCTGCTAATATTTTACGTCGGTACTAGGAGCTCAGAAATGATGGAGATGAAGTTTTATTTATATGAAGCACAAGGTTGTTACTGTTGTTTTTATCAGAGTTCCTGCCATAGTACATAAACTAGTACTAATATACAGTACATAGTTCTTGATATTTGTAGGTCTTGATTGATCAGAAAAACTGAGAAGTTAAAGCCTGGCCCCCATTCTGAGGATAAAATAATAATCAATCAATCAATCATTTTAATGTCAGGCAACTAAGGCCCATAAATAAAATACACAAGATAATCTTAAACAATAATAAACTAATTCATATTTAAAAAAACATAATTAAAACTAGCCCGTACTAGTTTTATAATGCCAGCCCTTTAACTATCTCACTGGTTGGGCAAAGGACTCCTCTCAAACAGAGAAGGCACGAGCATTGATCACCACCTTGCTCAAGACAGGTTGGCGATTTCAGACTTATATTAATTATAAGTCTAGGTTTCCTCACGATATTTTCCTTCACCGACGTCTATGATTCTATGATGTCCAAGATAAACTTAAAAAGTACGAAATGAAGAAGTCACATTGGTAGTAGCCCGATTTAGAACCCACAATCACATGCATGACAGGCGAGGTCTTAATTTCTGCTTCATCACGACACCTTACACCATCGAGGTGATATTATCCGTTTTTATTACGCCGAGTCCAGACCAAGGCGTTCTTCGCCCGAGCTTTATTCGTCGTGTTAAGGAGGAGAAGAATAGGGACCATTGGTAAATGAATGAGCCGGATAGGATTGATACGAGCGGGTATGGGGCACGTTCGACGCGACGTTCTAGCGACGATTTAATTGGTCCGACGAAGCCACGCACTGGAGCGCCCTCTTACGCATCCATGACTCGAACTGGAACTAGTCAAGGGTTGCTAAATTCTTGTAGTCACACTAAAGGTATTCATCCAGCCTTTTTCAAACCATTGCTACGTAAAAGTTTCCTTTCATTCATCATCATCCTGCCCTCGTCCCATTGTACTTGGGATCCCGGTCGGCGCAACACGTTTTCTTCCTCCATTCCCTTTTATTATTAAAACAAAAAGCTGTCGATTTCCATGGCAGTGTCTGTATGATCGTTCTAAAAACATTTACTTATTTACAATAACTCATACACTACATATGTATAGTCAACTCAAAGTACCACTGGAGTTTAAGTAACTACTTATACAAACATTTGTATGCAATAGACAAGAATTTAAACGAAGTAAGAACCGTCAAAGAAAACAAAGCTAAGAATTATTCTAACTTTTGGTAGTTCTAACTTCAAGCAATAAATAAACCACCGAATAAAAATCGTACCTTAATTAATAATTTTTACTCAAGTTATCACTTTGACTTGTTTATAGACACGGGTGATAATGCTGTGTGTACCATGTTGAACGGACCGATTATATTCCAATGTGATCCCCTAAATTGGATCCGGTCATGGAAATCGCCAATTAATTTCACTAGTAGGTCTATAAGCATCAGTATAATTCAGAAGTGATGCTTATGAAGCCCCCACATCAAAGCCACCACAGCATATCGGCAGTATGCCGGCAAATTTCATACGCGTTCAATTGAGATGTTGGCCGCTTTGGTATGTAGGCTCCATGAGAAGGAGGCCTTTGTTCATCAGTGAGTGAAAGTCATGGAATGACTCGATGATGATAACGAACACAAGCATATAAGTTTTTAAACTGTCATGGTCACTAATATTATAGACCGATTTGTCTGCTCATAAACACGCACCCGCAATAACTTCAGTTTATCTGTGATCATGGTGCTTGCAACAGCGCCGAAATATCGGGAACTCAAAACAAGCAGTAAACATGGTAAATATCCCCTTTCTAGTGTTAATGAACACAAGCATATTTCGAAAACCTACCCAAAACTTTTTCTAAACTTCCCTTCGACTGGTTAAATTCCTTTTTCGTAGCTCCTTGTCCCGTTAGCTCATTACTCCCTCGAAGACGTCGGGTTCTATTCGACGGTAGCGCTCCCAAGCGCCGTTCGACTTTTTCCGATTATTCAATTACACCCGTCGCCCGGTGGATACTAATTAATGGTTTTCTAATTAATGTTTACTTTAATTGAATTTGTTTTTTTCTTAATAGGTACTGCTTCTGTAGCGTAAAATGTTGGGTCATGTTTTAGAATGTTACAAATTGTTCGTTGAAGCTAATTGCTTTAAAACGACTTAGAATATCTGTAGTGTTTTCACAATTTGTAAAAAGGTCACGGTTTTTAACCGACTTCTATAAAAGGCCTTTTGCAAAGAAGTTTTTTACAGGAATACAACTTTTTTTGGACCTTCTTGAAAGGTTGGAAAGTATAGTACAATACTTAGAATTTTTATAAGGCTTGTACAAGTGCATGACTACAAGAGCGGTTCGGAGTCTGATTTTGCACCTGGTGGACACCTACCAGTTCAGCTTTCCCTGGGTACCCTATACGTAGGTACACCTCTAACTTAACCTTTAGGGAAAAATCAACCTTGATGTCTTTATGTTAAATTGTCTTTTGATCACGCTGTAAGATTTTTATTTAAAATGTCTTCATAGAATTTATTTGAATTAAAGTACTTATAATTGCAGTGTCAATATAAACTGATTTGTGATGCAACATGCACCTGTATTACATAAAGACACTTTCTATTATAAATCCAAAGTGTACCGAAGATAATTTCGAAAATTTTCTTAAAATGCGTGTCTGCTAGGAAACATAAATGGCCACATTTTAAAGTACTATGTTTATTCAATATTTAGTGTCAATTCCGCAAAGTAACACCGCGTTCCATATCTTACCAATGAATACTGTTGAATAATTCTCAAAATGAATAGCATTACGAATGTAAGCGTATTACGCGGTACTGTTGATTCGAAACTAGTTCAAGCCGATTTGATCAATCATCTCTGCCCAACGTAGTCCAGTGTTTGGTGCTGGACATAATCTCCTCCGAAATGACCAGTTCCTGCATAGACATAACAACATGCTTGTATTCCCTAAAGGATAAGACAGAGATTTACAGTAGCTACAAGAATAGAATAGAAGAACTTGTATTCTATTCTATTGTTGTAGCTACTGTATATCTCTGTCTGTCTCTGCCTCTGTCATTTATTAATAATATACAACATTAGTTTTAGTAAATGCGAAACCTGAAACACGTGTCTAGTATTTTTATGTAAAGAATCTATGTACAAAATTTCAAAACTGTATCATGAAAAATCACAAAGTTATAAGCTTGTTCTGTTACCTGGTCGTCCGCACAAAAAAGTGGTCGAGACGCGGCGCTGCCGCGCGCGCGCGCTTCCAGCGTTGTCTTGAGCTCATTGATAATAATAATTTGGCAGTAGGTACCTAAATGATTGCGGTAGGCACTTAGTGTCGCTCAGTAACCAACTTGTAGCCTTTTTTAAATATTTTTGGGACAAAATATAACATGGGTTAAAAATTATTGGAATCGATACAGTTACTTATTCTGAACAAACTATATTCAGGTTTCGCATATACTAAAAATAATGTTTTATAACTGATCATTATTTTTATATTCTATTCTTGTAGCTACTGTTAATCTCTAGCTACAAGAATAGAATAGAAAACAGAGTTTATAGTATTCTATTCTTGTAGCTACTAAAGGGACAGCTATTTAATTTTTTTATAATAATTTCACGCGGACGGAGGTCGCGGGCAACAGCTAGTGGTATTGATAAAGCAAGAACATTGAATTAGTAAGTATCAAGGTACTTCAGTTGTGTGGTAATTTAAATAATATATAGCACACAAGGTTCGCCATTTTGTAGTCAACATGTTTTGTTTAGAAATAGAAGAATTAATTAATTTGATGTAGGTAGTTTCGTGAAAAGGGATAAGGAAGTCATAGCTAAAGGTTGTTTTGGTACTGTATTGACCTTTTGATGAATAGGCCTTGCCTTAGGTAAGTTCTAGCTACTTCATAAGCCAATTTTAGAGCGTTAACGTCTTACGGCATTTCATACAAACTTTAAAGTTATTAAGTAATTTTTTTTTGAAATTACTTAACCGATTTTAATGAAACTTCGTACCCATAAGCAGGGTACATAAGTCTAAAAACTTGGCAGAGAACATTTTTGAAAATAGTGTTACAGCTAAATGTAACCGATTTTAGATTTTCCATAGAAACAGAAATTTCCAATTATCTGTTATTTTTAAAAGACATTTTGAAAAGTTCTCTGTCAAGTTGCTTATCATAAGCCTTTGCCTGCTTATGCATACGAAGTTTCATGAAAATCGGTTCATTCATTTCGAAAAAAAATAACTTGACAGTTTGTTTGAAATGCCGTAAGACGTTAACGCTCTTAAGAATGTTCTCAAATGAAAATATCATGAGCTTAAGGAAAACAACGAAACAAATTTTGAAGATCATCATCTGCCTAGTCTTTTCCCAACTATGTTGGACTCGGCTTCCAGTCTATAACCGGATGCAGCTGAATACCAGTATTTTACATGGTGCAACTGGGACTGCGTATCTGACCTCCACAACCCAGTTAGTACTTGATAACACGATAGCCTTTGTTAAGACTGGTTAGAATGAGAAAAGACTGTCTGATAAATAAATAAATAAATATAACTAAAAGTAGAAAAATGTAAATAGTCGGCAAAGAACGAAAGTCGGCAAACGCCGATGAACAGATCGACTTTGTTAGAATATAAAGGTATTGCACTAGCAATTATCGTATGGTGTGGAAAAATCAGTGGTGTGACAACGAGAAAAAATTCCTGTTTGTCATACTAGTGTGATAATCTGGTGTGACTACGAGTCGGCAAGGATAATTTCAAGCCACTGTTTTGAGAAGAAATTTCACGGTTTATTTACTGCTAGCTAAAAGTTGGCTAATCTTAGTTTATTTCTCTGTGTAACAGAACCCCGGTAGATTAACTGTGAGGATAGTAGAATGTGTTAGTGTCTTCAAATTAGAGGAGTCAAGAAGCGCTGCTATGGCACTACGATAGAGAAGATCTGCAGCGATACTTAAGTATAAATGCTGTAACCATAATAATATTGTCATACCAAATGATTTGAAAAGAGTAACCATGGAGTTTCTTGCCGGTTCTTCTCCATAGGAAACTACCAGCCCGAACCGTGCATCTTTTTGTCGACGTTTTGTAAGTGCCCATCTAGGCCTATGTGAAATAAAATATATTATTTTGAATTTTGAGTGAATACTGTATGAAAAGTTAGCTGTTAGCCTCGATGGAGCCGCTGCAGCACTTCTTCACGCCTCTTGAAGGCGCCTTTATGTTCCAAGTCAACACGAAGGTAAGGATCATTAACGGTACTTAAAACCATACAAATTCACCGCATAACCGTATTAATATTAAGACATTAGAATTCAACAAAGAGGGTGTTCACACCTTCATAAAACGTCAGCTTTTATGAAAAGCCATAAATTAGCTAAGCGGTGAACTGTGTGAGATGAAGAGAAAATACTACTTAGACAGTGTCGTAATAGTGACGCACTGGGTGGATTCGACGCCGCGCTCTCATCATCGCCTGCCTAGCCTGTTTCCAACTATGTTTGGGTCGGATTCCAGCCAAACGGATGCAGCTGAATACCTGTATTTTACATGGCGCGACTGCCTATCTCATCTCAACCCAGATAGTACTGGGTAATAGTAATTGGTAAGACTGGTTGTCAGACTTTTGGGCCACTAATTGACCCATTGTACCTACCCAATAAATGACAGCCGGGACTTTTCTCTAACTATTTCATGAAAAAGTCATTCTAATGGGGTTAAATGAACTTAGAAGGTTGTATTGATGATTTTAATGATAATAATTTTGTAGCTACATACGTGTTACTAGCGCAACTCATTTTTCATGAAAATACAACCTGACACTGACCAGAAAATTGCAAAAAACGGATGAATATTTGAATTTCGCGGGCTACCCTGACGCTTCCACCTTAAGATATCATGGTAACTCTAGTGATGCCTTTTTAGTAGACTGCGGGCAACGCTTTCGTGGCGACGGCGACGTTTGGTTAAGGCAGAAGAGACGTTTGGATAAGGGAGACCATGTCTAATACTTATTGCATACGATTACGATGATGGAAGTTTATTTTCTAAATGGCCGTCAATAATTGTCAAAGAGTAACCAGACAAATACGCCTCTTCACAAAAGCGCCGAAGATGATGACCGAAGGCGAAACCATATTCTCACGAAGGGCGAGAAGTCGTCTTGAAGTCCAGTTTTCAAACGGCCGTTTTCAAATTTTGAAAAACCGCTTGTCACTCCCAGTAACTAGTCAATTACACGTCAAAGGACCATATACAGGAATGGGTGATATCCTCCAGAAGGTATGAGGTCTAAAACACGGTGACTTGACTGCTGCAGTGGACTGTATTATAAGGTTTTGAGATAGGAAAACAATCGGTTAAATAAATTCGAATAGGCGAGAATGAAATAAGTACCTAATCAATCGCTCGGTGGACGATGTCGCATCTCGAGCGCCCCCTCCGCGACCTCACCCCGCCCGCGGTGTCCCGGCGCGGCTATTATTATAGGTATATTCTCGCCAGATATTTGTGCCTAAACGTTTCTAACGCCGACCGTTTTCTTCTCTTAGTGCGAACAAACACGTGACCTACCTATTTTGTTAATTAAGTATATTTAATTAAACACCTTTCAGCCTCCCACATCAAAGTTTATACTTACAATCTTGACTTTGAATTTAAATAAGTTAGTTTATATTTTGTTGAAGTGAAATCCCATAATTATATTAATTTTAGTGGTAGTGTACTGTGTAGGTCTGGGGAAGTACTTAGGGCTATTTCAGATCGAGACCGGCGCCGGTTGTGTGCCCCGGTCGGACGTTTCGTTACGTGTAATAATATTTGTATTCTGTAGTTAAGTAATTGCTAAAAGTTAGAACTGTCAAACGTTAGAATTCTTAGCTTTGCTGTCTTTAACGGTTCTTTCTTCGTTCAAATTCTTGTTTGTTGCATAAAAGTAATTTGTTCCGGCATCTCATTCGGCTGGACCAATCTTGATGGGACTTTTACGGGAAGATAGCTGATGTTATAAGGAGTAACTACGGCTACTTTAATTTAAGAAAAAGGCTTAGAGCTCCGTGCAACAAAACCCTTGAAATCGTTAACAAAATCTGATTCAAATAGGAAAGTACCTAATATATTATAATTGTTTCACACGGATGAAGGCCGCAGGTAACAGCTAGTAGATTTACAGTGAATTTCCATGAAAATCATGGCAACGAACGCGATACGAAACAATTGAGGATCCTCACACAAACGAAATGCAGCTGTCAAGCAAAGACAATGTATTTGACTACCAAATACAATACATACATAAATTAACATAAAACTTGAATGTTGATACGTATTATAGACGTGATTTTATACTAGGTAAGCAATGGCCTTTATTTTAATTACAATGTGAAATATTCCACTGATCGATTTTAGTTTTGATGTTGGAACTAAACACATTTCTCTTGTGCCATATATAGGGCGACTGGTAATTAGTGACCGATACATAAACACGTGATTATACTCATGATAACAAACAACTTTCCCAAAGAAACATTTTTTATACTCATTCACTTTTTGCATTTGCATTTTATAATTAAAAAAGAGTGTCTGAAATATATTATTTCAAGCTAAGACATTTCATTATACCCTACACTAGATAGACGGGATAGCGCGAACAAATTTGTGGTCTCCTTGCACCATTGTTCGCTGTCTTGTTCCATTTTTTTTTTAGTTTGGGAACTCATCAAATGACCCCCCCCCCCCGCTCTGGGCGGAGCGGAAGGGAGTGTCAGACTTGTACTGACTAAAATCCATGTTTCTTCTTTGGCCTTTGTGTTCCAGGGCCGCGGTATCTCTTTCGAACAGTCCACACCTGGCAGCCTGGCAGGTCCAGCTTAACATGACAAAATATGCGAAGGCCTATTCAAGCCTAAGCGGTATTCGCTATCGTCTTTGGTAGAGAAAACCGAGTGGGTATGCGGTAATATTACTATTCACATCAAAGCGGATTTCGCTACCGTCTGTATGCACTTACCGCTCCGGTCGCTCTAGCCGCGGAACTTGATACTAAATACCTGAGCGAAACCCGCACGGTGTGTACCTCTACCCACAGCGGCAGGGAATACCGCTTAGGTTTGAATAGGCTTTTATGCTTCAGAGCATCACTGAGATAAGAATAAGGAACTCTTCGTGTGCGAGTTCCAATTATTGCACTTGGCCGGTTTTTTCTATGATAATTTTCTTCTGATAGCCTTTCTATCGTTTCTTTAATCTCTTTGATTTCGAGCAGTTTTGTGTTGGTGTTCTAATAAACTGAACCTCAAATTGAATATCTGCCTCAGCCTACAGTAAGAATGAAAGAATACTCTAACGAAATGGTTAAAATCATAAACTTACGAAGAAATTGGACTTTTATTAACTAGAATTTGCTAGAAGAACCTGTACCCAATCATTGCATACATGAATCAATCATTCACTAACACACATACAGACCTACTTACACTCACACACCCCTACACACACAAATACTACACATATCTGTACAAGCTAATATAATTTTGTAAAAAACTAGTACAACTAAAAAAAAATTCTCATCATTGTAACCCATGGGAATTTGCTAGGTAATCCCATCACAAGTATCCTTATAACTTAGCGGGGCTGCCTCAATTTTGTGCTGTAGAACAATTTGTATGAGACATAAGATTTTAAAGTATCATGGTCACTAACATTATTATTTACACTAGAAACGGGATATTTACCATGTTTACTGTTTTCATTGAGTTCCCGATATTTCGGCGCTGTTGCAAGCATTATGATCACGGATAAACTGAAGTGCAGAAAAAAGTTCGCGAGCGGACACAGTGAGTTTCGTGTGTCGGGAACAGAATCGAGTTGCGAGTGACAGTGGTAGCGGTACTGAGTGCAAAAAACGAACAAGAAAGAGGGTAGACCGATTTGTCTGCTCATAAACACCCACCCGCAATAACTTCAGTTTATCCGTGACCATGGTGCTTGCAACAGCGCCGAAATATCGGGAACTCAATTAAAACAGTAAACATGGTAAATATCCCGTTTCTAGTGTAAAATAATAATTGTATGAGAAACAATAAAAACTTTTTATTATTTTATTTATTTATTATTCTATAGATGTGAAGGCGAAAACCTTCAAATTAATCATAATCCTATAGTAATCCGTACAACAGTTCCCTAACCTCCCTTACCATATCTATACTAATGTATAGTAACACATAATCTTTCAAAGCAGGTGCTTACTAACTTAGGACTCGTAACTTAGTTAGGAACTTTGTTTCGGTTCCAAACTATTACAAGTTAGGAACTTTACTTTGATTACAAAACTTATACTTATGTGATACTTGAACAGGTGATTTGGTAATGCATTATTAAGTTATTACTTTGTGGTTTGTATTCTTAGAATTATTATTATTTATTTATTTACAACGGTTGTGTTTATTGTAATTAAAATTATAAAAATAAAAGAGACAATAATAATTATAACATATATTTAAAAATATAAATAAATCGTATTGTTAGGAGATTCCTCTCTCTGGAATCCTCACCGCCGGTAGTTTGGACCCTGTTCCCGATACCGGTGGGCTACATTTTTTTATATTTTTAAATGTTTTTTAATATCGTTTTTTCTAAGGAAAGTTTAAAAATGTATTTTTTTGTAAATATATATTTAAAGGAAATAACACATATTAAAATATGTAAAATAAAAAAGTAAAGCAAAATATTAAGCGAAAACATAAATAAAAGAAGGTTAACAACACTTTCTTACATTCCTCTCACAGTACTTCTGACATACCAATCAAATCTTCGTCCATCCATCCGCAAACATATCTGTTGGATTAGAATCCAATTATAATTTTAAGCTTCCCCTCTCCGAGATTTTATCATAATAAACTGAAAAAGGATGGTGGGCAAATTGGGGGTAGGTTCAACAGAATTGAAATATCAAGTTATCTATTTGAGATCAATTTCAAATCTGTAAGTCTTAGTTATACCATGATTTCGTAAAAATATTTCCCATCATCCTTAAACATAAACTGGTCAAATGCGGGTGCACTATTAGGTACACCTCTACTTAACCCCTCAGGGATTACATGCGTGATGCTACCTACTAGAGCGTCAGGTGCATGCCTGACACATGCTGAGCTGGACTCCCATTTGGTGCAACCTTGAGACGCATACCGCACCTTGAATACTCGTTATTTTATTTGAAGTATGTCACAATGTTACTATACTTCTTTCCTAAATATGTTTTTCTTTTTGTATGTTGGCACCTTGTTTTATACAACATTATTTTTAGTTTATGCGAAACCTGAATATAGTTTGTTCAGAATAAGTAACTGAATCGATTCCAATAATTTTTAAACCATGTTATATTTTTTTCCAAAAATATTTAAAAAAGGCTGCAAGTTGGATACCGAGCGACACTAAGAACCTATCGCAATCGTTTAGGTATCGACTGCCAACTTATTATTATCAATGAGCTCAAGACGATGATGGGGGCGTGCGCGCGGGCCCGCCGCGTGTTGACCACGTTTTTGTGCGGACAACCAGGACAAGCTTATAACTATGTGATTTTTCATGATATAGTTTTGAAATTATCTACATTGATTCTTTACATAAAAATATTAGACACGTGTTTCAGGTTTCGCATATACTAAAACTAATGTTGTATAGGTATATAGTCGTGTAATTTGTATCATTTAATTGTGATTCTGTGTGTTGTACTATGTCTTATGTGTGCACTAAATAAATGGTTTATCTATCTATCTATGTGAATTATTTGAAGAACTGGAATTAGTAGTGCTTTTAAGAACTTTAACAATCCGGTAAACCGATTAAATCCCGGAAAATGAAACCACAGCCTCTATAAATAAAACGCAAGTCCCCTGCTCACTTCCTGCGGTTTGTACGGCTACAAACTATTCCACCCAATGTCAATAATTCAATAGTAATGTCAAATATCAACGTCAGTCAGTGAATTTTGCACGTGATTGACTTGTTACGGCATTGCGAAGTCACGTGATGAAACTATGACAGTTCTACAATTCAATAATGCTTTTGTGGTTGTCCAGAAGCTTATGAAATTACACAAGAATTGCTCATAATATAAGTCACAAAAATAATCAGTTTCAAATATCATATAAATTTAAGAAATCTTGTATGCGTAATTTTTGCAGATGGAAGACAATATAATCGGGCACTCGACTTGTAACGTAAAACTAGTATTGCTCATATAATGCGACCCGTAGAAAAAGTTGCGTTGGCTAAGTTCTCAAAAATTAGGCTGTAAATAACGGTGTCTTTGCTTTAACAATCGCAAAAATAAAAACTAGGCTTAGTTAACAAAAAAGAAAAAAGCATGTCACCCAGGCAGAATGGTATTACGACCTTTGCCAAATAAAAAGCGAATATTGCAATACTAGAAATAACATAATTAGGCGGTAAAATTAATACGAATAAAGCGTATTTTTTTATTAGTAATACGATTAATTAGGCACACGACTTATAACGTAAAACAAATATTGATCTTATAATGCGCCCCGTAGAAAAAAATGCGTTGGATAAGTTCTCAAAAATTAGGCTGTAAATAACGTTATCTTTGCGCTAACAACTGTCAAAAATAAAAACTAGGTTTAGTTAACGAAAAAGAGAAAAACATGTCACCCAGGCAGAATGGTATTATAACCTTCGCCAAATAAAAAGCAAATATTGCATTACCAGACACAACTTATTTTGGCGGTAAAATTATATTTTGTAGGTTAAAAATAAGGTGTTTCTAGAAGATTGTTAGTGTTCAAGTTTTGTGGTTCTGTTTAAGAATAGTATTATAAACTGTCTTTTAGTGTATTCACAAGCCACTAGTTCAACGTTTATGGTAATTTGGAGTGGCAGGTCAGGGGATGCTTCGAAACGAACTGAAAACATAAAATTAACAAACAAAGCCGCTATAATGCCGTAATTGTTGCTGTGCAAGTAGGAAATACGGCAATTGGAAAAGTGCCTGACTATTAGTTGGAGTAAGTAGCTTTAATTGTTGTGTTTTTATAAGAATTACATGTCATAATGTATGTATGTATAATACATTAGTAAAATGTCACATTGTTCAAACTTTTTATTGATTTAGTAATGTTATTATGTACCTTTTATACAGAGTACAAATAAGTAGAACTAAAATAATACAAAAAAATAAGAATAAAACGTAACTAACTATCCTAACTATTACTACACCTGGCAGGTAAAATGTTACTATGCTAACAAAATACTACAAAAAAAAATTAAGTTAGTATTAGATTGTTAAAAATAATGGTTCTTGAGATAAAAAAAGGTACCAACTTTCCTGAAGTCGTTTCTTTTTTTAGTATTAAAAAAAAAACTGACATTGTAAAATACTTTCATATTCTACTCAGTTTTAGAAAAAATATTTAATACCTAGTTACAACTGTACGATTATACAACAAAAAATAGTCCGATTATTTCCAACTTCCTTACTACTGCGTAATAACAACTTCGGGGTCGTTACAGGCAAACTCTCAAGGATATTCTGGACATTCTGTAAAAATACTAAATTTAAACAGAACGGCGGTGTGACGTTATGTGACCAAAGTAACGTAATTCCTATACAGGCTGATTTTAAAAAGTGATTCGTAAAGAAACCTATGTACAGAGAATTTTTAAGTTCAGAATGCATTCGATTTTGACAAAACTTTTTTTTAAATATGGTTAACCGTCTGACAGACACTGAAATGGAATTTATAGTTGCATTCATTTGACGTGGCTTCCTTATTTGTTCAAACCACCGAAATTCTCGATATTACTGCAAATAAGGCAGAATGATGGAGGAGATTTTGTATGAAAGGTTTAGTTGAAGTACTAATTATTATTTGGTGATGCCTGCAGGCGACAGGAACAATCCTTCACTATAAAGAGCCATTGTACGTTTGAATTGAATTTGACGAATTTCCTGAGAATATTGTGGTGTATTTACCTGCACACGCTATTTAGTACTGTTCAGAGATAGTACGTATGAGATGCTCTGTTATTTAATCGCAAATATTATGCGGTTATGTGAATGATCTTTCTTTATCGTGTGGTTAGTTCCTAACCTGGTGTCAGAGTTTTTGCACTTTTTTTTTTTTTTTATGCCGCCCATGGGCCTCTGACTTGGCTTTACATGCCGTCAAGAAATATCTCTCAGGCATGCTGGGTAGCAGTGATAGCCTAGTGGTGTGACCGTCGGGCTGCCAAGTCATAGGTCTCGAGTTCGAACCCAAGACATGGTTTTTCGGATTCATGTGCGTATAGTATAATTATCACTTGCTTTTCGGTGAAGGAAAACATCGTGAGGATATGAATGATAATAATTTATCTTAAAAATACGTATTGTATAAATGAAGGTACACCTTTTGAAAAAATAAGAAGTCGTAATCATAATTTCTTTTTCTTCAGCAATTACCATCGTACGTTCTATGGGGCCTTTAACAGCAATGTCTTAACTTTACATAATACGTGCTTTGGTATAGACATTTTTCTGTATCACTATATCAGAAATCATCACCTCTGTCTGATGTATTCTGATATAGTTTGTCAATTTTGCAAATTTGACAGGAATTATGTTACAGATCTACCACTTACTACCTACCTACCCAAATTTAACTACTTGGTGTTATCATAGCATTATCAATTACTAATTTATTACATTATATAGGTCCCTCTATCGAAATTCCATTGAAAATACTCCGTCGTAATTGGTTAGACGGAAAACCGACCCAAACATAGTTCGAAAATACTAGGAAGATGAAATATGTCTTAAAATGTCAGCTAAATATAGAATGCCCTGTGAGATTTTCGGCTTCCATAGTTAGTGGAAAATACGTGACAACAGATAATTCAGTTGGATAATTGAAACTTAACGGAACTTAAGTAGTATTTAAGTTATTAAACCTTAGATAACTTGATCGGTTAAGTTGATGTTTCGACGGTATTAGCTAGATGAATCGGTTGGGAAAAATTAAACTGATTCTATTATTATATTTCCTATCTGACCTCTACAACCCAGTTAGTACTGGGTAATACGATACCTCTTGGTAAGACTGGTTGTCAGACTTTTTGGGCCTCTGACTACCTAACGACTGTCAAAGATCTACAAATGACAGCCGGGACCAACGGCTAAACGTGCTTTCCGAGGCACGGAGGAAACTCGGTATGTAATGGGCGGTCACCCATCCACAGACCAACCTAGGCAAGCACGAATTAAACTGGTTATTATTAAATCAATAATAGTTTAGCTCAGACAGTCGTGACCGGAATATTTGCAATGAAGTAACGGTGTGTTAAAAGACCCTTAATCTTTTGGCCGCCATAGTCACTTAAACGTGACAAACAAACGCGCGCCCTGTACGCCAAACGACACAAATATGTGACAAAGTGGTTAAAGAAGACACTTTCGTCGCTAAAAAAATCCATACATCTCATTAAAAAAATATCATGATTTAAAATCAAAATCAATGCATTCTATGCTTTGATTGAAACGCAACACAATGCTATCCAATCACAAGTAAACTGTAAAACAATCTATTTTGTATCAAAATAGTTTTATTCAACAAAAAGTGTGCCCTCTTTAGTGAACACCCTGTGCATATATTTTTTTTAAATTAATTGTTTTAAATACTACAACGCGATCGTCACAGAGTCCAGACGAGTGGTTGTCGGCTGCCGGTGTCCACGTCCCAAGTTCGATCCCAGACTGTGAATTTTCATATATTTTAAACGAAAAATAGAAAGGTGAGTGTGAATTTCATTGAAGTTTTTTGGAAAGTGAATTTAATACTTTGAAGTTCTATGGGTGAAAGTTAGATTTTGTTGATGAAGTGCTTGCCATATTAATATAGTGTTAACTTAATTAATAATCTAGATTTTCCCTACAGCTTTGCCTGCCCATATATTATGACCAAACCCAGGTATATTCGTATGACAAATTTCTTCCATGTCTTCTGCCCTTAGGGCTTAAAAAAAACGGAGAACTAGAATTACTTTCGCATCTATTTGTAACTAGCTTATGCCCGCGGCCTCGCCCGCGTGGATTTCGAGATAAAAAGTATCCTATGTGTTAATCCAGGTTAAAACCTATCTGTGTGCCAAAAGTGTGTAATCTTCATCCAAATCTGTTCAGTAGTTTTTGCGTAAAAGAGTAACAAACATCCATCCAGCCTCACAAACTTTCGCATTTATAATATTAATAGGACGTAGGATTATAATATTAGTAGGATATTAGTTTTAGGATGGAAAGTATCTTACTTTTGTAGCTATAGTAGTCTTCTTCTTTGCAAGTCGATGGACTCAAATTAAAACCAAAGTTATTTTTGTGGTTCAAACATAAGCTGGCAACTAGCGAACGGTTAAAGTTAACTAACGGTTGGTTTTTAAAGTTTTCTAATAAACCGGTAGCAGTAGTTATTCGTAATTTCATGGTGGGGACTTGAGAATTTATGTTGAATCGTATAGAATACATATTGAATAAAATACAATAATAGAATACATACAAAGGCTTAAATTGTGAGACCCCATCCCGTTAGCCATGCCTAGATCATAGTTTGGTTTGTGAACATGCAGTGGTGACCCAATGATAATGCAACCAACTTAAGGGGGCTGCGCCAGGGGGTAGCCGGTGAATTTAATTTTTTCTTAAGTTTTGCAATTTGCCTAGTAATATGCAATTTTGAAATTGACTACTGCACGAAAAAGTCATCCAATGGGATTATATGAACTTAAAGGGTATTCTGTAAATACATACGTGTTACAGTCGCAAATCATATTTTAATCAACATACAACCTTACAAAAAATAGATTAATGCAAAAAACGTAAGAAAACTTGTATTTCGCTGGTTACCCTAGAGCTTCCACCTTAACGTGTGGTGAATCCGAGCCTAGCCAGAAGCTTAATGTGCAATTTATTTCAAAATCACTGCTCTCGGTAATAACGGAAAACATCGTGAGGAAATTGGCATGTTCTAGAAAAAAAAACCGTGTCGGATAATATCGGGCTGCCTAAAACCGACTCCTCTCAAGAAGCTGTACCCACTAGCAGGTATCGCACCACCTGCTGTACGAAAGGATGACGCATAAGCACTGGAAAAAAAATAACCAAGAATCCGATTCGCGACATCCCCTCTACGACCACACACCTACCCCGGGCAGACTAAGAAGCCGCAAAAGCTTCCTACGCTCCACTCCGGTAATCCAAGACAGGCCACATAAAGTAGGAAGAAAGTTAAGGCAAGAGCAGTGTCCCCCCCCCCCCCCCCACCACCACTTCTTAAAGCCAACTATGGAAGGAACATCGATACGATAAGAAGAAGAAGGGTTCCGTGCCCGAAGGGCAACCAACGGACCCTCTTACTCCGTCTCCGTATCTGTCCGACTGTCTGTCTGTCACAGGGCTGTATCTCATGATCCGTAATAGGTAGTCAGTTGAAAATTTCACAACATGTGTATTTCTGTTGCCGCTATAATAATAAATAATGTAGATTCGGGACCGTGGAAATGAAAAATGTTGAAACACGAAGTTTATTCTCCTCGACTCTTAACACTCACAATACTTTGATTTCTTCTTAAAATTTTCTTAAATTTTTTTCGTCTTTTGTGCAATTTTCGTCTTTTGTGCAACATTCTTTACTCGTCCTCCATCGTTCTCTCCTTCCCTTTCATACTATCTCTCTCTCTCACTCACACCTCAACGTTCCATTCCACACACTGTCATACGTTCCTTTTTAATCCTATCCTACCCTACTACGATGGTATGGAACCTTTCATGCGCGAATCAGACTCACACTTAGCCGGTTTTTAGAATTAAAAGATGATTCTTTTACTGCTGTTTGTATTTTACAATCGTTCTGAATCCGGTTAGGTACCTACTTTCTTACATTAGCAAGACATCTTTCCAAATCCCACCATGTAAAAAAAACGTGGCCTAGTCACAAAAATCATCAAGAATGTGACATTGAAACATCATAAACTATCATTAACACTAGAAACAGGATATTTACCATGTTTACTGATTGATTTGAGTTCCCGATATTGCCCGATTTTTGACATGGTAAATATCCTGTTTCTAGTGTTAATGTTAATGTTAGTGATCATGATAGTTTAAAATCTTATATCATCATCAACTGAAGTCTTTTCGTCCTCCCCTTCAAATTAAAATTCCTATTCAAAACGCGTAATGAACATTAAAATTCTAGAACAGACTAAACTACCTAAACCGCATTATTGATTAAAATATTTGACTGAAAAAAAGACCTCGCTTGCCGTCAATTTGATCGAATTCAGAATCACTCACAATCAGTCACCCCGGGGTCAATTACGTCGATTCTCATTTGCATTCGCTTTGAATAATAATGTTGTTTACCGATTCTATCGTCTAATGTGTTAACGAATTTAAAATTGACGATGTTATTTTATGTGGAGATACCTAGAATTCAAAATTTATTTAAAACTGACTGTTTGTACTCTCTTTGCTTGTGCCAAGTTCCACGTTCTTGTGCCAGGCTCATCCAGGATATTCCCGCGATGGCAACAATGTCGTCTGCCGATCTCGCCGTCTGACGACCAACACTTCTCTTTCCAGTCTTTGGACTCCACTCGATCACATTGTAACTAGCAAGAACAATATTTTTCGATGTAGGCGACTGAAAACCCAAGGACTAAGACAAGGTGGTCTTCTGTGACCTTTTGTAATCGTTTTGAAACCGAAAACAACTTGTTCCCAGAGGTTCTTACTCCTCAGGAAGGATCTTATTCAGACTTTTACTTGCGACTAGCTTTTGCCCGCGGCTTCGCTCGCGTTAATTTAGAATTTGACAATCAATTCGGGTTGTACTCGGCTTGTAGTAATATAATTCAATCATGATTCGAAAGGCACGTGGCGCGATCTATTATCATAAGAACATTATTGTTATTTTCCTCGGGAACAGTACTTTTTTCGGGATGAAAGGTATCCTATGCCCGTTTCTGTCGACCTGACAACGCTTATGTAAAATTTCAGGATGATCAGTTCAGTGGTTAGGCGTGAAAAGGTAACAAACAAACCAACTTACTTTCGCATTTATAATATTAGAATGAATTAAAATATTAGTATGGATATATAGTCTGTTCATTTCCATTACCTACCTAACTCTTGACTTTCTAATAGTTTATGCTTAAGACCACATGATAGGTTTTGGGGCCAATTTCCATTTTTAACCTTTTCTACGCCATTGCCATATATACGTGACAAGCAAACGCGTGCCCTGTACGCCAAGGACACAAATATGTGACAAAATCGTAGGTGAAATTATGGCTTGGCGTGAAGAGCACGCGTGTTAAAAGTAAAGGTTAAATACATTTTGCTTTGCCGTGCCTACTTCATGACAGTTTCGTGGTAAGTGCTGATCGATTGGCGTTATTTACTAAACCACGTGTAATTATCTACAGCAGGTCAAAATATTCTTCTCGTAGAAACAAGAAACCAGAATATACCTAAACAAATCTACATTTGATCAGGCTCTGCCTTGCTAATCTTATTACCTAATGTTTTACATAAGTATCAGTTTCACAAGACAGCTTCCATAAGCTTAGTAAATCCAACACGACTGAAAAGATCTCAAAAAGTATTCTGTGTATCTAACCAAAGATGTTTCTATTTTATTCAAGTAATATATCTTAGGGATTTCGAGCTGAATAAAACACTGGAAATTGAATCTTCTTGCTAGATACTACGAAAGGATTTATCGGTTTTGGGAATTTACATGGATAGCTAGATGAAGATTTCACTACATATTTTTACAGGATGTAACAGAAAGGGTGTCATATAAAAGGATAGGTATGCTGCAGACCATCAAACTGAACAACTTTCTCCTTGGGTCCAATATCGTAAATGCGAAAAAATTATCAGTTGTCCCATACTAAATTTAAATACCTACTCGACCCAAATGTATGGGACAACTGATAATTTCTTGAAAGTTGTTCAGTTTGATGGTCTGCAGCATATCGTAAAGCTCAATAATAACAGCCGCTCGGATCAATCTTCAGTTTATACCGCGCTTCCCAAGGTTGGTCTGTTGATCGGTGACCGCAAATTACATACCGATTTTCCTCCGTGCCTCGGAATGCACGTTAAGCTGTTGGTCCTGGCTGTCATTTCTAGATCTTTGACAGTCGTTACAGGTAGTCAAGGGCCCGAAAGTGTGACAACCAGTCTTACTAAGGGGTTTCGTATTACTTAGTACTAACTGGTGGTGGTCTGGTTGTGGAGGTCAGAAAATACTGGTAGTCAGCTGCATCCAGTTAGACTGGAAGCCGACTTCAACATAGTTGGGAAAAGGCTAGGCAGATCATGATGTTGCCTACAAATTCGCCTGCGTATTTCATCATAAAAATAAGTAAAAATCCTATGTTTCTCCCCAGATCCCAGTCTATTTATTTTTTCAATTATAAAGCAGATCTAAATGCGATGTAGATGCTATAAGTCTCAGGAATACCATAACAAGATGGATTTTTTTCTTTAAATAAAATAAGAAGTAGCTCAAAACGTTTTAATGGAACCATCTGGCATTATCGTTTGAAACAAAATGAAATAATGACTTTATGATACTTTCTCTGTTGGCAAACTCAAAGCTATTAGAAGTACTTAAGTGGTTTACGCCAGCGTAGTCTTTGTCATCTTACAACTTAATTTAACGTAAAGAGCTCTCGATGAAAGACTTCATCAACTCAATCTAAATCGATAAAGGTAACATCGCCGTAGATTCTATTTTAAGATGAGCAGAGATGTGCCTTTTCATGTTGTTGTTATGTTGTAATTTGAGAAAAATATCCTACACACGATCAAGTCTGTTTTTCCTGATCACAATCGATGTGGTAGCAAGCGCGACTGCTGAGCATGAGGTCCTGGGTTCGACTCCAGGGTCGGGCAAAGTGTTATTGGGTTTTTCCAACAGGAATTCCTCAGTAGTAGTCACGGAGATTTGTGCCTGGTTGATGGCAATAGGCTCGCCCCCATGGACATGGGACTTGAAACATAACTGGCGAAATGTGGGAGTACCTACTATTAAGTGCACCTCTGTCTAACCCTTCGATGATTACAGGCGTGACACTAGTTAGCCATATTTCTTATTTCCATACAGTAATATTGCCAAATTCATTAAAACAGGTAAATATTTGACAGCTATTTGCGACGTTGCCAACTTTTTGGACGAACGCTCTTAGACACTTTTTTCTTTTCTTTATCGTGTCCCACTGCTGGGCAAAGGCCTTCCCTTTCTCCTTCCATACCTCTCGATCCTGTGCGATCTCTAGCCATGTTAGCCCCGCAAATATTAAAAAGACAAAAATAGACCACAAAATAACCCAGCCATCTACAATTCAATGAAGCGAAACAATATAGAATTTTAATTAAAATGTATGTATATATTTTGAAGGTAGTCATTATTCAGGCATAGCGTTGACATGGGGTTAGTTTCCATTGTCAGACACAATACCTACTTACGCAGACGGGTAGAATATAGCTCTATCATGAATATTGAACGGTAAGGTGACCAGGGACACACGTGATATCAGAGTGTCTGGCATACTTGATTACGTAAAACGAAAACAGTGGAATGAAAATAATAAAATGTTTACTTACGATGTAATTTATGCATTTTGCGACTTTTTGCGAACGATTTTAAGTTGCGAGTTTAAGTTTTTCAATGTTAAAGGAACTTTAAAATGAGAAAGAGCTCCAACTCAAGAAAAAATCCAGCCAATCGCGAGTCGGAATCAGTACCATCGTAGTAGGGGAGCCCCCTTTAATTTTTATTATTTGATGTTATAGCGGCAACAGAAATACACAATCTGTGAAAACTTCAACTGTCAACCTATTACTGATCATGAGATACAGCCCGCTGCCAGACGGACGGACGGACAGTGGAGGCTTAGTAATAGGGTCCCGTTGGTTACCTATCGGGTACCGAACCCTAAAAAGATAGTAAACACACACTAGACATTGAGTGAAAGCAAACGTTGCAAATAGTTTAACCAGAAAATGTATGCACTTCGGTAATCTTCGCGTTTCTGAATTAATACAAACGTCTTGAGCCGCGCCAGCATCACGAAGATAAACGATGATTGCAGAAGCGTATACTTTTTCCGGGAGATCTGTACCTACAACGTAATGTGCTAATGTATAGCAAAACGGCACTCACAAAAATATACCTACCTTGTACCTACTTATACTCTTGTGTGTGAGCATAAGCACTTAAGCTACCCACAGCTTTGTTCACATAGCCTCGGGAGAAGATCAAATGCTCATCTTGCAATCCACGAAAATAATATGTTAGTACGAACATAAAACAATCAAATGAATAGGAAAACGATGAAAAAAAAAATATGGCCCGGGTTAAGGATGATTTCCACCAAACGGCTCGCATCGCATCGGATCTTAAAGGATACGAACGGATGCGTCGACAGTCGATTGCGTCAGGCAGAACGTCGACGCATACGATCGCCTCCGTAGCGCCGTTTGCGAACGTATACGTTTCTGCGCCTAGTCAAATAGTTTCATTCCTACCGTGTCGGATACGATGACAAGCTAACGGAGCCGATCGCACGTTTCGGATACGATCGCGTGTCGCGGAAGACGCCCGAGGTCAAGCTTCTGTGCGCGGCTTGGTAATATAGACTTTAAATACTGTGTACACGGTTTAATATCGTTTACTGATTGTAAAATCCGTTCCGATCCGATGCGATGCGAACTGTTTGAAGGAAATCGTCCTTTATGATAAAGATCATAGAATAGTTACAAAATATTGTGGAATCTGTCTTCAATTCAGTTCGTTTCAGTGGCTTTTGAGGGATGTTTGATAAGACATTTTTAATCCAAGTAGGTACTGCTACATTTCACCCCTATGTAATAGGGTTGAAGTGTAATACCTTTCAGGTTATAAAAAAACAAGGAAATCAGTATCTCCATCTATTTTACCATTTATTTAGAAACCCTTATCTAAACCACTAGGTAAAAAAAGACTAGCGAAAAAGCATATAAGGCAGAATAGGGACCGACCTACCTTATACCCTTTTTCAGGTTAGGCTAGGTCAGGTCAGAATTATTTATAAAAAAAAATTAATAATAAAAAAAAAAAACAATAAAAATATGAAGAATATGTAGGTATATCAAGCGTTCTGTACATCAAACTAAGTAACTTTACGCAAAAAATATTGCTGGGAAACGACTTTATTTTTGGGGTTAAAAAACACGTTTTACAGTAGGACTCAATGTAACGCACTCAAAACAATGTTCCAATAGATTCATTGAATAGTACTGGAGTTGTGGAGGTATTAATAGTAAGGTTTAAAAAAATGATATTTTAAAAAAAAGTTGTGAAAATGTTTTCTACTTTGACCCCCTATATCTCTGTAACTAGAAGGTTCTCAGGTATGGTCTTGAACAAAAAGTGATCGCAATGACGGGGAGAACAAGTCCCTTTCAGATATATTAAGGGTCTATTTACACCCTTTATACATATTTTCAAAAGTAATACAGTATCATTTAATTTTCTTAAACAAACAAAATTATCTGTTCAACCATATTTTCGCACACAAAATTAAAACATTACGGTACACGACTCTGTAAAGACAATTAATATTAATGCGTCGCTCGAAATTATTCAAAGTCGAGCCAATATTTAAATCAAGCGGTTCACAGTGCAAGTTTAAAGTTAAATTAACAAGTTAATACATTAAAACAACGTCCGCTGACGTACGTAGTGGAATTTGCAATAACAATTTGGTTGGCTTAAAAAAATACAGGTACGAAATAAATGGTCGGAAAGGTTGAATTAATTGATTTTGCTGGCAAATGAGAGGCGTATTTACTTTACTGTGTGAAGGGGAGTTTTGTTTGTGACTCAAATGAAAACAGTATAGGGCAGTGAACATGTTTTTGTAAAATTCTTTTAGGAAATTTTTACTCTAACCGATATCAAACTTATCATTTTATTCGTTTAAAACTGTTACTGCAGGCAGCAGGTAAGTAACACTAAGGCCCGCGTTTTGTAAACACGCTTCTGCATCGCGATAGTAGCGATACAGAATTGCGAAGGTACACAGCTAGAGACAGCATCGCGGCTGTATACAACATTAGTTTTAGTCTATGCGAAACCTGATACACGTGTCTAGTATTTTTATGTAAAGAATCTATGTACAAAATTTCAAAACTGTATTATGAAAAATCACAAAGTTATAAGCTTGTTCTGTTACCTAGTTGTCCGCACAAAAACGTTGTCACCACGCAGCGCGAGCCTCCAGCGTCGTCTTGAGCTCATTGATAATAATAATTTGGCAGTAGGTACCTAAATTAGTGCGATAGGTACTCAAAGTCGCTCGGTGTCCATCTTTTAACTTTTTTAAATATTTTTGGGAAAAAATATAACATGGTTTAAAAATTATTGGAATCGATTCAGTTACTTATTCTGAACAAACTATATTCAGGTTTCGCATATACTAAAAATAATGTTGTAGATACACATGCGCGACAGCATCGCTACAAAAAGTCACCGTGGGCGAGGCCTTTAAAGCCTTGAGCTGACGTAGCGTAGGTCGGAGCTTCAATTACATAAGCAACGCGCCTTATTTTAGTGGTATTTGTGGGTACCTTGATTTTGCTAAGTGTTAGATCTTACATACAAAAATATTAAACAAATGACAAGAATTTTTAACAACATTTTTCGTTTCATAAGATGTAGATACACAAATTGGAAAGAGTATGCTTAGATGTTTAAATTTTGGTCATGTGGAGAGGATGATTGAAAGTCGACTAACAAAAGATATTTACAAGGCAGATGTGAATGGTAACACCGAGGGGTCGCCCTAGAAGGACAGACACTGATCTTATGGGTGAGGTTCTTCAGAAAGGTGAGATGCGTGTACTCGCAACCAGCGTGCTTGTATGATCAGATGCATGAACGTGGACGAGGCAAAAGAAGTATGTAACCATCGTAGCAAGTGGCGTTCTGTGGTTTCTGCCTACCCCCATGGGAAAAAGGCGTGTGTTTATCTAAAGGGAGGGTCCCTTTAGATAAAGAAGCCGAAAGGCACTTGTTCTCCCCGTCATTGCGATCATTTTTTGTTTTAGACCATCCTTTTCCACAAGTTTTTTTTTGAAATACACGCTTTTAATGTGCGAATTTTACTTTAAACACCTCCATGACTCCCGTACTATTCAGTACATTCATCAGCATAATGTTTTGAGTGCGTTACATTGAGTCCTACCGTAAAACGTTTTTACACCTCAAAAAAAAAAGTCGTGTCCCAGCAATAATTAATTTTTGCGTAAAGTTACTTAGTTTGATGTACAGAATGCTTGGTCGACGGCTTCGTGAAGGGTCCGTTTACACCCTGCATGTATATTATGTTTGTGGGTGATGTAGAAGTAAATAATAGCTGACGACTGACAGGAAGATAAAAACGTTGCCCTGACTCCCCAGTAATATGGAACAGTAGCAGGAAGATGATAAAGATGTTATGTTTCCCAAATAACCCATCAGATATTCCAGTTACATCGCTTCTCTAACATATATTATTATTTTCAAGATGGCGCCGACAACGATAGCAGAGGACAGACTGACGTCGGGCCACCGGCTGTCGCATCCCCCACCCGGAGACGAGGTCCTCATCACAGGCGTGTCGGGCTACTTCCCCGACTCGGACTCCGTCGCACACCTGCAGGAAAACCTTTTTAATAAGGTCAGTTACACCTTAATTATGTGGTGAAATCTCTGGCGGGACTGGTTTAAACAACCTGACAACTTCAACGATCCATCAGAAAACCTTCCACCTGGGCACGCGTTGCTGTGGCCCACTTGGAAATCCTTAAACAGACTTCGAAACCAAGTCGGCAAGACCAAAGACAATCCCTGCAGATGGGGGTTCATGGACGGCTCAGACCTCAAGTGCGTATGCAGCATCCCCCCACAGACATGTAATGTCTATGGGGGCACCTTCTGGCCATCTAATGGCCCACCTTCCATCTTACACCGCATGCCCTATCGCCTGCGCTCTTGATGATGCTTACTGCATCAGTGAGTGGGGTTCGCAAGGCCGAGTTTTGGGCTAAACATAACATTTGAAGTTTTTGCCATCGACACGCTAAGAAGAAGAAGATCCTAATGATGTCTTTGCTAAACTAAAAATTACGCTGCAGTAATTCTGTGTGCCTTTGATTTTAGTCGTCACCTAAAAACAAGATACGGAAGCCAAAACAGAAAATTAAATTAATTAATGTTATACCAAGATACAGTTAAACTCTTAACTTTCTTGTTTGTGTCTGTTTCAGACAATTGTTTTGTAATAGAACGGCTTGTAACTAAACCATAGCAAGACCTCTTTCGTTTCTATACAAACTGATAATTTTAATTTAATACTAAGGTCTGCAACTCACTGCCTTGTTGGTCGAGTGCTGGCAAACACGACTGCTGAGCACGAGGACCTGGGTTCAATTCCCGGGTCGGGCAAAGTGCTATTGGGTTTTCCATCAGGAATTTCTCAGTAGCAGCCACAGAGTTTGGATTTGTGCCTGGTTGAATTAAACATAACTAATCCTTCGGGGATTACAAGGCTTGTCATGTATATGAATTAACTTGTTATGTCCAGGTGGACTTAATCTCCGGAGACGCTCGTCGTTGGAAGCTGGCTCACCCTGAGATCCCCCAGCGAACCGGCAAGATCAACAATGTCAACAAATTCGACGCGTCCTTCTTCGGTGTCCACTATAAGCAGGCCCACACCATGGATCCTATGTGCAGGATCATTCTAGAAAAGGCTTATGAAGCTGTTATTGATGCTGGTAAGTGCTTTTATGCCTTTGTTATTCTGCCCCCGTAATCCAAACAGCCTAACTATAAAAATTTATGTTTAAAAAAAAAAATGAGACATAAGCATACTTTACTTGCGGTTTTTGTAATGTTCTAGTAAAGATACGACCATGTTGATTAGTCCGTCTGTTGCGACATATTTCAAGGAATCAGATGCAAAAAGAGGTACCGTTTTGGTTTATCGTATAGGGGGTAAAAACTTTTCTTTATTGCCACTGATGAATGGTTCGAATTCTGTGGATAAAAACGAAACTGGAGCCCTGTCGAAATTTTTTTCCATAGAGAGGAAACGGTCGAACCGCGCAAAATACACGCTGGTAAATGAACAAAAGGTGTGAGTAAAAAAAACACAACCATCAATGTTCTGTCTGCTCCAATACTTCGCTTTTGAAAGTTCAAAGCCTTTTTCTGTAACATAAATAGTATTTTCTGTAACACCAATCTACTGAACGAAAGTAGAAAAACTTACGTTGCCAAGAAAAAGGGAATAACAACTACGCATAATAAAATCTTCTACAAAATGTTGAACCGGAATACAAACCAAAATAATGATAATAACACTTCCGTATCTTAAGCTTAAGATACATAAAAAAAACATGTGCCACGATTTGGTAATAGAATTTGTAACTTATTAACCAATTTGTTAGCCGTTTTATGGAAGATCCAATATACAGTAAGTTAAGATTAAAGAATGGCGACTTAGGGAGTGATCAGCCGGATGGAAAACGGAACATTTTAGCAACCCTCCCCACCCTTGCAATCAGCAACATTGATTCTGGTTAACTTTTAAAGTTCCCTCTATTACACCGAACGGGAAATAAGGAGCTTTAGGCACACGTGTACAGAAAATTTATTGCGTTAGTTGATAAACGAAATTTAATTACACATAGTTATGTGTTAAACCCGTCCGTTGATTGGTACTACTTATAGTATTATCCTTCTCCATTCTTCCTGGGTGACAGACAGTAATCTGTCCTGCAACATGTAGTAATTTTACTGCATCATCATCATAATCATCAACTATCTGCCCTTGGCCCGGTTTTTCTACTACAACATGCGTGGCATGTGAGAAACGGGTTTTGTCGGCGGAAGAATCGACAAAATGACAGATCAACAGAAAAGATCTGTCACTTTGTCTATTCTTCCTTCGGCTAAACTCGTTAACCATGACCATAACCACTATAGAAACATGTTTTATCGACGGAAGAATACACAAAATGACAGATGTCTTTCGTTTTGTCGACAAAACTTGTTTCTATGGTGGTCATACTACGCGTACAATATTGTAAGTTGTCCCGAGATTGATAATGATCGGCTGATTATGCTTTTTTTTGGCCTTCCCTAGTTCCATTTTATGCTATAATTGTTTCATAATATTTTATTTTTCACTGTCTGTTGCCTTGATTGTTTCTTTTAAACAATCAATTGTTTAATACCAGTACAATTCAGAATTTAAATTAATTTCCTGATTTCAATGCTAGTGGCATATATTACTAGCCTGGAAATAGCTTTCAAACATGGATAATTATTATGTTCAGAATAATATGCATAAAATAATCCTTTATAATGTCATCAACATAGACAATATTTCACATGAAGGATTAAAGTATGAAATGCTTATATTTTCACTTCTATTTATTTATTCTGAGCTCCTTTTTTACTCTTTGTTGAAATTCCATTTATTGAAATCATTTTACACTCAAACATTGTGTTATTTTAAAATAATTCTCGGAAACGTAATATATTGAATTTGGGTCAGACAGGTCTCTGAATTTATATTTTGTGAACTATAGGCGTTCAATTTTTATTGTCTTAGTGTTTGTGTACGGCAGGGACTGAAAAATATACTAAAAATAAAGAATCCTGTTTTATAACAAAGCTTCAATATCTACACGACCCAAATGTATGGGATAGCTGTTTATTTTTTCACGATTACTATGTTGCCTGCCTGCCTCGTTGGTCTAGTAGTCGCAAGCACGACTGCTGAGCATGAGGTCCTGGGTTCGATTCGGGGATCGGGCCTAGTGTTATTGGGTTTCCCATCAGGAATTTCTCAGTAGCAGCCACGGAGTCTGGATTTGTGAATGGTTGAAGGCAATAAGCTCGCCCCCTACTACATGGGACTAAAACATAACTGGCGAAATGTGGGTGTACTATTAGATACACCTCTGCCTAACTCTTCGGGGATTACACGGATGTATTTATTACGCTATGATGCGGACACTGGGACTAAAATCATACAAAAGAATATACAAAAAGACTACGAACTATAATAAAAAAAACGCAAAAATCACAAAACAATTACTATATTAACTCAGCGACCAACAAAGGTAAAGCAATGTGGAAAATTATAAACAATAACAAGACAGTAACACCAAAAGAGGAAATAAACCAAATAATAGTAAATGATAGAAAGGTTACAAAACCGACAGAAATAGCTCAGTCATTTAATAACTTTTTTATTGATGATATAAAACCGACACCTAGGGACAACAATAAATACCTAAAAACACTGACATACAATAACTCTAATTCAATTTTCATGAAACCAACAGACTCGCTTGATGTAGACCAAATAATAAAAATGCTTAAAAATACTAATAGTACAGGGTACGATAATATTAACACGAAAGTAGTTAAAAGTGTATCGCATCTTATTGCTCCAGTACTTAGCCACATTATAAATCTGTGCCTTGAACACGGATTGTTTCCCTCGAAACTGAAATTAACGGTTATAAATCCCATATTCAAAAAAGAGGACAAAGAACAAATGAAATTTTACAGACCAATCGCGTTAATACCAGTCTTCGCAAAAATATTTGAAAGAGTAATTTACAATAACTTAAATAACTACTTTGAAGCCAATCACATATTTGCAGATGAGCAATTCGGGTTTCGTAAAGGCAGATCCACTAGCGGCGCTCTTTTTAAATTTTTAAGGAAGGTAATGACAGGACTGGATAACAAGCAACATATAACAGCCATTTTTATGGACATGTCAAAGGCCTTTGATCACGTGGACCATCAAATACTCTTGAATAAATTAGAAAAATATGGGGTAAGAGGAAATGCACTAAAACTTATAAAATCGTATTTATCAAACAGATTTCAAGTAACACAAATAACAAAAATAACAAATGATAATAAGTTGGAACAAACATATATGTCAGATCCTAGAACTATTATGTATGGAGTGCCCCAAGGAAGTATTCTTGGACCTCTTTTGTTTATCATCTACATAAATGATCTACCGAAAATTATAAAACAGGAAATGGTACTATTTGCAGATGATAGTACTGCTATTTTTACGAACCTTGACAAAGATAAATATGAAACTGACATTAACAAAGCACTTGAAGATATTATAGAATGGTTAAATGTAAACAATCTAAAAATAAATATTGAAAAAACAAATTACATGACTTTCACAAATAAAAATTCTACTTCAAAAAAAAAACTACATATACATTATAAAGGTGAACAAATAAAAGAAGTGAACAACACTAAGTTTCTTGGTATTAATATCGACTCTGAACTAAACTTTAAAATGCAGGTTGATCATGTCTGTAAAAAATTAAACCAGTTTTCATATGCCCTCTACATGCTGAGAAAAGTTGTTAACGAGAGAACATTACTGACCGCTTACCACGCGTATGTAGGTTCCACAATAAAATATGGTATTCTTTGTTGGGGAAACTCAACTAACAAAGAGTACGCTTTTAGGGCACAAAAAAAGTGCGTTAGAAGTATATGTGGGCTTAAACAGACCGATTCATGCAAAACAGAGTTTACAAGATTACGCATTTTGACATTACCTTCACTTTACATCTATGAAGCAGCAGTAATGATAAAACGTGATTTAAATAACTATGACACATTGAGAAGTGCACGGCATAAAAATGTATTAAGCGGAATTAAGTGTAGGACAGTTAAATTTAAAACGAGTATATTTGGCATAGGAGTAAAAATTTATAACAAACTACCAAATGAAGTAAAAAGCAGTGTAACCTTGCATAGTTTTAAAAAAAGACTTGAGGAATTCTTGATTGGTAAAGCCTACTATTCAATCAATGACTTTTTTAGTGACAAAAATACCGGTGACTACACCTATGGATAAGATATGCTGACATTTAATTTGTATGACATTAATGACTAATTTAATTGTAATGAAACCACTGAATAATTTAATTTGTATGACATCACTGAGTAATTCAATTGTAATGAAATCAATGAAAAATTTAATTTGTATGACATACATGAGTAATTTAATTTTAATGAAATCAATGTCCCTAAACTGACTTGTGAATGAACAACTTTATTAATGCATGGATAATGATACGAATAATGATTACGATGTTATATAAATATTGAACCAACAATAAATATTGTACACCTTAAAGGTATGTTACAGCGATCCTTTATATTAATCATAAGAACTGATATCTCACCTGTGACAAACAATAAATGAATTTGAATTTGAATTTGAATTTGAATTTGAAAAATTTTCGATTTTGACAGACTAACGACTAGTTTACTTAGTAATAACAAGTACTGGATTACAATTTTCTTCGCCTAGTCCCGTCTATCGCTCGTAAATACATATTTGGATATCTTTGGTCCCATGGAAAAAGTTGTTCAGTTTGATGTCCGTCTGCTTTGTCTGGGCCTTGAGTATGACCACACCTTTTTGACAGTATACGGGACAGTCCTTCCATCCGCAAACTGACAGGGTGCATACAGTTCCTTATTTTGAATCATATTCCACCGGTGATTTTTCTCTGGAAAATGTTAATTTTTTTTTTAACCGGCTTTCAGTTACTGCTACTTTATTTCAATGTTAAATTGCATTCTCTATACGCAGCACTCCATTTATGTAAATAATACGGCTAAAATAAAATAAAAAACCAACAATGGATATTAAAATACTCTAAAGAACGACGCGTGAAATCAGCTTTTCACTTCCTATCTAGCTACAGAGTCCCTCGAACTCGTTGTCGCGCTTGTCGTTCGATACATGCATTTTGCCACGGTAACGATACATTGCGTATGAGGAAATATAACAAATCAAATTTATTGGATTCCCATAACGTTCCTGAAATAATTTCTTGTACCCGTCATCTTAGTATGATATACTGAATTTACCCCATCAGTCTGCGGAGGGCTATCCCTTACACCCCTCATTGTACCAATTCGGCTGTATGCGGTTAGACTGGAAGCTGACCCTAATTTAGTTGGTTGGAAAACGCTGGATGAGGCACCTCCACTTTCGATCGTTCGTTTCGGTGTAACAGCGTCCTCCACTTACTACCCACAATGTAATCATTTCAATCGATTACTACCTTTCTTTGGCACCAATGAGTCCAATTTGTCTAAATCTCGAGTCAAACCACTCGGATGAATTAAATCGGCAACGGTAGCCATTTTGAGAATTTTTTATCGTTTCTTAGATTCTTAAAATGCTATTTCAGGGGTTCTAAACGAAAAACATTGAGGATCGTTGCAGGTGGCGTCTTTGACTATTTAAAACGGATAACATGAATTCTGCTATAGATATTGAACAGATATTTTTAAAGATTCAGAGGTCGAGTTTTCGTTACCTATTAATTCAAAATAGTTTTTTTAAAAGATGAATTGCTTAGAATATGTCGTTGGTTTTGTCTTGTAGACAGTTTTCTCTCTTCTACCAATATTTTTTTATCAATGTTACAAAAAATATCTCTTAGAACATTCAATATTACAAAATCAATATGCCAACCATTCCCTTCATTCCAACAATTGTTATTTGACTAGTTATTTTTTATGCATTTCCATGATATGGGTATTAAATGCAAAGGTTTACTGAGTAAAAAACGAGAAATAAATGACGCCAGTCTAAAGAGTGTTTGTAGTTTTTTTTTTAAACAATTATTTCTAATTCAGCTGGCATTTTACTTAGCTGGCATACCGCCTTTTCTCACAATTTCGAGAATCGATTATTACACATTTCAACCAATATCGTCTCACACATCTATAGGTTGTACCTCATAATTTCCACAACACTTAGCGCTGTTCGCCAACTCGTCTCCTCTCAACTTAGTTTCAATTAGCTGCCGAAGTTTTCCGAGCCAATTACAACTTTAATCATAAGCAGCAGACCACGCAATATACGAGCAGCAGAACGTTCTTTATTTACTTTGATTTATATAAGGATGGGATGGAAAAGATAGGGTAGTTTGAGTTAAACTATCTTTTGACAGCATGGTTGGCGCAGTTTCAATTCCCGAAGGGAACAAATATTTGTATCACCTACAGGTAGTTGTTCCGGGTTTGTGAATGTGACTTGAAATGTTCGTAAACGCACCCACGATACAAGAAAAATGTCTAGTGTGGGACAACGTTTCTTTATAAAAAAAAAAAAAATACATATTCTATTTGTGGTCCAGAATCATACTCAGTCCTACCTAAGTGTGCCAACCCACAATCTCTTATTAATTCAGTTTAATACTTGAAGTTCCATACACATCCAAAACGAATGCTTAGATTTTTTTTTATTAATCTTAACATTTTTATTTTTTTCTTTCATACCAAAAACCTCCGCATTTTGACCCTGAAACGTACCACAAAGATTTGCCTTTAACCTTTTGAACGCTAGAGCATAAACGCACGCACGTGCCCTTCACATCATCATCATCATCATTTCAGCCGAAAGACGTCCACTGCTGGACATAGGCCTCCCCCAAGTGTCGCCACATTGACCGGTCCCGTGCGACTCGCATCCTGCGGATCCCTGCAACCTTCACCAGGTCATCGGTTCACCTAGTGGGAGGCCTTCCAACGCAACGTCTTCCGGTTCGCAGTCGCCACTCCAGAACTTTTCGGCCCCATCGGCCATCCGTTCTGCGAGCAATGTGCCATGCCAACTGACACATAAGTTTGGCGTGCCCTTCACGCCAAGCCATAATTTCACCTACTATTTTGTCACATATTTGTGTCGATTGGCCTACAGGGCACGCGCTTGCTTGTCACGTATATGTGACAATGGCGTTCAAAGGGTTAGAATGTCCCATCACTAGACTTGCCTATACTGTAGACTTTAAAGTTGTGTGAAACTCCAGCCAATAGAACAGTGTGATAGCGTATAAGTTACATAATGAACTATACATATATTGGATTGTTCAATGAACTGACGTACATAGGTGACGACTGAGAATATTAGCTTTTCATGGTAATATCGTAAAATATGTAACGATGATTGAATTGTAGAAGATTTTGTGGGTTCTTGTTATTTTTAATTTGTGTTGCCATGAAAAGGTTGTCTAAACGATATCAGATATCAGCGAGATGACCGCAATTGTACCCTTAAATATAAAAATCTTGAATAAAAGAGCTATGTAGCAGTTTTGGCGTAGTATCTATTTATCTATAATTATGAGGGTTTTTGCCATATTCTGAGAGCTCATCATCATCATCACCATTTCAGCCGAAAGACGTCCACTGGTGGACATAGGCCTCCCCCAAGTGTCGCCACATTGACTGGTCTGAGAGTTCATACCGAATAGGAAATATTTTTTTTTTTTTTTGTAAAGTTTTTCTCTTATGGCCTTGCTTTTGATGCGTCGATGTAGGTAATATTCAAAGAAACACAGAATCTAATTAACTCCATGCCCCAATTAGGCCCGAATTCTTCAAAAACACACCGCCTTTTATCATTGCTTCTTTCTACGTATTCGTTTGACAGAGATGGAAACCAGATTCTGTATGGCACATTGCATCTGAAAGGAGCTTTATTAAAGATTATTTCTTTACATTTTTTTTTCTAGTAAATAATTGTACCGTCAAGGAATATACACCCTGCGATTTAAACAAACACAAACCACACCAGCACCATGCTAACTTGGGGTCCTTTTGGCCTCGTACAGGACCAATCTTTTGTTTTATCTTTTTCTTATGTTTACTTTTTACATAATAATAAATAATAAAATGGGATGTGGACTCAGCGATCACTGTGCTGATAGTCGTATCAGCCCATGGCTTAATTGACAAGAGCCCCGATCAATACCTGAGGAGGCTCTCGTTAGGCAGCGGTATCTTGATTCTGAAAGCGTTACTCCTGGACACTCGTATTGTTAGGAGGTTCCTCTCTCTGGAGCCCTGACCGCCGGTAGCTTGGACCCTGTTACCGATACCGGTGGGCTACATTTTTTTAATATTTTAAATGTTTTTTAGATATTTTAAATTAATATTTAAAAATGTAATTGTAAAAAAATAAATAAAGAAAATAATAATATAAGAAAACGTTCATATGTAGCATTTGGAAACAGTGGGTTGTACTACCAAGTAATTAACATATTTTTTTAAAATTGTTAATTCTTTTGTTTTGTCCTGTGGGAGACTAATAAATGTTTTTTTTTCTAATTTCCCTGTAATAGCCATTTTATACAAATATCAATAAATTACAGTTGAGATTTGATATTCAGAATATTTATAAGATGGCAATCTATTGGCTTAGCAATAAATTCCCCTGACCTTACAAAATGCTATAACAGCATAAAAATGGAGGCCACTCTTCACTTTTCTTCAAAACATAGCACCAACACCTAAAAGAATTTTCCGTAAAGTACTAATAAAGAATTCTTATCTTGAGGCACAATAAACCAATTGTGACTGTCATTTCGCAAACCAGGCGGGCAAGCGTTCCGTTATCTTTTCCATCCATTAAAAGTTTCAGTCCACAGAGTAATTATAACTCAATATTGCCTTTGCGACGGGCTCCAAGCATTCAAATTTGATAATAAAACTTCTGAAGTAGACTCGATCACGTAGATTTCTTTGGTAGTTCAAGAAATTTGTCGGGTTTTAATATGTAATATTAGAGACGTTCCGTCGAGTGCCTACAACCACGGACAGTTATCACACAGACCATGTTAAACTATGGAAATGGCCTATTGGACGCACGTCTTCGTATGGTACGGTAATTCAAAATGAATAGCCGAATTTTGGTCGAAACTTCTACGATTAAGGTTATAATTACAACCACAGGTTCATAGTCATGACCGGTTAGACTACGAGGTTCCTTAGACATTTAGGCAACATTCATATTGGCGCCCAACAAAGGAGTCCCACGCTGGGCGCCAATAAAGCTCAATAAATTAAAATGGCCGACTGAATTAAAACAATATCTCAGAAAATCTTTTTAACTACTGAGACGAATCGTTCATTACGTGGTCGTTTGTTTGCATAACAACTATTTATTCTAAGTCTGGGTGTACTTAACCAATTGAACGTGGCTAAGTGCTTGTCTTTTGACTGCGTTACTTATTTGATGTCCCCAACTCCCCAACATAAAGTAAAAAAACTTAGAAGCTATTTGCCTACAGTTTATTCAAAGACTTTATAAAAACCTTTGAATTTTTTCATGTAAAATCGGAAACACATAATTATTTAAGAAAAATACAACTAACGGCTTGCAAGGCTCTCTTAAAAACACGTATCTAAAAATTTCACTCCAAATATTTCAGAGACTGAAGCGACATAAATAGATTACCACATGACAGCTCTCCTGAATAATTCAGCAGCCAAGATACGCATTAATACGAAATATTCCGAAGTATTCAATAATCCTTCTGATGGAATATTGACTGATATGCCAAATGAGAAGTTTGACTGCCTTCACCTACTTGTAAACTGATATAATACGATTATTTATTTATTTAAACTTCATATACAATAGTGGTACATAGGCAGACTTAATGCCACAAGGCACGATTGTACAGATTTATAAATCTTTGAAAGCAAATCCGGGTTTTTCCTTCAACATACCATTTAATTCTTCACTGTAGGATATTTCGCTCGTTTGCGACAAGGATAACGGCATAACTCCAAAATTTAAATTTTTCGATGTTGTTTGTAGTAGTAACGAAAGTAAGTATTAAATTAAGTAACCAAACAGTAAAATAAACCTTTCAACTTTTGATAAAAGATGATCCCAAAATTATAAAGTAAAATAGTGTATCGTTATCACCGTACGATAAAAGCCTTTGCTAAGAACAGCTAGTATTTTTTTTTTAAAGATTGAGAATAATAAGCTTTGTGTGCTTAGTATCTACGAAATCAACGCTTCATTAATTTAGGTTTTGAATAGACCCGCTCGTATTTCGTCCAGTGCATCTCTAAAAGTTGCATTTTGTCTAATTCAATGTAGCATATTCACATTACATGAAAGGTAGTCTCAGATACTATCTAGACCTAGATTGCATCTTTAAAAGTATCTTGCATCCTTATAAACATGAGTGCCTCTATAACATTAAACTTAAACGTTTTTTTTTATGTCAGCCTGCTCTGTCCCAGTGCTGGGCAAAGGCCTCCCCCATGGCTTTCCAATCCTGTTTACAATTTGCCCTCTCCGACCAATCCGGACTTAAACATAACACGCGAAATTTGAATTTACGAGTACTCAAGGTACACCGCTGCCTAACCCTTCAGGGATTACAGGGGTGATGTTGTATTAAACACGAGTACATAAACTTCACCTCTATAGTATTAGTTTAGATTTTCAAAATTACATTTTTGTCTCCAGGTGTGAATCCGAAAGAACTTCGCGACACAAAGACCGGTGTGTTCGTGGGTGCTTGCTTCTCAGAGTCAGAGAAGACATGGTTCTACGAAAAGATGCAGGTCAACGGCTTCGGTATTACTGGGTAAGTTATATCTTATTCTATTCATGTAAATTAAAATATACAGCGTGTTTTTTAAACGTGAGCAATACTTTAGGGGCGTGCAGTACTCATAAATAGGAGGAACTTTTACTAAAGGACCGACCATGAAATAGCGAAAAAAATATCAGCTGCTCCACACATTATTGAGAGAGATTACACACATCACATTACCAACACAAGAAAGAGAAAAAGTACAAGAAAGAGGGTAGACCGATTTGTCTGCTCATAAACACCCACCCGCAATAACTTCAGTTTATCCGTGATCATGGTGCTTGCAACAGCGCCGAAATATCGGGAACTCGACAAAAACAGTAAACATGGTAAATATCCCGTTTCCTGTCTAAGTAATAAATCACATTACCACACACACACACACACACCACACACACACACACCACACACACACCACACACACACACACATCCTACATCCTCCATCCTCCTCACATTATTGATTTTTTATGAGATGTGTTGTGCTTTAATTTTAATATTGTGTGAGTGACTGGACTATTGCATTAGGTTATATACCTGTAATGATAGTTTAAGGCATTTAAATAAATAAATAAATAATTATTGGTCGCGTAACTCGAAAAAATGTAGGCAATAGCAGATTTTTTAAATCATAATTCATAGTTAGCCCCATAGTAAGAGTTACTCATATTTATGAGTACTTCCCTCCCTTAAAGTATTGACCACGTTTTTAGTACCAGCTCCTGATAGACGAAATTATATTATTGTAAATTATTTTCATTTTAGACAATATCACCCGTAGACCGTATATCTATAAACAAGTCAAAGTGATTACTCGACTAAAAGTAATTATTTATGATACGATTTTTATTCTGTAGTTTAGTAATTGCTTGAAGTTATAACTGCCACAAGTTAGAACTCTTAGCTTTGCTTTCTTTGTTGGTTCTTACTTCGACTAAATTCTTGTCGATTGGATAAAAATATTTACTGTAATTACTTAAACTCAAGTTATTACTTTAACTTTACTATAGATAAGTGTGTAAGAGATAAGCAAAGTAGATAAGTGTAATCACAAGTCTTGCCCAAAACGACTTTGTTCTCATTCTACGAGTATTACGCGGCTTACCCAAAATACTCTCATCCAATAATCCCCATTCTCTCTAAAACTCATCTGAACTATTAAAATGTTCGCCCACAGCCATTAAATTCGTTTCAACATAATCGCAACGGCATAAAACGGTTAAATGCAACTTCACGCCTCAACTCTGTTCAACGTTCATTATTACAATTGCTTCACGCCTTCGAAAGCATTTAAAACTTGTCATAGTTATTTTATAACAGTCATTTTGTTATGTCCTTTTAGATTAACGTTTTGAAGTGTAGATTTTGTAATTAATATTTTAATCTAGATGCATTTGCATTTTTTTCAATAAAATTACAAACAGACAGATAAAAATTAAAGAAAGTCATCCCTTTAATCGACGTCCCTTTAGTCGACTGCCTCTTTGGTCTGTTGGTCGCAAACTAGACTACTTAGCATGAGGTCCTGGTTTCGATTCCCAGGGTGGGCAAAGTGTTATTGAGTTTTTCCATCAGGAATTACTCATTAACAGCCACGGAGTCTGGATTTGTGCCCGGTTGATGGCAATAGGCCCGCCCCTTATAACATGGACTTAAATATAATGGCGAAATGTGGTTGTACTATTAGGAACGCCTCTGCCTAAACCCTTCGGCATTACAGGCGTGATGTTTATGTTATGTGGTCCCTTTATTGGTTTAAATAGGCGGATGACTAGGGCGCAATACAAGATAATATGCGTCTGATAAATAAAAATAACAACGGACAATCTTTTGAGAAATTACTTATGATGGTATTGCTGCCTCATGCATTGTAGCGTCTATAAAGAAAGAAGATTATGATATAATAATAACCTATGGAGAATCGATTCCCTTTCGTTCGTATCGGCACAATCTTTAATAAATTGTGAGTTCTTGCCGTGATAAATATGACCCAGTCAGCAGAGTACGCCGGAAGTATATTTCAGTATCCCCATTTTAGGACTTTTTTACCGTATTGCCGTATATTTTTGTAATTTTTGTTTATTGACTTCCAGTAATTTCTTTTCTCAATTTGATAGTTGTACATATTTTTATCATCATTTTAGATCTATTTGTTAATAATGTACTTAGTAATGAAAACGTATATAAAAATAAAAATAGGAACTTCTACAAAATGATTGTCACCTATTTGAAGGGACATCAATAAGGATTGCAATACCAATATCTTCGTTGTAATATTATATTGACTAGCTTAAATTGTAACAAGTTCTCATCTCTAAGGACGGTAGCGATAGTGTACCCCGCGAAATTCACATTCTCTTACATTTTTTGAAATTTGCAGGTCAGTGTCAGGTTGTATGTTGAACAAAATATGATTCTCGACTGTAACAAATATGACTTTACTGAGTTATATTATAATCATCAATCCCTCTGAAGTTCATTTCTATAAAATCATCCCATGGAATGCTATAATTCATGAAAATGATGTTCAATGGGATTCGAGAGTGGAGAACAAATCCGATTTTGTTCAACATGCAACTTGACACTGACCTGCAAATTGCAAAAAAACGTAAAAGAATGTGAATTTCGCGGGCTATCGTGGCGATTCTACCGAGTTCTAAAAACCCGTCTTACTAAAACATTTATTATTCAACCAAATTCATCATCCATCCTTTCTAATTATAACTGTCAGGAGTATGTTTAATATTCAGGATATTAATAGCAAAACGACGAGGAGTTGCTTGATACGCAATATTGAGATCAGAGCCACCACATTATTGCCTCCCGCGGTTTCTGAGGAGCGGGGTCATAGTTTCAATCATAATATATTTGGTGGAACCCACTGAGTTCTAAGGCGAGCGTGAGTACTCGGTGCAAATGTGACGTACATCGATTTTTTAATCAAAAATATCAAAATCAAATTATCCATCCATTTTGCATTTAAGTTAAATAATAACAGCCGCACGGCTCGATCTTCAAGGTTAAGCAGCGCTTGCCAAGGTCGTAATTCGAATTACCTTGAAATATCAAAAATCTTAACGTCATTTCCGTTTCAGATGTTCCCGTGCCATGTTAGCCAACCGTATTTCTTACTGGTTGGGAGTGACCGGTCCCTCCTACACCGTGGACTCTGCCTGCTCCAGCTCCCTCTACGCCTTGGAACACGCCTTCAGGGCTATCCGTGATGGCCATTGTGATTCTGCCATCGTTGGAGGCTCCAACCTTTGTCTCCATCCTTATGTGTCTCTGCAGTTCTCCAGGTAAGGATAGAAAACAAGATTGCCACATATGGTTTTAATTGAAATTAGTTATAGGGTTCATTTTTGCTAAGTGAACCTGAAGATAGACAGAAAAGCTGTTTTTTTCTTTAAGTAATGGGAAACTTACCACCGTATCTATAAACAAGTCTAAGTGATCACTTTGATCACTTGAGTAAAAGTAATAACTTAAGATACGATTTTTATTCTGTAGTGTAGTAATTGCTTGAAGTTAGAACTGTCAAAAGTTAGAATTCCAAACTTTGCTTTCTTTGACGGTTCTTACTTCGTTCAAAATTTTGGCTATTGCTTACGATTGCATAAGTAATACCTTAAACTCATGTTGAGAGTAGTAATTCCAGTGTGGGAAAGAGATGGCACTAGACGACCTGTATAGCTCTGTCTCTTTCTCACACTCGAATTACTCCTGCTTTAAGACGTCATAGTAACCCGCCAAATCGTCACACCACTTTCGACGCGGTCTACCTCGACGGCGATTTCCTCCGACAGGCGAGGCATACTGTGAGTGACGGTCGTTGCCAATCTGTGCATCTGGCGCATTCGTGTTACGTGGCCAACCCATAGAGATATTAAACTTCTTTGGGCCTTTTGTGGACTGATATATGATATCAGTCCACAAAAGGCCCAAAGAAGTTTAAAACTATATCACATGAGCAGGAACAATTTATTCTTCTTTATAATATGAGCTATTTAGTCAGGTACAGAAAGCGGCACAAGAAGCTGTACATTTCCAGTATAACTTGGCCTCGCTTTGTATAAATTTCCTATACAATGAGAGATCCTCATAAACTGGTTTTGTATAGCTTGATTGGCCTTCGTTCGTACTTACATTTTCGCCACGTGAAAACTACATTAAAAAATTCACAGAGTGACCGGAAAAGTCCCTGTAATGCAGTGTTTGCTCAGTTAATAACTTTAATGTAGTTTTTAGCGAAAATGGGGGTAGAAGGACATTATTTATTAATACAATGACATGTCGTAATATTCTGCTGGGTGAAGAGAAAATGGAAGTTGTGGTTTTCATTTCGTGGTTTTGTAACTTCAGTTTTTGAAGTGCTTGCAAGCATAAATAATAACAGAATCACGTACTGCATATCTATGATATTAATTTGACAATGATTGTACCTTTATTTCGTAGTAAGTAAGGCAGTTTTCGTGATATAAGTGTTATTGCTGACATGCGATTGACTGTACCTTTGTAAAACTAAGCTAATCTTCTTCTCAATCTCGATACTTTAGATTTAGATAGTCTTAAATGTGACTAGTAGTGTAGCGATTACAATTTTGTACCTTTGGCAAGACAAAACCATACATCTTCCGTAATCATGCTCGAACACTTACGAAGTATGTGTCATGATTTCTAAAGATTTTGAACAAAATCCATGGCTGGTTCTAAGCTAAAGAATGGCCTGTGTCGTCTCATCCATCGTTCATGACATAGCACCTCTTTTTTTATTTTTTATTTATTTGTGACAAAAAGCAGTTATATGTTACAATATTAATAATTAGCTTAGGTATTACAGTAAACAAACGCATAACCCACACTATTGTCCACGGAATCATATCGATTTTTAAAGAAATAAGGAAACGGACGTATACAGAAAGGGACAGTAAGAAAATAAAAATTGTTCAGGTCTGGGGGGCTACCATGACGTCTTAAAGCAGGAGTAATTCCAGTGAGGGAAAGAGATGGCGCTAGACGACCTGTATAGCTTTGTCTCTTCCCCACACTGGAATTGCTTCTGCTTTAAGATGTCATAGTAAGCCCCCAGGGATGAACTAGGTTGAACCGAAATCGCGTTAGTAAAATAAAACAACAATACGGTGTGAACTCGAAAGGATTTTTAATCCACAAAATAAACTAACATCAAGAGGGTCATTAACTGTGTGCAAATCTTAACACCGCGATTCAGGAATCGACGGTAAATGTAAAGCGCCATCTATTGGTGAAAGATTGAAACTAATCCTAACAAAAAAAACCGGAAGGGTCACACTAACCAACCCTAGACAGCACTTTCCGTCCAGATTTGTCCTATCTCTTGTCTTATCTTTTTCATTCTTCTAGATTGGGAGTGTTGTCACCGGACGGCAGATGTAAAAGTTTCGACAACAGCGCCAACGGGTACGCGCGGTCTGAAGCCATCGTCGTCGTCTTCTTGCAGAAGGCTAAGGACTCCAGAAGGTAAGGGATCCTTGTAATTTGACCGTCTATTTTAATCGATACTTCTTGAGGCTTAGTTGCCCTGGTAGTTATGGTGATTCTCGTGGATATTGGACTTCCTAGACGTATTAGGGGTTAAAGTATGAAATTGCCGATTTCTAAAGAAAAGTAATATTTACATACTAACATTTTATTATTTTTCTTGGAAACGTCTGAACCGATTATGATGCAGTTGCAAACTATAGTTAGAGTTAAAAACGACGTTTGACGGCACGATTGGCGCAGTGGCTGAGCGATTGACTGCTGCGCTTCGTGTCGCGGGTTCGATTCCCGCACGGAACAAATATTTGTATGGCCTATAGGTAGTTGTTCCGGGTCTGGCTGTTTGTGTATGTGAATTTAAATGTTTGTAAACGCACCCACGATACAGGAGAAATTCCTAGTGTGGGGCAACGTTTTTAAAAAAAAAAAAAAAAAACCTGCGCTGCACTGCGTATCTTAAATTCTCAAAACAGAGTCTATGATAAAAATATAGGTACCTACTTGAAGTAATGAAACCAACGCCGAAGGCACATTGAAACAGGTGTTTTGACACACTACCCTAAGAGGTAATATGTAACTACTAGTATAGTTTTTAAACTCTAAAAGTTACAGTGCAAATTTAGGCATTCATGTAGGTATTACTTAAAATTAGTGAGCATGTACATTATAGTATATTTATTCCTTGCAATTTTAATGTTTAAATCACAGAATAAAGAATTATCTCACTAAAACAAGCTTACCGTTAAAACAAATCAACATCTATGCCTTCCATCAGGGTATACGCCCAGCTGCTCCACGCTAAGACCAACTGCGACGGCTACAAAGAGCAGGGTATCACGTACCCGGCCGGTCACATCCAGAAGCTGCTCCTCAGCGAGTTCTACGAGGAGTGCTCCATCCCTCCGTCCATCTTGGAGTTCGTCGAGGCTCACGGCACAGGTAAGAATATTTTCCGTTTCGTTATCATCTGCTTAAAGATATGTATGCAGTATTTCGGGATAGGTATCCAACGACGGCCGAGTCTGGGCTTCCCGTGATATTTCTTTAATTTTATCTTTTTTGGGCTTCTACGTCGCTATTATTTCAGGTCTGTTAGCAAAAATCATATTATCCTATAAGGATCTTCTAGCGCGCTAGCAATATTGAAAATACCACCACCATAATAGACCTCCATCATACGGACATCAAAATATAGTAGCCCAGTAACCTCAAAAAAAACAAATGAATTTGAAAATTCGAAGCGCACTAGTTCAGTCGTTCAAATTAAGAACAACAATCCATAAATTAAATACTTTTTGTTTGGTTGTTTTCGACCAGTCTCATCTTTATCGATAATGCCTTTAGATACTTTAGCTAGCCAGTTTATCATTATTACCATCGGTTCAACAATGGGTCCGACGTAACTACCTATCTAATATGGCTGGGTTAAGAGCGGTAGACCTCAGTAATTCCACGGGACAGGACTGGACCTTTGACCTTTCGGTCGCCGATCTAAACTCTGACCTTACATAATTATTTATTACGGATTTAATGGAATTCTATTTCTATTAATTGCTGGAAACATATAACGGAACTGATGACTGTCTCGTTGGTAGGTATAGTGACCGCAAGCGGTGCTGAGCATGATGCCCTGGTTTCAATCCCAAGATTGCGTAAAGTTTTTTCATAAGCATTGGGTTTTTCCTTAAGGAATTTCTCAGTAGCAGCGGAATCTGAATTTGTGTCCGGCTGATGGCAATAGGCTCGTCCTTTATTTTATGGGACCTAAAAAAAACTAGTAAAATGTCATACTATATGTAGGTACGCCTTTGTCTTAGCCTTAGGAGAGTATAGGAGTAATGTTATGTTCTGTCATGAAAGTGAAATGTACTACGGAGTTCTCTGACGGTCGACCACTTTTCAACCTAATTACCTAGGGCATAAGCGTGAAAACTGGCAGACCTAATAACTACCGGTAGATGGTATCGTTGGAGAGACAAATACCGTAACACTATCTGGTAATAGATGTACTTTCAATTCGTTAGTAAATTCATAGAAACAAAACATTCAACACACAAGTTCCCAAGGATTAAAACTCAAGTAAGACACCTCATAAAATAAAATTTAACTCAAGCAAACTCACCCGTGTCGTGAGCACAACTTAAGAACTACTAAAATAAGCGAGACAGCTAGCTAGCCCGACGACCTCACACCTTAACAGCTTATTAGTCACAATCCCTGCATTTCACTAAACTTTCAAGCATCTGCACATTTTAAAAAAAGAACGACACATTAACTTGGCGTTCAAAAGAGAAAAACGGGTTAATGCGAGTTGGACTTGCACACAAAGGGTTCCGTGACACCGTACATTTAAGGTGGAAGCTCCGGGGCAGCCCGTGAAATTCATATTTTCTTACGTATTTTTGCAATTTGCCGGTTTGAATTCTTCCCCCTTAACACTCCACTTTTCTTAATAATTTAGTAAACAAAAACGCCGAACAAGCATGTATCCTGTTTGGTAAAAATTAAAGGAGCCCCCCCCCCCCTCCTTTCATATTTACCTTTAATTTATTATATTTTCCCTTTTTCTTTGTAATACACACTCTGTGATAGTGTCAAGTGTCTACCATATTAAGATTCAAAAGATACAGCCATGTGATATACAGACGGACAGACAAACAGCGAAACCTTAGAAATAGGGGTCCCGGAGTGCGGAACCCTAAAAAGATCACATTAACTAAGCAAGAAAAGTTCCAAAGAGAAAAAATGAAAAAGATAGAAAAAACTTGCGTTTGAGAGAAGCATAGTTAAGGGCACTCGAGATGAAATTAAAATGAACTATTGTTTACAGTACAAAGCGGGGTTGTAAACCTTTTGTGTTGTGACGCCTGTTTAGCAGAGAATTGAAATTAATTTTAATCGTGCTTTTAAAAGGAAGTTGGTAACAACGATTATGAGTTTTGTGACGAATGCTAAAGTTGATAATAACTTGGGTTTTGTTTTACGTATTTAGAAGTGAGTGTATTGGTTTTCGAACGATTTTTAAATAGATATACAGTCACGAGCACAAATATATGACACTGAACAATTTCTACAAGTGTTTTTCTCCTACTGTTCTGACTAAAAGTTAATGTTGTTATGAACATAGTATTCTAGGAGCTCGTGGCTAAATAATAACACCCGCTCAGTTCGATCTTTAGGTTAAGTCGCGCTTGCCTAGGTTGGTCTGTGGATGGGTGCCCGCCCATTGCACACCGAGTTTCCTCCGTGCTTCGGAAAGCACGTTAAGCCGTTGGTCCCGGCTGTCACTTGTAGATCTGTGACAGTCGTTACAGGCAGTCAGTGGCCCGAAAGTCTTATAACCAGTCTTACCAAGGGGTATCGTATTATTCAGTACTAACTGGGTTGTGGAGATCAGATAGACAGTCGCTCTATGTAAAATACTGGTATTTAGATGCATCCGGTAACACTGGAAGCCGACCCAAACATAGTTGGGAAAAGGCTAGGCAGATGATGATGAACATAGTATTCTAGAACTCACATTTTTATCAAAAAAATCCTATCTCTATAAAGTTACAATCGTTATATCTCGCGAAAATTGCTTTTAAATTTAGGAAAGTGTATAGATATTGGTGCTCGTGACTGTACCTGCTCGTTTTATACAAATACTAGGTTTTTCCCGCGGCTCCGCTCCCGTTATGTCCGTACATTAACCCATGAGAACGTTTTAAATGAAGCCTATGACACTCTGTGATAATGTAGCTTCCCGTTAGTGAAAGAACTTTTTCGGAATCGGATCAGTAGTTCTGAAGTTTACTGACATACACACTTACAAACAAAGGAGATGTTTGATTTTGGGCTACCACTCTTTGTTCATAATCATCATCATTTCAGCCGAAAGACGTCCACTGCTGGACATAGGCCTCCCCAAGTGTCGCCACATTGACCGGTCCCGAGTGAGTCGCATCCAGCGGATCCCTGCAACCTTCACCATGGTTACTATTTGTACACTACATAGATAAATAGGAAACAATTAGGGGAATTTTATCTCAAAATACTAACAAATTAATTTGAAGAAAGGTACAAAAATGAATTTACAGAATTTGAAAAGATTTTTAATAAGAGAACCCTATTTTATATTGTGTAATTTGAATGTACATTGAACGAAGTGAAATTAAAAAACGGTAACTCTATTATACAACATTATTTTTAGTATATGCGAAACCTGATACACGTGTCTAGTATTTTAATGTGACGAATCTATGTACAAAATTTCAAAACTGTATCATGAAAAATCACAAAGTTATAAGCTTGTTCTGTTACCTAGTCCGCACAAAAACGCGGTCACCACGCAGCGCGCGCCTCCAGCGTCGTCTTGATCTCATTGATAATAAAAATGTGGCAGTAGGTACCTAAATTATTGCGATAGGTACTCAAAGTCGCTCGGTATCCAACTTTTAACTTTTTTAAATATTTTTGGGAAAAATATAAAATGGTTTAAATATTATTGGAATCGATTCAGTTACTTATTCTGAACAAGCTATATTCAGGTTTCGCATATACTAAAAATAATGTTGTATAGCGATATTTACATACAGCATACATAGTGCCCAGGCTCCATACATTTTTGGAATATATCAGAATTTTAGACAGACAGACAGACAGACAGACACGCGAGTGATCCTTTAATTTCCTTTTGAGGTACAAAACCCTAAAAACAAGAAAAATCTCAGAAAATAATCCTATAATTATCTCACAAACCTTTTATAAGTAGCAACAAAACCAAAATGTTATTACTACCACTTACATTTCCTGAGTCCCCGAAACTTCTATTTACGTCATGAAAAACTAAAATGGCGGCGAACAGGTACAAAGTACACAGAATCTCGAGTGCTAACAATTAAGTTTTGTTTGTACTCTCTCTCTTTTGATATTTGCACTGAACCTCATTAAAGAGACCTTAGGAAGCAAAACCTCAACAACATGGGTACTTTTGTGTTTCCAGTTTTGTAATTAGGTTTAGGAAAATTACAGTGTGATTTGTATGTTTTAATTTTTTATTCAGTCTGTATTTTTATTAACAGTTTTCAACTAATCGTAATGAAGTAATCTTCCATACTAATAAATTCACGTAGTTTTAACACAATCATCATCTGCCTAGCCTTTTCCCAACTATGTTGGGGTCGGATGCAGCTGAATACCAGTATTTTCCATGGAGTGACTGCCTATCTGGCCTCCACAACCCAGTTAGTACTGGGTATAATACCCCTTGTTAAGACTGGTTGTCAAACTTTTTGAGCCACTGACTACCTAGCCGAAAATCCCGAAAATCTGACAACAAGTCTTTGTTGTCAGATTTTCGGGATTTTCGGCTTTAACGACTGTCAAATGTCTACGAATGACAGCCGGGAACAACAGCTTGACGTGTTTTCCAAGGCACGGAGGAAACTTGGTATGTAATGGGCGGTTTCCCATACACGGACCAATCTAGGCAAGCGCGGATTAGAATCGTTCCTTAAGATCGACCCGAGCGGCTGTTATTATTTAACCACGTGCTCCTCAGTTTTAACACAATATTATCTAGAAAGCCATTCTACCTTTCCAAAAATATCACAATTCCTATTATCATATTCATGAACGTATAAAATAAATGTCTACCTAGTATCTAGCCACATTTTTCTAAACCAAAAACAGAACCGCTGCAGGAAATATAATATTTCAACGTAAAACATTCTGAAATACCGAAATAAAACACTTTTACGACAAAAATGTCGCCCACTCTAGAATATAAAAGGGAAGTTTTACAAGCTTTTAGACCATTTTGATTGCTAAAACATTTGGTGTGCTACTGAAATAGATGCTATCTTCTTGTTGTCACGAAATAAAAGGTGGGGTGTCTAAATTATGGTTACTAAGGCGATTCTCTCACTGCACCGGGCTCCGTCGCGTATCGCAGAAAAGTCCTTGTACGCCGACGGTGCAGTGGGAGAATCACCTAAGTGAGCAATTTATGAGTAGGATAGTCGTCTTGTTAATTTGTAGCTGTTGTCTATCATCTTGGAGTTATTAAAGGTTTTGGGAGTTGTTTCGCCATCCGAGTCTACGAGCCTACAAAATAATTTGATTTTGACAGTCTGTAACAGTAAATACGTAAGTAAATACCAAGTAGTATTTTCCAATACCAAGTAGTATTTACCAGTTGCTGAAAAGTCTTGAGTACCATATAAAACTGAATAAGGCTTCTGCAGTTTATGAGGGCTAAATTTCCCTTCGATTAAACTCAAAAATTTCATATTCCCAAGCAAAACTGTCCGTAACACTACAACCCAACGTTCCTTTACAAATATTTATCGGCGGCAGCCCCAACTTTGACAAACAATGGACAAAACAGTTATAGCCGAACTGTCCGAGAGCTGGCCCAGCATGAGACGTGCCTTCATTCAAATATGCGATAACTTGAAGCGTGCGTAAACGTTTGTCCCTAAACTTTCTCATTGAATTTCGGAGATGGAGATTTTCGGCTGAAATAGGTTTTTCGAGTCTTGAGGGTGGATTTTGATGGTATCTTACTGGTTACTTGAATCCTAAGTATTTACGTCTTCGTGACGTCACACGACCGAGTGTGTTATATTTACGTATATATTAGTTTACGCAGTTTTGGTTTACAATCAATATTTCGGTAGGTTAGTTAGCTATATTTTTCAAATCAGACATGAGCGTTATAGTACGTTGTCGAATGGAGAGGCCTACATACAGAAGTGAAATGCTTTATTCTGAGTGGAGGGCTGTCCCTTATCATTAATATACGAACTGAGAGGAGTAAAATAAATCTCATCAGTTATCGAGTTCAAAACACCTTTTACAAGCCCCTTAGAGCTCAAATAATTTAATATCAGCTCATTGATCGTTCGCCGTATACACTTCCATGCTCTTTCAATTAAATTAATTACATAATTATATTCAATTACATTGAGAGCCGACGCACTTTGACTTAAAGAAAATTAACAAAGTTAATGCGTCAATACATTCCCTTGCTTTTTAAATTAGGGTAGGTACGGAGGGTAGTCCCTCCCATGACAAAAATCATTGAGAAAGACAGAAACATTTTAAGAGTAATTATTTTCTTAAGGGATGTCGTCTCCATGCTCTTTGAGTGAAATTAGTAATAATTGATGTCATGGCTATGCTTTGAAGTCTTTGTAAATGTGGATAAGAACATTGTATGTCTTTTATTTCGGGATTTCGATAAAACCATTTCCAGTATTGAAACGGTAATAGGCTGAGGCCACAGATATAGGTAATACTAGCTTTATCCCGTGGCTTCGCTCGCCTAAATCTAGAATTTGACAATCAATTCCATAATAATTTATTCAATCATGTTTCGAAAGACACGTGGCGCCATCTATTATCATGTGTATTGTGGTTTTCCTCGGGAACAGTACTTTTTTTCGGCATGAAAGGTACCCTATGTCCGTTTCTGTATACCTGACAACGTATATGCTAAATTCCAGGATGATCAGTTCTGTGGTTTAGGTGTGAAAAGGTAACAAACAAACAAACTTACTTTCACATTTATAATATTATATAGTAAGGAGTAAGGGTACCTAGAAAACGCAAATATCACGATCCGTATGAAAACCAAGCGTGCCATTTTTTGACTACCTACCTACTATGACGTCATAAGCACTATTTAGTTAGTTACTACACAAAATAGACTACGTTTTTGTTCTTTAAATGTCTAGAACTAAGTTCTTGAGTTATAACGGTGTTGTTTTAAACAAATTATCTTGTTACGATAGTAGCCACAATAAGTTAAGCATAATTATTATAAAACTAGCTGTTGCCCGCGACCTTCGTCCGCATAAAATTTTATAGCCTATAATCTTCCTCGATAAATGGGCTATCCAACACTAAAAGAATTTTTCAAATCGAACCAGTAGTCCCTGAGATTAGCGCGTTCAAGCAAACAAACAAACAAACAAACTCTTCAGCTTTATAATATTAGTATAGATGCTTAAGCCGGGCATGCGAAGTAGGTGCTCTTTAGTAATATAGGTATATCTGTGGCTGAGGCTGATATAATCATAGTAGTTTTTATTTACCAAAGAACAAGGTATAATGTGCAACTTTTTTCGTGTTTTAACACTGTTATTGCTGGCCTCAACTGCATCCAAAATGTCTATAATAAACTCATTTCTGACAAAGCCAAAAACCTTTCCGCAAACCCTCTCCAAAACTACGCCATAATAGGCTTTGGTGCTTGGAATTCGTAAAATTCAGTTCGAAGCCAGGGTTCGCGGCTAAAGAGTTAGGTCAAGAGCGCATTTGCGTTCAGCCTTTCATTCGGTTAGTTTTGGCAACGATACAATCCGGCAAGCTCGAATGATAGATTTGCTTTATGCATTCGAAATAGCTGGTGACAGAGTTGCTTGAGTTGTGAAATAGTGAAATGGATAGAAGTTTACTAACTAGACTATCGTGAAAAAGGCTAGATTTCTATTTTTAAGGGGTTGATAGAAAGATGATGGAAACAGAATACAGTTACTACTGAATATCTAATTGAATGTCTGTGAAATTGCTTTTATACAGGGTGTAAACGGACCCTTCACGAAGCCGTTAACCAAGCATTATGTACATCAAACTAAGTAACTTTACGCAAAAATTATTGTGAAAAATCACATTTTACGGTAGGGCTCAATGTAATGCACTCAAAACTTTGTGCGATGGAAGGATTGAATAGTACGGGGGTCGTGGAGGTGTTTAAAGTAAAAATCTTACATTGCAAACATGTTTTTAAAAAACAAACTTGTGAAAATGTTTAAACTTTGACACCGAATATCTCTGTAACTAGAAGGTTCCCGTATGGTCTAGAAAAAAAAGTATAGCAATGACGGGGAGAATAAGTGCCTTTCGGCTTCGTTAAAGGTCTTGTTACTCCCTTTATACTCCCGCTTTAATTTAGATGTAAATGTGCGAGAAAAAAATATTACAAGTAGCATGTGTGTTATTCCAGACTATAATCTATCTCTGTGCCAAATTTCATCCAGATCCCTTTAGCCGTTCTGGCGTGATTGACTAAAAAACATCACTCGCCCTCTACAACTTTCGCATTTATTACAGTGTTACGATATTGAAACAAGCATTTGTAATCTCCCAGGATTAAGCGATATTACCAAATATCTATCAATGTAATAGTATGTCTAATAATAAAATAAATGTATAGTCGTATCAGCCCATGGCTTAATTGCCAAGAGCCTCGACCAATACCTGAGGAGGCCCTCGTTAGGCAGCTGGATCAAGGGCTTGATTCAGAAAGCGGCACTCCTAGACACGGCTCGTATTGTTAGGAGGTTCCTCTCTCTGGAGCCCTGACCGCCGGTAGCTTGGACCCTGTTCCCGATACCGGACTACAATTTTTACAATTTTTTATACTTTTAAATGTTTTTTATATTGTTTTTTTTTAAGAAATATTTAAAAATGTAAATAATTTGTGAAAATACAAATAAAGGAAATAAATGATAATATAGGTACATAATATGTAAATGCTTATGCATCATGTACAACATCTATTGTGTAATAATGTATAAACCATTTTAAGCCACCCTTCGCTTGATTGAAAGCAAAACAGATGTGGGCCCAGTTAACCATTCAGCGTACCTTGAAAGGGCTGATTTTATTTTATTTTTTTATTCTCTGTTAACAAAAAGGGGGTTTTATCCATACGAATATGCCAACCCCATCGTACCTCATAAACTATTTACATATCTGGAATTTTTACTCGCTATATATATTTAATATATATATTTTTATTAGAAGGAGAATCATTGAGTAGATATCTTCACCAAGCCACACAACCTCTTTGCAATCGTTGATGTAGAGTTTGCTAAAATTATTTGAATTAGCCCAACGTCCAGAATATTTAATTTAAACTCACTAATTAATGATTCCCTTTAGCTGATTTTATGTAATCAAGTATTAGGATCCACTTGGAGTCTCTCCATGAGCACCAACCAGTCCTAATCTTTATGTCTTTGCCACCAGGTACCCGTGTCGGTGACCCTGAGGAGTTGTTAGCCATCGATGAGGTCTTCTGCACGGGTCGCAAGGAACCACTCTGGATCGGCTCCATCAAGTCCAACCTGGGACACAGCGAGCCTGCCTCGGGTCTTTGCTCTATTGCTAAGGTAAATATTTATTTACTTGCTTTCATACAATTTACAATAGATGATGATGAGACAATGCAAATTATCATTATTATTCGAGCAGTTTGTCCAGCGCCTGAACTCTCCCAGGTTTTGTTGAAGTGCCGAAGGATTATGAGATCAAAAGAAACACACGAAAGAGTGCATTTATGTTTGCGACTTTTGTGTACTTCGCACACTCTTGTGAACCTTTTGAACGCCATTGTCACATATACGTGACAAGCAAGCCGCCAAACGACACAAATATGTGACAAAATGGTAGGTAAAATTGTGGCTTGGCGTGGAGGGCACGCGGGTGCGTTTATGCTCTGGCGTTCAAAAGGTTAATATCTCCTAAGCACTTGTCTACTTTCCGTACGGATTGGCCTCGGCGCCTTGACTGAAAATCGGGAAGATATTTAAAAAATATATTTGATTAATAATATATTGGATTCTTCACTTAAAATCGGGGGTGCTATACCATGCTGTTGAGCTCTTGATATTTAAAGCCCCTTGCTTTAAATATCAAGAGCTCAACAGCAACAGCAGCAGCAGCATCTATATGTCAGCTGATTAAGAAGAAAGACGGAAATATAAAAAAAAACCAAGTCCATACCCAATCGCCACAAGTTTATTTAATTTTCAACGCAGCTGCTACAATTTTTAATCCGAATAAAATAATTATCAGCTACCAGAGTTAATTCTGTTAAGAGGCCCAGAGGATTACCCTCCTCGTACCTGCAGCGTCCGATTCCCTCCGGCAGGGAGGTACTCAGTGAATGCCCTCAATCCTGAGAAAACTGTCGCGTTCGTAATTAATGTTATCTTGCTCCAAAGTTACTTCATAATTTATGTGGATGTCTTCTCGAGTGTATGTCTGTACTGCCTTATCGTGTTTTGTAGGACAGTTGTATACAAAGTTACAATGAGTGGGGAAATCGAAATTGCTTGATTTGGTGTGTTGAGCAATTAGGGATAATTCTGAAAGAATTTTGGTAATTTCGGAGAGTCTGTGTGGAGACTAAAAATCGTAGAAGATTTTATCAGTGCACAACTGTGTGCACAATGCAGAAAAAAAGACATTACAAACAGTACTTTACTCGTGTTATCAGTATCTAGTGAGCGATTGGTGCTGCGCTGCGTGTCGCGGGTTCATTCCCACACGGAACAAATATTTGTATGGCCTACAGGTAGTTGTTCCGGGTCTGGCTGTTTGTGTATAGTTTCAATGTTTGTAAACGCACCCACGATACAGGAGAAATTCCTAGAGCGGGGCAACGATTAAAAAAAATTGAGAGAAAAGTCTCATATTCATTGGCAAGTCATTGAATAAGTCCTAATATTAATCTTTCTTTTCAGATGTGCATAGCCTACAGCACGGGCTACCTGCCCCCCAACTTGAACTTCCACCAGGCCCGAGAAGGAGTAGATGCTTTGGCCAAGAAGCGGCTCCAGGTGGTCACCGACAAGACTCCATGGTCCAGGGGCATGTCCGGAGTCAACAGCTTTGGTTTTGGAGGTGCTAACGCCCACGCGTTGTTGAAGGATGTGGCAAGAGTGAAGGTAAGGAGACACTGATGATATGGGGAAGGTAACTCTGGAGCGAATGGCGCTGGCATAGCCAGCACAGCAGCTGGAGCTGCAGCTGGTTTTTTTCTATGGGCCTCAGTTGCCTGACAATAGAATGATTGATTGATTGATAGCAATTTCCAGACGTCATTGATTGAAAATGAAATCTGTTAATCATCATCTGCCTAGCCTTTTCCCAACTATGTTGGGGTAGGCTTCCAGTCTAACCGGATACAGCTGAATACCAGTATTTTATATTTAGCGACTGCCTATCTGACGTCCACAATCCAGTTAGTACTGGTTAATACGATACCCCTTGGTAAGACTGGTTATCAGACTCTTTGGCCCACTGACTACCTGTTACTACTGTCAAAGATCTACAAATGACAGCCGGGACTAACGGCTTAACGTGCTTTCCGAGGCACGGAGGAAACTCGGTATGTAATAGGTGGTCACCCATCCACAGACCAACCTAGGCAAGCTCAGCTTAACCTGAACATTGACCTGAGCGGCAGTTATTATTTAGACACGAGTTCCTGTAAGTCACTATCTACAATTATTTAAATTGTCATGATGTTCTGAATTCAGGTAGTCAGTGGCCCGAAAGTCTGACAGCCAGTCTTACCGAGAAGTACCGTATTACCCAGTAGTAACTGGGTTGTGGAGGCAGTCGCTCCATGTAACATACTGGTATTCGGCTGGTTAGACTGGAAGCCGACTCCAACATAGTTGGGAAAAGGCTAGGCAGATGATGATGATGTAGTGAATGACGACACAGATACTCGCACAACGATCACCACAAGGTTTTTCGGCATTTGTACCGCTGATTAAGACAGTGGGACCATTTTGGAGCGATTTCCTCTGATACTAGGAAAGGAACTATTATAAAATGATACGAATAAATGAAATCATGATGAATGATGATGATGTAATGACTCGCTATTGATGCGATTGACTGCTGCGCTTCGTGTCGCGGTCGATCCCCGCATGGAACAAATATTTGTATGGCCTACAGGTAATTGTTCCGGGTCTGGCTGTTTGTGTATGTGAATTTAAATGTTTGTAAACGCACCCACGATACAGGAGAAATTCCTAGTGTGGGGCAACGTTTTTTTTATTTTATTTTTTTATGAATAAGAAATCGAAATAAAGAAAGAAAATATCTAATTAAATGGAATGAAAGAAAGCATTGTAGTCCAAAAACACAACAAAGCCATTACCCAGTTTATTAATAGACGTAGTTATTATCCATTATCTTAAACAAATTGTTCTGTCCGTCAAGCCGGTATCAATCTCTCTTTGAAGCCGCAATTATTAATTCCATCAAGTCTATAAGGCTCAATTTTCATTGTCGCGTAATGGAATGGAAGCGTTTTTTTTCGTAAGAAAATGGTTCATAGCGTTTTGAACTTTATGTCAATTGTATAAAATGCAAACTATGTACGAGTTTGTTGGTGTTAGAGTTCTCGAAAATGCACGATCATTTTCTGGAAGACTAGAACTGAGGTCTTCTCTTTGCATGATCGGCCACGTGAGCCTAGTGTGGGTTGGTCGATTACACATCATTATCTTCCTTCCCTTGTCCCATGTTATGGGGTCGGCGCAACACGTTTTTTTCTTCAATTCCGCCCTGTCAACCGTCACGCAGTCATTTACACCCTTTTCTTTCATATCTCACACAATCCATCCATCGTTTCCTTGGTCTTCCTCTCCCTATCAGTTCATCTACATTTATATTCATCACTCTTTTAGTCACATGCGATTCGTACCTCCTCATCACATGTCCATACCAAGACAGTCGACAAGTCGATTACACATGTCTTAAATTTTTTGGTTCAGGACATGCCATTTGCCTCACGATATTTTCCATCACCATTTTGAGAGCAGAAGTGATGAACTGAATTACACCAAAGTACCTACCTACTAAGTAAGCCAGGGCCATAACCACTAGGCACAACTGCTACGCTAAGGTTAATTATGCCTTAAACAGTTTAATAATAAAAATAATATGAATACATAATTTCCTTTCTCTTCCGCGTCAATGTAAATTGAGCCTAAACGCTGGTTTTCATCGAGTTCACAAAGTTAACAAAGTTCTAACCGATTTGATTTCCAATCTGTTGATTATGTCCGCCTTTTGTTTTCATTGATGAAACATCAAATAAAATGAGTTTCTGAAATGTTATTATTGGAATCTGGCAATCAGTTTGTTCGAAAATTTCAGTAAATTCATTTAATATCGTACTTGTTTGGTATCTTTGGGGGAGCTCGTGGCTAAATAATAACAGCCGCTCGGGTCGATCCTTAGGTTAGGCCGTGCTTGCCTAGGTTGATCTGTGGATGGGTGACCACCCATTACATAACGAGTTTCCTCCATGCCTCGAAAAGCATGTTAAGCCGTTAGTCCCAGGTATCATTTGTTGATCTTTAACAGTCGTTAGGTAGTCAGTGGCTCAAAAAGTTTGACAACCAGTCTTACCAAGGGGTATCGTATTACCCAGTACTAACTGGGTTGTGGAGTTCAGGTAGGCAGTCGCTCCATGTAAAATACTGGTATTCAGCTGCATCCCGTTAGAATAGAAGACGACCCCAACATAGTTGGGAAAAGGCTAGGCAGATGATGATTTGTTTTGTATCTTTATTTTGTGGGTAGGTTGTTCTAATTTCAGATTTTAATAATGGTAATATCCTTTCTTCAAAAAGAAAGAAGAAGATCATGGTAATATAACCGATTACCATTAATTCTGAACTTAAATGTTCCTACTGCCTTTTTATATTTTTAAAGCATAAGCATAATCAGCCTATAATGTTCCCACTGCTGGGACACAGGCCTCCTCTCTATGAGAGGGAATGGGCTATAATCCACCACGCGGGCCCAGTGCGCGTTGGTAGATGTCACATGTATTCGAATTTTTGGTTCTAGGACATGCTGGTTTCCTCACGATGTTTTAAAGCGGCGTGTTTTTTGTTTTTAAGCGGTGTTTTGATTTTTAATTTAAAGCTATCATCAGAATTTGGCAGACTTTTTCTTAAATCTTTATTACAGAATCTTCATGCAGTAAATCATTTCATTACAACCTAGCTGCCCAAAACGATAAGTGCAGTTACCTAATCGTGCCTTGCATACAGTAAACCCTCTCTACCTACCAGTAGCGAAGAGTCAATTTTTGTAAGTGGTAAGCCGGAGTACATATCTTCACTGTATAGAATATTATTGGCTATAGAATACTGACTGTGCCATTTTTCAAAGGGAAGCCGGTAGGAATCGGGTTCTATGGAAACTTCGCCACTGCTACCCCATTAACGTTACCATCATCAACTAACCTTTATATTCTTTTTCTTCATCGATGGCTTAGATTTTGTCAACCAGTACGTACCCTTCTCGTCATTTGCTTAAGTATCATCACACCTGCTCCAATAACATCATAATTCTACTTAAGCACTATTTTTCTCCACCAGGTCAACAACGGCATACCTGCCGACGACCTCCCCCGTCTGGTCTGCGTGTCAGGCCGGACGGAGTCAGCAGTAGCCAGGATTTTAGATGACCTGGAGTCCAGGACTGTAGACGCTGAGATGGTGCGTCTTCTCCACGCCATCCATGATGATGATATCCAAGGACACGTTGTTAGAGGATATAGTCTACTGGGTGAGTTTTGGAGATGGTCAGGGTTTTTCTGTCTTTGGAAGTACCAAACACAAAACACACACACACTCACATACACACAAACACACTCACACACACACTCACACACACACACACACTTTTAAAGCGAATTTTTTAAAAGGCCCCTTACCGCCTGTAATGTAACAATCCAAGATCCAGTCTTGTACAAAAACAAATCATTGTTACAAATTGTATCGTTACAGGTTGCGCACTGTAATGCTCTGTTCTCCTCACTCTCTGATGTAATCCTCGAATTTGAACTGTTACATTACAGGCGAATGCTCCCGGTGAAGGAGAGCCTTTTTACGTTTATGGAGTTTAATATAAGTTTCAGTTACTTATGAAGTACCTAGTGATAATCGAAATACAGTTTAAAAAGAAACGCACACTTTTCCGCGCCGAATGAAACGTCCTATCATACGTATAACGTCATCCATTTGTCTAATTCGCGGATACGTGTGCTTGGCTTCATAGGATTCCATACAAGTATTTCTAAAATTCGAAGCATTCGGCTCCTTCACTCCCTTCGGCTCTGATAAGTGTGCGTTTACTTTAAGTATCGATATTTTACTTTAATAATCGATTTCGCTGAAAGACGTCACTTTGTCTAAAACCCCTGTACTCTGTCATCATTTCTTCAGTTCCCTTTGGAGTTGTACTTTAAAGGTTCGCGCACATTACGTCGGGCCGCAGCTGGTCAGATCGCAGCGCAAAAATTCGCTCAAATCGCTCGTATGTATTTTATATGAACTATCGCACACTCTGCCGGGGAGCAGCGGGCCGCATATTCCGCCGCGGATTTTGGTTGCGTTCAATGCGGCCCGCCCCGCCTCGCAACGGCCCGACACAGTGTGCCATAGCAAGCGGATTATAACGTACTGTTGCACGAACGTCTGGCAGTGTATTCAAAATCCGTCAATGCGCTGCGACTCGGCTCGTCACTAATGTGCTAAGTAAGCATTTTATGCTGCGCTGCGGCCCGATATAATGTGCGCGAACCTTAAACACACAACATAATATTATTTTGATGTCTATAAAATTTTGTCGCATGACAAAGAAGACGGCCTTTGCTTTTACAAATTAAAGAGCCGTTTGTCCCAGCTAAAGTTTGACAGCTAATAAAATATTATTACGATCTTAAAATAATTATCTGTCTCTCTCACTAATTGTTTCACAAAGGACAGATGGTTTGAAAGATTGAAAACTCATCCAATAACTAGGTAATTTGAAATCCGGTTTTCGTTCTTCCCAATATTCTCTTGCAAAAATATACTTTGAAGTAGTCTTACAAGACCAGGGGAGTTACTATGACGTCTTAAGGCAGGAGTAATTTCAGTGTGGGAAAGAGACAGAGCTATACAGGTCGTCTAGTGCCGTCTCTTTCCCACACTGGTATTACTTCTGCTTTAAGACGTCATGGTAGGCCACCTGGAGCCGTATCGTAACTGTTTGCAGAGCAGCTTAAGCGCTGGACAGGTCAAAGTAACTCTAATTGCATTGCAGATGGTTCAAAATCGCTTGACATTTCACATGGTCCTTTACTTTTGTCAAATATTGGATGCCCAACGCTTTAATTACCTTGGAAACGAATTGACCTCAATAACAATATTAGTTGCACCGCAAAACTTCACTTGTCTGCCTATAAGAATGCATGATAACCCACTGTCCTCTCCAGGATCAACTCCTACAAAGAGCGTGTCCCTGGCGCGTGAGATCCAGTACTTCTCCGGAGTCCGTCGCCCGGTATGGTTCGTGTACTCCGGCATGGGCTCCCAGTGGGCTGGTATGGGCAAGGAGCTGATGAGGATCCCGGTCTTCGCTGCTGCTATCGAAAAGTAAGTTGAACTCAAAATCAAAGCATTTATTTCAAAATAGACCAGTTACAGGCGCTTTTGACAGCAGGTAACAATAAAACAAAATCTACAGTCCAAGCCACATGTCGCCAATTTTGTGCTCCTTCAATTTGGCTTTGATAGCTAAAATCAATCTTGTCAAAAAGAAGGTAACTTGAAGTTAGAATATATGTTCTAACATGGATCTAAATGAGCGTAGCATAAAAAGGGCTAACGTAAAATTTACTGGATTTGACAGATTTTCCTTTTCATGCACGACGTTTTATCTACGTCCTCATGGAACATAAATTATAAGCTTAATGCAATTAACAGAAGAACGCTGCACTGCGAAAATGCGTTCAATGCTAATGAAATTACCATCTGCGCTCACTAATCCGTTAAATATAATTGAATGTCTTCCTTTGATTCGCTTTTAGAACTTACGAGAGTATGCTAACAGGAGAAGCAAAGGAATACCTTAGTTATTTGAGCGTAGTTTTAAGAGCGTTAGCGACTTACGACATTTCATACAAACTTTTAAGTCCTTTTTTTTTTCAAAATGAATGAACCTATTTTAATTAAACTTCAGACGCATAAGCAGGATACATAAGTCTAAAAAGTTAACAGAGAACTTATCGATGTGTCTTTTTGAAAAAAAGATTATTGGAAATTTCTGTTTCTTTGGAAAATCTAAAATCGGTCTAAGCTGTAACACTATTTTTCAAAAATGTCCTCTGTTAACTTTTTAGACCTATGTATCTTGCTTATACGTATAAAGTTTCATTAAAATCGATTCAGTCATTTAAAAAAAAAAGGACTTGAAAGTTTGCATGAAATGCGGTAAGTCGGCCTTTTCGAAGAAAATTTTGGTTCTAAAGTGTGTGTGTCGCACGCGACTATTTCATCGTTCAAATACAGTAGTTGTTCATGTCTTCCCTATGGATGTGCTTTTTGTGCCAACTATATTTGATTTCAATAAAAACAAATGACAATCACATAGCCAAACGATCGTGGTCTTCTGTTTATTGTAACTTAATCAAATGTGAACGTATTTGCAATAAAATAAAATAAATGTTTATTTCAATTACATAAGGTTTAACAAACATGATTTGCAGAATACCTTTTAAGCAAGGAGATGCTTGTGTTTGGTGACTCCACTCTTTCACATAACATTATACAGTGTGTATGTATGGCTACCGGTTACCGATACTTAGGCCATATTATAAACTCATTTCTATTGACAAATACACGTTTATAGATATTCCTAACCCCACACCCCGCGGATGACAGCCATCTTGTTTTTTTAATTGCTTGATCTAGATAAAAGAAAATATATATTAATTCGACAGTCTCAGTGTTTACCTTTGCAATAAGATCATTTGCACGCCTTTAAATCTCTTAGATTCAAAGATATTAGCAATTCATTGAACATAACTTAGATCAGACGATTAAAAAAACAAAATGGCCGCCATTCGCGGGGTGTGGGGTTAAGAGTATTTATAAACGTGTATTTGTCGATAGAAATGAGTATATAATATGCCCTTAAAGTATCGGTAACCGGTAGCCAAACACACTGTAGTGTATGCAATTGAAAACAAAATAAAAAGAAAATATAACAATTCTAAAGTTCAAAAGGAGCACACATATGTGATGATGTATGCGAGTGTTAATGTTACAAACCTTGCCCTTTGAAATATATTAAAGTTGTCAACCACACAACGAGAATACTCGTTTATTAGGTACAATTTTCTTATCACCCAGCAATCACAGAAACTCATCACTAATTAAACTTATACTGTCACTTACGGGATATCTTCCGTGATTGTTCATTAATTTGAGCTCCCGATATTTCGACGCTGTTGCAAGTGCCATGATTGCGGGTCGACTGGAGAATGAGGGTGAATGGAAAATAAATTGTTAAGAGCAGACAAATCTATCTACCCTCTTTCTTTGTCTTTTGCTACGCATACTACTGGAACTCGACACTAAGTCACGGCAAAACAGTATCACTAGGTTTTGTGGAGTCCTTATTACGATGCCACCTACTACTTTTGAGCTTACTCAAAACTGGATTCCACGTACTTGTCAACAAAAACAACAACAGCAACAGCGTCGAAATATCGGGAGCTCAAATTAATGAACAATCACGGAAGATATCGCGTAAGTGACAGTATAAGTTTAGTTGTAAACCGTGAAAGCTTCAAACAGTGTCATCACTAATTTGCATTATAAACTAACTCTTCTTTTTCATATCTAGGTGCCACAAAGCCTTGGCACCCAAAGGCGTGAACCTGACGAAGATCATCACGGACCCTGACCCGAAGATCTACGACAACATCCTGAACTCCTTCATCGGTATCGCGGCCGTGCAGATCGGTCTTACCGATATCTTGAAGACTATTGGGGTTGAACCTGACTACATCATTGGTGAGTTGCATTTGTATGACTTTGTATGTACAGCCAGTGAATTAGTGTATTGGTACCCGTTAACTGAGTTGTGGAGGTTAGATAGGCAGTCGGTCCATGTAAAATACTGGTATTCAGATGAATACGGTTAGACTAGAAGCAAAGATCATCATCTGCCTGCCCTTGTCCCATTCTACTTCTTCCATTCTCCCCTGTCAGACGTCCCGGCATCATTTACTCCTTTCTCTTTTATATCATTCCTCACACAATCCATCCATCTTTTCTTTGGCCTTCCTCTCCCTCTCCACCCATCAACATTCGTATCCATCACTCTTTTAGTCACATGCGTTTCATCCCTCCTCATTACATGGCCATACCAAGACAAACGACTTCCTTTCATTTTTTCTGTAACAGGCGCCATTTTCAGTTTAGACTAGAAGCAAATGTAGTTAGAAAAAGGCTAGCCAAATGATGCAGATAATGAATTAGTGCCCTGAATTAGGGGTCCCCCTATTACCCACTTCTTTTATGTAAGTGGGGTCAGGTGATGCAGAGCACTGGCTATACCAAGTTTTTAAAATTTTAAAATATTGCCTAAAGTAACTTCAAAAGATTTAACCTTTCAAAGACCTTTTAGTAATTTTAGATGTAAAAAATGTAGGAAATTTTCAATGGGATTTTCCAGTAAATAAAACCTTTCTCGACGAGAGCGCTCATAATTTATAGTGGTTTTGTTTCTACAAGATACATTACTTTGTTTGTGTCGGATAAGTAAAAGGACAAAAAAAATCTAGGTATACTAAATTCTAAAATGTCACGTTGCTATTATATATGTAGATAGTAGTTGTGACCGGCAATGTACTTTTCCTACTTACTACCTTTTTATACTTTTTACTACTCTACACTAACTACCTACCCTACTCTACCTACCCTACTCTACCTACCTGCCTCGTTTGAATAAACAGCACCTTGAATTTATGCTAGCCTAGTACTTGTGGTCGCTAAAAAGACGATTTTAGTCAATAGTCATAGTCAATAGTCATCGTGCGCCACAACTTTGAAGAAAAGTCGAAATGTCGATAGACTAACTTACCACTTCGATTCTAAATACCCTTTGCATAAAATAATAATACATGTGTATGTCGGATCCGGTCATTAGAATAGACATAAAATTAATCACAAGTGAGCTAGTGGAGACATTACGCGACCTACTTATAAGTCTACTGACACCACAGCGTGCTTCTACAGAGCCCTGATGTTCAACTCGATGCGAAGGCGACCGTCAATGTCTGATCGCGGCGGAGTTGAGACATCTTGGAACTGTACCCGATTTATTGTGCCCAGTGTTATTATGTTAAAGTGTAAATTCAAGTAATTTGTTAGTTTCATAGAAACAGTGTATTGCACACCCAGTGTGTTTTCATAGCACGAAACCCATCGTCTGCCCATATGGCGTACGAGCCTAACGGAATAAATCCTGACATATCCGACATATATTACATTTTACTATGTAAATGGTACACCCCAGACAACCTGCTGTATCCTCTCCTTCTCTTTGTAACCCATCCAAAGGTTGTCTTGAAAAGCTCGCTTTTAGCGGTAAGACCGCCAATTGTGTCAGCATGTGCAGAAACAATATGTAAAATGTCAACTTTTTCGTATCAGTCTGTATTGTATTTGGTTTGGTGATAATAATAATTTATAACTATACATTTTTTGTTCCTTTAGTCACATTTATATGTATTGAAATCACCACTTCCAATGTACCTAATTATTTCACAATATTTATAAAAAAATCCTTTAATCAGGTCACAGTGTCGGCGAGCTCGGTTGCGCGTACGCCGATGGCTGCTTCACCGCCGAGGAGATGATCCTGTCAGCGTACAGCAGAGGCCTTGCCTCCATCGAGACGCCCTTCATCAAGGGATCCATGGCTGCCATCGGTCTTGGATACAGTCAGGTAATTGGTGACAGTCATAATCTCATGTAGATCAACTAAGTTCTCATTCCTCCAAATTGTCAAGAGACTCCCAGGTACTTTTTCAGGCAAGTTTTTCTAAGATACGTTCAAATTAACTTTTTTATTCTTAGTCTGTATTGTCCCACTGCTGGGCATACTTGCAGCTGATAAATTCACAAAAATCTATTCTATTCTGAACTGGCCTCAGATTTAGATTGTTTTTTAATCCCAGGCATGTATCACATTACATTGTTATTTTTTTTGTTCAGATCAAAACCATGTGCCCCCCTGAGATCGAGGTGGCATGCCACAACGGTCCGGACTCCAGCACCATCTCAGGACCCGCTGACATCATGAAGAGCTTCGTTGCCAAGCTCAGCGCTCAAGGCATCTTCGCCAAGGAGGTCCCTTGCTCCAACATCGCTTACCATTCCCGTTATATCTCTGAAGCTGGTAAGTTAATTTTGGTAACTTTATTCAGTCACTCGATGAACAGCCTCGTTGGTCTAACGGTCGCAAGTGCCACTGCTGAGGATGAGGTCCTGGGTTCAATTCTCTGGCTGGGAAAAGTGTTATTGGGTTTAATACTATCAGGTATTTCTCAGTAGCAGCTCAGAGTTTGAATTTGTCAATTGCTTGTAACGAACTAATTCAGAGTCTGGATTATTACGGAGAATTTCTTCATTCAAAACTTGGTAACACCTATCCCGAGACTGACCCAAATTCCCAATCTTTATATAGTATTATAAAACAAAGTCGCTCCCGCTGTTTGTACGCTTAGATCTTTTAAACTACGCAACGGATTTAATGCAGTTTCCAGCAATAGAGAGAGTGATTTAAGAGGAAGGTTTACATGTACATTGCACCCGTGCGAAGCCGGGGCGGGTAGCTAGTAAATAATAATAATAATAAGAAAGAAAGAAAGTTAGAAAGAAAGAAAGAAAGAAAGAAAGAAAAATAGAAAGTTTATGCATGGGCGAACCGTATTCGGAGGTATAAGCGGCGGGTTGATCGGTACTCACAGAATCGCATGTTCCAGAGCGATGAGAGGTGGGTATACAGAGCTTGGGAGCGACCCGAGCTAAATATGACAGACGTGTGCCGCCCGGATGATGCTGCTACGAGTTCTTTCTGGCGCAGCATCTGGTCGGTGCCCGTCTGTCATACTGAGGCTGACTGGATGCGTGATGTCGAACGAGTGTGTGAACCTATCCCAGAAATGGAGCCAATTTTGATTACACCTTTAGATATAGCCAGAGCAGTTCGTCCGTTACCGAACTGGAAGTCACCGGGACCGGACGGACTGCACAACTTCTGGCTCAAATGGCTTAGTAGTTCACACACTTGTCTGGCATCCCAATTCCAGTCATCCTTAGAGTCTGGGTCCTTACCGCAGTTTTTAACAACAGGCGTTACCCACCTGCTCCATAAGTCAGGTAGTCCCGCGGAACCCAAAAATTATAGACCGATCACGTGTTTGTCTACGGTCTATAAACTTCTTACATCCATTTTGAGAGCTAAAATTAATACACACATTGACAAAAACTCCATTATGTCTGCCTCTCAAAATGGATGTAGGAATGGGTCCCGCGGCACTAAGGAGCTACTCCTCATCGACATGGCCATTAGCCAACAGGTTCGTCGATCCCGCAAGGATCTGTCTACATGCTGGATAGATTATAAGAAGGCCTACGACTCGGTGCCACATACATGGCTCATTAGGGTGCTGGAGTTGTACAAGATAGATGCAACTCTACGCGCCTTCCTTGAGTCGTGTATGGGGCAATGGAGGACGGTCCTTCGATATCCAGGATGTCGACAGATCCAGGGGAACGATGAACCTGTATGGATTAAACGGGGAATATTCCAGGGCGACAGTCTGAGCCCACTATGGTTCTGTCTAGCCCTGAATCCTCTGAGCACATTGCTGGAGGATTCAGGTCTAGGCTACCGGTTGAGGAGAGGTGGTCAGGTCATATCTCACCTTCTTTACATGGATGATCTGAAACTCTTTGCCCCCAACAAATTGCAACTGATGGAGCTACTGAAAGTAACTGAAACTTTCAGTAGCGCCATCAGGATGGAATTTGGTGTGGACAAATGTGCAGTCATGTATGTAAAGCGAGGGGAGATTATGGAATCCAAGGGAATTCAGCTCTCGGATTTCATACACCTGAGATCCCTTTCCTCATCCGAAAGCTATAAGTATTTGGGTATGTCGGAAGCGTTAGGCATTAACGTAACTGATATGAAGCAATCGTTGAAGGAGCGCTTCTTTGGACGCCTGAACAAGGTATTACATAGCCTTCTTTCAGGCGGAAACAAGGTGCGCGCCTTCAACGGTTGGGTCATGCCGGTTTTAATGTACTCTTTCGGCGTACTCAAATGGACTCAGACCGAACTCGATGCCCTGGATAGGAGAGTTCGTACACTGCTTACCGCAAACCGGATGCATCACCCACGATCATCAGTGATGAGGCTGTATATCCCGCGGAAGTGCGGGGGTCGAGGGTTTTTAAACGCGAAGTCCCTTCACAACCGCGAGATGTGCAGTCTCAGAGAATATTTTTTAAAAGTCGAGGTGGGTATGCACCGAGATGTGGTCGCAGTGGACAAGGGACTCACCCCGCTGTCCATGGCTAAAGAGAACTGGCGCAAACCTGAAGTACTTACTACCGATGACCGCAAGGAAGTATGGCAAGGCAAGGAGCTTCACGGGCGCTTCTACCGAGCTCTTCATGGGCCCGATGTAGATTTTCTAGCGTCCGTATCCTGGTTACGTTTCGGCGACCTCTTTGGAGAAACTGAAGGTTTTGTCTGTGCGATTATGGACGAAGTTATGTTGACGAACAACTACCGGAAATATATTATGAAGGACGGGACGGTTGACGTGTGTCGGGCATGCCACCGTCCGGGTGAGTCCATCAGACATATTTCTGGTTGTTCTCGTCTGGCTAACGGCGAGTACTTGCACAGGCACAACCAAGTAGCCAGGATTATTCACCAGCAACTTGCCTTGAAATATAAACTTGTGGAATCTGAGGTACCGTACTACAAGTATGTGCCCGACCCAGTTCTCGAGAAAGACCATGTCACGCTGTACTGGGATCAGTCTATCATTACTGACAGGACTATTGTCGCCAATAAGCCTGACATAGTAGTGATAGACCGATCAGCGCGCCGCGTAATGATAGTCGATGTTACCATCCCGCATGACGAGAACCTCGTGAAAGCTGAGAAAGAGAAACAAATAAAATATCTCGACTTGGCACACGAGGTTGTCGACATGTGAAATGTGAACTCGGCTATCATTGTGCCGAGACGTGACGTCCAATGGCCTTATAGCCAAGAGCCTCGATGACCATCTTTCGAGGCTCTCCTTAGGCGGTTGGATCAAGGGCCTGATTCAGAAGGCAGTACTCCTCGATACGGCTCGTATTGGGAGGAGGTTCCTGTCTCTGGAGCCCTAACCACCGGTAGCTTGGACCCTGCTCCCGCTACCGGCGGACCACTATTTTTTATATTTTTAAATGTTTTTTTTTATATGTTTTTTTAAGAAATGTTTAAAAATGTAATTAATAAGTAAAAAAATAAATAAAGGACATAATAATAAATCGGCTGTCAATTACTTACTGATACTGTTAGCCTGCGTCATCCCACTGCTGGGCAGAGGCCTGTCCCCATGACTTCCAGTTGCTACGATCTAGGAATTAAGTAAATTGTCAATTACTTATTTTGATTTATTTATATTTCCAGGAAATGTAAATAAATAGACAAGAGCTTTATATTTAAGTAAAGAGAAATTCAAAGAAATAAACTTATTTGTAAGACCAGGACTTCAGCTGATAAAAAGTCATTAACGTCTAATAACTTTTCATTTCGAAATCAAACTTTTGTTTATCATCTTTTCCTCTAATTTGTTGATCTAAAACGGTAACTTCAATTACAAATAACAAAGTTTTGAAACTTTAAGCTTCAAATATTTGCTGTTTTTAATCTGGGTCACGGAAAATTTACAATTTGAATGAGAAAAGGAATTAACCTAGTATCATATCATATCATATCATATCTGATGACAACCGTCCTCTGCTGGACATAGGGCTCCTCCAATCATTGAACGTATACAGGGTGGAAGGGACCGACGCTCAAATCATCATTCATCATCATCATTTCAGCCGAAAGACGTCCACTGCTGGACATAGGCCTCCCCCAAGTGCCGCCACATTGACCGGTCCCGCGCGACTCGCATCCAGCGGATCCCTGCAACCTTCACCAGGTCATCGGTCCACCTAGTGGGAGGCCTTCCAACGCAGCGTCTTCCGGTTCGCGGTCGCCACTCCAGAACTTTTCGGCCCCATCGGCCATCCGTTCTGCGAGCAATGTGCCCTGCCCACTGCCACTTAAGTTTGGCTATTCTTCGGGCTACGTCGGTTACCTTGGTTCTCTTGCGGATGTCCTCATTTCTGATTTGATCACGCAAGGAAACTCCGAGCATAGCCCTCTCCATTGCCCTTTGGGTGACTTTAAGCCTTCTGATAAGGCCCATTGTGAGCGACCACGTTTCGGTCCCGTATGTAATCACTGGCAACACACACTGGTCATAGACTTTCGTCTTGAGACACTGCGGTAAGTTGGACGAGAAGATACCACGCAACTTCCCGAACGCTGCCCAGCCGAGTCGGATTCGACGATTGACCTCTTTCTCGAAGTTAGACCTACCTAACTGGATCGTTTGTCCCAGGTAGACATAATCGTCTACAACTTCGAGTGTAGAGTCTCCGATCTTGATAGAAGTGGGTGTTACATGGGCATTCAACATGATTTTGGTTTTGTCCATGTTCATTTTAAGACCCACTCTTTCGGAAGCTCTACTAAGGTCATCGAGCATTGTACTGAGGTCCTCCATGGTCTCAGCCATGACCACTATATCGTCGGCAAATCGAAGGTGAGAGATGTACTCGCCATTGACGTTGATGCCTAGCCCTCTCCAGTCCAGAACCTTGAAGATATCCTCCAGTGCAGCGGTGAACAGTTTCGGAGATATGACGTCTCCCTGTCTCACGCCTCGCTGTAGAAGGATAGGTTCCGAGGTCTGGTCCTGAAGTCGGACTGACATGGTGGCGTTTTTGTACAAACACTTTAGCACCTCGATGTACCGATAGTCGATTTGGCACCGTTGGAGTGACTGCAGTACAGCCCAAGTCTCGATCGAATCGAAGGCTTTCTCGTAGTCCACAAACGCTAAGCAGAGAGGCAGGTTATACTCTTCGGTCTTCTGTATAACCTGCCGCAGCGTATGTATGTGGTCTACGGTGCTAAAGCCTTTTCGGAATCCGGCTTGTTCGGGAGGCTGAAAATCGTCAAACCTGCGCGCGAGACGATTCGTGATGACTCTTGAGACGCTCAAATGGTTACTACGTATTTAGTACATCATTCTGAACCCCAAAAAAAAAACTGCTGTTTCGTACAAAAGTGCAATACCTACACAGTCAAAATGTATTTAACAGCTTTTGTTAAATTACCGATTAAAAATTTATGAATACGTGGTAACCGTTTCTGCGTCGGTGTCCCTATTATCCTGTATACAGGGTGTAACAGAAAGGGTAGTGTCATATTAAAGGATATGCTGCAGACCATCAAACTGAACAACTTTCTCTTTGGGTCCAATATCGTAAATGCGAAAAAATTATCAGCTGTCCCATATAAAATTTCAATACATACTTGACCCAAATGAATGACACAGCTGATAATATTGGACCCAAGGAGAAAATTGTTCAGTTTGATGGTCTGCAGCATAACCTTTCTGTTAAATCCTGTATAATCAGCCTAAAATAGTTCCACTGCAGGCCCCTTTTGTCTGAAAGGAATCCACCAAGCTTACTAAATTTGGTTAGGTGGATATTGCAATCATGTATTTGAATAGTTACCCCCAAACGCATTAAGGATTTAAGAAATATGGCTTGATTAAATTCAACGTTGTTTTTAGGCCCAACCCTGCAGAAATACCTGAGGCAGGTCATCAAGGACCCCAAGCCTCGCTCAGAGAAGTGGGTGTCCACCTCCCTGCCCCAAGCACAGTGGAAGGATGCCAAGGCTGACCTGTCTTCAGCTGAATACCACACCAATAATCTGCTGGTAAGTCTTCATCTGCCTAACTTTGTCTAAGTAAGACATAAAAAGTATTTATTATACTCGGACGGGGCAAAATTATAGAAATTTTTGAATAAAAAAATGCTTCAACATAAATAACTTATTCTAGTTACAATGGGTAGAATCCTTTTAAGCAAATAGTTTGCTTATTTTAGTATGCTCCGCCCTTCCCAGGTTATGTTATTGTTATTAAGAGGAAATGCGGTCGGAGAAACTTTTGAAAATTAGGTATTTGAAGATACTATCACTGTCGCACTGCAAGCGCGATTTCGACATTGGTGCGATAAGGACAACTGCAGATCCGACTGAATAGCCTAAGTAAAAAGTCATAATTCGAGGTTTGGCTCTCGACTGTTTCCTCCTCCAATATTCGACCAATTTAAAAGATATTTCATAAATTGAATAAGAAAGGTATATCCTGTGTCCCTATGTTTTTCTTTTTACATTAATAGTTGTCAAATGTGTACACTAGGCCTCTGTTGACAGTGGTCTAAATAGGCAATTTTGAGCATTTTGTAAAGGTTCTAGTGCTTATCAAGATTATGTATCATCAAAAAGGAAAACATAGGGACATAGAAGAAGTTGATATTTATTTTACTGTAAAAAATCATTGTTTTAACTTAACCAGAAAGAAAACAGGCGAAAGCGTGTGTATAGAAAAAAGATCACCCACATTTCCTCTTAAGTTATTGAACCTGATCAAGATATTAAATAAACTTATAAAAATAAGAATGAAAGGATACACAGTATTTTATAAAAAAAAAAAAGCGCTGTGATGTGTGTTATGTGTGTAGGAGATGGTGTGAAGGTGAATGTGTATGTGATATGTATGAAAGAGAGTAAGTGAGAGAGTGAGGGTTAAAATACTATAAAATATAAAACTAAATTATTGAAATCAAACCAAAAAAAAACTAAGTCATCCTCTGTGTAGCCTTGTCCCAATTATGTTCGAGCCGATTACTGATCTAGCCGGGTGCAACTGGACACCAGTATTTTACATGGAGCGTCTGCCTATCTGACCGCCACAAGTCAGTTATTGGGACACTCTGTACATCTGAGACTGGTTGTCAAACTTTCGGAATTTCGACTAACTCACGTTCTGATTAAAAGGTGTCTTCAAAATAATCATTATAATGTCAATAGACTCCTAAAAAACAGACACATCTTGCCTAGTTGGAGTTCTGAGGTCTCAACTAAATATATTTAATACATAAAAAAATTTTACACAAGATTTTGATCACATATTTACTATGTACCTATAATTCTAGTTTATTTAGCTCTTGTGTGTAATATGAAGATATTGGAACAATAAACATTTATTATTAAAAAGATAACATTTACTTACGTATAAAATAGAATTCTTCGTGGAAATTCGTAATATTTTTTCTCAGAAACAATTTATAAATGTCTAGACTTACCGCAGTTCCAAAAGGTTTACATTCAGACGTAGAGGTCGTACACTATCTAATTACCTACAGAAATAATTGCTACGTTTTACTTTTATTTCTTACGTAATGCGTCATGCTCAACATTTAGAAGTTTACGTGATAGTTGGTTGCTAGTTACAACAACCAAGGCTATACACCACCATTTTTTAATTAGTAAATATACTTAAAGGGCTTATTAGAGAAGGTCTTGTTATTATATATGTAAAGTCTCAATAAATAATATTCATAAACAGCAAAGTTGTTGCGTTTGTTTATATCCCAAAATGTCACTCAATTTATGGAAATATAGTTTGCCAGGAAGGAATGGCGACAGGAATGGAAAAGCACTGCGCGTAGTATTTTCTAGTGGTAATTGTTATGAATGATTGATTCAATTATGAATTTACCAGTTATGACAAATTTTCGTGGACAATTTTAGGATTTCGTTTTTTTTGAGTTTTGATTACACAAATATGATCAGTAACGGGTACGGATAGAGCTCCATTTTTTTTGTACTAATTAAAAAATAGTGGTGTATTGTACGCTAGATTTTATTAGAAAGAAACGATAGATGCATTATGTGAAGAAAATCCAAATATTGAATAAGCAAAACTAAATAAAAATAAATTAAACTACCTGTCGAATGACTAAAGTATGTGTTAATACTTATATATACACAATAAATTATACTATAACACTAATATATAAATATACTACACTAATAATAATGAACAATTTTTAAAGCGAGTAAACAAATAAGCAATTTTAAATAGATAGACTTACATATAAAATATTAATAGAATAAGTAAATGAATGGAAATAAATAATACTTAATAGGAAAGAAAATGATTCAAACTTCACAACAAGGATCAGTTATAAAGCGCTCATCGTCTCTCTACTAATTTAATAATGCCCGACATAATAATTGTTTAATATATAATTGTTTCTATTTTTTTTTATTTACCACCTGTAAGTGTACATTATGGATATAGCAATAAACGATTTGATTTGATTTTAAAATATGGCTAGAAGAGGAGTGACAACTGACATCATGTCGTGTTTTACAAAAGTATGGAAGACGACACGTTGCGCCGACCCCGAATAAATTGCAATAAGGGCAGGAGAATGATTAAAAAAATGTTTTTTTATCTATGAATCAAGTTTTCTATAGTTTTCTATCGCAAATGCTCTTCCTATGGTTTAAATTCCAGGCCAGAAAATACAGGGTATAACAAGACCCTTTACGAAACCGTCAACCAAGCATTCTGTACATCAAACTAAGTAACTTTACGCAAAAATTATTGCTGGGAAACGACTTTTTTTTTGGGATGAAAAATCACGTTTTACGATAGTACTCAATGTAACGCACTCAAAGCATTGTGCTGATGAATGCATTGAATAGTACGGGGGTCGTGGAAGTGTTTACAGTAAAAATCTTACTATTTAAAAAAAAACTTGTGGAAAAGTTGGAACTTCGACCTCCAATATCTCCGTAACTAGAAGGTTCCCAGGTATGGTCTAGAACAAAAAAATATCGCAATGACGGGGAGGACAAGTACCTTTGTGCTTCGTTTAGGTTCTTGTTACATCCTTTATGAGTTCATTTTGGTATCCTCCAAAACTCACCTCACTATCTCCTACAGAGCCCAGTCCTCTTCGAAGAGACAGCCCGCCTGATCCACCCGAACGCGATCACCATCGAGATCGCGCCGCACGGCCTGCTGCAGGCAATCCTGCGCCGCTCGCTGAAGAAGGACGTCATCAACATTGCGCTGACGCAGAGGAACCACAAGGACAACGTGCAAGTTATGTTCACCGCTTTCGGAAAGTAAGTGTGATGAGTAATTTCTTCTTTTAGTTCTTAAGGCAAGAAGTAGGAATTTGAAAATCATACTAAAGTTATTTTATTCTTGAAATTTTTAGAACTTTAGTTATAGATCGACCGCTTTAATGAGTCCTCCGCCTTCCCCCATCAAAGGCACATTAAACGTCCACAGAGTCCGAACAATATACCACAGGTTATTTGCTTTAAAATAACCATAATCCACGTAGGTATTACGATACTAATTGAATCAATACGTGATCAACCTTCAAAATATTCCATTTAAATTGATACCTTCGCGAGGACTCAGTAAAGCGGTCGGTCTATAGATCTTTATTTGCCAAGAGAGAAATATGGAAGAAGACGAAATGCTGCACCGACCCCAAATAAATTGGGATAATAGCAGGAGAATGATGATGATGATGATGATGATGATGATTGCTAGTACTTAGTGAATTGCAGATGTTTGTCACCTTAAAATTAATGTTCTGTCACAAATCAAGTCTTAAATGTACTCTTGCGAAGATTTTGTCACCAGTCGTAAGTAGTCAATACAATTTTAATACATACCTATGTGTTCCAATTTCATTGACTACTTACGACAACGACAATTTATCTCCAGAAATGTAGTGGCGTGATATAGCTACTTGTAATTTTGGTTTATGGCTGCTATTTCCAATAGAACGAAACATTTTAGGCGCATCGAGTAGGAATTAATGAGTGATTTTATTTTAATATCGCACGTTTGTGTAGAATATGATATTAAATTACCTACTCCACGTATTACTTAGACAGGAAACGGGATATTTACCATGTTTACTGTTTTTGTCGAGTTCCCGATATTTCGGCGCTGTTGCAAGCACCATGGTCACGGATAAACTGAAGTTATTGCGGGTGGGTGTTTATGAGCAGACAAATCGGTCTACCCTCTTTCTTGTTCGTTTTTTGCACTCAGTACCGCTACCACTGTCACTCGCAACTCGATTTTGTTCCCGACACACGAAACTCACTGTGTCAGCTCGCGTTTTTTTTTTTTTTTTCGCAACAGCGCCGAAATATCGGGAACTCGACAAAAACAGTAAACATGGTAAATATCCCGTTTCCTGTCTAAGTAATAATGTTAGTGACCATGATAGTTTAAAATCTTATACTCCACGTATTTCATGAGTGGACTGTATTAGCGGAATGTCTAACAATTTACAAAACAAATGTACAACAAAGCAGCTCTGACTACCACTGTCTAGTAATACGCAAGCGACATGATAGTTATTATGTCGATCGGGAATCTCAACTAAGGCAGTAGATAACAGAACCGTAATGAGCATTGTGTATTTATGTTTGTATCAGTGTCAATAAAATTGGAACACATGGGTATGTTTTCCAATTTTATCTACTACTCACGACTGGTTGCAAAATCATCGCAAGAGTACATTTAAGACTAGATTTTGCGTTAAAAATAGCAGTTGGATACAACCTCAAGTAGTTCTATGATTTGTGAAGGTCTTCAGACACAAACCCGGTGCTCAAGTAGTGTTTCTTTCCACAGACTGTACGAGTCGGGTCTGAACCCGCACCTCGCCAACATCTACCCGCACGTGCCGTTCCCCGTGTCACAGGGCACGCCTATGATTTCACATCTCGTCGAGTGGGAACATAGCGAAGATTGGTAAGTAACCTCATATAAGATGACGCCAGTAATCCCCGAGGGGCTAGGCACAGGTGCATCGCTTTATTTTTGTTTTCGGGAGGAATCCTTTAAAAAAACGACCGGTCTTTGCGAATAAGACCGGTGAGCGTGGGTTTTTAACCTTACTGAAACCACCCCGGAGGTCACAATCTGCACTTGAGAGGAGGCGCCGTTTCCTCTTAAAATACCAGTCCGTAGCCCCCTCTGAGTAACGCCTATAATGGTGGAAGCACCAGGGTACCCCGCGAAATTCAAATTTTCTTAGGTTTTTTGCATTTTGCTGGTCAATGTTAGGTTGTATATTGATGAAATATGATTCGCGACCGTAACACGTATGTAGTTAGAGAATTTTAATCATTAAAATCATCAATACAACCCTCTAAGTTCATTTAACCCCATTGAATGACTTTTTCATGAAATAGTTATTGAATGGGGTCAAATGTGCAGTTGTGCACGGCAGCACGTAAGTACTGTGCTGCCGGTCATCTCTGACGTCATTCGGTGAGCGCACAGAGGCCCCATTCTCAACACCTGTGACCCCAAAGTCCCTCCTGCATTATGTTGGTAGTGCCGAATTACTTTTTCATGAAATAGTCATTCAATTATATTAATTAATGAAAGGCTTAGAAGGTTGTATTGATGATTTTAATGATTATAACTCTGTAAGGTCATATTTGTTACGGAATCGTATTTTAAACAGCATACAACTTGATACTGACCTGCAAATTGCAAGAAACGTTGGAAAATTTGCATTTCGCGGGCTACCTTAGCGTATCCTCCTGAAGTATGGCAGGCAGGATATCAGCGTGTTAAACGTCGAGGAGATTGCCTTCCAGAGCAGAGGTGCATCTACCTAAAGTTACGTACACACAACTATCAAATGTGTGGCTCTTGTGATACAGGGAATCCTAGTACAAGAGCCAGGGCTACACTGATGTTTGAACAATCACCTGTTAATAAAGATTTTATTATTTATTATCAAAATGTGTGTGAACGTTTGCCAAATATCTGATTAAAAAGTTATTGAAAAGGGTTTTAACCAAAAATGTCTATTCTCAAATATACTCCTTATCTCCATTTGGTAAACAAAACCAGCCATTTCAATATATTTTATGAACAGTTAATTTTACGACAAATCGTTAAATTTAGTGCTTCGTTTTGGAGTGCCTTTGAGTAAAATTAACCTCAAAATAATAAACATTAATTTTCATTCAGTCTATCAACCTGAAAGACAAACATAAATCTCTAGATTTTCCAAAAAAAAATTCATAATACATATTTTTATTTTTAATAAACGTATTTTAAGGACGCGTTTACAAAATTGATAGGTATGAATCGAACTACTACGTTGACACGGGTCATACACACAAGTGTACGCACGGCCAACTGCGAGAATGGTTGTCAAGTGAACTCATTTTGATACTGGCCCCACTTAATATTGCTCTTCAAAATATTCCTTACATTGATACAAATACTGCCTTCAAAAAAGTTACATGAATAATGGCACATTTCAATCGTTTAAAATTGTAGTTTGAACTGTGCACTAAATCATTTTGAAACACAGTTATTTTATTTTATAAGGGGTTTGAAGTTGCCACTATAAATAATTGGTGTAAAAATACTCTTAACGAAGCCGAAAGACACTTGCTCTCTCCGTCATTGCGATATTTTTTTTGTTATGGACCATACCTGGGAACCACGGGACCACTAGTTACTTATTGGAGGTCAAACTTCCAACTTTATCACAAGTTTTTTTTTATACATTTTTTTAATGTGATAATTTTTCTTAAAATACCTCCATGACCCTCGTATTATTTAATCCATCTGTCTGATCTATGTTTTGAGTGAGTTATTTTACACACAAAAAATAAAGTAATTTCCCAGCAATAATTTTTGAGTAGTCACTTAATTTGATGTACTGCTTGATTGACGGCTTCGCGAAGGGTCCGTTGACACCTTGTATAGTAGCTGTCAAAAGTCCTCACCAAAATATTCCGAACATTGATACATGCCAACCGACTAAGCGACTACCTACGCAGCCACAACTTCAGTTCCAATAAAGACCCGGCCATATTAATTGCCGACCATCCGTCAGACGGCCACAAACAAATCGTTGGGGTGTGATCTATGGCGGCCACTTTGTACTGACTTCAATATACCGGAACGTTAGCGGCTATTTTTCAAAGAGAACTGTGGCCGGTTACGTTTGGTATGATTGATGAACTAGCGATTGGTGCAATGCGGTTAGACGAGGATTAAAAATGGTTATGGTGCATTTTGTGGAACTGAGAGGTTAGGGTTGGCTAGAAAGTGGCTGGTATTTTAAATGTAAAAACTGACACCTTTTCTCTTGACTGTAGACCCGTATTCCTCAAAGCGCAACTATTTTTAAGCGCAACTATTTTTAAACGCAACTATTTTTAAGCGCTCAAAAATTACAATCATCATCATCATCAACTAATGGTTGCGATTGGATGAATAATTTAGTTGCGCTTACTTGGTTGCGCTTAAAAATAGTTGCGCTTTGAGGACTACCCCGTAGGCAGAACCCATAGAACTTCTGCTACGATCCTTACATACTCTTCTTGCTTCGTCCATCTTTATACATCTTGTCATATGGTATTACTAATATGACGAATAAAAATCATGTGTACACTTTCATTAGTAACCTGTCGAAGTTCAAAAACCTGTTGCGCTCTCATCTGAAGTGATATTTAAGCCGTTCCAATTAGGTCGTATTTATATGGTTATTTTGTTAGTTATTTGATCTTTGTGAGTCACGGATGTTTTGTTTTAAATTTTATTTCTATTAATTTATTTAATTTTATATAACTTTACGATGCTTTATTGTAGTTAAGAGTATGTTGAGTAATTGGTACCTACATAAGAATCTTAACGTTTATATTTTTAATGTTTGCTGTATCAACTGTAGGCGTACCTATTTAAAATAAATAAACACGTCATCGTAGAGGTGTCAATATTGAGTTACCTTTACAGTATTTTCTATTCGATTCTTTACCACTACCAGCATCTTGAACTTTAAATAAGTAACTGAAAAGAAAAAAAAAACAAACACTTTTTGGATATTCGAGTCTCTAGAATTCTATTTTACATAATGAAGAACATTGAATATTCCTTACCCAATTTTGTAGAAAATTAAAACCATTTTCGAAAACTTATACTGTCACTTACGGGATATCTTCCGTGATTAGTCATTATTTTGAGCTCCCGATATTTCGGCGCTGTTGCAAGCGCCATGTTCGCAGGTCGACTGCAGAATGCGGGTGGATGGTAAATAAATACATATAAATTAAAAAAATAATACAATATTAAAATAAAAAACCAAAACCAGTCCAATCATTTAATATATCGGGAGCGCAAAATAATGAACAATCACGGAAGATATCCCGTAAGTGACAGTATAAGTTTAGTTGTAAACCGTGAAAGCTTAAAACAGTGTCTTTCGAAAAGGTTTACAGATCTTCACAAACAAAAATTGTGTCTTATTACTTTACAATTCGTCAAGAGTTAAACACATCTACTTGACGGATAGCTTACGACTTTGTTCTCTAGACCGAGCTCAAACACTTGTTGAAAGTAATTGTGGATTCAATAGCGAGTTTGAATGTAGAATAGATCGCCTGAGCGTTCAGAATAGATTGGTATAGTTTCAATACAATGCTAATGGACTAAGTTAGTTTATTGGTATGTCAGAAGTACTATGAGAGGAATTTATGAAAGTGTTGTTAACCTTCTTTTATTTTCACTTAAAATTTTGCTGTACTTTTTATTTTGTATATTTTAATTTGTGTTATAATTGTCTCTTTTATTTTTATAATTTTGGTTCTGTAATCGGTTGTAACTATACACAGCCGTTGTAATTAAATAAATAAATAATGAAAAAATAAAAAAATAATGAATAAATAAATAAATGATGAATAAATAAATAAATAATGAATAAATAAATAAATAATGAATAAATAAATAAATGATGAATAAATAAATAAATCATAATCTAAAGTTTGTAGGCTTCTTATAGCTTAGGGTAACAGTGCTTAGGTATCCATTGGTTAGAATAAAGTGCATCATGTGATGGGTACCCCATCACTGAAAATGCAGACAAACAAAAAGAAACTGACATAGCTCAAATTAAAAGACTCAAAGGTTACATGCGTCTACGTAGGTTTTTGTATTAATATACAAAATCAGTTTTTAATGGTATACTAGCTGTTGCCCACGACCTTCGACCGCGTAAAATTAGCGGTGAGAAATATAATTTAAGACCTATTCTCATACCTACCAAATATACATAATAAAAAATTCTTAAAAATCGGTCGAGCCGTTTCGGAGGAGTGCAACCACAAACACCGTGACACGTGATTTTTAATATATAAGAAAGATGGATACAGACGATGACGATTTGGAGACTCACTGGGTTGTGGAGGTCAGATAGACAGTCGCTCCATGTAAAATACCGGTATTCAGCTGCATTCGGCAACCCATAATCCGAGCGCATTCGTGTTGTGGTATGGGTTGCCACAACACGAGTTGGGGCCGAGTAGGTATCCGAGTCCACTCGCTCCGAATATACTCTGATCGTTTCAATGCGGCTCTAGTCTAATTGGAAGACGAACCCGCGACTCCAACATATGTAGTTGGGAAACAGGCTAGGCAGATGATGATATGGATACAGACAATAGCAGTCTCGTCTACCTGCTTTCCCAAAAGCTTTTCTACGAGGCTAAATTAAATAAGCCAGTGGAAATCCACAGTCGTGATGGCAATCGGGACCTTGCATAACTAAATAAGGCGTTGGGACAAAAATGTTTAAAAACAATGATAGGTACGGTTATTTGAACGTAACTTTTTGTCTCCAGGTACGTAACATCATACAAGGCTCAAGAGAAGATGAAGTCTGGTGAGAGAACCGTCAGGATGTCCATCGTTGATGAGGACTGTGAATACATGGCTGGACACGTTGTTGACAGTAAGTACTACTGCGTATTTATTATGCCACTTTATACACAACAAGTAAAAAAGAGTTGACGCCATAACAAGAATTTTAAATACCTTTGCTTTCAAAGAATGTAAGTTTCGTGTGGATGTACCTTAATGCAAGACCAACAACCACAACCAGACAACCAGCAACCACAACCAACAACAACCACAACAACAGACAACAACCAGACAACCAGTCTTACCAAGACTTGTATTACCTTGTACTAACAGGGTTGTGGAGGTCAGATAGGCAGTCGCTTCATGTAAAATATGGATATTCAGCTGCATCCGGTTAGACTGGAAGCCGACCTTAACATAGTTGGGAAAAGGCTAGGCAGACGATGATGATGATGATGTATCTTAATGCAAGATGCTAGATTTTATTCAGAACAACAGCTTTAAAAATCACAGTATAATAATTATTTACAATTATCCCTTTTACTCCTTAGGCCGTAACCTATACCCTGCCACTGGCTACCTGGTCCTCGTGTGGGAGACCCTCGGTATGATGATGGGAGAGCTCTACACTGAGGTGTCCGTGGTCTTCGAGAACGTGCGCTTCCAGAGAGCCACCAACATCCCCAAGGAAGGAAACCTGGAGTTCATTATTATGATCCAGAAGGGCAGTGGTAACTTTGAGGTGAGATTTTTGTATGCGTATATATACAACATTAGTTTTAGTTTATACGAAACCTGATACACGTGTCTAGTATTTTAATGTAAAGAATCTATGTACAAAATTTCAAAACTGTATCATGAAAAATCACAAAGTTATAAGCTTGTTCTGTTACCTAGTTGTCCGCAAAAAAACGCGGTCACCACGCAGCGTGCGCCTCCAGCGTCGTCTTGAGCTCATTGATAATAATAATTTGGCAGTAGGTACCTAAATTATAGCGATAGGTACTCAAAGTCGCTCGGTATCCATCTTTTAACTTTTTTTAATATTTTTGGGAAAAAATATAACATGGTTTAAAAATTATTGGAATCGATTCAGTTACTTATTCTGAACAAACTATATTTAGGTTTCGCATATACTAAAAATAATGTTGCATTGTCTTTAGGTGTGTGTGTAAGGAGAGAAATGATGCGATGGAACTTGGATATTTCTACTTGCGAAACGGGTTACAAATATTACTTTGGAGTAGTTATTTAGGTTGCAAGCGCGTCTATAGCTATTGGCGGTTACGGGCGAACTGTCGCCGAGCGCTGCGCATACGATGTATACAAAATGCTGCGTGAGCGCTCCTACAAGATTTTAAAGAAGTGTTTTTTTATGGCTTATTCTTTGAATTGTTAGTGTTTCTCACAGCATAACAGCTGTGGCGAATTTGAAACGTTTATAGCAACACAATTACTGACTCTTTTATTTAGTTGCCAGCTTTCTGTGACTCCAAATGTCTCATATTAATCAAGTTTAGATTCTATTACGTCCCACCAAGTTTTCTTTTTGTACTTCATTTGATATTAAGTGCTTTCTATTCTCCCCTAGATCGTAGAAAGCGGTGCTTCTATCGTGACTGGTCGCATCTACGCGAAGAAGAACGTCGGGCAGGACTACCGAGTGCTCCCGAACTTGGCCGAAGTCACCGGCCCCGGCATCAAGCACATGCTTACCAAGGACTTCTACAAGGAACTGCGACTTAGAGGATACCAGTACAGGTAACCACAACAGTTTTGCAAATGATGAGCTTGCAGCATGAGACTTCTAATTGCATTGACATTGATATAAGGCTTCAATTAAAATAACAAGTCCTAGTTGTCAAAGTCGCAGAAACTAGTTATAAAATATGTTTCGTTTCTCAGTACTACTCAATTATTTATTTTAATGAAATAAGTGCCTTTAAAAGCACCTACCTTGACGAAAACCACAAGACATCTTTCAGCATCTGTCTTAATTTTAATAGAAACACGAAATATCTCTCAAGTTATATAGAGTTACCAATTACGAGCTAGAAAGGTACCTAGTTTTATAAATAAATAACTAAACTGATGCCCGTTTCTCGTAGTTGAAACCTAAATAAAACGTGTTGTTGGATTCCCAACCTTTGTCGCTGAGTCGAGCGTAGAAAATCCCACAACACGCTTTTATTTGGACATTTGTTTAGGTGTCCTTAGTAAAAGTGGAATTAGAATACCTTTGTTAACTTTGAGCTAACCAACCAATGTACAAACAAGACGGAGTAGTTTAAAACTAAAGATATTGTTTATTTATATTTATTGTTTTGGAACAAAAATTACCATTCTTGAAATTTGAAACTAATTCTTTTAACATCTGATTCTAGTCAATCAGTATCTGATTTATAATTCAATTTATTTTATCTAAAACCAAAATCTATTGAGTCTTCAAAAAATAATACTAGAATACTGAAAAGTGATCGAAATCAGTATCTTGTAACCGAGTTTAGATTCTAGCCGTCTTTTTGAAATTTATGAAAAACATCATTCATCATTCAATCATAAGACGTCCAATGCTGGGTATGACTTATGAACTGCCTCAAATCTCGCCACATACACTGGTCCGATGCATTTCATCTAGAAGATTCCACCTAGACCTAGCCTAGACAAAAGTAAAATTCTTTCAGCGATAATGATCACAGAAAAATCATCAATATACATGGTGGAAAGGACAACGACGCAGAAACCGTTACCACATTATTCAGAATATCATTGTGAACCCCCCCCCCCCACTTAGAAATTTGTCATCGGTAACCGTTTGTGCATCGGTGTCTCTTACACCCTGTATTGGATTGACGTAACTAACCGTAAAGCATATGCCAATTTGAAAGTCATTGTAACGAAAGCTTTGAAAGCGGTTACCACTTATCTAGGACCCTCTGATCTTCGAGCCACTTTGTAGGCGGCTCACAGTCATTTGTAACCACAATTTCTTATGCTTCTCCTCTTTCAACAGCGGTCTCTTCCGTGGCGTCCTGGGTTGCAACGTCGAAGGTACCCGCGGCCGTCTCGCCTGGGTCAACAACTGGGTCACTTTCATGGATTGCATGCTCCAGATGAAAATCATTGGCCAGGACACCAGGGGCTTGTTCGTCCCCACCAGGATCGAGAAGCTCTCCATCGACGCTAACATGCACTACAACGCCATTTCCAAAATGAACCCTGATTCTACTAAGAATTCGTTCGAGATTCGCGTGTATCCTGATGTTGATGTTATCAGGTAAGAGCTTTGTTTTATTTTGTCTTTTGCCAGCACTTTTAGGTTATTTATTTGAGCTAAGGAATACACACAAAGGTTTCCTCTTTTCTTCATGATCGTGATCAGGTATGCTTAAGTTTTAATCGCATATTAAGTAATTGGAATTTATAAAAGTCAATATAGAAGCATGAATGTAACCACTACAGATGGGCTTTTTCTGTCAGGAAAAGATGTAGGACCTAATCCTCGACAAACACTGAAAGATGGCCATATCCAAAGAGTTAAATCGTCAGATGAACCCTTGCCGTACTTAAATCACGCAAAAAGTGTCACACTCAGAACAGTGAACTTATGTATCCTGCATAGAACTAGAGAAACGATCTTCAGTGTGAGCAACTCGGTACTATCACATATTTCATTGTCCCTGAAACAAAAACGTGATAATTTAAAGTTTTAAATCCAAAGCCATATCGCGTAAAATGAAAAAGCCCGTTTATCCCCGATTGATCCTTCAATTGTTTACCAATAACATTATGATCTTTCCCAAAATAATTTACCGAACAATTCCTTAAATCCTTTCTAAACAAACAGATTCTGTAGTCGGTAACAATAAATGAGTTAAACTAAACAAGGATATTTGTATTACCGTCCAATTTATCTTACGATAAACGAAATTACGATGAGCTGTATTAATTCCAAGGGCTTATGCTTAGAGTATGAATAAAACGAGCTTTTACAACTACCAATAGGTAATAAGTGTCATATACTTTTTCGGCTCGGGAAAAAGTCGCTCGACTTAGCTCAAATCGTGCAGCGCTTCCCCAAACATAATTAAGCAAGCGTCAAAGCCGTACGGAGTTTACCGATCGTTACCGATAATGAAAGTCGAATATACGTATCTGATGATTGATTCTCGTAGAAGATGACACGATGAGCAAGACAAAACAAACGATCAGTGGTCAACAATAGCCCAAGATCGAAAAAACTGCAAATTATGGGGAGAGCCCTTAGCCCAGCAGTGGGATGACGCAAGCTAACAGTATTACAGTATTAATCCTGATTAACTTTGTTGTTAAAAAGGTACTGCCAGAAATAGCTTGTGACCGTTATTTATTGCCAAAGAGGGCACATTATTTTTCCACATAGTAAAGTTATGTTTGTGCTAAAACTTGGGTTTAATAGAAGCCGCCATTGAAAGCTCTCCACGAACCTCGCTACGATTATTGCTGATTAGCTAATCTTTTTAATATCGCAATGAATAAAGGTTATTGTATAGCTTTAGCTTACAAATGCGCTCTATATTATGCCTCCATACTGCAGGACCGGAGTAATTACCTCCTCTGCTTGGCGACAACCCTTATAAATTAAGTATTTAATCAACCCTTTATTAGCGACTGTTCAATGTATTGGTTCCAATAGTATATTGGCTAGGAATTCACGGACGAGTTCACACAATTAACTCTTATTCGTATGCTATGTTTCCGATCCGGATACTCATCTAAAGGGATGATAAATATTTGGTATTTTTTCGATTGATTGTAAAGACTAGAATTTAGGGTCTATACAGTTTGTAACAAGACCCTTAACGAAGCCTTCAACAAAGCATTCTGTACATCAAAACAATTAACTTTACGCAAAAATTATTTCTGGGAAACGTCACGTTTTACGGTAGGACTCAATGTAACGCACTCAAAACATTGTGCTGATGGTTGCATTGAATAGTACAGGGGTTGTGGAGGTGTTTTAGAAGGTTCCCAGGTATAAAAAAAATATATCTCAATGACGGGGAGAATAAGTGCCTTTCGGCTTCGTTAAGGGTCTTGTTACATCCTTTTAGGGTCGAAACGTCTAAGCAGTATGTCTAATTAGCAAAATGTCCATGTAGCAAAACGTCCAACTATCAGATGGTCTGTATAGCAGAACATATATGTAGATTTTTTTTTCAAAAGTGTCTAATTAAAGCTATATTCAATTTTTTTTTAATTTTTTTCTGTTGCCTGATTCGGACTTAGAAGTTAGGTCATCATCATCATCATTTCAGCCGCAAGACATCCACTGCTGTACATAGGCCTCCCCCAAGTGTCGCCACATTGACCGGTCCCGTGCGACTCACATCTAGCGGATCCCTGCAACCTTCACCAGGTCATCGGTCCACCTAGCGGGAGGCCTTCCAACGCAGCGTCTTCCGGTTTGCGGTCGCCACTCCAGAACTTTTCGGCCCCATCGGCCATCCGTCCTACGAGCAATGTGCCCTGCCCACTGCCACTTAAGTTTAGCTATTCTTCGGGCTACGTCGGTAACCTTGAAATTAGGGCAATGCCAAATAAAAACACAAAGTTATGACTTTTAATCCAATTATAACTGAGGGTAGATCATGCGACAGACAATGACAAAATCTTTTATTCTTTGAAGTTTCAAGCACCCTATTTTTCTTCAAGTTTTCTTTTTACATTTTTACGTAGGTAGGGTAAGGATTTCAATATTTGTTCTAGAAAATTGAGGAGATCCTCAGGGAATAACTGAAAAAACTATTTTTCGTGCCCAATGTATGACGGGTGAAATGGGCTTGTAGCAACATAGCTACATATTTAATTTTTCATCCCAGGAGAGTGAGGTCTGTGTGATCTGCTTGTAAACAATATGTACGTGATTGTATTTCAGGTAGGTTTCGGTTTTAAATAATTTTGAATACAGGTTAGATCGATATTGTAAAAGCTGTGTGTAAATTTTGCAGTATGGGTATTTTATGTAGCTTTCTGTCAAAGTTTGCCTGATTGTATTTAGGGCAGATGTCTGACTCCAACATTAACAATAACACTTTCCGATGTTTTTACTCTTTTGAATGGTATTATAGAAATACAGGGTGTTTATTTTGCATTTGATTTAGTTCAATTACCGAATCAGGCGACAGACAACTTCAAAAAAATGTTTGAATATAGCTTTAATTAGACACTTTTAAAAACAAAAATCTACATAGAGGTTCCGTATGGTGTCCGGACGTAAAGAATAGCACCATCCCATATCTTCCCGTGGGTGTCGTAAGAGGCGACTAAGGGACTTACCAGAGAATGGGCAGCAGCGTTCTCTGTGTTTTATAACAACCATACTGCGATCGCCAACCCGCCTGCCAAGCGTAGCGATTATGGCAAAACCCCCCTTCTTGGGGGAGGCCTATGTCCAGCAGTGGACGTCTTTCGGCTGAAATGATGATGAATGATGACATAGATGTTCTGCTATATAAACAATCTGATACTTAGACGTTTTGCTACATGAACATTTTAATATGCAAATAATGCACAAGTGTGAATATGCAGGCACAGGTGTTCTCTCTTCCCTCACGCTCATATTCCGATAGGACAGCAATCCGACACGACCGATGAGAAATTATGCCCAGGTGGCCTATCATGAAGTCTCAAAGCAGAAGTACCTAATTCCCGTGTGGGAAAGAGTTAGATACAGGTCGTCTAGCGCCACCTCTTTCCCACACTGGAACTACCCCTGCTTTAAGACGTCATAGTAACCCCCCAGATCTAACGTCTTAAAGTGTTTTCCGAAATACAACATTCAAAATGTAAGCAAACCCTTCTAAATCAAAACTCTTAACACTATACCACAGTACGTACACGCTAAATAGTTAATCAATTCGCAACCCATTACCTCCCCCTAGAGGTATTGTGTCAATACCACAATTTACCTACCAAATTGTGCTAACTATTGGGCAAACAACAACAGATTTAGGGCGCCAATATAAACGGTCCACAAACACACTTAGCATTTGTAATTTAGTTAGGATCGGTTTCAACAAAGCTGCGGAGATACCGCTGAATTTATAGGCAGGACGTGGTAGGATTTAAAGATGGGAATAACTAGCAAAAGGTCGTATGACTGACTTAATCTAATTTAACTTTAAGTAACAAAAAGTTATTGCCAATTATCAACGGTAATGAGACAAATAAAGGGTGTAACAAGACCCTTAACGAAGCCGAAAGGCGCTTGTTCTCCGTGTCATTATGATATTTTTTTTTATAGACCGTACCTGGGAACCTTCTAGAGATATTGGGGGTCAAAGTTCCAACTTTGTCACAAGTTTTTATTTAAATACATGTTTTAATGTAACAACTTTACTGTAAACACCTCCACGACCCCCGTACTATTCAATCCATCCATAAGCACAATGTTTTGAATATGTTACATTGAGTCGTAAAACGTGATTTTTCACCCCAAAAAAAGAAGTCATTTCCCAGCAATATTTTTTGCGTAAAGTTACTTAGTTTGATGTACAGAACGCTTGGTTGACGGCTTCGTCAAGGGTCTGTTTACACCCTGTGTGTATGTATGTCTATTTATTCATTGTTATAAACTTTCATAAGTAGATTTTACTAATAACTATTGAGTAATCTTTCTTTATCATGTGGTTAGTGCCTAACCAGGTCTCAGAGTTTTTATGTCGCCCATGGGCCTCTGACTTGGCTTTACACGCTGTCAAGAAATATCTCTTGCTTCCTATTGTAATTGTTAATGGATAGAAGGTATTAACTCCAATTATTTTTGTTCAGGGCTGGTGGTGTCGAAGTCCGTGGTCTCCACGCTACCCCCATCACCAGGAGGCTGCCTCTTGGAGTACCAGTTCTTGAGAAGAACGAGTTCATTCCCAACTTCGGAAAGTCTAAGATGAAGGTAAGGATTACATTATAAACGCTCTGGTTCTTTCAAGCTTGTAAATTGAATTGATGTATCTTGATAAAAAAAATAAAAAAAATTGTACCATTTTTGAAATATAATAGATAAAGGTAAACTTCCAAAGATGACTTCATCCACAAATCTCTGTGACAGATCGCAGCAACAAGACTGGTTTACATAGCTCTGATGGAAACGGAGATGGCAACATTACAGCCTGTCGCCATTTTTGTAGATTTACATTGCCGAAGCCATTTGCGGTAGAACAATGCTCGTTTTGTTTTTGATTAGAAAAACCTGTGTTTATCTATTAAAAGCAAACTTATTTTAAAACCCTATTATTATTTACTGACTACCTCGTTGGTCGCAAGCGCGACTGCTGTGCATGAGGTCTTGGGTTCGATTCCCGGGTCGGGTAAACTGTGATTGGGTTTTTCCATCAGGAATTTCTCAGTAGCAGCCACGGAGTGTTAATTTGGGCCCGTTTGATGGCAATGCGCCCATTATTACAAGGGACTTAAAAACATAACTGGCGAAATGTAGGTGTACTTGTTAGATACACCTCTGCCTAACCCTTCGGGGATTACAAGGCGTGATCTGAATCTACATATTATAATAAATCTTTTGTCCCTAACCAGATCGAAGACATCCTCCGTGCCAATATTCAACTGATCCTCGAAAACATCCAGACATACAAAGTCAAAAGCATAGAATTAGTTGACGAAGAGTACAAGAAGAACGAACTAGAACCCATTCTGGAAACTGTTGGAGAGATGCTCGGAGACCTGCCCTTGGTACAGGCTGAGCTGCTGATGATTTCCGAAGAACCTATTGAAATGCCTCCACACATTACTGTTGAGAATAAGAAGCTGAGTGGAGAGAGTAATACTATCTTGTTTGTTGGTGCTAATCTTTTGGGCAGGCCTGAGGTAATTACCTATAATTTTAAATTCTTTATGAAATTATGACTGAAAGTCAACATTTTTGATCTCCAAACAAGACACTTAATATGTTAAGACTAGACTGAAACTTAGACTTATTTTTCAGATTGGAAAAGTCAGATAGAAATCCAAATCTGTGCCCCAAACTAGATACTTATTATGTTTAGTCAAGATTTTTGATCTCCAAACTAGACACTTAATATGTTTAGTCAACATTTTTGATCTCCGAACTAGACACTTAATATGTTAAGTGTCTAGTTTGAAGATCAAAAATGTTACATGTGTGTGTAACCTAATTGTTCTATCTGTACTCCACCTACACATTACTTGGACAAAAACTAGAATCAAAATTAGCGATAAATAAACCTTAAAATTCGCTTCTGGATAAACTAGTATTGGTAACTTTTGTATCGTCTAGATATACTAATCGTTTTATTCATTCTATCAGATCCTTACACAAGCAGCCGGCACCCTCCGCGACAAATGCTTCATCATCAGTCGCGAAAAGGAACGTCCCGACCCCAAGCAATATTCCGACCAATACGACATCGTCACCATCCACGACACTGGCGTCGAATACCTGGTTCTCTTCCGCAAACGCGTTGGAGCCCGCCCTGCCAAGTTCGTCAGAATCCTCGCCGCGGACCTTAGCTTCAGCTGGATCGACAAAGTCAAGGAGGAACTCAAAGAAGGCCAGAAAGTGGTCCTTTACTCCCAAGATGAGCATATCAACGGTCTTTTGGGTTTGGTTAACTGTTTGAGGAAGGAGCCTGGCGGTGAGATTGTGTATGGTGTTCTGGTTTCTGACCCGTCTGCACCTCCGTTCAACCCTGACTTGGAGTTCTATGAGGAACAGCTAGATAAGGATTTGGCTCTCAATGTTTACCAAGACGTAAGTATCTATAAATATGGAAAATATTCCAAAAAATATATCATTATCATCATGAATAAATTATCCCTTGACATGAAATGACATCGTATATCCTGAGCCGATGTGTCACAAGTATGTGACGATAAAATACACATTCATTTTCTGAGATATTTGCATTCACAGGATAACGAAGTAAAGTGACATCAGGATTAATTAAAATCCAACGATGTGATAAATTGAAATACAAACATATCGAGATGAATCGATATTTAATGGACACATTTTTGTGTTATGGCTTTATAATCGAGACTTTAAAAATGTAAATTGAGCGTAGTTCTGCCAAAATATACCAAAATTTCTCAAATTTTCTAAAGTAATTGCAATGATTTTAGATAGTTACCGCTGTTTAATTTTAAATCTGCTATAAACGTACGTTTTGGATATAATAAGAGTCGTTCCATGTAAAATACTGGTTGAATACCAGTTTTTACATGGAGCGACTGCTGCTTCCGGTCAGACTGGAAGCCGACCCCAACATAGTTGGGAAAAGGCTAGGCAAACAATGGCAATTTACTGAATAGTAATATAATTATGTAGATAGATATAGTACTGACCTTTGACTGCCTCGATGGTCTACTGGTCGCAAGCACGACTGCTGAGCATGAGGTCCAAGGGTCGGTTCCGAGGCCGGTCAGTTTGTTATTGGGTTTTTGCATCAGGAATTTCTCAATAGCAGCCACGGAGTCTCTATTTGTGCCTAGTTGATGACAATAGGCTCGCCCCCTACAACAAAACAACACAATACACATAAACGCTACAACCACAATACTGCATTAAAACTCAATTCCTGAGAATCTTGGATAGGTGGTCTTCTAATTTGGTCTTCAATACTTGTCCATGGCATATTGCTGTTCTAAAACATTTTTAAAATTTTACTCCTGTCTTTGTCCCAGGGCCAATGGGGTACCTACCGCCATCTTCTTCTGGGTGACCTGGACACGGTCTGTGCCAACCACGCCTATGTCAACACTCTCACCATCGGAGACTTGTCGTCGTTGAGATGGGTGGAAGGTCCCATCAGGAAGGACCATGAGTTCAGGGACCCGGAGAAAGTTCTTATTAATGTAAGTACATATTGTTTTATTACCTCTTCGTCAGCGCCACTTGCGCGAATACTTGCGCACACTTTTACAATATTAACTTCTTCTGAAACACTTACTGGACACCCTTTAAAAACGGCTTCTCTTTGGTCTACTGGACGCAAGAAGCGACTGCTGAGCTTAAGGTAGTGTCAGCTAGCTTTTCAGTTTTTTTATCGCAGTCGAGTTTCAAGAGGTCCTGAGTTCGATTCCCTGGTTGGGCAAAGTGCTATAGGGTTTTTTCCATTATCAATTTCTCAGTAGCAGCCACGGAGCCTGGATTTGTGCTCGGTTGATGGCAATAGGCTCGCTTGGGACTTAAACTTATATGGGTACTATTAGGTACACCTCTGCCTAACAGGTAGGGTTATTCCATCAGGACTTTCTCAGTAGCACCCACGAAACATGAATTCGTGCCCGGTTGGTGGCAATAGGTTCTAACATAACTGGCAAAATGTGGGTGTACTATAAGGTACACCTCTGTCTAACCCCACGGGTATTACTGGCGTCATATTACGTAAATGTGTTTATAAATAGGTAAGTACTCACATACATAATGTTCCTCCACCAGGTATACTGTGCTGCTTTGAACTTCCGTGACGTCATGACCGCCACCGGGCGTGTGACAGTGGACGCGGTCGCTCGCGGGCGGCTTGCGCAGGAGTGCGTGCAGGGCTTCGAGATTGTCGGCAAGACTCCCAAGTACGTATAGTTTAAAGATTTTGTGGTATTAGTGGTCGGTTTTAAGTTATAGTTTGCTTTAGGAATCTTTAAACAAGATTGAATGTGTAATTGTGTATAGCATAATCAGCCTATAATGTTTCCACTGCTGGGACACAGGCTTCCTCTCTATGAGAGGGAATAGGCTACAATCCACCACGCGGGCCCAGTGCGGGTTGGTAGATGTCACATGTCTTCGAGTTTTTGGTTCTAGGACATGCCGGTTTCCTCACGATGTTTTCCTTCACCGTTTTGAGAGCAGTGGTGATGAAATAAATTACACAAAGTAATGCGCCTGCCTGGGTTCGAACCCACGATTTACTGTTCGCAAGTCTGAGCCGCCACCACTGGGCCGCCGCTGCTCTCAATTGTGTATATTAAATCCCGTTTACTTGTCGAATGAGCTAGGATCCATCACACTTTTCTTTCGCATATCAATGAATTTTGAACATTGCTTTATTTGGAAAATTCGTCTGCGTTCTTTTTTACAACGTAAGACAATCAATTAATGTTTTTGGAAAGTAAAAAACTAAATTAATTATTTGTCAAATTATAGCATTAGAAAAGCTAGTGTGTTACGAAATTACCCCGCGACATTTTAATATTCATAAGAGTGAAGCTTAACTCAAGTTCACTTGAGTTAAGCTTCACGTCAGACTTGAGTGAAGATTGCTCAATTTATGACACAATATTCCTAAACCATCTGGGTTCCACTTCTTTGATACTCTTTAACACTCTTCTTCATAACGACTTCTTCCACAGTGGTTCCCGCGTCATGGGTATGATTCGTAACCGGGGTATGGCTAACCTGGCTGAGGGAGACAAAGCGCTGCTGTGGGCCATCCCTGATGAGTGGACCTTCGAGGAGGCTGCGAGCGTTCCTGTGGCTTACGGAACTGTCTACTATGCTATTGTAAGTTGTAAATAAATTACACTACATTTCAACCAACTTCTCTTCAGGTTCAGGCGGTAAAACACTGAACTAACATTAATGTACCAATCTTGACATATTGATGCAATTTTTTCTTGACCATCAGCGCCACTTTGAACTGCACACTTAAAGTGGTCATACTGTACCTGCATAGTTCTTTTCTCACTTTACAGGATAGTAATGTGTTTTTGAAAAAAAAAATTGTACGCCATATTATGGCAGGATATGCTGGAACCAATATTGTAACATCTATTTGTACCATATTCTGACAAATAAACATTTTTGATTTGATTTGACAAAGCTAAATCAAACTTTCTTGTATCCAGGTCATGGTAGGCCAGATCCAACGTGGTGAGAGCATCCTCATCCACGCTGGTTCGGGCGGAGTGGGCCAGGCTGCCATCAATGTGGCCCTCCATTATGGCTGCGAAGTCTTCACCACCGTCGGTACCGCTGAGAAGAGGGCCTTCATCAAGAAACTGTTCCCGCAACTTAAAGGTTGGTTCTTTGAGGTCAACCCTCATATACCATACCCAAATTAACAATGATGCGGTGAGGTTAAAATAAAATTAGTAGTTGTACAACTACTCAACATCTTCCTGCCCTTATTCCATGTTATTTGGGATCTGCGCAATACGTTTTTTTTCTTCCATTCTCCTCTGTCAACCGTCAAGCAATCATTAGTACTTTTTTCTTTCATATCAGTCCTCACACAATCCATCCTTTGTTTCCTTGGTCTTCCCCTCTCTCTCCATCCATTGACATTTTATATTCATCACCCTTTTAGTCACAAGCGATTCGTACCTCTTCATCACATGTCCATACCAAAGCAGTCGATTCTCTTTTAACTTTTCTGTAACTGCCGCAACTTTCAAACTTCCTCTAATATACTCATTCCTTACTTTGTCCATTCTTGTCACATTAAGCATCCACCTCAACATTCTCATCTTCGCTACAAGCAATCTTTTTTCATCCATCTTCTTCACAGCCCAGCATTCCGATCAATACAGTACGACAGGTCTGTCGACAACTACTGATTTTATTTTATTCCTTACCAAGGCAAAACACATGAGTATAGTCGTTGATGCATTCGATTTCTGCTCTTGGATAGTCTGCCCATCTTTGAGTTGAATTCGCTTGTAATAAACTTATCATCATCGAATAGAAGTTAACTACTGGACGTACGTAATCTTTCCAATCGAACGCCGTTTAACTCGATTCTAAGGTACTCTCATTCAGGTACCTACCATTCTACGTAGATCGTCGTCCCATCTAGCCTGAAAGAGTTTCCAATACAGGGTGTAAGAGACATCGATGTTCAATCTATTACCATCAAATCTGCACATGATTCTGGATCCTTCAGCGTCGAACTTTTTTGTTGCGGGTAGATGTCCCTTACACCGTGTATCATCATCATCATCATTTCAGCCGAAAGACGTCCACTGCTGGACATAGGCCTCCCCCAAACTGCAACACCGTGTATACTGAAACTAAATACACTAAATGAGTAATAATATTTCAGACAGCCACATCGGCAACTCACGTGACACCTCCTTCGAGGACATGATCCGTCGTGAGACCAACGGCAAGGGAGTCGACATGGTCCTCAACTCGCTATCAGACGAAAAACTACAGGTAACTTACTAGAATCAAACAATTCTTACAATTTGGGACGAAAAGTTTATATACTCACTGAATATTTTAACATCAAACTTATTCCTAAATATTTCACATCTGATTTTTTTATTGATTTAGATGTTTCTATAGTTTCAGGAATTAAACTAATATTATTTTTTGCTTGTTTCTTTAATAGGCCTCCGTCCGCTGCTTAGCCTACCGTGGTCGCTTCCTCGAGATCGGAAAGTTCGACATCAGCAACAACACGCCCATCGGAATGTACTTCTTCTTGAAGGAGACCTCTTTCCACGGCATCATGTTAGATTACATCTTCGATCAGACCTTCACTTTCAGGAAGGTGTGTATGACCATTAGATTCATGTATTTCTTCAGGTGGATCATTCGCTGTAGATTCATTTTTATAATTACCTTTTGTCTTCTGACTCGTTCGACGTCAGATTTGGGCAGCTAAATACCACCATTTAAAGTTTAAACAAATACAGACCCGGTTATACTGGAAATCGGCCCCAAAAGGATAGTTTTTTTTAACTTTAGTAACACGTAATTGTTTTTTTTCTTATTGACAGACTCAGAGAAATGACAACAACAGAATATTTTTAAAATGAACAATATATTCAATCATCTGATTAAATACTTTTTTCAAATACGTTTAGTTTTTAAGTTTTTCAGCTGCATTTTCAACTGTTTCATACATCATTATTTAGTATTCTTTTATCTAGGCATGTTTATTTTATTTACTCTCATTTCGTACAGCGCCTGCAAGACCTGCTCTTGAGTGGTATCGAGAATGGTGCCGTCAGACCTCTGACGTACTGCACATTCCATGCCAATGAGGTGGAGACCGCCTTCCGTTACATGGCCGCCGGTAAACATATTGGAAAGGTATGATATATTAATGTATTATTTAAAGAAATTATTTTCTGAAATAATCCTTCTGAAGTTTAAAACTTGTGTCAAACCATACCTACACAGTCTTTTCACACCTAATTTTGCGTCACTGTCTAAATTACGATGATCCTTAAGTTTGTTACAATAAAGCTGCAATTAGGTATCTGCAACTGACGAATCTGTCAAAACTATAGTGAACTTTATCCTCGTTAGAATATGGTTCTTATTAGTTTCTACGGTCAGAGGTAAAATAACAGGAAGGACTAGAGTTTTTATTTTGTATGGACGAGAATTATATGTCCAGTTTAGTTTTTATTTGATTCCCGTTTTAGGTGTATTTTACTCATTCAAAACTTAACTAAGTGCTTATATATATTTTATTGTTGAATGGCAGGTGGTCGTCAAGATCCGTGAGGAAGAGCGTAGCAACCGTCCAGTAAGACCCGTCATCACACCTATTGACGCTGTACCTAGGTAAGTAGCTGAAGATTTATCTACTGATCCTAAAAATTGTGACATAAAACGAATTTAAAGAAGTCGGCTTTATATACAAAAACGATTAGTAACTGATAGCTTACATTTTATTAGACACCATATTTTTCTAATTTCTCATCTTTCCCTCACAACTAAATTCTTAGATAACTATACAGGGTGGAAGGGTGGTACATGAATCTTTTGGCGAACAAGATGAAGAACAGTTAGTTCTGATTCGAGCCACGCACCGATATACATATACAACTATATTTATACTCATTCGCTATCATTCACAGGATTCATTGGAGACTTCCAATGAACTTTGTTTCTGGTTTTTTACATCCTGACTTCTAATCAAACAGGTACATCTGTCACGAGGAGCATGTGTACGTCGTGACGGGAGGTTTGGGAGGCTTCGGGTTGGAGCTGGCTGACTGGCTCATCATGAGAGGTGCCAGGAAGATCCTCCTCACCTCCCGCAGAGGAATCACTAATGGATACCAGTCTTCGAGGCTTAGGTTTGTGGTTATTTCAATTATTATTTCTATTAGTTTTGGGTTTATTTTGATGATGCAAACGTCTATTGGTTAGTAGGAGACTTGAAAGAAATGAATATTCTTCAAAGTTTTTTTTTAGACGGCACGGCTAGCGCAGTGGCTGAGCGAACGGCTGCTGCGCTGCGTGTCGCGGATTCGATCTCCGCACGGAACAAATATTTGTATGATCTACAGGTAGTTGTTCCGGGTCTAGCTGTTTGTGTATGTAAGTTTAAATGTTTGTAAACGCACCCACGATACAGGAGAAATTCCTAGTGTGGGGGCAACGTTTTCTCATTCTCTAGGGGCAACGGAAAAAAAAAGTTTTGATCGATTATTTCACTGTTTTTTTTTATCATGAAAAACACCTAATACGCTATTTATTTATACATTTTAAAAGAAATGAGCGGGTTTTGAGTTCTAGAATGAATCAAATGGATTTTAATTAAACAGTAAGCTGCACATGGTAACAATTTTACTTTGGGCTCATCTGTATTACGTAGGCATTAAGGGTGATTTCCGTAAGTAAAGTGTGACTACCTACTGAGGTGCGGTAGATTGTTAGTACTACGAGTTTATAGGGTGACTGGTAATTAGTGACCGATACTTAAACACGTGATTGTACTCATGATAACAAACAACTTTCTCAAAGAAACATTTTTTTTAATACTCTTTCACTTTTATCACTATAACACAACAGCCGTATGAAATTCACCTGCACGCGCCTGTGACCTATCAGCTGTTAACGGTCGGTCGGTCACTAGTTACCTTTCTCCCTATATACTATTGCGAATCCAGGGCTTTTAAGACAGGGCACGCCACCATAGTGGCGATAAGTCCCCTCTTTGAGGAGTGGCTAGAGAGGCGCCACGGCGCCCTCACCTTCCGCCTGACGCAGGTCCTCACCGGACACGATTGTTTCGGGAGGTTCTTGCACCGAATCGGGCGGGAGGAAACGCCCGGGTGTTTCCATTGTGAGGATCGTCCGGAGAAAACGGTGCAGCACACTGTGGAGGCCTGCCCTGCTTGGGCGGAGCAGCGCCGTGTCCTCGTAGAGGCGATTGGCGGCGGCGACCTCTCGCGCCCGGTTCAAGCCATGGTCCGGAGCGAGAGGGAATGGGAAGCCGTCACCTCGAAAGAGCCTCACGTCCCAGCCGCCGCGGGAGACGCCCTGGGCGTCGGGGGTCACGTGGTGGCCCCCGGCCACCGTAGGCGCGGGCCTGTGGACGGCGAGTTATGGGCTAGCTCGCCGTCCGGCCGTCTTATGACGACAGGCCGTGTCGACGGCGCGTTCGTGTTCCACGCGCGCCTCAAAGAGATGTCAGCAACCACGCAGGGGTCCGCACGGGCCGATGCCTGCCAGGGCTGCGGGACTGTTCGAAAGAGATACCGCGGCCCTGGAACACAAAGGGCAAAGAAGGAACATGGATGGGTTTTAGTCAGTACACGTCTGACACTCCCTTCCGCTCCGCCCAGAGCGGGGGGGGGTCATTTGATGATATCCCATCCTAAAAAAAAAAAAAAAAAGGGCTTTTAAGACATTTGGCTCGCTCTTAGGAAATACAGAATAAGGTCCAATATTAGTCAAAAATTGACGTTTTCTCATACTCCTTCAGGGCTTGGGCACAATACGGTGCCGACGTCCAAATCTCCGTAAGCGACATCACCACGGAGGCTGGCTGCGCGCAGATGCTGCAAATGGCTCTCAACATGGGCCCTGTGGATGCCATCTTCAACCTGGCTGTGATCCTGAAGGACAGCATCTTCCAGAACCAGACTCCTGAGAGCTTCAAGATCTCGTATGGACCTAAAGCGCTGGCTACTATGAATTTGGATAAACTGTCCAGAAAGATGTGTCCGAATTTGAGGTAAGAGTTGTCTTTTTTTTTGTGGTTCAATGTGTTTCTGGAAAAATTACATAAAGTTTAGTTGGGTATTCGGACATTTTTGTGACCTTCAATAGTACCAGCCATTTTAAAATCAGCATACTTGAAAGTGGGATAAAGTTGATATTAGTTCTACTCAATGCATCCACCAGCACAATATTGACATTGAGTCCTACTGTTAAACGTGATTTTTCACCCAAGAACAAAGTCTTTTCCCAGCAATAATATTGCTTAGAATTACTTAATTTGATGTACAGAATGCTTGGTTTACGGCTTCCTGCAGGGTCCGTTTACACTTTCTATGTACCAGCAAATATTTAAGAACAAGGCTAAACTCTCCTGGGGGGTTACCATCAGGTCTTAAAGCAGGAGTAATTCCAGTGTGGCAAAGAGACAGAGCTATACAGGTCGTCTAGCGCCATCTCTTTCCCACACTGGAATTACTCCTGCTTTAAGACGTCATGGTAGGCCACCTTTTTTTTTTTTTTTTTGTAGGCAAAAGTTCATTATTAGAAAATTCTCAGAAGTCAGCTGTAATTAGGAAATTATGGAAGAAGAAATCCTTTGTTTGTCTATTACACGGGACCGAATATTTTTGGAGTACACCTTTGTACACCGTTGTCTAAGCCAATGGCTGTACGACCATCAACTCAGGAAACAAAGGGATATAAAATATTATCCTGTGCTTAATAAAATCTGCTCTCAAAATTTATTTAATGATAGCAACATTGAAGTATCTCGGTGAAGTAGATTATTGAACAAGTTTTACGAGTGAAGTTTCTCCCCGGGAGTTCAATTATAGTGTCCAGAATTTATTTATTAGTCCCTGGTGGAAACAAAAACAAAGGTCCGCATTTACAGAGTTGATGCGTAGGTTTTTGTTACTGTTTTTGGGATTATGAGTCTTCAGCAGTCATAAAATAATACAGTAATTTAATATTATACGACGGTTAGGTTGAGTTTGTTCGCTGGGCTATTTCTCTTTTCAGTATAAATAAAAACACTAGGAAGTATTATTCCTTGGTGTTTTGGGGGTGCACCAAACTATTTCAACGTTTGAAAAGTACTTTGTGATTACTTGGTGCTTCTACCTTTTTAGCCGAGTGCCCCAGAAGGAGTGGTAATGGTTTCTATTATATCGTCTCACTGCAGGGCAAAGACCTCCGTTTCCTCTTTTCGGTATGTAGTGCCAGATCTAGTATTTTAGCCATTATGAATGGGTCTTCCTTGATTTTAAACATTGAGGTCCACTACTTAGTGGATCTTCCTGCCGAGGCTGCGGGACTGTTCGAAAGAGATACCGCGGCCCTGGTACACAAAGGGCAAAGATGGAACATGGATGGGTTTTAGTCAGTAGAAGTCTGACGCTCCCTTCCACCCCGCCCAACGGGATCAAATGACAGTTCATTTGATGATTTCACATCCAAAAAAAAAAAATTGTGGTCTTAAAACTTCCAGGATATCATTTGTTTTCGATAGCACTTAGAGGTCTTGAGGGTGTACAAGTTGCAATCATTTTCAAAACGTGTCTGATTTTTACAACAATTCAACAGGATTTTCATAAGCTTTTTGAGTAGTATTTCCGCCATTCTTAACCCTGATTAAATGTCTCTTGATCTAAAGCCCAAGGTCTCCTTCAAGACCTAGGTATCCCAGATGAATTCTTATCATATTCTCCAATACTCAGGGACTTCGTGATCTTCTCATCCGTATCCTGCGGTCGCGGTAACGCTGGTCAGACCAACTATGGTCTGTCCAACTCCGTGATGGAGAGGATCTGTGAATGGAGGAAGAAGCTCGGTCTACCAGCCCTGGCCGTGCAGTGGGGAGCTGTTGGTGATGTGAGTATATAACTATTATAACTTTCTTGTTTCTTTTGGTGTTTTTTGGTGAAGTAGTCCAAGAAACGACAGCTGAGCAGGACATCCTGGGTTCGATTTCCGGGTATTTCCTTCAGGAATTTCTCAGTAGCAGCCACGGAGTCTGGAGTTGTGCTCGGTTGATGGCAATAGGCTCGCCCCCTATTACATGGGACTTAAGCATATTAAAGTCACGCTGGACCTATTCAGGGGGGCCGGAAGAGGGCGTTGTCTGCCCTCTGCCGACGCCTGGTGCGTCTGCTGCGGGATGGGCGGGAGCTCGTCTTCTCTCTCTTTCTTTCCGCAGCTGCTTTCTGCGACATAACGGTTTCGTAGAAGTACATCACCGCGTCCCAGGACTCTGCGCTGCCGACCATCGAGCGAGCAACGGTCGGCAGCGACAGGTCTCCTCCTACCTCTGTAACGAGGGCACGGCGCGGCTCATCCCACGCGGCACATTCAGCTAGCTATGCCGCGCCGTGTCGTCCATACAGTGAACGCAGTGATGGCACCGGGACTCCGGCGGAATCATTAATCCAACCTTATTCCCCAGGTCGGTCTCGTAGCAGACATGCAAGATGACGACGTCCAGCTCGAGATCGGAGGAACCCTACAACAGAGGATATCCTCCTGCCTGTCTGCCCTCGACAAGTTCATGAAGCAAGACGCACCCATCGTGTCCTCCATCGTCGTGGCTGAGAAGAAGGCTGGCGGGTCCGGATGTGGCAACATTGTGGATTGTGTGGCACAAATCATGGGTGAGTTGGTCAACTTTTCGATTATGAAATTGTGGATACTGTTGTGTCTTCGGTAAAAAATCACTACATAGTATAAAACAAAGTCGTTTCTCACTGTCTGTCTGTCCCTATGTATGCTTAGATCTTTAAAACTACGCAACCGAGATTGATGCGGATTTTTTTAATAGATAGAGTGATTCAAGAGGAAGGTTTATATGTATATATTGCACCCGTTAAATAAGCTTAGTTAAGGATAAAAATGAACGGTTTCTTTCTTCTGTTTGGGGCACACTTTACACCCACCGATCTTACTAAAACACAGTCCCTTGAGCCGTATATCTTGTCCAGAAGTTTCAAATTTAATTAACGCAGATAGTTCCAAATTAAATTAAGCTACAACTACCGGTAACTATGCCATATCATTAAACAATGATAACAATATGGTTGGGCCTAACCATTAACATGACTATAATCTGTTTTAAGATTAGTTACATGTGAATAATTCCATTGATATGATATTGGTAATATTTAGTTAAGCTTGATTATACACAAAGGGATACTTAGGGATGCGTACAAATGGAAATCACTTACGTAACTAGGCCGAATGTGACGTCATTAAGTGTGGCACTCAAATAGTGCTTTTTGATTTGCAGTTCTATGACAAAAACCTTTAAAAGAGATGCCTTAATTTTTTCATTATGAATTTATTAACAACATACTTGCTGTTAATCATGCTTTTGCGTAAAAATAGGCAACCAATAATATTCCTATACATCTTTTATACTTAGGATGTTTTGGAGATATTATAAGCTTTTGTTGTAACACAATTTTGCTAGTTCGGATACTTTCAAAATTTACTATTGTTACACGTGGAACATAATCTAAATGGTAAAGTTATTTTTCGTTATTGGAATTGGCGAATTTGGGTCGAAGTAGGCGTACAGGTCTACACCACCATCTACGCTTTCTGAGCAAACAAACGTGATTTTATTATTTATTTATTTAACACTTCAAGCGCAAAACTACAGAGGCGGACTTAATGCCATAGGCATCTTACGTTATGATTTATTTGAAAATCGGGCAGAGTAAACACTTTAATGAATAACAGAATGATTTCAGCATCTATATACTTACTACAAATATCCACGTAAGAATTTACATATCAGATTTCAATACCAATCTTTCCTCCACCAGGTATCAAGGACTTGAAGACGGTCTCCCAACAAGTGTCCCTGGCCGAGCTGGGTATGGACAGTATGATGGCCGTGGAGATCAAGCAGACCCTTGAGAGAGAGTTCGAGATCTTCTTGACTGCACAGGACATTAGGACCTTGACGTTCGCTAGGTAAGATATTGATAAAACCATTTTTCTCTTTACTTTTATTTATGACAGTTGTGTTCCTGTACAGTGATGTAAAGGATCTTTCAATGATTGGATTGCTCACCCAAGTAGGCCGCTCTAAACACAATCTGCCAAAGTGATCAAAGATCCTTGCAACACATAGTATGAATGCGATGCCCCCTACCAGACAGTATCCCACTTACTGAAGTTTCCGAAGTGTCCCAACAACTACACTTTAGAGAGCTTAAAAACGCCACAATCGCCGCGATTAACGTGGCCATATACTGGGCCCAAGAAATTTAAACAAGTTGTACCATAATCATCTGCCTAGCCTTTTCCCAACTAAATTGGGGTCGGCTTCCAGTCTAACCGGATGCAGCTGAATACCAATATTTTACATGCAGCGAATGCCTATCTGACCTCCACAACCCAGTTAGTACTGGGTATTGCGATATCCTTTGGTAGGACTGGGTGTCAGACTTTTAGGCCATTGACTACCTGTAACGACTGTCAAAGATCTACAAATGACAGCCGGGACCAACGACGAAAGCAGGAGAAGCGATTGAATTATGTCGAGAGTGGGTGCTGTTGGTGAAATTTGTATTCAAAACAAAATGGCGGCGTTAGTTCAGATTTTGAAATTGCGAGCAGTCTTTTATGCATTAGGTTAATTCTTTTTTTTTCAAGGTTTAGTTAAATCGGACCCGGGGCACTGACACATTCCGAACTGAAGTATTTGTCAGTGTCCGGTTATCCGGTATCCGCAGCCGGTCCGAACCGGTTTCTATTAACCTAGCTTAACCCTGAGCTATGTGAGCACGATCTCTGTACCAAAATATTACTTCATAATTTAATAGCGGATGACACCGCGGCATCGTATTGTATAAAATGTGCAATCTGCCTCCCAAATTGTTGCCGAATAACTCGTCAGTCATTAAAATGCTAGCGTGCCACTCCATAAACAAACTTGAAAAAACATTTTCTGCTCGAAATGGCCCGCTTTTCCAACAAGGATTCAGAAAAAAACTAGCTAAAGAAAATAAAAAAAAACTCTTTCTAATACAACATGCTATTCCGAGCACAAAGAAAACTCTCGAAGCTGCGCGAAATATGTGTGTCGAGTTATATTTCCATTATGTTCATATTTTCTGAGATTCTAACTAATATGATAAACGTGAAATGCTGTTCGTTTGTTTATTACGTTTTCACACATATACGACTAACAAATTGTATATGATGAAATTTAGCACACGGCTAGACCATAATCTGAGTTAGTAGTGTGTGTGTGTTAGTAGTGTGTAGTGTAGTGTGTGGTAGTTGGTATATCTCGGTAGGAACTTCTTATCCCGGTTACACGTCCCCGTTGAATAAATTCCTATTTTCAAGCGGGCGAAGCCGCGGGCAAACTCTATTATTTCACAAAGCTTCAGAGGTAACAAACTTTTCTCGCAAATTAGATGAAAGATCAGGTTTCTACATAATTTTACTTGACTTTATCAATTTTCGATTTTATTTTAGACTCCATTGTTCTTGATCTTGATATCTTTAATCATTACCTGCCATGTTGGATCATTTAAGATGTGCCTAATTAACGTCAAAGCGTCAATCACAGGCTTATCGTCTGTTGATCTTCCTTTTATCTTGTGATGAACGTCAAGGGAACTACGATCTTGTTCTGGAACAGTCGTTTCCTTAGTATTTGTTGTGTTTTCCAAAGCTCACCTGAAGCAATTGCTACACATATTTGTATTTCATTCGGGTTGTGCCGATTGGCATCTACCATCGCTGAATCATATTCGGCTTGGATGGGAACAATTTCGAGCCAAGATGAGTTTTACTTGAACGTATATCGTCATCTGCACAGCGTGTACAGCACCGCTTAGGTTTCTCATAATCAACATTCGGTAACACATAATCAGCCTATAATGTTCCCCCACTGCTGGGACACAGGCCTCCTCTCTATGAGAGGGAATGGGCTATAATTCACCACACGTAGATGTCACACGTTGTCGATTTTTTTCTTCTAGGACATGCCGGTTTCCTCACGGTGTTTTCCTTCACCGTTTTGAGAGCAGTGCTAATGAAATAAATTACATAAAGTACATACACCTGCCTGAGTTCGAACCCACGACTTAGCTCGTAAGTCGGGGCCGCCACCACTGGACCACCGCTGCTCTTGCTATCCGGAATATAGATGGAAATTCAAATTCTATCATCAGGTCTTTAAAATCTAGTTCACGTTTTACTTGAAGCTAATAGTACACCTTCTGCTTTTATTCCTTTATGCCACATTGGCTGGCCGGAATTTTTACCTCATAAAACGAATCGATAAAGAATTTCGCTCATTGGAAAGATTTTTCCATTTCATTGCACCCTCTCTAGCCTTGTGCTGTTACACAAAGTAATTTTGATCCTAAAGACCTTACCAACCGGAATTTCGATTCTTACTAGTTTTCTTCAAAATATCTGACAACTTTTTTCTTCTATTTATTCTCCGCCTTCTACATTCAGTCAGTTAGACGTTACTTTGCGGAAATATTATAATGCAATTTTAATATTTAATTTTAATCTCGTCAAAATGTAGATCCAGGCTTGAATGCAGAACAGAGCAAAAAAACATATGCACATTCTACTAATTGGCTTTTTTCTTCCACCAGACTGGTAGAACTAACAGCACAGCGTGAAGCCGCCGCCTCGACCTCAGCGTCTCGTCCCGCCAACATCGAGGGTGCTGCCGGTCTTAGGGTGCTGATGAGGAACTTTGGAGACGAAAACATCGTGTCTGAACCTCTCGTCTACATGCCTACCATGGTCAGCGATGGAGTTGAGGTAAGAATAGTTGATAATGCATAAAAACCGGATTATATGCAAATGCAACATTAAATCGTCGAAATATGGTTGCAAAAGATGCATCATAAATGCTCAAAAAATGCAACAAAAATGCCAAAATAGGCAAATAAGTACTACAAAATAATGTTAATGGCGCTCTAGAAACACATAGACTGATCTTAGTGGTGACGTTTCCCAGTAACCGGCGTTCTTGTATAAACGTGAATGGAGCAAGTATCGATCCTACCAGATCGTAGTAGACGTTCGGTAGTGCCTAAAGGCTTAGTATATGAATGTTTGCATCTATAAGTTTTACTAAAAATCAGAGAATTTGCATTGAATTACCGCTTAGACCGTTTGTGCACACAGTATTTAAGGACCCGGCGGTTCACAAGCGCATGAAATGAGTGGTGATCCCACATTCGGTAATATTCCAGGTAGTGCACAAACGAACGGTAGAAAACTAGCAATCGATTTTCCTGAGTCCTGGGGCCCAAGTCTGCTATTTTTATAAATTCTTCATTCCCACACGATCCATAATGGTCGATCATTGGTCGGTCAATGGTCTCGTAAAATAATTGTGTTATAATGACATTCTCGTATTGCCATTATTATAAAACCCGTAAGTAGGAATTATTTTGGAAAAAATACTACTAAAGAACATTTATTCATGCCAGATTTCATTTATATATATTTTTACATATTATTTATCAGATTACCATTCTATGCCATTTCTTTAATTGGAGTGTCAGTGGCTGAACATTGGAAAGTCATAATGACGCCATTATATTAGTAGATTACAAAATTGTCAAAATCAACAATTACGAAATCAATGATAGACCATTCTAACACAATTGTTATAGCAGACTTGAGGCCCTGATCACTGGTTCTGATGATGCATAAAAGTACGTCGAAAGAAATAGTTCTCTGTTTTTCGAAGTTTTCGCTTTAAAGGAAAAGAGATACAAAGAAAGCATTCCTAAGTTCAAGTTTAAAATTCACAGGTAGAAGTTTCCAATACAGACGAATAGTCCACAATCAAGTTTAGATTCACTGCAAAATTTATTTTCTCAAGGAAATACAATAAACTCGCGAACGATCGGTGCTGTTTATTCTCCAATAGGTAGTTTCAACACTTTCCACTCAGAGTAAAGCAAAGTTTTGTAATAGATCATTCAATAAGAAACTGGTTCGAGCTTGGGAAGTCGTGATAAATGTGAAACATCTCGCGGGTGCAAGTTCACAACAACTTTCTGGTTAGAACCAGTTAAGATCCTTTGGGTTCCATATAAAAGCTTTGTTTGTTTTTGATTTCGAAAAAATATTTTTTTGTTTGTTTGGTGAATTTGTTGGATAAAAAATACTGCGAAATTAAGTTATTTTAAGGATTTGAAAAAGTACTGTGTCCATTTAGTTATTCCACCAGAACAGAATTTATAGGTATAATAAAGACTGCTTCATCATCATCATCCACAGCCCAATTTCATCCAATGCTGGGTATAGGCATCGCTTTGCTTGTGGCAAGCTCCACGTTCTTGAGCCAGTGTGACGTCTGCTTAATCTTTTGAATGCCAGAGCAGAAGTGCACGCGCGTGCCCTCCACGCCAAGCCACAATTTCACCTACCATTTTGTCACATTTTTGTGTCGTTTGGCGTACAGGGCACACGCTTGCTTGTCACGTATAAGTGACAATGGCGTTCAAAACGTTAATGCCTTTTAATAACTAATAAAACTCTAATACACCAAGTATTGGCTCTTTATGACGGACGGCAAGATCTACCTACAAATTATTTGATGTTTTATTAGGACTGATAAAAAAGGTTCACAATTTTTTTGTAGGGCGGGATTCTATCCTACGAGTATGTTACAAATGCAGTACCTTTTTACCACAGATTAAAAAGCGCTAGATTCACCCGAGCGGGTCAAAAACTGATTACTTTTCTGTTCCGTCGACATTTGAATGATATTGTCTCACTCGCTTACACTGAAAATCCAACCAGTGTTATGAACGAGCTTACTTTTCTCAGTGTTAACACTATTAACGCTACCTGAGTATAACGAGGGCGCATCTAAAAATTTTTTTAATTTTTTTATTCTATGCCTGTACTGCAAAGAAGGATTATATTTTAACAAGGCACTTATTTGTATTATTTAATAGTAGAGGCAACACTTTCTGTATACAATTTATCCTAAGATAAGAGCCAGCGGAATCGGCTTCTTAAGTACCTTCACGCCTGGTACCTATATGTAACATAATACTTGTTAACGTGACTTCTTCCTCCCAGGGTGAAGAGGCCATCCACGTGATGGAGCGCGTCATGTTCATGCTGCCAGGGTTGGAAGGTTGCGCGGCAGTACTGGAACCGCTCTGCAGGAGGCTAAAGATCAAGGTCTGCGTGCTACAGCTCGGAGTGGAGCATAGGGATGAGACGATGGACCAGATGGTTGATAGGCTGCACCAGGTGAGTTTTTCTTAGATCCTAGGTTAGTTAACAGGCTGGCGGTGTGCTTGATGGAAAATGAAGACTGGTTTTCAATCAAATTCATATAATTTTTTCGACAACTATTATAATTCCAATATCAATTGTCAAAACCATGAAAAAACTGTACCGTCTAAAAAATTGTCGTTTTCTTCAAAAAACAAGAAATATAACGAGACAACTCTGAAACTGATGTTTTAATCTCAAGAATAACGATATCATATAATAAGAGAACTATTAGAGTGAGTGTACCCAGAAGAAGACGTCTACCCATTTAACCATTTTTTAATATATTATGTGGTACTGACATCCTATTTGCTTTCAGACGGTGATCTCAAGATTGGCTCCAGGTGCTCCCTTCTGGCTGCTCGGGTACAGTTACGGTACCCTCCTCATCTTGGAGCTAGCTTCGAGATTGGAGAAGGAAGGTAAGCGGTCCCTTACACATCAATTTCTTGTCTAGCTTAGGTACACACTTACGAGTACATCGAGAAAGTTTCATCAACATCTTCCTGGCCTTTTTCTCAAATTACTCGGAGTCGGTGCAACAAGTTTTTTTTCTTCCAATCTCCCAGCCAAAACTCGAGAAAATCTAGTTGACTATTTCATGAAAAAGTCATTAAATGGGATTAAATGAACTTGAGACCCAGTCTTACGGCATTTCATACAAACTTTCAAGCGATTTTTTTTCGAAATGACTGAGCCGATTTTAATGAAACTTCGTATGCATAAGCAGGATAAATAAGTCTAAAAACTTAGCTTTACTGAGTTAAAATCATTAAGAGCGTTAACCTCTTAATGATTTTAACTCAGTAAAGCCATGTTTGTCACGGTCGCGAATCACATTTTAATCAATATACAACCTGACACTGACGTGCAAATTGAAAAGATCGTAAGAAAATTGGAATTTTCCGGGCTGCCTTAGCGCATCCTCCTTAACATTTCTTTCACTACTAATTTACAAATTTCTTTGCTTTGGCTACTAGTTATTATGTAGCTAGTTACAAAACCTATCCCTGATCATCCCTTACTTAATATCACCATATTTAGATACAAAACTAATGTACCCATTCCTTCTAGGTTTCAAGGGAACAGTATTCTGCTTGGATGGCGCCCCCGACTTCCTCTACGCCCTCCTGACCATGACCATCAGCTTCAAGAACGACCTCCAACTGCAGAACAACCTCTTGTGTCACACCATCGACATCGTAGCTCCGAACAATGACGTCACCAAGGGACTCATGGACAAACTCAACGAAATTGAGTCTTATGAAGACAGAGTCGCCCTCACAATTAACAGCTCCCCAGTCCAGAGCAAATACTCCGATAAATTCATCGCTAACATTGCCAAAGCCAGCTTTGACAGACTCAAAACAGTTCTCAACTTCAATCCTAAGGCTTTCACCAAACTCCAGTCTCCAATCATTCTTCTCCGTCCCAAGGAGAACCCACCTTACATCGTGGTTGAAGAGAACTATGGTCTGGACAAGTTCACGGAAAGCGCGGTCACAGTGCACTTCCTTGAAGGCAACCACATCAGTATAATTGAGAATAAGGACTGTGCTAACATCATTAATAGGGCTGTGGTTGAAAATGAGGGACCTAAATTAAAGGCCACAGAGAATATTGTGACAAGCATTGTTGAGAGCGCTAGGGAAGTCAAGGCCTAAAATATCGGAACAGATATACTTAAAACCACATAATACTTTTTACTTTTTGTATTCGATTTTTTCTAACAAAGTATTTAATGTTCGTGTATTAATGTATTTTAAGGTAAGGGATAATCTAATGAATGTTTTAATTTATTGTTGTGTATAAAAATAAATAGTAAAAAATGGCCGTATTTTTGTAATAAATTTTATAACTTAGTTAGTAACTGATAGATGTAGTTAGATAGACGTCGTAGGACACCAGTACCAAACAAATATTCACTAAGTAGAACTTAAGGGGGTCAAGTAAGTAACTTTAACTTAAAGTAATTACATTGTAACAAAGGGAAATATTAATAAAAGGTATACTTTATGAATAGGTAGGCTTTTGAATTAATTTATTTACAAGTAATAAATTATTTTCTATAGACGTTTTTAAGCAAGGGGTTTTTATTTTATTTTTGTACATGGGAAAATTCAATATATTAATTTTAATGATACTTTGATGTTTTACTATGACACCCATTACCTCAAATAACACATAACACGCTTATTAATTCCCAAAAGGGTAGGCAGAGGAGGACCTATAGTCCACCCACTTACCACAGAATGAACCCCATAAACATTCATTAAATAAAAATGAACCAATAAATAACACAAAGTAAAATAAACGAGTATTTAAATGCAATTTGCTCGAGTTTTTCAAGACTATCAAAATATTGTTTACACTGTTTTTGGAAGCAAATCCAGTATTTTTTTTATGTTTACACTCCAGTCCCTCCACATGCTTGATTGATTCATGAAAAACATAACATAACATGCCGCCCCCTTATTAGTAGGGGCGCAAACAAAATCGGTAACATACAAATAAATATCTTCCGTAAATTCCCGAATGTATAAAATGTAGGTATCCAAACATCACAAAGCTAATTTCAATGAATGGCGATGTTTGAGAACGAAACGGCATAAAATATTGGGCCGCGATCAAAGCGGCTAATCGGATTGAAATCAGGATTTGCCGTTGGCACTGAACACGAGGTCACAAAGTTAGCGGTTGTGTGCGACCGTCCCACCTTCAGTAAAGATATTTTACAGAGCTTAACTGTAGCGGTTTATTAGGAAACCATACATACCGCAGTCCGATGCTGTGGCATTGAACAGGTCTATAAGACAACAACTACTACATATAAAAGTATTGAGATCTTAAATCATATTTATTTCTGTAAATTGGTTTTACAAAACACTTTTACATGTCACATCATGTTATGTTTTAAAACTAGATGGGGCCGGTGTTTCGTACCTGACTACTCTGAGAAGAAACATCCGAAACAAACTCAGAGTTTTAAAGTCTAGACATTGGTCTAGTCATATGAGGACCATGCAGATTAATGTCTGAGATGGTCTTTTGAAGAAGTAACTACACAGATTTGACGGCACGGTTGGCGTAGTGCCTGAGCGATCGGCTGCTGCGCTGCGTGTCGTGGGTTCGATCCCCGCACGGAACAAATATTTGATCTACAGGTAGTTGTTTCGGGTCTGGCTGTTTGTGTATGTGAGTTTAAATGTTTGTAAACGCACCCACTATGCAGGAGAAATACCTAATGAGGGGCAGTTTTTTTTTTAAAAAAAAAGAACAAAAAGATTTGAAGTTTTTCAGGTAATCAATTCCAAAATACAAGCAAACTAAAAATAATCTCGCATTTACTGACTTATACGGTCGCGTCCTAACCTGAACGATGGTCGTGCGAACACGGTTCGGCTAACCGTGTCGTCCGAGACCGCCTTCCAGTTTTTCACACAAGTGAAGGACATAACATGAATGCCACGATTGCAAATTTACACGACCGTCGACTTTGACACTGACGCTGGGGAAAAGCCTAATCGCATATGCAAGGTGTAAACGGATCCATCACGAAACTACCAACCAAGCATTCTGTACATCAAACTAAGTAACCCTACGCAAAAAAAAACACGTTTTACGGTAAAACTCAATGTATCGCCTTCAAAACATTGTGCTGATGGATGCATTGAATAGCAAACGGGAATGGAGGTATTTTAAGTAAAGTTGTAATCTTAAAAACTAGTACCTATTAAAAAAACTTTGAACTCAATCTCCGTAACCGGAAGCAAAACTTATCGCAATGATGGGGAGAACGCGTTCCTTGTGGCTAAGTTAAGGGTCTATTTACACCCTTTAGAGTCTAAGTTATTCGTTGCTGTTCTCATGGCCCCAATCCAACCGATTTTAATCTGTCATAGCGACGTAGTCTGAATCGAAATCATTTATCATTAAATAGTCCGCGTGAACCTGTCAGTTTAATACATTTCCATTCATTCTATTTTGTACAAAATATCCTTTGATACCACAGTTTCTGTTTAAGCTATTAGAGATGAATAAATATTTCAAGGAAATAAGTCAAAACAATATTATCAAACTATATTAACCGTATTTCAATAAAATATTGGGTAGTGACAATTTACCCTTACAAAATAGTTTACATTAAATAGCTATTATACTAATGTTCTGGCTAAATAATAACAGCCGCTCGGATCGATCTTAAGGTTAAGCCGTGCCTGCCTAGGTTGGTCTATGGATGGGTGACCACCCATTACATACCGAGTTTCCTCCGTGCCCCGGAAAGCACGTTAAGCCGTTGGTCCCGGCTGTCATTTGTAAATCTTTCATAGTCAGTGGCCCAAAAAGTCTGACAACCTTACCAAGGGGTGTCGTTTTACCCAGTACTAACTGGGTTGTGGAGGTCAGATAGGCAGTCGCTCCATGTAAAATACTGGTATTCAGCTGCATCCGGTTAGACTGGAAGCCGACCCCAACATAGTTGGGAAAAGGCTAGGCAGATGATATTTACCAAATAGGTACCTACATCACATAATTTTAGCTGAAAACTAAAATTCTTGGAACGTTCTGAACAAAGATAGAATTCGTTGAATTTATTAAAAAGGTAGCTTTAGCACACTTAAAATTGAATGATAATACAATTTTACTTATTTTCAAAGTCGATCCGAATTTATTTTTATTAAATTTAGCCTTAAATAGAAGAAGATATAGTGTTTCAAGGAAAATTGTGTTTCGTTTCAAAATTCTTATTTTTCTTGTGGTTAGTGACTAACCTGGTGTCAGAGTTTTTATGCCGCCTATAGGCCTATGACTTTGCTTTACATGCCATCAAGAAATATTTCTCAGGCATGCTGGCCCCGACTTACGAACAGTAAGTCGCGGGTTCGAACCCAGGCAGGCGCATTACTTTGTGTAATTTATTTCATCACCACTGCTCTCAAAACGGTGAAGGAAAACATCGTGAGGAAACCGGCATGTCTTAGAACCAAAAATTCGAAGACATGTGACATTTACTAACCCGCACTGGGCCCGCTTGCTGGATTATAGCCCACTCCCTCTGACTGATTCCCAGCAGTGGGAACATTATATGCTGATTATGCTATGCTATGCTGGCTTCTAGCTCGCCGTCCGGCCGTCTTATGACGGTTTCCTCACGATTTTTTCAAACTGTCTCGTTGGGTTGCAACCACAGATATAGATAGACCTAGATAACGCAAGTATCACGATCTGTATGAAAACCAAGCGTGTCTTTTTTTGACTACCTATTATGACGTCACAAGCACTAAATAGTGATGGGAAAATCAAATCGATTCAAAGACGCCGCCGCGGACGGCGCCCCCCTCGTCCTACCCCCCGCCATGACGCCCACTGACGTCCGACTAGCGGTATGCTCCGATGCAGACTGAGTTCGAAATTGGCCACTTACGATTTTTGTACGTAAGCTACATAATAATATGGCACGCGAAGTAGTTGCTCTCGCGTTATCTAGGTCTATCTATATCTGTGGTTGCAACGCTCAGTTTTAGTCGAGAAATGTGCTTGTAGGTTCTTCATTAGGAAAACGATAATCCTCCTGCAGCCCATAGTCTGCATCTATGAAAAAGGCTTTTCCCTTTCTATAACATGTGAAAAAATAACAATTTTCCGCACTAGAAAAAAAATTTACTGGATCCATTAGGAAATGAAAAATTACACACCTAAAATATATTAAGTATGGCGGATATGTCAGGATTTATTCCGTTAGCTCGTACATCATGTGGGCAGAAGATGGGTTTCGGGCTATTAAAATACACTGGGTGCGATACACTGTTTATAATAAACTAAAAAATTACTTGACATTACAATTTAAAACAATAACACGGGGTACAATGAATCGGGTACACTTCCAGGACGTCTCAACTCTGCTGCGACAACGCCTCGAGCTGTAAACATCAGGGCTCTGTAGAAGCCACGCTGTGGTGTGGGTAGACTTGTAAGTAGGTCTCGTGACGTCACCACCAGCGCACCTGCGATTCATTTTATGTCCGTACTAATGGCCGGATCCGACAAGTATAATAAAAAAAAATACAACCTAATTGAGAACCTACTCCTTTTTTTGAAGTCGGTAAAAACATTACATTTGAACGTTTACTATTGTATTTCATGAATATAAAGTGATTCATGTAGATCCACAAATGCAGGTTGGATCTTCATGGATCGTAAGTAAGTACAAAGACATTAACTCTCCCGTGGTTGTCTAGACAATGAAAAGCAACTTACTTCCTTCAGCTAATAATAACAAATTGTTACCATCAATCCGTGCGCCAAGAGTGGTGAGCAATTTCCTCTTTGAGCAATGTAGGAAGCGATCATTAGGAGGGCTATGAGCAATCTATGGTTATCTACGGGATGATGAAAACGTATGATTGCGAATTATATCCGTTGCTTATGGGGTGCTATGGCACTTGGTTGCCATAAAGCAACTACTTCTTGTTTGCAAAAGATACATAATTTAAAGAAGTATTGTATTATACAACATTAGTTTTAGTATATGCGAAACCTGATACACGTGTCTAGTATTTTTATGTAAAGAACCTATGTACAAAATTTCTAAACTGTATCATGAAAAATCACAAAGTTATAAGCTTATTCTGTTACCTAGTTGTCCGCACAAAAACGCGGTCACCAAGCAGCACGCGTCTCCAGCTTCGTCTTGAGCTCATTGATAATAATAATTTGGCAGTAGGTACCTAAATTATTGAGATAGGTACTCAAAGTCGCTCGGTATCCAACTTTTAACTTTTTAAAATATTTTTGGGAAAAAATATAACATGGTTTAAAAATTATTGGAATCGATTCAGTTACTTATTCTGAACAAACTATATTCAGGTTTCGCATATGCTAAAAATAATGTTGTTTAAACGGGCTGCCGGCTGGTGTCCGCAACTCAACGTCAAAGCGCGTATTTTGCGTGTGGTAAATATAAAGAGGCATCTCTGGATTTCAAAATGCAATCACCGATTTTTTTTTTCTTTTTTCGGAAAACCGTAGTGATTGGTTCGTCAAACAAAATAACTGCGCTAGTCGCGTGTTCATAAAGGAGCGATCTAAGCTACAGAAATTGCTCTGATCAATTTGCCATTATGTGCTTCAAATGGAAAGAAAATAGGTACTCATGTAACGTTTTTACTAATATGTGTTAATTTAAGTCTATTGGCACCACTGAAGCGCTTCTCTATGGCAGCACCCCTGTAGCTCTTCTTCACGCCTCTAATTTAAATATATCTAATAATCCATCTAATTTATTAAAATAAAAATCAGCATCACTGGAGGACGGCTCGACTGTTTTTTTTTTTTGTGTTCGTAATTGTCAAGACAAGGCTATGCAAAAGGTTTGTACGAAAGAACATAATTTTTTACAGTTCCGTAGCCGAAAAGTAACCAACGGGACCCTATTGCCTCCGCTGTCTGTCCATCTGTCAGTCAGCGGGGCTGTATCCCATGATCCGTAACAGGTACACAGTTTAAATTTTTCATGCGCGAATCCGATTCGCACTTGGCCGGTTTTTTTGTTTTTATAATTACAGTTCTCATTTCTTCATTAGTATATTGCATCCATACAAAGCCTAGACGGTTCGCTAGTGCTTTATAAATAAAACGAATTTATAAACTGAACGCTCTGAATCTATTTTTTTTGAGTAATAATTCCACTTCAAGTTTTCCTTTCAAAGATGTTACAGGTCAAGCATGTATTATGTATGTCTAATCAAAAACTGTAAGAATTTCGGTCTCCAGAACTTCTAAAAGTAGCAGCGTAATGTGATTGTTACCAAAGAAGTCCACATGTGTTGCGGTGCAATGCGACGCATTCGTTTCGCATTTGTTTTCGAGTGCTCTAGGCAACTACACCACAGCTTTTTGGTAAATACATATTATATGAAACGCAATACACGTAAGCAAAATAAAAGAAGAGATAGCCTGTAGGGCCCTGAATGATTTTATATTGTAAAATAATAACAAATGGCTTGTGTAAGGTACAAGCCATTTGAAAAAGAAAATCTGAAAAATAGATGAGTATTTCCTTACAGGAAGACTAGCTTTTGTCCGCTCTTTTCTTTAATATAGCCTATGGCACGAGGATAAATTTGGGTTCCCAATTAGATTTTGGGTTATTAGCGCTGATTAAGTTCAAATCTGTTCTAAGCATACGTTTAGGATGTATAAGGGGTGGATTTTAGGTTGGAGTGTAGCCATAGGGGCGCTATGGAGCGAGGACATGAAAAAATTTCGGACTTATAATATTTGTAGATTTTTTTTTCGAAATTTCCCAATTTTATTACAGTATCAGGTTGACCTAGACCATAGAAACTATTTAGCTTCTGATACGCATGGACCTCCGACGCACCGTTTCCGAATTACGGGTCTTCAAAAACGAAATAAAACTAAAAAAAATCTGTCCGAAATTTTTTATAAGTTCGAAATTTTTTTTCTTTTTGTTTTCTTTGCTGCCCATAGTGCCCCTAAGCATATACTCCAACTCCTAAAAATCCGCTCCTAGGACGACCCACTGACCGGATTTTACTAGATAGTACCTACCTAATATACCATTTAAATATTTGGGATTAATTTGAGTTTTGACTGAATTGATAAGAGATTGTGGCTCATCATGGCAGGATTATGTCTAATTGCGATAATGAAGAAAAGCTCTCCATCTAAACTCTGTATAAGAAACAAGTAGCACCAGAAACGACTCATAACTAACGTACACTATTGTTAGTTCTATAACACACGTATCAACTCCGCCACAATAAATCAACAATGTTTGACAGAGCAGACGTGCCATAAATACGCGATCCATTGTGATTGGACGTACACGGAACGATGGATGTGGCAACACCGAGTAAATGTTGCTATATGAAATAATAAATCGTGGTTTAGTAGAATATTTTGAGAACGATTTATAGATAGTTTGGCCTTGGGTGGAAATAGACGGGAGGTTTTTTTTTTAATTTTAGACATTTTAAATAAAACTGAGATAAAAATAGATGTGGCAGCACATGTTGCTATACCTATGAAATAATAAATCATGGTTTAGTAGAATATTTTGGGAACGATTTATTTAGATTTATAGATAGTTTGGCCTTGAGTAAAAGTTGAATGGAGGTTTTTTTATTTTATTTTAAACGTTACAAAAAAAAAACTACGGTAAAGATGAATGTCAAAACACCGAGTAAATGTTGCTATGTGTAAATAATAAATCATGGTTTAGAAGAATAGTTTGGTGATGATAATATATTAAGATTTATCGATAGTTTGTCTCAGGCTGAAAATAGATTGGAGGATTTTATTTTAGGCTTCAAACGATGCAAATACACTGTACGGTAAAGTTAGATGTGGCAGCACTGTTAATACATGTTGGAATAGCATAGCATAGCATAGCATAATCAGCCTATAATGTTCCCACTGCTGGGACACAGGCCTCCTCTCTATGAGAGGGAATGGGCTATAATCCACCAAGCGGGCCCTGTGCGGGTTGGTAGATGTCACATGTCTTCGAATTTTTGGTTCTAGGACATGCCGGTTTCCTCACGATGTTTTCCTTCACCGTTTTGAGAGCAGTGGTGATAAAATAAATTACACAAAGTAATGCGCCTGCCTGGGTTCGAACCCACGACTTACTGCTCGTAAATCGGGACCGCCACCACTGGGCCACCGCTGCTCATGTTGGAATATGTAATAATAAATCATGTTTTAATAGAACATTTTGACGACGATATATTTAGATGTAAGTAGTATATCCTCGAGCAAAAATAGCCTGAAGACCTTTTTAAATGGAAAGATATTTTCTGAGGACGTGTTTATTCAGGAGTTTATTTGTATGAAGACTCGGTGGAGGAGTACCTATTATTGAGTATTCCTAATCTATCTTTTTAGGGTTCCGTAGACGAATGGCAAAAAATGGAACCCTTATAGATTCGTCATGTCTGACTGTCCGTCCGTATGTCACAGCCACTTTATTCCGAAACTATTAGGACTACACAATTGAAATTTGGTAGGTAGATGTATTCTGTACACCGCTTTACGAGAGAGCAGCGGTGGCCCAGTGGTGGCGGCCCTGACTTACGGACAGTAAGTCGTGGGTTCGAACCCAGGCAGGCGCATTACTTTGTGTAATTTATTTCATCACCACTGCTCTTAAAAAGGTGAAGGAAAACATCGTGAGGAAACCGGCATGTCGTAGAACCAAAAATTCGAAGACATGTGACATCTACCAACCCGCACTGGGCCCGCGTGTGGATTATAGCCCATTCCCTCTCATAGAGAGGAGGCCTGTGTCCCAGCAGTGGGAACATTATAGGCTGATTATGGTTATGGACTGTCCGTCCGTATGTCACAGCCACTTTATTCCGAAACTATTAGGACTACACAGTTGAAACTTGGGAGGTAGATGTATTCTGTGAGCCGCTTTACGATTTTATATAAAAATAAAAAAGTTAAGGGGGTCTCCCCTACATGGAACATCAAACCTATACGTGGGGGGTGTATATAGATGGGTCTTTAAAATTCACACACACTTCACTTCACACTTCTAAATTGGTAAAATGTGTCCCCCCTCCTCCTCTAATTTCTAAAGTAAGAGGAGGAAAATTCTGAAAAAATTTAAGGTTGTAGAACTTAAAAAAAATTTCAACGGAAATTGGTTTGAATAAGATTTGAAATCTAGTTTTAAAGATATAAGATTTTTTCATCAAACTGCAGCAGTAACTATGTTTTTCATTAACATACTATGAAAAACAAATTTAGTTTTGCTCTTGAATGTAATACAATACAACAAATGAATGAGCTTTAAAAATATTTTTATCATATTGTTTGGTGCTACGAAACCATACGTGTGGGTACGACTCGCACTTGGCCGGTTTTTGATAAAGTTACCTACATGCTTATTTGTTATGCTTCAGTATTTTTTTACAAAAGGAATATTAGATGTATACCGTACATTAACCTTTTCCGTCGATGGAAGGCGTTTTAAAACTCAATAGATAAAATGTCACAGGTCCGAGGTGGACGTATCATCCGAGGTCGTAGTCTTGTTGTCTTGTCTTCTTGTCTTGTTCTGATTTAAAAGAGTGCCCGTGGAGTTTCTTGCCCGTTCTTCTCCATAGAGATCTACGTTAGGGAATGGGTAACTACAGTACTTTCACAGTTTTTATGCCTTGTGACTGGGACTGTAGCTACTTTTCATTGTTGTCTTTGTTTCAACAATTCAAAAGTGTCTGTAACTGGCCTATTTGAAATAAATGCTTTGATTTTTTTATGTTTAAATTGAGTTGTGGAGAATACCTAGGTATCCGGTTCAGCTGCATCCGCTTAGACTGGAAACCGAACTCAACATAGTTGGGAAAAGGCTAGGCTGATGATTAGAATTATCAATACCTAAAGGCTGAGGTGAGCTGACATTGAATGGGCGACAATGATGGTGGAAAGGTCTAGAAAATACATAATCATGCCCCCGAAGGGTTAGCCAAAGATGTACCCACTTATAGTACACCCACATTTCGCCAGTTATGTTTAAATCTCATGTAATAGGGAGGCGAACCTTATGCCATCAGCCGGGCACAATTTCAGACAGCGTGGCTGCTAATGAGAAAATTCCTGATGGAAAAACCCAAGAGCACTTTGCCCGACCCGGGAATCAAACTCAGGACCTCTTGAAACCCGACTGCGGTAAAAAAACTGAAAAGCTAGCAAATGTTGATTACTGACACTACACTAAAACAAAAGCATTTGGTCTCTCGAGCGCCACAGAATAACAAACATACATAAATAGGCTGAAATAACATTACTTGGCTACGACATTACTTACACTCGTATCTATAAATAAATCAAAGTGATAACTTGAGCAAAAGTAACAACTTTTTATTTTGTAGTTTAGTAATTGCTTGAAGTTAGAACTGTCAAAAGTTATAATTCTTAGCTTTGCTTTCTTTGACGGTTCTTACTTCGTTCCAATTCTTGTCTATTGCTCAGAAATGGTTGCTAAAGTAATTACTTACTTTAACTTGACTACTGAGACCAGGGTAATACTACTACGGTATGTAAATCTAAACTTAGTTTAATTAACTGTGAGAATCAGACAATAGTTTGCGTGTTCAAACGGGCAGGGTTACGTTACTAGCGGTATCAATTATTACCAACTAATTTATATTTAAATTAATAATTATTTCCTTTATTCATTTTTATTTTTTTTTAATAATTCTGATTCGAGGTGGCGCAGGAGAAGAGTACCTGGAAGGATATGGGAGAGGCCTTTGCCCAGCAGTGGGACATACTAGGCTATTAAAAATATATATACATACAACATTAGTTTTAGTATATGCGAAACCTGATACAAGTGTCTAGCATTTTTATGTAAAGAATCTATGTACAAAATTTCAAAACTGTATCATGAAAAATCTCAAAGTTATAAGCTTGTTCTGTTACCTAGTTGTCCGCACAAAAACATTGTCACCACCCAGTGCGCGCCTCCAGCGTCGTCTTGAGCTCATTGATAATGATAATTTGGCAGTAGGGACCTAAATTATTGCGATAGGTACTCAAAGTCACTCGGTGTCCAACTTTTAATTTTTTTTAATATTTTTGGGAAAAAATATAACATGGTTTAAAACTTATTGAAATCGATTCAGTTACTTATTCTGAACAAACTATATTCAGGTTTCGCATATACTTAAAATAATGTTGTATATATATTTCTAAAAAAAAAACATATAAAAATATAGTGGTCCGCCGGTGTCCGAGAGCAGTGTCCAAGCTAATTAAATATATATATTTTTTTGTTTATTCAGTAATGAATAAATTATACATGTGTTCGGTTTCGATTTACTCAATATTTGGTTATTGTATTGTAAAAGCATTTAAGTTTGAATAATTATCATAAGAAAGAGTAAGTACACTTTATTTTACACCAAAATAAATACTTATAGATGTAATGAAAGTCTTTACAAAAGTAGGTACTTTTTTAATGAAAAAGACAAAGCTTTGGTATTAGAGGCTTTGATCCGACTACGGAGAAAACAAAAGTACGGGAAACAAAATTCCACATTATTTTCATGATTAATTTCTCATTCACATTTTTCCTTGTGACGATGCTTGTCCAACGGTCTGTTGAGATGAGCTTAACGATGATGATTTTACGTTTAAAAACCCGCCTGCGGTAAAAAACTGAAAAGCTAGCAAATGTTGATTACTGACACTACACTAAAACAAAAAGCGTTTGGTATCTAGAGCGCCACAAAATAACAAACAGACATATTAATAAAGGCTGATAAACACATTAGTTGGCTACGACCTTACTTACACCCGTATCCATAAACAAATCAAAGTGATAACTTGAGCAAAAGTAACAACTTTTTATTTTGTAGTTTAGTAATTGCTTGAAGTTAGAACTGTCAAAAGTTATAATTCTTAGCTTTGCTTTCTTTGACGGTTCTTACTTCGTTACAATTCTTGTCTATTGCATACAAATGGTTACTTAAGTTATTACTTAAACTTAAGTAATGACTTTAACTTGACTACAGAGACCAATGTAAACTTCTCTATGTAAATCTAAACTTAGTTTAATTAACTGTGAGAATCAGACAATAGTATGCTGTAACATTATTCTATTGGGCAGGGTTACGTTACTAGCGGTATCAATTATTACCAACTAATTTATATTTAAATTAATTATTATTTTCTTTATTCATTTATCTACACATTTTTAAATATTTCTGATTCGAGGTGGCGCAGGAGAAGAGTACCTGGAAGGATATGGGGGAGGCCTTTGCCCAGCAGTGGGACATACAAGTCTAATAAAAATATACAACATTATTTTTAGTATATGCGAAAACTGAAGATAGTTTGTTCAGAAAAGTAACTGAATCGATTCCAATAATTTTTAAACCATGTTATATTTTTTCCCTAAAATATTTTAAAAAGTTAAAAGTTGGACACCGAGCGACTTTAAGTACCTATCGCAATAATTTAGGTACCTACTGACAAATTATTATTATCAATGAGCTCAAGACGACGCTGAAGGCGCGCGCTGCGTGGTGACTACGATTTTCTACGGACAACTAGGTAACAGAACAAGCTTATAACTTTATGATTTTTCATGATACAGTTTTGAAATTTTATACACATATTCTTTACATAAAAATATTAGATACGTGTTTCGGGTTTCGCATATACTAAAACTAATGTTGTATATATATATATTTCTAAAAAAAAAACATATCAAAATATAAAAAAAAATTAAAAGGTTCGCCGGTGTCGGGAGCAGGTTCCAAGCTAATTAATATTATTTTTTTTTCTTCTTCTTTTCGTTTATTCAGTGATGAATAAACTATACATGTGTTCGGTTTCGATTTACTCAATATTTGGTTATTGTATTGTAAAAGCATTTAAGTTTGAATAATTATCATAAGAAAGAGTAAGTACACTTTATTTTACACCAAAATAAATACTTATAGATGTAATGAAAAGTCTTTATAAAAGTAGGTACTTTTTTAATGAAAAAGACAAAGCTTTGGTATGAGAGTCTTTGATCCGACTACGGAGAAAACAAAAGTACGGGAAGCAAATTCCACAATATTTTCATGATTAATTTCGCGTTCACATTTTTCCTTGTGACGATGCTTGTCTAACGGTCTGTTGAGATGAGCTTAACGATGATGATTTTACGTTTAAAAGGAAAACTGGTAACCGATTGTTCTGTTTATTAATAGGCTGAACGAAACAGTATAAATTACTTAACATCACGCCTGTAATCCCTAAAGAGTTAGGCAGAGGTGTACCAAGTAGCACTCCCACATTTCTCCAGTTATTTATTTATTTATTATTATTTATTTATTTATTTACCCCTAATTATAGCAACATTACAGACCAAGTCCAACACGATGCTACAACATAAAATAAAACAATATAAACAGTAAAATTACATTTAAAAAAATCTTAAAAATTATAATGACAAAAAAAAAATATTATGATTTTTATATTATGTTATGTTTAAGTCTCATGTAATAGAGGGTGAGCCTATTGCCATCAACCGGACACAAACCCAGACTCCGTGGCTGCTACTGAGACATTCCTGAAGGAAAAACCCAATAACACTATGTCCAACCTGGGAATCGAACCCAGGACCTCATGCTCAGCAGTCGCGCTTGCGACAATGTAAATTTTAAAGTTACTAATTATATCTGTTTGTGTTACCGCGTTGTTCATCTACAGGGTGTAAACAAACCCTTCACGAAGCCGTCAACCAAGCATTCTGTACATCAAACTAAGTAACTTTACGCAAAAATTATTGCTGGGAACCGATTTTTTTTTTGGTGAAAAATCACATCAAAATATTTAAATTTACATTTAAAAAAAAAAGGTATTTAAAAAAAAAATTGTGAAAAAGTTGGAACTTTGACCCCCAATATCTCCACAACTAGAAGGTTCCCAGGTATGGTCTAGAACAAAAAAATGATAGCTATGACGGGGAGAACAAATGCCTTTCGGCTTCGTTAAGGGTCTATTTACACCTTTTATAATGCGCCACTGACATGAATTTGATTTTCACCATCATTTAGGTAAGACTGAGAGGTACTGTCTTCATCATCTGCCTAGCCTTTTCCCAACTATGTTGGGGTCGGCTTCCAGTCTCACCGGATGCATCTGAATACCAGTATTTTAAATGGAGCGATTACCTATCTCCACAACCCAGTTAATACTGGGTAATACCGATACCCCTTGGTTGGACTGGTTGACAGACTACTTGACCACGAAACACGGAACTGGGAGGTACTGTTTCTAATAAAATATCGAAAACAAAAAAACAAATAAATGCAACAAACAAAACAAAAAGAAACAACAACACACTCACACACACCGATGTTTTTTTTTTCAAGTAATAAAAACCGTTACAACATTTTAAACGTGAAAATAATACCTCGAATCACTCAAAAACACCTACCATACGGTTACAAATCGTCCTATTGTCTACTCATATCTCAATCTAGTTTCATAACTTCAGGGCTCTATAAGGGACCGTAAATTATACTTAGGGTGACGCCACTAACTATCCAGAAGGTTTCTGACAACTTTTAGGAAGCTTCGCCAAGTTTTTTATATAATTAGGCTCCGTTTGTACTGAAAAGTTGCGATAGTGTGAAGAAATTGGTTAGACTTGTAAATTGAAAGTTATATTTAAAAATGAACCTTTAAGGTTCGCGCACATTATGTCGGGCCGCAGCGGGTCGGGTCGCAGCGAAAATATCTGCTAAAATCGCTTGTATGTATTTAATATGCACTAGCACACACGCAGCCCGCCACTAATGTGCTATGTAAGCATTTTACGATGCGCTGCGGCCTGATATAATGTGCGCGAACCTTTTAACACTAGGGGAAAAAAAAGGGGACACCTGAACGAATGGTGAAGTTTTATATAATTTTCGTTGTCGTTCAAAGTATTGATTCTGAGCCCAATTTTAATAAATTACTTTCAAATAAATAAAAAACTCATTCACAACACACACTCATTCACTCATTCTTCATTAATTTTTTCATTTCTCTCCTTTCTTTCTTTTTTCATTCTTTTCTTTCTTTTTTCTTTTTAATTATTTTTTTCCTTTTTCATTTTCTAATTCTCGTTATCTAAAACTGTTATTTTTTATTTTGTAAGTTACTTTTTATAAACACAAATAGAATTATTGTAAAAAGTGGATGATATTTACTATTCGACTACACCGAAACATATTACTCTTTCATTCATCTTTCTCAAGTCATAATTTAGTCTAATTTTAGCTATCTGACAATAAGGTTGTTTTTAGTTCCTTATCTAACATAAATTCATGTAATTAAATCAGTCAAAATCTTCGTCTTGAAGGAAATTCAGTTATGCATTCAGATCCAGTAGTTAGTTGATGTTTCAGCGAAAATTATAAAGGACGTTCGTTCATTTTACTTTGACTGAAAGTTTCAGCAATTGCTGAAATAATTGCTTTGTCACAACTTTCAGCCACGGTTGCAGGGGCTAAATGTGCTTAAACTAAATAAATATTATAATTTTGATAGAGAAAAGTGGCTTGGAGCCTTTAAAAACATAGATAATGGAATTTAATGTGGGTGTCCTTCGTCTAACCCTACGAGATTAAAAACGATGTTATGTTATGGTAACTTGCAGCCAGTATGATACCGAAAACGTGATTCTTTAATCAATTTTCTTTAATTTAATTGTCTTTTTTGTCTTCATTTATTTTTTGTTTATTTTTTTATTGTTTTTATTATTTTTTTTGTCTTTTTTTCTTTGTCTTTGATTTTATGATCTGAAATCGCCTAATGGCTAGTCAATACCTAGACCCTAGAGGATCATGAGACCACTATGATCGTTTTAGTCAGGTCAAAAGTTGGGAACACGACATGACAAGCTTTTACCTGCATAGAAGGGTTGAAGTAGTTAATTTTTACTAGAGTACATATATCATAATTTTTGTTTAGTTATTTTCCGACGACACGGTTGGCGCAGTGGCTGAACGATTGACTGCTGCACTGCGTGTGGCGGGTTCGATCCCCGCACGGAACAAATATTTGTATGGCCTACAGATAGTTGTTCCGGGTCTGGCTGTTTGTGTATGTGAAATTTCTAGAGAGGGGCAAAGTTTAAAAAAAAAAATATATCGTGTTCGTGTATCACACCTCTACTTAACCCTATAGATAAAAGGCGTGATGTTATAGTTGTTGTAATACATATTAAAAAATCATTCATTTAATAACACTATGGCTAACGGAACAATTTGTTTGACATAACATACAAAAGCAAGAGAGAAATTACTAGCTTCTTCAAAAGAATAAAAAGAACTTCAAAATACGAGTTCACTTCAAAACAACACAAAAATTCACACTTCTGTTAAAAATTAATAAAAACTTTTTAACCCTCGGGAAATATTGTATTTAACAAAGAAACTCCAATTGTATTGTTTCAATTGGAGTTTGTTCAAACAAAAAAACAAACTTACACGTCCGAGTGAAAAATACACGGACTGTTCTTTATAAGCATCTTTCTGTTATTATAAAATCTTTGAATTCTACAGTGGGGTGTAGGAAAATAAATAATTAGGCTCATGTAACAGAAAGGGTATAGTCTTATGAAAAGATATGCTGCAGACCATCAAAACTGAATAACTTTCTCCATGGGTCCAATATCGTAAATGCGAAAAAATTATCAGCTGTGCAATACAAAATTTCAATACCTACTCGACCCAAACGTATGGGACAGCTGATATTTTTTCCGCAGCCCTTATCCCAAGTTATTTGGAGTCGGCGCAACACGTTTTTTTTTCCATTCCCCTTTGTCAATCGTCACGCTATCATTTACTCCATTTTCCTTCATATCATTCCTCACATAATCCATCCATCGTTTCCTTAGTCTTCCTCTCCTTCTCCATCCATCAACATTTATGTTCATCACTCTTTTAGTCACATGCGATTCGTCCTTTCTCATCACATGCCCATAGCAGGACATTCGATTCCCTTTCAACTTTTCTGTAACTGTCGCAACTTTGAAACTTTCTCTTATACAACATTATTTTTAGTATATGCGAAACCTGAAAATAGTTTATTCAGAATAAGTAACTGAATCGATTCCAATAATTTTTAAACCATGTTATATTTTTTCCCAAAAATATTTAAAAAAAGTTAAAAGTTGGATACCGAGCGACTTTGAGTACCTATCGCAATAATTTAGATATCTACTGCCAAATTATTATTATCAATGAGCTCAAGACGACCCTGGAGACAGCACAAGCTTACAACTTTGTGATTTTTCTTGATACAGTTTTGAAATTTTGTACATAGATTCTTTACATAAAAATACTAGACACGTGTATAAGGTTTCGCATATACTAAAACTAATGTTGTATATGAGTATTCTGAGTGTTCTGTATGGTGTCCGGACGTAAAGAATAGCACCATCCCATATCTTCCCGTGGGTGTCGTAAGAGGCGACTAAGGGACTTACCAGAGAATGGGCAGCAGCGTTCTCTGTGATTTTTATAACAAACATACTGCGATCGCCAACCCGCCTGCCAAGCGTGGCGATTATGGCAAAACCCCCCTTGGGGAGGCCTATGTCCAGCAGTGGACGTCTTTCGGCTGAAATGATGATATGAGTATATTAGAGGAAGTTTGAAAGGTGTTCCTTACTTTATCAATTCTTATCACACTACACATCCACCTCAACATTCTTATCTCCGCTACATGCAATCTCTTTTCATCCATCTTCTTCACAGCCTAGCATTCAGATCCATACAGTACGACAGGTCACTCGACCTAAATTGCAAAAAATAGTCATATTACAATTAGGTCGACGCTATGAGATAAACAGAACCTAGAGAACGCCGAAAGGAACTATCCTTAGAGGTTTATACCAAAATATACAGGGTAGAAAGGGACACTTGGTTCACCAAGCATTATTTCTATTCAATACCTAGAACTGTTATCAGACGGGCGGCCCGCGTGCCCCGGCTGTTCCACGTGGATTCATGCAAGACCAACGCCGGGGCACGAGTGCCTCTTCGTTGACTTAGATATCTTCTCTCTTTCTAGTTACAAATTTAAAACATTGGCTATAAACATTCTTTCACCACAATCTTAATCTAAAATTTTTTAATTAATTCAAACTTTATAAGACAAAATGATCATTCCGTTCTTTATTTGTTCAGTTCCTAACCCGTGGACAACGGTGTGGGTTATATGTTTACCTATTTAAGTAACGACTCATACTTTTATACTTTAACATGTAACTGTTTTTTGTCCCTAATAAATAAAATAAAATAAAATTATGTACCTACATCAAACTAAGTAACTTTACACAAAAAATATTGCTGGGAAATGACTTTTTTATTGGGGTGAAAAATCACGTTTTATGGTAAAACTCCATGCAACGTACTCAAAACATTTTGCTGATGGATGGATTGAATAGTACGGGAGCCGAGGAGGTGTTTAAAGTAAAGTTCATACATTAAAAACATGTATTTAAAAAATACTTGTGAAACATTTGGAAATTTGACCCTTGACTAGAAGATTAGACATTAGACTGATCTCCGTAACTAGAAGGTTCCCCGGTATGGTTTAAAACAAAAAATATATCGCAATGACGGGGAATACAAATGCCTTTCGGCTTCGTGAAACTTTTTGTACCCGTAAACCCTTTATTCTTGCGCTCACTTAGCTCAAATCAAATTTCACACCCACTTCCCCACATTACGTATGATCGTCTATCCTAAGGCGACGGCATCCGTATACCGCAGCGCCAAAGCCAACCAATCGCGATTACAGACCGCAGCCTCACGGCTGATGTACGTAACAGAAAAAACGCTTCTGTAAATGGTGACAATGCGGCCTGTTACTGTGTTCATACAGTTACCCGTACATAGAAACCTGTCGCGTCAAAGAGAGACAAGGCAAAGTGAGGCAATCGAACGAGGTTCGTACCACAGGAGGACCAATGATTGATTGGCAGGTGCTCGTAGTTTGCTGATGACAATATTGCCATATCAATCAGAATACCAGCGCTGAGACATTTGTTTAAATGTTACAGCGCCATCCATGCTGAGATACAGCCTTTTAGCCCCGTGCAGGACCAAAAAAATGGAATATTTTTTTCTTTACTTTTTATCTAATTTTGTTTTATTGTTAATTTAATCATTTTGATTTGTCCTGTGCAAGACAAATAAAATTTTCATCTTTCTTTCTGTATTGCTCAATTCCTTTACATTATTTTTTTTCCGAAAAAGACACTTACATTTCGTAAAAGTATACCTGTAAAATATTCACATAATTTCCATATAGGTATTTCAGCCACCGCTGTGTGATGCGGAGCACTAAATTCCTGGCCGCCCTCCTTTGACCGCGGCTCGCAGGGACGCACTCGACATTACTGGCAGGCAGAAACATCCCTACATAATTAAAATTGAGCCCACATTACATTGAGAATGTACACAATTTATCTGACGGTTAATTTCGTCATTAGATTTGTTGGGGAATTTTTTAAACACCTGTGTACAGGGATTTTTGAATAACTGGTGAAATGTGGGTGTGATAATAGTCCCAGTCGACCGTTTTTGATCATAGTGGCCATTCTCAGTGGAGACTAGACATTGATGCGATGAGGAAATCATAGTGCAAGAGTGTATGCGCAAAGGCGCTGTCTTTCTTCCTTCAATCTCTCATGTTTTAGGTACCATGTAATAGGGGGCGAGCTTATTGCCATCAACCTGGCACTAATCCAGACTCCTTACGTGGCTGCTACTGCGAAATTCCTGATGGCAAAACCCGATCCCACTTTGCCGGTTCCGGAAATCGAACCCAGGACCTCTTGCTCAGCAGTCGCGCTTGCGACCACTATACCAACGAGACAATCCGTGTTGAATATAAACCCCACTGTCCGTGAAACTTTTGTTAAAAAAAATTACTGGAATCGTAGTAGCTAACCAACACACAATGGTAAAACTAGGTCAATAGATATGACAACGACAGCTTACATCCTTATTTGCCCCCATTTTGATTTCTTAGATACATAAACTCACGACTTCTTTCTATGGAGATAGGCAGAAACTAATGAACGCTTTCTGACCTTTACAAACACTTTTAACTGCATTCTTGATCTACTCTTATGCCAGTGACGAGTACTACCAATTATACCAGTCTTACCAATGGGTATCGTATTACCCAGTACTAACTGGGCTATGGGAAGTCAAATAGGCAGTCGCTCTATATAAAATTGGTATTCATGTGCATCCGGTAAGACTGGAAACCAACCCCAACATAGTTGGGAAAAGGCCAGGCAGATGATTGATGTCAGTGGCGAGTACAACACGTCTGACCTTTCTAAAGAATATCAAAAACTGGTACTTATCTATACTAATATTATAAATAGGTAAATTTTGTTTGTATGTAGGGGGTTACTCCGGATTTAATGATTAAATTCTAAAAAATCCTTAACTGGCAGAAAGCTACATTATTGGTGGCTGTAAATTATATTTATATCACAATTTTTGCGAACGAAGTCGCGGGCTAAGTGCTAGTTCCTAATACAAAACCTTAGAACCCCGGACAGATACACATCACGTCACGTCAAACCGCCATCTCTCCACAAAACACACCAACAATACAAGCCGTACCTACCAATCTCCTGTTCAGTAAATTAGTTCCAGTCAGCCGCCCCCATTGTGCCGTGTTCCTATTCTTACCATGGTTAAACTTCCCCTGTTCAGAACTTCAGACCGCCATTACAGACCCGTTGATTATTGTCATTATTCCCTTAATTGGCTCGTAATAGGCTCGGTTGGGCTAATAACGAGGTTTTTTTATGCTTTATTTGGTGCTATAGTGCCTATTTTGGCAATTAGTTAAGTTTTAATCTTGAGGAAAAAACGGTGAATCCTGTCACCGTTTTACCGGTTATGGCGAAAGATGGCCGAGCTCTCTAACAATCTATCAGAAGTGTCTGTTTGTAATTTCAAAATATCAGCTTTTTACTGAATGTACCTATATGAAAATAAATACGGTACGTATAATAAAATAAAATTTAAAAAAAATCTGTCTTTTTGTCGGTTTGTCTGTCCGTCTGTTGTTCCGGTTAATCTCCGGAACGGCTGGACCGATTTGACGGGACTTTTGGGGGAGAAAACTGATTGTATAAGGAGTAACTTAGGCTACTTTACAACCAAAAATTCGAAGACATGTGACATCTAACAACCCGCACTGGGCCCGCGTGGTGGATTATAGCCCATTCCCTCTCATAGAGGAGGCCTGTGTCCCAGCAGTGGGAACATTATAGGCTGATTATGCTTATGCTTATGCTTTAGGCTACTTTTAGTTTAGAAAAAGGATTAGGATTCCGTGCAAAACAATTGAATTGTTAACAAAATCCGATTCAAATACGGAAGTAAAATTTTTATAATAATTTCACGCGGACGATTTCGCGGGGCACAGCTAGTGTTCCTATTAAAGTGTGCCCGATGACGTATTACGGAAAAATCATGTGGAGCTTTATTTTCACTATTAGGTAATTGAGTTTCTGATAAAAATAAAATGAGCGTAGCGTTCACTGAGACGTTCACGAGTCTGTCGATCTGCAAACAAAAATTTAAAGCGTTAAAAAGTACCTACCTCCAAAAATTAAGAATCCGCCTTGGGCTTAGACTAAGTGACATTGCACCAGCGACAACGAAAATTGAAAAAATCTTCGTAGAAACACGAAACGAGTTGAAACCCCTAAACCACTGTGTCCTCTGGTTATTATGGAAACAGAAATAAACTAAAGTGGTCTTCGAAATAAAATTACTTAGCAATAGACGTGACACGAATAAAAACACAGGTACCTACTTAAATATAAAGGGAGGCATTGAAATCGCAATCCAATCAAGATGCTCTCTATCAAAATCTAGTCCCGACCGAATAAAAGCCATCTTTATCCAGACGACAAACTTTACCAAACGATTTTTCGATAAACTTTAAGAGAACTAACAAAATCTTCCTGCCATAAAATCAAGTAAACCTTCAGAAAATCTTCAAAACAATCCCTTTTACCGTCCCTATCAGACGTTACCCTTAAAATTACGTCGAAAGAGCTTTCTAAAAATTTCTGAAAACGTTTCAAAGCCGAATTTTGGTACTCCCCTCTTATCAGGCAGGTATAAATGGAAGGTGTGCCAATATACATGCAAATTCGGCGTAGGCGAACAAATTGCGTTAGGGGCGACCGCCAGCCGAAGTCGGGACGGACGACAATCTAGTTGGGGGGACTCTTGGACAACTGTTTACTGAAGAAAGATACTGTGACTTTGTTTACTGACGTGTAAGGAATACTTAGTTGTGTTTTTGGGTTTCGTGTTGTCGTTTGTAATTTACTTCGACTGCGGGAAGATGGACTAAAAGGCCGGGACTACTAAAGAGGGAAGATGTTCGTACAACACACCTCCGCTCCCCTCATCTCGTGTCCGGTAGTTCATCCGTTAAAATCACGCTGGAGTACCTAATTGATGATTTCTGACGGAATATAAAACAATTATGTAGGTACTTTAATTTGAAGATAAGATATTGACGTCTTATACATAATTAAAAAACCATTTTAAAATATTCGTATAGTTTTCTCATTAGTACACTTTTTATTGAAGCTTTTTTTCAAACTTTCCGTCGGAAATTATAAATTTTGACACCGACGTGATACGAACGGATAAACGCTCTTAAAAAACTTATCCTTATTCATTTGCGGTCGTCATCTCAGCAGTTACCTCCTTTCTAGCCATATCATCCTTCATACAATCCATCTATCGTTTCTTTGATCTTCTACTCTTATAGCCGTCTACATTCATACTCAACATTTTTCTCACTACATTTTCCTCAGTCCTCCACATCACCATGTCATTTCAGCTTAAAGCCACTGCTCCATATAAAAAATAGCCACACCTACGAGTATTCTCTTCGCTCCACTCCCCCACAGTGTAACAAACCGCAGTATATCAATTACCGTGCAGTTATCCAGTTATAGCACACTAAGCCATTAACGGCTCCTCCGTATATCACGTGTCCTTACTTTATTAGCTCTTAAGCCTTCTATGTAATTAGTTTCCTCGAGGTATGGGGTAATTTTATATTATAAGTTTGGTGAGACACGTTCTTATGAAGGTGTGATCACAGTGTAGCGGCACTACAAAAAGCATTACAGCAGCATACTACAAACTACTACAGCACGATTGATACCACAAAATATGAACATTAAATCTAATCTAATATCCAATTCCTAAATGGCGACATTAAAGCTATCTGCGTCCTATGAGCATTTAGAAAATCATGACAACAACTGTCGGGCATTAACCCACCAGATATAGCACCGGTCGGAGGATCAGAGAAATTATCAGCTGTCCCATACAAAATTTCAGTACCTACTCGACGCAAATGTATGGGGCAGCTGATGATTTTTTCGTATTTACGATATTGGACCCATAGAGATCCTTTCATATGACTATACCCTTTCTGTTACACACTGTATAAGATTCTACATATGTGAACCACTGTCTGTAATTCATGTTGTCGAAGTAAATAAAGATTTATGGTTATGATAAATTGAACCCCGGTATTCAGAAGTAGCGCTTTTTATACGTAGACCAACATGATAATCAAACTAAACGAATACTGTTACTGTTAGCCTGTGTAATCCCACTGCTGGGCAAAGGCCTCTCCCCATGACTTCCTAATCCTTCGATCCAGGGCCAATGTGGACCACTGGTCGGTGGTTCTGTCCAGCTCGTTCTACCATCTCCTGCGAGGTCTACCTACCCACACAAGTTTATTTGGCCCAAAGCTCGTCAGGCATACGGCAGACATGGCCAGCCCAGTTCCACTTTAGCTTAGCGGCTTTTTGAGCAACGTCAGTAATTTGTATTTTGAAGCGAAGTGTGGCAAACGAATTCAAAACAAGAATTACATCTCGCCTATATATCTCAAAAGATCGAAGCAATCGGCTCACTGTTACACCCTTACTTATAAGCAAGTTTCAACAGCATAGTAAAATGGCGGTCGGTCCATGATTATGCTAAATGATTATTAATGGATCTAACACATGGTGCGCTGATGTATTGCGCCAAATTAGTTATACTGTGGCGTTACGGGGTTGAGGACTGATGTGCGTCGATTATACGGGGGTCTAGTTGTATTTATGGATAGGCTTAATTGAGATTTAAGTAGTATTTAAGGGCCTCAAAAGGAGAGCAGTGGTGGCCCAGAGGCCGTGGGTTCGAATCCAGGCGGATCACACACTGCCTGATCCTTGTTCTAGTGGCCGCAAGTGAGACTGCTGAGGTTCTGGGTTCGTTTCCCGGATGGAAGTGTTATTGGGAATTTCTCAATCCCACGGAGTCTGGATTCGTGTCGGTTGATGGCACTAGTCTCGCCCCCTATTACATGGGACATAAACATAACTGGCAAAGTATGGGTGTACTATTAGCTACGCCTCTGACTTACCCTCCGGGGATTACAGGCGTGATGTTATGTTTATTTCATCACCAGTGATCCCAAAACGATGAAGGAAAACATCGCGAGGAAACAAGCATGTCTCTTAGAACTAAAAATTCGAAAACATTGTGACATATACCAACCCGCACTGGGGCCGCGTGGTGGATTACAGCTCACTCCCTCTCATAGAGAGGAGGCCTGTGTCCCAGTAGTGGGAACAATATTTATTTATTTATTTTATTTTATTACAACGGTTTAAAACCAATTACAGTAACTAAAGCACAATAACTACTAAACATAAACAAAAATGGAAAACAGATAGACATAAAAAAAAAAAAAATGAGTCTGGTACTCTGTCATGAATCCCTCTCACAGTACTTCTGACATGCTAATAAAATCTTCGTCCATTCATCCGCAAACAGATCGTTTGTTGGATTAGAATCCAAGAGATATATAATCCAATATAGGCTGATTATGCTATGTTTTACTGTTTTGATTTATTTACCCCGCGTTATACCATCTACATGTAAAAAGTGTGCCAAAAAGGTGAACAAGGCAAAATTTCTGGAACAACGTCAATACCATGTATGCGTTTTATACACTACCATGTCTTTGACGGTAGAGAGCAGATGCCAATTCTTTCTACATTTTCCTACAAAGCAAGTGCAGATGCGAAACTTTGAGCATCACCTTCATCTATGAAGCGAGTTCTGGTTGGTTCGAATGTTCATGTAACCCTATTAAATGGCTTTTTCATGAAATAGTTATTGAATGGGATTAAATGAAGTTAAAGGGTTGAATTGATCATTTTAATGATTATAATTCTGTGTTACTTGCGCGACTCATTTTTCATTAACATACAACCTGACACTGACCTGCAAATTTTCTTACGTTTTTATATTATCCAAACATTGAAATATTAAAATAAAAATAGCTAATATATCAATGTATCCAAAAATATGTTACCATCCTTTTAGGTTCTGTTGTAGTCTGGTAAAAAAGTACCTATGAATTTGATTGGAGGTGTTTGCATAGTTAAAAATACTACACCCTTTAATGTTGAGTTAAAAAAAAAACTGCTAACCAGTATTTGTTTTGTCGAAACATGATAAATAGATAGTGATGATGACTTGTAAAGAACGTTTATCCTCAAGTTCTCATTAATTTTTTTTATTTTTTTTAGGATGGGAAATCATCAAATGACCCCCCCCCCCCTCTCCCCCCGCTCTGGGCGGAGCGGAAGCGAGTGTCAGACTTGTACTGACTAAAACCCATCCATGTTCCTTCTTTGCCCTTTTTGTTCCAGGGCCGCGGTATCTCTTTCGAACAGTCCCGCAGCCCAGGCAGGCATCGGCCCATGCGGACCCCTACGTGGTTGCTGACATCTCTTTGAGGCGCGCGTGGAACACGAACGCGCCAAGTTCTCATTACTTATTGTTATAAACCAATAATAGACTACTTACATCCTTGAGGCTCTATTTATAAACTTCCTGTTCAAATAATCTTTGTCCAAGAAATCGTCCTCGCTCGTTCTCCGCACGACTAACTTACGCCCTGTGCACGGCCTCGCCCGATGCGACTTCTTCGCGTATCGCTTCAACGTGTTTTATTCCCGTAATTACCGTCGTTCTGCAAATCGTGACTGGATGGCTTCTCGTATGGTCTGAAAATCCTGTTTTTTTCACCGCAGCGTGCGACGCGCATTTTGTGACAGCAGTACTGTCACAAAATGCGCGTCGCATGAGGTCAAAAGTCAAATTTTCTTAGGTTTTTTGCAATTTGCCTGTCAGTGTCAGGCTATATGTTGAACAACATATAATTCGCGATCGTAACCCGTATGTATTTACAGAATTAAAATCATAAATACAACCCTCTAAGTTCATTTAATCCCATTGAATAACTATTTCATGAAAAAGTCATTTCATGGGATTAAATGAGCTGGTTGTATTAATGATTTTAATTTTTATAACTCTGTTATCATCAGCATACAACCTGACGCTGACCTGCAAATTAGGTTTTGAACTTCGCGGGCTACCCTGGCGCTTCCAACTGAAGCGTGTAGCTCGAAGTCAAGAAGTTAATATAACCTGACTTCCAACTCAAAGTTGTCGTAGAAAGCCTGTTCCGTTGACCACTCGACCGGCAATATTGCCCGCAGTCCACAATGGGGTTCAAACAAATAAAATGTCCTCAGAAACCAGATTCAAATGGCCCACTATTCTATTGACAAGAATTGAATGATGATGAATGCCTAGACAAGTGAGTATAGTGCAACATGATTATTTTGGCGCATGAAAGACATTTTGAGGAAGGGCGCTGTTTGCGCGATTTTAGCTAATAATGCGATCAAAATTGAAATCGGCTCGTTGCAAAGATGGAGGAATGACGCGTATTGACGACGCTTGTAAAGGGAGGATGAACATACCTCACAATCCTCCTAGTAACCTCCTGGAGCGTTGAACGTCACACAGAGACGAAAAACACACCAATTTCACTTTATTTCGAAATTTTCTTGAGAGGACGCGTCGTCGCGGCGCGAGAGCTTTAGCCATTGATTCGCAAAACACTAGACAGAGGCGCGCTTGCGACGAACCTTCTCGCTGATACAAGGCGTGGGCAGGAGAAAGAAAGGGAATGCAACGGGCCAGTGAATGATAATATAATTTAAAGAATTTAAATCTACCGATACGAATAAATCCGCGCAACCAGGCGCTGTTGTTAAAACATTTGTGAAATTTTACTAAAAAAGCAAGATCGGTGATAGTTCTGTGTGTAAGTCCTGCATATACTATTAAAAGAGCAATATTTGTATGTGTAATATTCTATTCATAATTTGTAATAATATTCTCGAAAACGGCTCTAAGGCTCGTCGCGTGCAGGCGCGTAGGTGCCCCAGAGTGTGACGGCATTTTATTATTTCGTTTCGTGCGTAGCAACGTATAGAAAAAAGATGGAAGCATAGCCCGTCGACTCCACAAAGATACCACGACTCGACGGTGTCGCGACTCCACCTCGACTTACCAGTGAGCGACGCGCCTTACGATTTCGATGAAAGTTGCAATACGAATACTTACAGGAGTTTACAGGGCCGAGAAATCGATCTAGCTATGTCATATCTGGGAAAAATCGTAATATCTGTTTTCACCCGAGCAGAGCTCGGTCACCATGGTTACTATAAGATAATGCACGCCTCTGCCTAACCCTATCAGACATACAAATACAAATATTTTTATTTGTTGAACATAGGTAGTCTAGTTACAGATGTTGTAATTATTAATGAACGCTATTTCTAGCCGTCATTGGCGTAAAATGTTATGTTACAAACGGTCTGATTTTGAATTATCAAACAGTATAAAGAAAGTTAAAAAAGAAACTAATATTATTATCACACATTATTAAATAATTCTCATTTTAAATTAGCGACACTAAAAAAATGACATTCCAATAAAATATAAAAATAATGAGTTCTAGTATAAATTGTATAACAAAATAAAAAAGGTAGTCAGTTAGGTAACGTACAAGCGTGATGTTATGTTGTGTATACCTCTTAGAATCGAACCCACACTAGAGGCCTTTTCTAGTCCCTCATATTCCAATACAGCGGTTGAAAGATTTATCTCTATATTTGGACAAATAAAGAAAGATGGCGTCGAATCACAATAGGGAAGTATTGGTGTGTGTAAACAAGTGGCTTCTTCAAATAATTGCGCCGTATTCGGGAAATAAGAGGAAGTACGAAGGTTTTCTTTGAGATATATTATTTTTGATGAGCTATAAGGATTTTGTGGGTAGTGGCAGTCGATGCTATTTCCTGTTCATAACAATGGGTCGGGAGGAAGTCGTGGCTAAATAATAACAGCCGCTCCGGTCGAGGTTAAGCCGCGCTTGGCTAGGTTAGTCCGTAGATGGGTGATCCGTACATGCCGAGTTTCCTCCGCGCCTCGGATAGCATGTTAAGCTGTTGGCCACAATCCACCACGCTTTTGTTGAATGTTTGGGCCTCAGACAGCTGCAGGGATTTCCTGATGGAAAAACCAATAACATTTAGCCCGATGTGGAAATCGAACCCAGGATCCCATGATCAGCAGCCGCGCTTGTGACCACTAAACCAACAAGGCAGTGAGTTACTTAGAAGTAGACACTTAACATCTGTAAGAATGCATAATCAACCAATAAAACATCGTCCTGGGCCTTATATACAAATCTACAAAAGTGAAAACAACAAAATATTGCCGCCACTTTCCTTCTCCAGCATCCTGAAAACCCTTCCCGATCCACTTACTGAACAAATCTGTCCGTCACGGCTAAGAGCCTCGATTGATGAACCCTTTTTTATTGTTTTGGGCTCAATACTATTACCTACTTCTACCCTATCTGAGTTTCAAATACCGGTAGCTATTGAGGTAAATAATATTGACATGTAAATTACGAATGGGTAAAGTTAAAATGGCGTACATGACGGATGGAATATTATCTTTTATTTACCTTGTTCGTGTCAGGGAGTTATTGAAATAACTCAAAATCTAGCAAGGGGTGGTTGCACACACGGCGGCACATGAAGCTGTACATTTCCAGTATAACTTGGCCTCGCTTTATATAGATTTTCTATACAATGAGCGATCCGCATAAACTAGTTTTGTATAGCTTGATTGGCCGTCGTGCGTACTCATGATTATGAACAAGTTTTACTAAAAGATCCATTGCAAAAATATAAAAAAACCTGTTGTTCATATAATTTAACAAGCGGTTTCAGACTAGGGTATTTTGTAGAGCGTAATATAAGCTCGTACCGCCAGAGCTTGTACAGTCACGAGCACCAATATGTGCTTAGATAAGTGTTTCTTGTCCAATTATTTAAGGTAATAAAATATTTTGTTTTTTTTTATGTACTTTCTTAAATTTAAAATCAATTTTCGCGAGAAATGTAATTTGGAGATAAGATCTTTTTCATAAAAATATGAGTTCCAAAATATTATGTTCGTAACAACATGAAATTTTAATCAGAACAGTAGGAGAAAAACACTTTTAAAAGTTAGGTTAAGTGTTTACATATTGGTGCTCGACTGTACGAGCCAAGCCTATACGCGCCGAAAATACGCTAATCTGAAACCCAGGCATTCCTGATTTTGAGTAGTGTCCGACCGAAGCTTCAGCTTCGTCTTCGGCCACCTTCGGCCAAAAAAATCCACCTTCGGCTTCGGACAAAATGGGCAATAGTATAGCTTCCTATCAGTAAAAGATTTGTTTAAACCGGATAAGTAGTTTTAAGGATTACCTCCTACATCCAAACTTACAAACATTACCTCTTTAGAATATTAGTAGCGAATTGAACTACTGATTTGTCTTTTACTGTGGTCTATGAACACTCCATATTTCATGTAAATTTTCAAGCAGAGTCGTAAGGTACTTACGCTTCTTGTAATGACACCCCTGAGGGCGAAATACACCCCATTAAGGGGTGAAACGTGACCACACATATATAACGAATGAGGTTCAAGAAATAAACAAAATGTCTCTTCATAATGAGATTTATTTAACATTATTATGTACATAAGTCGTTAAGATATGTATTCACAAACTATTTGTATTTATTTATTAAGTATTATTATCAAAATTATTTCCTAAAGTTACAAAATCATTGATGGTTTCACACTAACCTCTGAATAAAAATTAAATTAAATTAGAAAGTATCAGATTTGTAATAAATGCAAGTAAATTCAATTTCGTTTTGCTCGTCCCGGGTCTCGAACCCAGGCCTTTTATTACCGTTTTCTTCACTTGAAGAAATAGTTATTAAAAAGTAAAATACTAACCTACGAGAAATTACTTTATTTACATGTTACATTGAGCTTACAAGTCTTAGTAAATGCAATCGTGTTTTCATTAAAATCCGTCATACGATATTTTTCTTACAAATTAATAAATGCAATGCAACACACTATATAATATACCATATTCTTTCAACACACCAAATCTGTCATTCGACACAAATAAAAAAAAAACTCTAAGGGAAATAAAACGAACCAATTTTTTTTTTTTACTTTTATCATTTCTACAAATATCTAAACGTTCCATTTCGAAAAATATCTAAACTTATATCTTAAACTGTATTCTGCCGTTCAACAAATCTAAAGGCTTTTAACCACTCTAGGACTCTAGTAGCACAAGTAAATCTGCATTCACACTGGCAAATCATTCACAAATAAAACACATTGAAGTCTTTATTTAAACAACATGTTTCTTGTTATGAAAATTTCTAGTGCGAAAGCACAAATTACTGTTACAAAAATATTTCGGGACACATTGTGGCCAATAGCTCGCACCGCATGTACAATCGCGGGCAATGGTGTTGACCAATGTTCAACCTTATTTCAGGGGAACGTTAAGGTGAAAAGTGCACAGCAGATAAAATGTCCCCTAGAGCGGAAAAATCATACATTAACATACATATTAGTCATAATATCACCTCTAAACGAATATAAAGTGTGGGTTCGCGCAGCAGTCGCTCCTTTTGTCGGGATTTTGCGCCGCTTTTACCCATTTCCCGTGGCAGTGGGGAGCGACGAGCGCGTAGAAACGGGTCGCATGTCCAGCCACGCCGTGCCCACTGCAGCGCCATTTTAGATCCCGTCGGAGAGCTGCTGTCTCGCAGAGTACGCATACTGTGGCGCCTGGGGGCAATGGAAATAGAATAAAAATGAAAGGATATCACAGCTTTTTTATATCGAGAACTTGGCTCTGGGTTTTGTTGATTAGTGTATCTTATGTTGCTTTTATAATGTGCAAAATAATCGTTTGTCTTTAATTTTTCGCTCTTTTAGAGTTTCGTACCCAAAGGGCGAAAATTAAAATCCCTGTTATTAAATGTGAATTTCACCGATAAAACTGAACTCGATCAACACATCTAAACCACATTTAAGAGATTTCAGTATTAGAATGCTGTGGAATATAGTCACTGACTGTCCTTGAATGCCGTTTTAGAGAAAAGGAAGGTAAACTTAGATTAGATTCCTACATGAGCATAACGGAACGGTAAATTCAATAACTCAGCCTATCAATGTCCACTACTGGTTATATATAGTTATAGACCTTCTTCAAGATACGTAGGTAAACTTAAAGGGTGTAAATAGACCCTTAACGAACCCGAAAGGCACTTGTTCTCCCGGTCATTGCGATCATTTTTTTGTTCTAGACCATACCTGGGAACTTCCTAGTTACGGAGATATTGTAGGTCAAAGTTCCAACGTTTTAACAAGTTTATTTTTTTTAAATACATGTTTTACTGTTAGATTTTTACTTTAAACAACTCCACGATCCACGTACTATCGAATCCATCCATCAGCACAATACTTTGACTGCGTTCCATCGAGTCCATCGATTCCTACCGTAAAACGTGATTTTACACCCCAAAAAAAAAGTCGTTTCCCAGCAATAACTTTGCGTAAAGTTACTTAGTTTGATGTACAGAATGCTTGGTTGACGGCTTCGTGAAGGGTCTGTTTACACCCTTTATATTGAAAGAGGCACAGGCCACAGCATCCAATTAATCCTTTTTCTGCATTCAGCAGTTCCTCTGACTTACTTGAGTGGTACTACGATACGATAGGCAACTCAAAAGGTTTCTACTGCTTTTAATTAAGCAAGCTACTTCCATTACCTTTTCTAAGAAAACTAACCACGCCGTCTTTTCATTAATTCAATAGTTGAAGCTCAAAATGCACTCAAGAGAAAACTTTTTACAACCTTTATACAACACAAGCTCCGGAAATTCCAGATTGGTTTCCCACTTTTCAATTTTCTCGTCGTTAACTTAATACAAAGTGAAACGTACCTTCTCTCAACGCCTTATAGTCGGAATCCGTGTGGCAGGCCTTCGATACCTTGGTGACCTCGAACTGGGCACAGTATCTGGACAAAAGAACGTGGAAATGAAACATAAGGGTACAAATAACGGTTATAAAACGTATTTGGAAAAATATCGGTTCGATTCCGCACAGGAAATTAGCCTGGGAATCGCTTTGTGCTTATTCTGGACTGAAATATATGACAAATGTTTTCTGAGGCCTCGGAAATTGATTCTGTTTTTTAATACACTTAGAATATTTATTAGTTTCATGTCTGGATTCACCCAGACATGCTCGTCTGATCGAATGGCTATAAATACTGGAGTCCCTCAGGGGTCAAGCGTGCTCCACCCCAGGCCGCATCATCGCTTTACATCAGGTGAGTTGCGGCCAAATGCAAGCCTATTTAGTATAAAAAACCGGTCAAGTGCGAGTCGGACTCGCGCATGAAGGGTTCAGTACCATCGTAATAAGCGAGCCCCTTTAATTTTTATTATTTGTTGTTTTAGCTTTCATATAGGTTTTCCTGTAATCTATAGGCAAAAAACTAATTTTTGTATTTTTTTCAAAATTTTCGGCCCTGTAGTTTCGGAGTTAAGGTTGACCACCTTTTTTTCGCCTATTTTCTTAAATAACTTCAAAACTATATTTATCTAAAAATTAAAAAAAATATATTTGAGTTGCTCACATATGTAATATGTCACAAGATACAGTTTGCAAAAATGTTTTTTTCTATTTTACCCCCCAAAAGTGGCCCCCCATGTTTAAAATTCATTCATTTACGTTACAAGTCCGACTTTGGGTCACCAACTTACAACATATGTGTACTAAATTTCAATTCAATCGGTGTAATAGTTTCGGAGTGAATTGGCTGTAACAGACGGCCAGACAGACAGACACGCGAGAGATCATATAAGGGGTTCCGTTTTATTTCCTTTTGAGGTACCGAACCCCAAAAAGTCATTAAACCTAATAAATATTCTAAGTAACATTGACCAAAGTAATTTTCCTAGTAAAATCCAAATAGAAGGAGCTTTTTATAATAATTGGCATGTTTCTTTGAAAAAAAAAAATTAAGTAAGTACCTCTTATTTTATTTTCTTATTTATTTTACCTCAATATTTTTTTTTAAATACCTTGAAGAACTCCGAATAAGTGTGCTTAGTAACGTTTATTTACAATGTTCCTAGAAAAAACAAATCCTAGTAAATTTTAAGGTTATTTTTTTACGATTCGATCAACTTCGAGGTCGTATTTCCAATATTAATTCGGTTGACACAGTTGCCTGATAGCTTTCAAAATATAATTCATGAAACAAAACAAATTCCTACGCAGAAAGCACAAACATACTTCTAAATGCATAGCGGTTTCGTTGTTAGGTTGGTAGCCACAGAGCTTCTCATTTCCTGTTGTCTATCAATAGCTCGGGATATCGATCCTATAGTCTATGGACCGAACTGATCGAGGTGTATCTGAGTGTATCTGAGCCAGTTATTGTTCTACAACGCGGTATCTGTCTTGTATACTGTCGGGGAGTGATTGACATTGAAAAGCTTGGAATTAGCTGGTTGAGATAAGGCTTCGGCATGCCTATGTAAGTTTTAGCATAAATTATGTATGATACCACAAATATTAACGGTTTAAAAAAAAATCTAGAATTGTTGATTCAAATTATAAGTACATATTTTTGGCTTCAAATCAATACACGTCACAGAAAAGGCCTTATTTTTAATATTTCATAACTTAACCTAAATCATTATTTCCATAAATAAATTGCCCTTACTGTAATTGAATATCTAATGCAATTAAAATGTTAAAAAAACTCATAAAAAAACACACACACAGAAAAAAACACATAAACACACAAATTACACACACACACAAATTACATTGTGAAAGTAAGTTATTTTAGATCACAAAACGGATGTTTTCAGTCACACATCATGTTTTGTTTATTCAGTTTCGAAGAACAAAGGGATTTCAGATAAAACATTGTTTTATTTGGGCTAACATTTTTTAAATGAAATTGTTTGAAACGAACAATGTTTTACTAAACATTTCCTGTTATAAAGCTATCATTGCTTATTTTATCTGGTCGTTTTTGAAGCTTAAATTATTCGGTTTAGTGACCATGCCCGGAATAATATATTATATAAGAAACATCACTGTGCTGTCATCCTGTTCTATCGTATACATTACATCATCTGCCTAGCCTTTTCCCAACTATGTTGGGGTCGGCTTCCAGTCTAACCGGATGCAGTTGAATACCAGTATTTTACATGGAGCGACTGCCCATCTGACCTCCACAACCCAGTTCAACCCAATCGCTCACAAAGATTTCGTGTTTCTAAAATAATTTCAGTTGCGGTTAAATGGCAATGAAATATATTTTTGAATTCCCTTCCTCAGTTCTGCTATCTTTTTTTCGGATTAGCTTTGGTGATGAAATTTCTATGCTAGTAGATGCTTTAAGAAGTCTAGAATTATGTAAAAAGTCGGTGCATATCGGCTTTTATACCGGTCTGGTTACTAACAGCAGTAACAGCTGATGTTCTTGAACGTGTTTTAAAAATGTTAGAATACTTACTCTCTATGTGAGTTAGATTCAGGATCGTCAGGGTTGCGTAGACGCAGGTTCTTGCGGATGTCCACCGTTTCATTGGAGTGGCGACTCACTGACAGCCCACCGGGTAGGAGCATTGCAGTCTCATCTATGAGAAGAAACATTGTTTTAGTAACTAACCTTTAAACATAGTATACAGGGTGTAAACGGACCCTTCACGAAGCCGTCCACCAAGCATTCTGTACATCAAACTATGTAACTTTACGCAAAAATTATTGCTGGGAAACAGTTTTTTTATTGGAATCGCGTTTTACGGTAATACTTGATGGGATGCACTTAAATCATTGTGCTGATTGATGGATTGAATAGTACGGGGGTCGTGGCGGTGTTTAAAGTAAATTCTTACATTAAAAACATGTATTTAAAAAAAAAAAACATGTGAAAAAGTTGTAACTTTGACCCCCAACATCAAAGTAACTAGAAGGTTCCCAGGTACCGTCTAGAAAAAAAAAATGATCGCAAAGACGGGGAGAACAAGTGCCTTTCGGCTATGTTAAGGGTTTATTATTTAAGCCCATTATGTTTGTTTCGACATAACATAACATAACATCACACTGATTTTCGCAGACGAGTTAGGTAGAAGTTTACCAAACGTACCTCTACATTTCGGCAGATATGTTTAAGACAAAAAAATTAAAAAAGGACGAGCACAAAATGCCATCAACTGGGCAACCATCAGACTCCGGCCTGCTCCTGGGACATTCCTGAAAAACCTTTGCCCAACCTGGGAACTTAATCCATGACTACGCTCAGCTCAAGCGCTTGCAACTACTATCACATCGTTGTTTACCCGACTAGGAAACAGGCGTGATGTTATGTTATGCTGAAAAAATATTTGGCAACACGATAATAATGGTAGCTGTTTTAATACAAATATAAACAGTCGGTCATGTACACTGAGATTCATATCACGTGTTCGGAGTGCTATAAAAATGGCACGCTCTCGCAACAGACCGAAAAAATATTATATTTTCAGCTAGACAGAAATCTGCTTTGTGAGTTAAATCTCCCAGGCTTTGTAATGGTTTTTAAATTTTGACCCTTTAATGATAGTGATTGCGCTAAACTTGTAGTTATATATTCTCAGCCATCTCAATATAATGGGTGTAAAAAATATCCTTAACGAAGTCAAGAGGCACTTGTTTTCTGTGTAATTGTGATCTTTTTTTGTTCTAGACCATATCTGGAAACCTTCTAGTTACGGAGATATTGAAAGTTACAGTTCCAACATTTTCACAAGTTTAAAAGAAATTAAAGTTATTAATGTTATAACTTTAGTTTAAATATCTCCATGATCCCTGAGCTATTTATTCAATGCATCCAACAGCACAATGTTTTGAATGCGTTATATTGACTCCTACCTTAAACCATGATTTTTCACCCCAAAAAAAAAGTTGTTTCCCAGCAATATTTTTTGCATTGTGTTACTTGGATTGATGTAAATACGTACATATAGCTTATTTGTCGTGAAGGGTTCGTTTATACCTTGTATCTTGATTGTATTTGATTGCCATCGACACACTATGAAGAAGATGCTGCTCATGTCAATGAAACTTACCTCTCAACGGAACATCACTATCAGCGGAGCAACCCCGATGCTCCTGACAGGCTCGCCGCTGCACCAACGATGAACAGTGGCGCCCACCGTGTGCAGGCTCCTGGACCACGCGGCGACTGCGCACCATGCTGCCAGAGCCGCAGTTTGTGTCGCAGTCCGACCATGGACCCCAGCCGGACACCACGCAGTCTATTACTGGGGACAATAGAAAGAAGGGTTAATTGTGTGTTTTGTGGTATTGATAATATTGTTTTTTTCATAACATCGCCCTGCATGTTTTGACCTGAACGAAATTTTTCCATTGATGATCACTACAAAATAATCCATCATGTTTAAGCTAAGTTTCATGTTCATTAAACGTAAACGTCTCATCATACATTATTTTCCCATCTTTCTACATTACCAAAGAATAATAAATCAGTTATAAAATTGTTAACTTTTTGTGAGCTTGAGATACAGCCTTTTTCCAACTATATTGAGGTCGGCTTCCAGTCTAACCGGATGTAGCTGAATACCAGTATTTTACATGGAGCGACTGCTTATCTCACCTCCACAACCCAGTTATCACTGGGTAATACGATACCCCTTGATAAGACGGCGTTGTCAGACTTTCGGGCCACTGACTACCTGTAATGACTGTCAAAGACCTACAAATGACAGCCGGGACCAACGACTTAATGTGCTTTCCGAGGAAACTCGTTATGTAATGGGTGGTCACCCATCTACGGACCAACCTAGGCAAGCACGGCTTAACCGTAAGATCGGCGCGAGCAGCTGTTATTATTTAGCCACGAGCTCCTTGAGACATAAGCCGTTTAAAATAAAACACTTTATAAACTCCCTGCCTTAGACTTGAAGTATCACCTGGGTCCTGGTTAAATTCGAAGTATCATTAATTACAGTCGGTCCAGATGCTAACTGAACTTTACAAACCTCTAAACTTAACCATATAAAAAAAAAACATTTTGTTTGGTACGCAGGACGGCTAATCGAGCTTTACAAAACCAGTTTATGTGGATCTCTCATTGTACAGGAAATCTATACAAAGCGATGCCAAGTTATTCTGGAAATGTACAGCTCTATGTGCCGCCGTGTGTACAGTAAGACATAATAATGTCAACATAAATAAATAGGTGTACAAATACCTTTAACGAAGCCATAAGACCTTCGCACGACCCGTGTACTATTCAATACATTTATCAGCACAATGTTTTGAGTACGTTACAATGAATCCTACCGCAAAACGTGATTTTTCACCCCAAAAAAAAAATGACATACCTTGATGTAAAGAATGCTTGGTTGACGGCTTCGTGAAGGGTCCGTGTACACCTTATATAATACTTAAATCTATACTAATATTATAAAGCTGAAGAGTTCGTTTGTTTGTTTGTTTGCTTGAACGCGCTAATCTCAGGAACTACTGGTTCGATTTGAAAAATTCTTTTAGTGTTGGATAGCCCATTTATCGAGGAAGGTTATATGCTATAAAATTTCACGCGGACGAAGGTCGCGGGCAACAGCTAGTGTACAAATAAAAATAGAAACTACTACTTAGTTCTGAAGGGCAGCTCTAAAGGGTGTAAAAAGACCCTTAACAAAGCCGAAAGGCACTTGTTCTCCCCATCACTGCGATATTTTTTTTGTGCTAGACCATACCTGGGAACCTTCTAGTTACAGAGATATTGGGGGTCAAAGTTCTAACTTTTTCACAAGTTTTTTTTTAATACATGTTAGAATGAATGTAAGAACTTTACTTTAAACACGTCCACGACCCCCGTACTATTCAATCCATCCATCAGCACAACATTTTAACGGCGTTATATTGAGTCCTACCGTGAAACTTGATTTGTCATCCCAAAATAAAAAGTCATTTCCCAGCAATAATTTTTGCGTAGGGTTACTTAGTTTGATGTACATAATGCTTGGTCAAGGGTCGGTTTACACCCTGTATATGATATCCCATACGTCAACGGAAACCAACCACAAAACTACGATATTAATTTCCTTGGAAACCTAATTCCTATGACCTACGTAGGTATTCCCGAAACAGTTTCCAGTACTTATAATGGCACAAAGTTGTGTAGGTTTCTCTAGTGTACTAACACTACAGGGCTTATTTATACACCAATTTGCACGCCTGGTCTCCTCAGTTCAATGCCCTCAACAACCACTACGCTTGTGGTATTTATAAAATTTAATATTGCCGGCTTCATCATTTTAATATATTGTTAGCAGATAACGGTATATACTTTCAAGATGATTAAAATTTTGTAAGATTTCCGATTGAGAAAAACGAGCATTATTACTATCTATTTATAACTAAATTTTGGTTATACTTCGAAATACCAAACGTGATAATGAGGAAGGATGATACGCTGAGACTGAAAAATTGATAAGTAAAAAGAAGAAAAGACGGATGGAGTGTGCGAAGAATGATGTAGAAGAGGAGGCACTGAATGATAGAAACATGGTTGGCAGGGAACAATGGAAGAAGAAAAAGTCCAGTCGTTGTCATCAATCATCATCTCTCTGCCATATTACATGAATAGCAGAAGGATGAAAAGAATCTTTCACAATTTTTTTCAAAAAATCCGTCAGTCTATTTTATTGAACAAAATAAAAACCACACTCCAACTAACTACACCGAAAGCACAAACACACAAAATCTAATTTCTTTGACAATTATTGGAAATATTCAAGCACCGTATGAAGAGTGCTTTAGAAATGTACTGTGGTGAAACTAAATTGTCAAATAAAATCCAGACCACATTGAAACCAACATGAATCCATTGAATCCATTTAGTTACTCGTACATAGGTTTTCAACCTTTGGTCCGCAGGCCCTCAGTGGTCCGCAAAAGTTAAAATATGGTGCGGGAGAGCTTTAAAAAACTTTTATCTTTTAAACTTGTACAAAAGATTCAAACTCAAAAATCACATCGAGGCGAATGAATTATAATTTCCTATCAAAATTGTTGTATTTTCAATTACAATAAACATCTACTTTATCTACTTTTAATGCATGCTACTTTTGAATTTAAAACCTACGAGTATGTTAAAAGTTTTAGTTATATTTTTATTTCTTGACCCTTAAGGAGTCTGCCCATTACTCCATATCATAGACCATGACCGATGATGACCGTTCTAGGAACGTGTCAGGCAAAAATTATATTATCTCTTGGAAAGCAACCGACACCGTGTATACACCGTGTATACACCGTGTATACACGGTGTCGGAACGGTCCAGTAGGCATAGTCTCATACTTTTCAATAAAAAGAATATAGGTTATAACCGCGTATGAAGACCGATCTTAAACCGTTATAAACCGGTATGATACGCTGTTAATTCGCTCTAGTAGGCATAATAGTCCATGACATATTTCTTTCCGTGCCTGATACGTTCAGAGCACGATCATGATATGGTACGGTGTAGTTGGGTGTAGTTGGCAGACTCCTTTATGGGACTGGATTGTGGTGGTCAGGTAAGATTTTGTTCCATGTATAAAATACTGGTATTTAGCTGCATTCGCCTAGACTTGAAGCTGACCTCAACATAGTTGGGAAAAGGCTAGGCACATAATGATTAATGGCAGGTAATGATTTCTTGAACCTTTCGGTAACTGCTAACAACAAAGAAACCAAAGTGGTCAAAAAAAGTTTTGGAACCATTGATTTCGTGGAAATTTCAGCAACAATGTAAGTATCAAGCTTTATTTATAGTGGGCCGAAAAATCAGTGGGACGGGCAATTTGACAAAAAGGCCTGCGGCTATTGAGTGGGGGCCATGGATTGGAAACGTTGGCTGTATTTGCTACTGGCAGCTATATTTTACTGTTGTCGACTTACTGTATACTATTGATCATGGGGGACGTTTTTCATTGGTTAGAGCTATATACAGAGTGTAACAGAAAGGGTATAGTCATATTAAAGGTTAAGCTGCAGACCATCAAACTGAACTACTTTCTCCTTGAGTCCAATATCGCAAAATCGAAAAAATTATCAGCTGTCACATACTAAATTTCAATACCTCCTCGACTCAAATGTATGGGACAGTTTCTGTTACACTCTGTATATTATGGTGATTTTTTTTTTTAAGTTATTGCATCTTTTTGTAGATTCCATCGTTTTACATAAGGTGACTTTATTTTTAAACGAAGTTACGCTTTTGACAATCAGAAAAGACGCGGCTTTGCTAACGCATGAAAAGTGGCTTAGTCTTCATCTCTGTAGCACAAAGTTTCTGTGAGCCAGTCCTTACGACGATTAGCCTCGAGCCTACTTAGATTACTTCATATTTTAAATAGCGAGGGTAGCTCAAAATAGTAATCAATATAGATAATAAAGAGTGACTGCGAGACGTCGGAAGAATTTATGTATCGAGAAAAAACTCTTCACTTTATCGAGGCATTGAAGGTTCGAATCAGAAGATTATAAATTTCTTTTATATATATAGAAAAAAAGCCATTAGAGATTTTTTAAAGGAACCTACCTATCAATAGGATTTTTGCGTAGAGTTACTTAGTTTAATGTACAGAATGCTTGGTTGACGTCTAAAGGTCCGTTTACACCTTGTATACTCGTAGTAGATAGTTCCTATCCATACCCAGAGATCCATATCCGTGAAACAAACCTATAATATCAACTGTATACAACAAATACCCACCAAGTTCTACACATCTACACAACCCGAGCCGGTCACCTGTACTCGACAACTCGCAATAACCACACATCGTGGTTAACACAGTAGCTTGCAGTGGCTTACACCAACTTGAACAGTCGTTACCGAATCGAATAGTAACCCGACTTGCTACTGCAACTTGAAAGTTTTAAAGCTAAAACTTTACACTTGGATTCTCCACGGGCGAATGGTATCTTGAATGAAGTGTAAGTTTCGATTCGTGAGGGAATATATGTATATAGTAAGGTATGTTCTGCACGGTGTTTCGATACGTTTAACTAACGTTTTCAAAGGCATTTGTGGAAAGCTACAAAATTGGACAGACTTGTAGTTACTACGTTATTCTTGCAGTTAAAAATCTTGTTCTAGGGAACTTCATCTCAGCTGCCTAGCCTTTTCCCAACTATGTTAGGGTCGGTTTCCAGTCTACATCCGGTTAGACTCGAAGCCGACCTTAACATAGTTGGGAAACGGCTAAATACCAGTATTTTATATGGAGCGACTACCTATCTGACCTCCACAGTTAGTACTAGGTAATACGATATCCCTTGGTAAAATGTTCTAAGGAAATAAGTCTGTAAAAATTATGATCATTTATTAAATTGTAGTATTTATCATTCTGCCTCTCCCCTGTTCTCCTCCTGTGTGATCCTTCCAATCAGCATTCTTGTTGTTTCAGTTCCTTCATCATTTCATCTTTCACATACCTATTATTACAGCCATCGCTTCTTAAGTAAATTCACTTAAATTGTCCGTACATCTTACGGTAATTTTTCGTTCATGATGTCATCAATAAGAACGGTACCTGCGCATGGGTGAGAATTTAAAGTCCCTCCTATCGATTGATCGGAAGGTTGGCTCCACCAATATCGCTATCATAAATTAGGTGCTACATAACAAGCTTTAGGGCTCACATATTCTTATTCCGAGTTCACTCCACGTAAGCACCAATTTGCCGCATCATTTACTCTAGGCCCTGGCCTCACTCCTACATAAATCACAACAAAGATTTATGAGCATAAAACAATTTTACATTATTAAATAAGCAATATATTCAAAAATGTCGTTACGAGCCCTGAGAATGTTCGAACACGGGTACCGAGCGGGGGTAATGGCCTATAAAATGGCCTTAAGAGGCCATTTGTCATGAACGAGTGGCACTACGTCGGCGGGTGTCTATTGCGAATTTATTGACATTCGTACTAGCATGGAATACCTGAGTCGATCGTTTGGACTGCATTTTCGATGACTCAGTTTCCTGGCCTAGGCATAAATTGGGATTTATTGGTGCTCAACTCGAAGAATGTTGAATGTAACAATTTAGAAGACTATAAATATTTTTAGATTCGACTTGACGTAATTAGGTTTACGTAGCTATAAACGGTGGACACTATTACTAATTTTCTTGGCGATTCGGAGCAGGCGAGCGGAGTTGTGTAAATGATTGTAGATTGTAAATAATGTAACTGACCATTATACAGAGTGGGTAGAAAATCGTGGATCAAACGAAACAGGGCGATAGTTGGGGTTATCAGGGTAATTTTTTGGTAGTACATTTTTTTTTACAGTAAGTTTCTGAAGTTACAAATAATTTTTCGTGAGACTTAAAAGATATTGAAAAAAGTGCCAATACTCATAAATCATGGTACTGTCATAAAAGCACTTTTGTAGTGATGATACATATCCTAGAAGCAATTAAACACCATTTTATGTTTTAAAATAGGTACCCACTTTACTCTAATTGCCTATTTAGTAAAAATTTTGGTATCTTCTTTTTAAAAAACACAAAAATAGCATAACTTTTAAGGAGATCAAGTTAGGACTCTGCCACAAAGAAATTTTTTGCTGCAAATAATCCCAACTATCGCCCTGTTTCGTTTGATTCACAATTTTTTACAAACCCTGTATTTCTATTGTTCCATGTGTTTTAAACAATCGGTGGAAAGTTATAACGAAGTAGAGAAGTGTCAACTGGTTGGTCGCATTTTCTTGCATGCCTATATTTTAAATACAAACAATACCAAGTTTATTCTACTATGGATCCCAGTTATTAATATAATTTTATTCGAATACTAATTGATTAAATTGTAAATTGGTATCAGACACCCACAAATGTTAATTATTATTTAAATATTCTATTAATATTCAAATCAAGTTATATTACCACTGATTAATTAGTATGTATCTACCAGTAGTGAAGAGTCAAATTCTGTAAGAGGTGAGTACATATCTTTAATGTGAATATATTATTTGTCTATAGAACACTGACTGTACAATTTTTCAAAGGGAATCCGGTAGGAATCGAGTTGTATGAAATCATCGCCACATTATTTACAAACTAAAGTAAGCACAAAAACCTCAGCTAGTATACAAACGCTCTCAAAGTGCTAAAAAACTTCCTCATCAAAGTTAAACTGTTGGATTAAATGTTTTTCTTTCATTTCCAATTTCGTGTAGTTAGTTGATCAAACATTAATTGCCTGAAACTTTAGTTTGTAACCAATCGATCAAACGCGATAAATAAACCTATCAAACTAGCTCCCCGAGTTCTAACCTAAGCGATCAGAAACGCGAATACGAGTCGGGTACGACTCGTATTGTACAGACGTCAGCACATCAAGCTGTCAAATAATTAACTTTAATAGATTTTCAACTTTACTATTGCTAAAGCATTAGGTTCAAGGTTGATTGGGAAAATTTGTCAGTTTTGGGTAGCTTGATGTGCTGGCGTCTGCACTAAATAACAAAACTTATCTTCTTTTTCACAAAGATGCATAAGTACACAATTCCATAACATCACGCCTATATTCCCCGAAGGGTTAGGCAGAGGTGTAGCTAATATTACACCAACATTTCGCCAGTTATGTTTTAAGTCCCATGTAATAGGGAGCGAGCCTATTGCCATCAACCGGGCACAAACCGAGACTCCGTGGCTGCTACTGAGAAATTCCTGATGGAAACAACCCAATAACATTTTACCCGACCCGGGAATCGAACCTGGGACCTCATGCTCGACCAACAAGCCAGTCTCAAAGAAACCTAAATTATATCCGTACCGTAGTTTCTACATAAACACAAATAAAAAAGAAAAACACATCACATAATGTATGTGAGAATCAAAAGGCTTTCGCGACACCCCGATTCGAATCCGAGTTCATGAATACTCGGTCTATATTCAGCTGTTTAATAAGGATGAGGGCTGGTACAAAGCTACCAGCTTCAAATGAACGACAATAGGGATTCTGTGGCTGCTGGAGCGAGGCGTTATATAACTGGAACTTTCAACTGACCCAATTCCAAAGACGGAATTCGGACAAGACTCTAATTGACGAATTATTGTGAACCGTAAGATTGAGTAGTTTAAGTGTAGCTTGGATCCCTCAATACAATTGGTCAAACACATGGCGCCCTGACAAAGCCAGAAGGCGTCGCGGCAAACCTAGTAGGAGATGGCGGGACGAGCTGGACGAAACTAACCGGCAGTAGTCCATGTTAGCCTTAGATCGAAAAAAAAAAAATCAGGCCTTTGCCCAGCAGTGGAATGACGCAGGGTAACAGTATAAATATCAGTCGATCTGGTACGAACAAATTGCGTATGCGGCTACGGACGGACACTGTCAGATAATGAACTGGGGCCTAAAATGGCCGCTCTTGCAGAATCATAATAGAATCCTAACTAAAATTATAAATGCGAAAGTAAATTTGTTTGTTACCTTTTCACGCCTAAACTACTGAACCGATCATCCTGAAATTTTGCATATACGTTATCAAGTGTACAGAAACTGACATAGGTTACTTTTCATCTTGAAAAATAGTACTGTTCCCGAGGAAAACAACAATAACGTTATTATGATAATAGATGGCGCCACCTGTCTTTCGAATCATGATTGAATTATATTACTACAAGCAGAGTACAATCCGAAATGATTGTCAAAGCCTCGGGCAAAAGCTAGTGACAGTATGAATAACGTTACAATTTGTAAAATGATCACCGAGTGTGTCTTCATCCTACTATTATCTGCGTCTGTGTGTGCATCCATTTTAAGAACTGTGAACTGCGTGTAGCGGCCATTTTGCGCTCCCTGAAGGGTCAACCAACATTTATAAAAAAAAAAAACCGCAAAAAGATCTTACAGCAGTGTTAGTAGAAACAGGAAAGTTTATTCTTCAAACAAAGTAAGTATGATAGATGTTCGGTACCTACCTACACAGCTGCGTGAACAACTTACGAATCAAGCAAGTTCGGTACAAGTTTCCCTCTACCGTACACCATAACAAAATGGAATTATAGGCCTTTGCCCTCTAACTTCCGTGGTACAAAAATTACAGGGACAGGTTACCAATACCTACACAAATACCTATGTACCAATAATAAAATGTATCAAAAACTTTTGTAAAGTTCTTATGTAATTGGAGTTCGTCTTATGTACAGTGAGTTATAGCAATAAGCTTACCCACCTTTGCATAAATGGTTGAGATTTATTAGATTACGAATCGATAAAATTCTATGATTATAAAATTCGACTACTTTTCAACATTATTACTCCGGTCAAATGATAAAATAGTCGACCATCAGTGAGCGCGTTAGTACTTGGTGTTCATCAATAAAGACTTATAACTACAGCTATAATTCTTGTAGTGATTCTATTTATTTGTTGGACAGCTCATTGTAGTTATTATGAACACAACATTAGTTTTAGTATATGCGAAACCTGAAACACGTGTCTAGTATTTTTATGTTTTACATTATCATATTACACAAAGAGAGGACATACTCACTATTCAGAATTTATTTTATTTTAAGGGTTTTTATTATTTTATATCACCGATTTTATTGTAATGATTTTGTTAATTTATTTTGTAGGTCTTATTTAAATGCTTTAATTGTTATTATTATATTAGTTTATGTCAATGGTTGTAATTCAATGATTGTATTTAAATTATTTAATTGTAATGATTTTATTATTCTTAGTAACTAGATTTTAATGATTTTATTTTTTATAATTATTATTGGTAAAATTTTATAAAAAGGTTAACTTTTCTGCTTGATGGCTGCCATAAATTATTAATTATTTTGAGGGGATTGGCGCTGATAGCCGAAATACAGGCTTTTGCCTAGTTCGGCTACAGATGTTAAATTCTTTTGCATAGTGAAAAATATAGCCTGTAAGATATTTGTAAAATTCTGTGACATTTATTGAATTGAATAACGTACGTACCTACGTACAAAAATTTCAAAACAGTATCATGGAATATCACAAAGTTATAAGCTTATTATGTTACTTGGTTGTCCGCACAAAAACGTGGTCACCAAGCAGCGCCACCGCGCGCGCGCCTCCAGCGTCGTCTTGAGCTCATTGATAATAATAATTTGTAAGTAGGTACCTAAATGATTGCGATAGGTACTTAATGTCGCTCGGTGTCCAACTTATAACTTTTTTAAATATTTTTGGGTCATAATATAACATGCTATAAAAATTATTGGAATCGATTCAGTTACTTATTCTGAACAAATTATATTCGGTTTCGGAATCGATGGGGACAGCAGTTCAGCTCTATAGGGTGACTGGTAATTAGTGACCGATACTTAAACACGTGATTATACTCATGATAACAAACAACTTTCCCAAAGAAACTTTTTTTATATACTCGTTCACTTTTATCTCAATAACACAACAGATAAATGAAATTCGCGAGAGAAAGAACGTCGTCACGCTGCTTGTTAGCAGCGTGACGACGTTGCGTTGCGTCGCGGCTGTTGCCGATAAGTTACAGGCGCACGCGCGGGAATTTCATACGAATGTTGTGTTATTGGGACAATGTGTTGTTATTGGTTTTTTGCAAACTGGGCTTTTTAAGAATTAGGTATTTCCAGAAATAGGTGTTTTCAGAACTAGGTATTTAGCGAATTAGTTCTTTTTTTAAGCTGATAGGCATTTTAAGAATTGGGCATTAATCGACTATGCCCAAACAAGCAACTTTAATTGTATTCTTTTTCTACCCAAAACAAATCAAAAACCGAATTGGAAGAGAATTAAATTCGGTATACAAATGTTACACAAGACAGGAATCGCAAGACCGAGAGACCGACCGAGTTGACCGAGTTACATAGTAAAACGGGTGACTGTACAATTTTTCCAATTTGCTACTACTGTATGCATTGTGCAGTAGTGAATACCTAATCCTGAAAATGCTGCCCGACCTGCATTTGTTACAATTGGGTCCTCCCTGTCTTCCTATACAAGATATATATATAGTTCCCAGTGCTGGGACACTCGGCCTCCTCTCTATGAGAGGCAATGGGATATAATACACCACGCGGCCCAGTTCCGGTAGGTAGATGTCAGATGTCTTAAATTTTTGGTTCTAGAACATACCGATTTCCTCATGATGTTTTCCTTCACCGTTTTTGAGAGCAGTGGTGATGAAATAAATTACACAAAGGAATGCGCCTGCCTACCCGATTCGAACCCACAACTTACTGTTCGTAAGGTGGGGCTGCCACCACTGGGCCCCCGCTGCTCTATACAAGGTATAAACGGACCCTTCACGAAGCCGTCAACCAAGCATTCTGTACATTAAACTAAGTACCTCTAAGCAAAAATTAATGGTGTGCAACGACTTTTTTTTTGGGAGAAAAATCACGTTTTACGGTAAGACTCAATGTGCTGATGCTGCAACTCAAAACATTGTGCTGATGGATGGATTGAAAAGTAAAAAAGTTGTATTTAAGGTAAAGTTATAACATTAAAAACTTGTAGTTTAAAAATTTTGTGAAAGAGTTGAAACTTTGGCTCCCAATATCTTTGTAACTAGATTAATCCCAGGTATGGTCCAGAACAAAAAAAAATGCAAAATGACGGAAAGAATAAGTGCCTTTCGGATTCATTAAAGTTATTTTTACACCCATTAGATGTAAAGTAATAATAATCCTCCGTGCCTCGGAAAGCACGTTAAGCCGTTGGCCCCGGCTGTAATTTGTAGATCTTTGACAGTCGTTACAGGTAGTCAGTGGCTCAAAAAGTCTGACAACCAGTCTTACTAAGGGGTATCGTATTACCCAGTACAAACTGGGTTGTGGAGGTCAGATAGGCAGTCGCTAAACGTAAAATACTGGTATTCAGCTGCATTCAGTTAGACTGGAAGCCGACTCTAACATAATTGGGAAAAGGCTAGGCAGATGATAGATGTAAAGTAGATTTATGATAGTTGATCTGTCACAATCATCACAGGGGCTATAGAAATGGTAATCGTATTTAAAGCGTTTCATATTTCTGCAGCCACTTTCAACAGAAAATGATAATTGCCACACGATAAGCTTTCTTATGTCAATTCATTATTACACTTTTAACATTTCTGTCTCAGTTATCGCTGATAGAATTTCACTTTGTCTAGGCCAGACCCTCAGCACGCGTAACATGATCACCGTAGAAACGGCTTTTGTCTACGGCAAAATCGACAAAATGACAGATCAACAAAAGAAATCTGTCATTTTATCGATTCTTCCGTCGCAAAACCCGTTTCATTACGGTGGTCATGCTACGCGTGCAGGTGTATCTTTAAATCTCAATCACTGTTAAATAAAGTTCATTTTAAAATAGCATTATTTAATTTTATTGTATGTCTTTCAAAATTAAAGTCACATACAATATACATAATTAAGAAGTTTCTCACAACACCTTTATGAAACTCATACCATTGTTTGCGAAAGCTCCATAATGTCCCATTAGCTAAATCGTATCAATTAATTTGTTGTTCAAACATCTTGCTATTAATATCTTAATAGACATTGAAGAGCCTATACCGCATATAGCTTTATAGCATATACTAGAGCTCCATAGTACCGTAGATATTTTAGAATTAACAAACAGTATTTCAACTAGGAACAAAATGGCCGCGATCAGCTCACACGCATATAAAGGGTGTAAATAGATCCTTAACGAACCCGAAAGGCACTTGTTCTCCCCGTAGTTGCGATCATTTTTTTGTTATAGACCATACCAGGGAACCTTCTAGTTACGGAGATATTGGGGGTCAAAGTTCCAACTTTTTCACAAGTTTTTTTTTTAAATACATGTTTTTAATGTCAAATTACTTTATACACCTCCACGACCCCCGTACTATTCACTCCATCCATCAGCACAATGCTGTGAGTGCTTTCCATCGAGTCCTACCGTAAAATGTGACTTTTCACCCCAAAAAAAAGTCGTTTCCAGCAATATTTTTTGCGTAAAGTGACTTAGTTTAATGTACAGAATACTTGGTTGACGGCTTCGTGAAGGGTCTGTTTACACCCTGTATGTGTAGTGCAACTTGACAAAAAGTTTAGTTAGTTAACGCCCGCATTTGATTTCACAGAAAGGAATTAGTTGGTTTACTGGTTATCTTTATACAGTGTCTTTAGTATCTTAGAGCTCCAACACATACACTGAATAATTGGTTGATTTGGTAATAATTAATGCATAGGCACGTGCTATACTCAATGCTTGTCGCAATTTGAGTGTTTCGTTGACAATTCGGACACAGGAATAATACTATGAAGATTGCATATGCCAATGCTTGCATTCAATCGCAATCTTCATAGTATCGAATTCCTGTGTCCAAAAGGTTGCAGGGATCCGCTAGATGCGAGTCGCACGGGACCGGTCAATGTGGCGACACTTGGGGGAGGCCTATGTCCAGCAGTGGACGTCTTTCGGCTGAAATGATGATGATGATGATTGGCACATATTAAAATTCCTTAAGGCCAACACACAAACACACGATACGACGTTGCATCGTGACACGTTGCGACGTCGTGACCCTGACGTGTCATGAAAACTGACACACACTGATATAATCCTACAACAATGATGGAAAGCAATGGACGCACCCGTCAGGATGTCGCAACATGACACGATTCGATATCACATCGTGTTTTGGCCCATATAAGTACAGGTACAGAAAAAAGTAGTCTGCACAGAGTTTCAATTTAATTAACTGGTTTGCATGACTGCATCTAGCTAAGCTATTGACATGGTCGAAGCTCAACATTGGCACTGTGGCAGCTGCTGATTTTATGCGCATTTTAGTTGAATCAACAGACATTTATTTTTTAAATAAATGGATGATGGATGGATATGGTATGAAGTACCTAAGTGTTGAGCCTGTAAGCTTTTAAAAGCTTATGTCAGTTAAAATTGTAAATAAATATTTAATAAGAAAAAAAGCATAACAATATTAATAATGAATTGTATTTTTTTACGTTTTGATGTGTTACCTTTTTAATTAAATGTTGTGGGTTTAGTTTTTTATTTAGTTAGGTCCATTAACTATTGAAATACATTAACGGAAATGAACAAACTACCAAGTTTTAACCCCCAAAGAAGGCGCAAAGGACAAGTCCCAATAAACGAACTACCCCACTTAGCCATCAATCCACGTACTTAATTAACTTTCTCATTAATCCAACTGAACACAGTCGAGGATTTGAATAAGAGATTGCATAAAACGACACTCGACAATTAGCAATGTAAATAAGGTCTAAACTTGCACACGGGCAACTTTAACAGCGATAATGTTCTCGGCGACAGTAGCCGAAGATAGTTGCTAAGATATCGCTCACTTAAATTTCAGCAATCCATGTAATCCTCACAATTTACGTTCATGGTTTCTATGATCTACCTCTTTCTTTATTACACAATTGGTTTTATGATGGCCCTGGTATAGAAACAATTGAACAATCTCATCCAATTTATGCTTGTCGGGTTCCGAAATTTTGAACAGACTCAAAATTGCAGCGCGCTTTTTTTTGTTGTTAATCTGAATTCGCTTTAGATCGTGAAATGTGGAAAGAGGGAAGGGAGAACTTTGCCCTGCAGTGGGACAGCATAGGCTCACAGCAAAAAAAAAATGCTAAATTTGATTTTTAGCTTCGGCAAAGTCATTATCTCAGTAAAAAGTAGTCAGCAAAGATTTTTATCAATTTACTTTTTCAAGCCACCAATTGTTATAGCAATTAGTCGTTCGTCTGCTTGCCTTTGAAGTGATGTCTTTCGGCTTGTTCCTCTTTGGGCCTTAAGATTAAAGCCTTTTAATTAGAAGAGAATGTTTCGCCTTAATAGGCCGAATGTTTGTCTTGTTGTCGCAATGTTTGTTGTAACTAAACGGGCTTTAGTTAATGTTCGTGAAGAACGTCGTCTTTATTTAAGGAAAGACGGAGTGAAATGTTACTTATCCTGTGTTATGAAGACTGGTGAATATTTTTGGAGTATTTTTTCTGTGGCTGTTTTGAATTACTTCTGACAGTTTTAACAGTTGGGGCCCAGGAGATCATGATTTTTATCTACTACTAGCGACCGGCCCGGGCTTCGCACGGGTTGCAGTTCTCTATAGCCGATGACTTCTGGAGGATGGATGGGTTAATATAGGTAGGGTTGGGTGGGGGATCCCCCACAGCGCATACTTCCTCGCAGTATCCCCTGGGCAACGCCGTGTCTGACCACCGTAACGGAGTGGCAGACCGGTGGCTAAAGTGCGCTGTGCATCGAAGGCGAATTACGAAGATGTCGAATTCGAATTTTAATTTTAAAAATAAAAACCTGCGGGACGCCTCCGGGCGTTTCGTGTCGAGTCGCTCGTCCCTGAGCGATTTAAACGGCCCTTCTCAGGGCCAACCAAAAGGCCCTTCTCAGGGCCAACCAAAAGGCCCTTCTCAGGGCCACACCGGCGACGCTCAAGCGTCGGATGCTGACCGCGCACCGTCTGCGGTCAGCTTTCTTAGCGGACCAGGCGAGCTGTCGGACTCCGACGAATCCAACATGGATACGTCGGCGGCCGACAGCGACCGCCCTGGGCGGAAGAGGGCCTTCCTGAAGCCCGGGTCCGAGGGCTCCTCGGAGTCGATGGGGAGGGCGAAGAAGAAGTCGAAGTCTAAAAAGGCTTCGACTTCTTCTACGACTGGCACCCACGATGTGGGGTTGGCGGACGCCGAGCGCCAGCTCAACCTGGCCAAAAGGGCGCAGGTCCAGCAGGACCTGGAGGAGAGGGTCGCGGCCAGAGAGCGCCAGGCGCAAATCGCCAGGTCGAGGGCTGGCTATGGCGCATCGAGTGTGCTGTACGCCGACCACTCCCTGGCGGAGCTGGAGCGCATGGCGCTCGAGGACAAAGAGGAGGTTCTGGAGGTCGCCTCAAAGTCCTCCAATTTGAAGGGGACCTTCCAGAAGGCCCTCAAATGCCGTGCCGCCAGCCTACACGGCATCGTCCTGGAGCTGGTCGGGCGGACGGCCACGGACGAGACGCGGCAGCTGCAGGCGAAGGTGGATCGCCTGCAGGCGGAGGTCAGCCAGCTTCATCAGAAGCTGGCTGACGCCACGGCCCGGCCTGCCCAATCCGCCCAAGCCCCGGTGGTAGCAGGCTCCTCCTTCTCCCCTGCCAACCTTGAGAACATAATCCGCAGGGTTGTCATGGAGGAGAGGGCCTTCACCAGAGCCTGCTTCGCAGGCATTGAGGACCGGCTCTTGCCGGAAAGGCGGCTCCGCCCGCCGCTTGCGGCGGACAAGAGTCGCCCACCGACGGAGTCGGAACCTGCGCCTGTGACGGGCTCGGCGTCGGGTGCGCGGCCCCAGGCCCCGAAGCCCTCCAAGGGCAAGGGTAAGGGCAAGAGGAGCAAGGCGGCTCCTCAAACCCCGAGCCCGGCAGCGGGCACGGAAGGCGCGTCTGGGTCGGCTGCCACTCCGGCGGCGGCCCCCCAGACATCGCAGGGGGAAGACGCCCTTCTTCCCTCCACCACCCCGGCCAACCAGTCGTGGACGGAAGTGGTCAGGAGGGGAAAGGGGAAGAAGCCCGCTGCGGCTGCTGGGCCCGCTGCGGCTGCTAGGCCCGCTGCAGCTGCTAAGCCTGCTGCGGCTACTCCCGCAGCCAAAAAGGCTCCAGCCGGCGGGAGGAAGTTGGTTCCTCCCAAAACCGCGGCCGTCGTCGTGACCATCACCCCGGCGGCCGTGGAGCGGGGCGAGACGTACGAGTCCGTCCTAAGGCGGGCTCGTACCAATGCTGATCCCTCCCAGCTGGGGATCAGCAACATTACGTGCCGCCGAACCCTAACCGGGGCTCGAATCTTCGAGTTCTCGGGGGAGCGGCGGCACACGAACGCAGACCTCTTCGCAACAAAGTTGCAAGAGGTCATCGCGGATGCGGCGACGGTCGGCAGGCCCGTCAAGACCGCAGCCTTGGAGGTGGCCGATCTGGATGATTCGGTCACCAAAGAGGATGTGGTGGCGGCCGTCGCAGCAGCTGGAGGCTGCGACGCTGGCGCGGTGAAGGGTGGAGCCGTCAGGCCCGGCCGCCGCGGCATGGGCATCATCCGCGTGGAGTGCCCGGTCGCCGCGGCTGGTGCCGTCCTTGCTGCGACCAAGGGGCGGCTGCTCGTCGGGTTCGGCTCGGCCGTGGTGCGGGCACTTGAGGACCAGCCAACGCGCTGCTTCAAGTGCTTCGCGTTCGGCCACACCCGACCCACGTGTCCCTCCAAGTTCGACTGGGGGGACACGTGCTACCGTTGCGGGCAAGAGGGACACAAAAGTGTCACCTGCCGCGCCATCGCGCAGCACTGCGCGGCGTGCGCCGCTAGTGGCCGCCCCGCGGACCACAAAATGACGGGCAGCAAGTGCAGGCCTCCCGTGAGGAAGGGCATAGTGCCGGCGCAGGTTCGCCCTGTTGCCACCGCCGCTGCCACCGCCGTCGTCGTCGCCGCTGCAGCTGCAGCTCCGGCGGCGGTAGCGGAGGAGGGAGGATCGATGTCGGAATAATGGGTTCCGACTATCGCATCCTCCAGGCGAACACCAACCACTGCAGAGCGGCCCAGGACCTGTTAGTGCAGGCCATGGCCGAGTGGTTGGTGAACGTAGCGGCGGTCGCCGAGCCCTACTCGATCCCCGGCAGCTGGCTGGGTGACGAGGACGGCTCGGTGGCATTAGCGGCGCGGTCTTCCACAGACTCCCCTCCCCTCTCGCTATTAGAGAGGGGACCGGGATACGTGGCCGCCGCATGGGGAGACTTGGCCCTTGTGGGGGTCTATTTCTCCCCAAACCGCCCACTCCGGGACTTTGAGATTTATCTCGGAGTCCTGGCCGCCGTGGTCGGCAGGGCGGTGCCGCGTCAGGTCTGCCTCTTGGGAGACCTGAATGCCAAGTCGGTGACCTGGGGCAACCCGGCCACCGACGCTCGCGGGAGGGCGGTGGAGCTGTGGGCAGCCTCCTCTGGACTCTCCCTCTTGAACAGAGGAAGCGTCCAGACATGCGTGCGGCGTCGGGGTGGCTCAATAGTGGACGTCACTTTCGCCACCCAGGCGTTGGCCGCGCGCGTGCTGAACTGGCGGGTGGACCTGGTGGAGACCATGTCGGACCACCGCTACGTGCGGTTCGACATCTCCGCCAGCGTCTCCGGAGGGATGCAGCCCGTCTCGGGGCGATCATCGTTCCCGCGGTGGGCTGTAGCCCGCCTGGACAGGGAGGCAGCGGGGGAAGCGGCGTTCCTGCGGGACTGGCTGTCGCCGCCTACCACCGGCATGGACGTGGACGAAGCGGCGGGGCGACTCAGAGAGTCTCTGACCGAGGTATGCAACCATAGCATGCCTCGGCAGCGCCCCCCACCTGACGCCCACATCTTCGTGGAGGGCGTCAGAATCGAGGTCAAGGCCCAGATGAAATATCTGGGCCTCGTACTCGACAGCAGGTGGCGCTTCGGCCCGCATTTTAGCGGGCTGTCGTCGCGCCTGCTGAAAACCGCGGGCGCCCTCTCATGGTTGCTTCCCAACCTGGGGGGGCCCAGCGCACGATGCCGGCAATTGTACGCCGGCATCTTGAAGAGTATGGCCCTCTACGGGGCCCCTATCTGGGAGGACTCCCTCCAGAGGAGGGAGAACGCCGCCGCCTTACGGGCGCCCCAGAGGGCCATAGCTCAGCGGGCGGCGCGGGCCTACCGCACGGTGGGCTCCGCGGCAGCGTGTGCTCTGGCCGGCACCCCGCCTTGGGAACTCGAGGCGTGGGTGCTCGCCAGAGTATACGAGTGGACGGCGGGGCGGAGGGCGAGAGGGGAGCGCCCCGCCCCGGAAGAGTGGGAGGCCGTCCGGCGGGAGGCGAGGGACGCCATCATCGTCCACTGGACGCGGGACCTCGCCACCGCAGTCTTCGGCCGCCGAACCGTCGACGCGATCGGGCCGGTCCTGCGAGACTGGCTCGAGCGGTCGCACGGGTTCCTCTCGTTCCGTCTGGTGCAGGTGCTGTCCGGGCACGGGTGTTTCGGATCGTACCTGCGCCGGATCGGACGGGAGGAGACGCCGTCGTGCCACGACTGTGGCGCGGCGGAGGACACGGCGCAGCACACCCTCGAGGTGTGCCCGTCGTGGACGGAGCCGCGCCGCAGTCTCACTGCGGCGATCGGACGGGACCTCTCACTCCCCGGTGTGGTTAACGCCATGCTGAGGGACGAGGGGTCCTGGGCGGCAGTCGCCTCCTTCTGTGAACACGTCATGTCCCAGAAGGAGGCGGCGGAGCGCGCGCGGGAGGTCGACCCTCACGCGGCGCCGCTCCGAAGGCAGAGGAGGGGTCGGAGAAGACGTCAGTATGACAGTCATCTCCGACTCCTGCCAGGTGGAGGCCAGCAGGCAACGGGTGCGGGGGCACCCTTGCCTGTATTGCACAGGCCTCCACCAATGCCGGACGGGAATGGCCAGGTGTTCCCGGCCATTCCCGTTGCCCACCAACCTGGGGGGCTAGCGGGGCCCGCCAGCTAGGCGGGCATGCGCCGGGAGGGTTGTGGACGTAAAGGCTGAGCCGGTTTCCCATGACCCTCCCACCACGGCGACGAGGGAACACCGCTGAGTTTTAGTGGGTATACTGTCATACACGACAGGAGTCCCACATACCCCGTCTCGTCCCCCGACGAACGGGCATGCATAAAGCATTTCTCAGCGCAAAAAAAAAAAAAAAAAAAAGGTAGGGTTGGGTGGACAGCACATCAGGCTTTATTTTGTTTTATGCATTATAAGATAGTGTAGAGTCGAGTAATTTGTATGTTTGAACGCACTTATCTCAGGAACTACCGATTATCGGAAATAGTGAGGCAAAAAAGAGTCTACAAAAGTTATGTATTATGATATTTCTTGATTTATCTACTATTTTCTTCCGTTTAAGTATTTAAGCCTAAGATGTACCTACTGATTTCATCCTGGCTAGCCTTTTTTCAATTATGTTGGGGTCGGCTTCTAGTTTCACCGGATGCTGCTGAATACCAGTATTTTATGTGAAGCGACTGCCTATCTGACCTCCACAACCCAGTTAGGACTGGGTAATACGATACCCCTTAGTAAGAATGTTTACCAAACTGGTGACTAGCTGTAACAACTGTCAAAGATCTGATCTAATTCTTCTAAATAATAAATAATCTTATTTATCTGTGCTAGCCAAATAAATGATTTGTATTTGTAACACTTGTTTTCAATACTATGAATTGTCTAGCTAAATCGACAAGGTAACCAAATAATTTATTTATAGGTGGAAGCGCCAGGGTCGCACGCAAAATTCAAATTTTCTTAGGTTTTTCTGCAATTTGCAGGTCAGTTTCAGGCTATACGTGAAACAAAATATGAATCGCGCCCGTAACACGTCTGTAGTTACAGAATTATAATCATTAAAATCATCAATACAACTCTCTAAGTTCATTTAATCCCATCTAAATATTTCATGAAAAAGTCATTCAATGGGATAATATGAACTTAGAAGGTTGTATTGATGAGTTTTATGACTATAGCTCTATAAAATTATAACTTAATCAACATACAACCTGACACTGACCTGTAAATTGCAAAAAACGTAAGAAAATTTAAATATCGCGGGCTACCCTAGCGCACGTTAAACTGCCATTTTCTCCATGCAAGTCTCGATTGTCTACTCTAAAACATTCATAACCAAAGGGTTATGATGTAACTGCCATTGTATACAAAGGTATACAATGGCAGTCCGGTCATTGACATATGCTTTCAAACGATACGCCGTGTATACTACCCAGCACCCAAGAGTAATGAGGCTTGATGTTGAGGCGCAAAGTAAATTATTTTCACATGGAACCACGCAACGTACGCTTTGTATGTTTACATACGGGCATAATATATTTAATAGTAGGGTTTGTATTTCTTTGTTAGTAATTTTTCAGTAGACTTTATAACATAAAATCACGCGTAGACTTTATAACATAAAATCACGCGTAGACTTTATAACATAAAATCACGCGTAGACTTTATAACATAAAATCACGCGTAGACTTTATAACATAAAATCACGCATAGACTTTATAACATAAAATCACGCCTGTAATCCCCGATGGGATAGGCAGAGATGTACTTAATAGTCACACCCATATTTCGCTAGTTATGGTTAAGTCCCATGTAATAGGAGCGGGCCTATTGCCATCAACCGGGCACAAATCCAGACTCCGTGGCTGCTTCTGAGAAATTCCTAACGGAAAAAACCCAGTAACAATTGGCCCGACTCGGGAATCGAACCCAGGACCTCATGCAACCGCGATTGCGACCACAAAACCAACGCGGTAGTCTTAAACTAGTTGCAGGCAATGGTTATCTGTTCTCTGCAAGTCTTGCTTAGACTTGTTTAAAACATGTCGTGTATAAAACATTATCATTGATTTATTAACGAGTTTTCAGACATGACTTGTTAACTATTAGTGTCACCTTTTACTCTAGTATTGTTTACAACTTGTTTAGGGCATAAACTATAATAAACAAACTCAATAAACATATCATTTAGAATATACTTTTTCACGACTATACGAAGAAAAAGCCTTTCCTATTTCAATCAAAGAGATTGAGGTTTGTGACAGAGAAATCCAATTTTGGTGCCACTGATTTTCAATTTTGGTGGGCACTTTCGATTTTGAACTAAAGTATCTCAAAAAGTATTCGAGATATTCTGAGACCTCTTAAAGATCCTTCTAGCTTGGACTTTCTATTCTTATACCAGTCCTTATTTTTCACAAAAACTGAAGAAAAAATTTAACTCCCCTTAGACCCAAGTTATTATGAAAATACCTTTTTTTTTCAGACTTGCGAGTTATAAACATGTAACTTTGTACCTCGTTACATAAAAATATCAGCATAAAACAGTCGGTTGAATTGACCCAAATGCGACGATTCCGGATTTATCATTCCAGTCAATAGCCTACCCAGCATTAAAAAAGAAAACACGTACAACAATTAAACAAAAAAAAAGCATACCTATTCAATCATAACGACATAATCATAAAAACGCGAAAAATGTATGTCATCAATCAAATTAATGTCCGGAAAAAAAAATGACAAGCAAAAAAGACGAAATATAAACGTGTACCGACGACAAATCTTTTTTATTTATAACACATGCTATGTACATCATTCACAAATATACCTTTCCTGTTATATATCAACCTTCCCCTAATCCTAATTCATTTGGAGTCAGTGCAGCTTTTCTTTTTTCCATACAAATGTCTATCTGCTGTCATTCCATCTTTCTCGAAATCTATTCGTCGTTTCTTTGGTCTTCCCCCTGCTCTAATTGCCATCCGGATTCATAGATCCTGTTCGCTTTTTATTGGTGGGACGGCCATAATATCAACTCCATCATCATCATTCTTTTACCCATATCCCAATTCATTCGGGGTCGGTTCTTCATGTCTTCTTCTTCCATACTTCTCTATTACTCGTCATCTCATCAGACACCTCCTTTCTTGCCATATCATTCTTTACACAGTCCATCCATCGTTTCTTTGGTTTTCCTCACGACATTTTCCTCATTCCTCCGCATCACATGCCCCATACCACGACAACCGATTCACACAACTTTTCAGTCACCGGCGCCATTTTCAGACTTCGTCTTATGTACTCATTTCTTATTTTATCCATCGGCCATCAACTCCGAATAATTATAATTCCTTATCATTTGCGAGGTGCAACAGGCCGGTAACCCTCTTGACTCCAGGTCTTCCTGGATCATGGATGATCCTCAACCGAACCATTCGTAGCTCAAAACTTTCCTAACGTCATATCACTCTGCACCACATGCCCATACCATATAAGTCTACCGATTTCCTCGCTACGTTCAGACTCCTAATATTCTCATTCCAGGATTAATTTCGCAAGTATTTTTTTAATTTAGCTGCGAATTAGGGTCCGAAAAGGCGTATAACTCTCCCTGCGAGATTGGGGTCTCGGCAAAACTTCAATTAACTTGAATAATTAGAGAGAACCGGGCTTTGGAGAAAGGCGGTTCAAACCGGGTAGTTGGGTAAATAAAAGGATACTTTTTTATGTAAACAATGCCAAAGAATTGGTGATTAATTGAGCAGTTTATTAAGAGTTTTTGAGATTGTTAAGAAAATTGGATGCGTTGTTTCCGTGTAGAAAGGATCTGATGAAATAAATTGCAATTAAAAGATGTCATTAATTTCGCCTCGACAGCGCAGAAGTTCATTAATTTGAATGTGTAATCTGGGTCCCTTACAAAGCAATGTATATATGTAGACTGCTATAAATGCGACACGAAGGATTGAATCCTTATAATGTAAGAATTTCTCCTCGTTTGTTTGGTATGCAGAAGCTGCTGAACTTGAAGTTCTGGACTTAGGGAGTCCTGGAGGAAGTGTTTTTGGACGATATTTCAAGAACTTCCCAGTAGAATCTCTTCCCTATAGCTGGATATAGGTTCACTCGCCATAATATGAACTCTTGAAACCTACGACATAACCTATACTGTCACAGATCCACACAAACTCACATGCAAGCACAGAACACACACACACACACAAACTATAATTATGTCAATCTTGTCTGTGTTATCTTGTCTACTTACCTATGTTAAATATGTTATTAATATTTATTTTTCCTTTTGTTATGGAAGAGTGCAGTCTTCTAATAAAGGCATTGTTTGCTTAAAAGAAGGCTCCAATCACAAACTAATTGTTGTAATCTTGTAGAACTTTGTATTTTTTTAACATAACTGATGTATTTTGGGTGTATTTACCTCTGTCCATCCCAATGTGGAAAACAAGCGAGATGTTATATCTAAACGCTATCAATAACCCCATAACTGCCCACAGGTTAAGTTAACTGTGAATATTACCCGTTTTGTTCCGTTATGGCGCTAAATGTGATACTTAATAGGCATTTAGTTTGCTCGTGAAATTTTAATATGCAGATATGGACCGGGAATGGTCCAAGTAGAAATAGACCGCACTACGACCGTTAGAAAATACATAGTTACTAGCCTACAAAGATAATATAATAGTAAAAATTACACTAGTTTATTTTTGATACACGTTATTAAACTAGTTCTATGTTGGTCCAGTGGTCGCAAGCGCTACTGCTGAGCGTGGGATCCTGGGTTCGATACCCAGGTTGGGCAAAATGTTATTCGGTTTTTCCATCACAAATATCTCGTTAACTCCACGAAATCTGGATTCGTGGCTGGTTGATTGCAATAGGCTTGACCCTATTACATGGTTCGAAAACATTCATCATCTGCCTAGCCTTTTCCCAACTATATTGGGGTCGGCTTCCAGTCTAACCGGATGCAGCTGAATAGTTCGAAAACATTAAGTGGTGAAAATAATGCGGGTGTACTATTGGGTAGACCTCTGCCTAACCTTTTGAGGATTACAAGCGTGAAGTTATGTTATATAAGCTTGATAATAAACACCTTATTAAAAAGGGCTGGTCGGTTATTTCAATGTCTACTTATATAAGCGTTATTATCTTCAATTCCTATAAATTATTACAGAGAAAATATAATAATAGCTTGAGCGAGAACGGCGCCGGTTGAGAAAACATTTGTTTCCTTGTTTTCGAACACTAGTGCGGTACCGACATTAATTGAATCCTACCTTTCTTATTTTCAGCACACCTTGTAAACACAGGTGAATTTGTTTGGTCTTTGCTTTTAAATTACAGTTTCTACGTTATATTTTTTATAGTAGTTTTATGGATGGATGAAATTGCGTCAGGTCACTGGAACAACTTGTGACCCACGGATACCCTTCAAGTTAAAGGGGAATATATAAAAGTCCGTGATTAAACCTGTCGTATTGTATGGATCGGAATGCTGGGCTGCAAAAAAGATGGATGTAAAAATATTGCATGTAGCGGAGATGAGAATGTTGAGGTGGATGTGTGGTTTGAAAAGAATGGATAAAATGAGTATATTAGAGGAAGTTTGAAAGTTGCGCCAGTTACAGAAAAGTTGAAAGGGAATCGACTGTCTTAGTATGGACATGTGACGTGTTTCCTTCCGTAAAACGTGATTTTTCACCCCCAAAAAAAATTTTGTTTCCCTGCAATTATTTTTTCGAAGAGTTAGTGTTAGTTTTAATTTGATGTACAGAACGCTTTGTTGACGGCTTCGTAAAGGGTCCGTTTACACTTTGTATGTAGCCCAAGAAAAAGCCTCTAAACACTTTTCTCAATACAGGATACACGCTCAGTAGTCGTATCTGAAATAGCTACAGCATATCAACCATAGAACACATAGGCAGCTAACAATATGGTAATGCCACATAATTCCCCATCTAGTCATAATTCACCTCTACCTACCAGCCTACAAGACAATGACATAGTTTCTTACTAAAACCTTATTTCACTCACATTTGGAGGCACTCCCTCCATTACCCGGATTTCTAGGAGCACATCAAAACAAATGAGGACCATTGCATTGCATGAACCCGACTACCATCCTTTCAAAGTTATTCTACCTCCGTTCTAGCATCGCTGTCAAAATGACTATGAACTTTATGCGAGTTGCAATAAGAGCGTTCTTAGGTTGCTATCACTATCAAGTCTGTCTAAGTTATTGTGATCTTTATTTTCGATGCTATAGAGTCGATGTTGGACTACAGCTGGCAGGTAAAGTAATTGTGAAGGGAGTGTACCCGGTTACCCGGCCTTAAGACGAAAGTATAAGGCATAATGAAACAGTATAAAACGCTCATGACATGTTAGTATGCGTCATTTTTATTATGTTATGGCTGTCTTTGGGGGTATGGGGTGTTTGCAGACGTATCCTGTGAGGATAAATGGGGGTAGATCTTGTTTTAAAACATGATATGTTTGTGTTGAGCCGTGTTGGAGCAGCCACGGAGTCTGGGTTTGTGTCCGGTTGATGGCAATAGATTCGCCCGCTATTACATGGGACTTAAACATAACTGGGTGGGTCGCTATTAGGTACACCTCTGCTTCTGCTTTGGGGATTACTGGCGTGATGGCGTTATATGTGATGTGAAACCAAACACAATGTCGTTTTAGAACATTGACCTTAGTATAGTAGGTACCATTAGATTTCATACATCTTTAGTACTTCCCATACCATAGATGTATGGCTGTAATGTGCTGCTAATTGTCTTGCTAATTCATTTCAGTTTCAAATCGTCATTAAAAGAAATACCACCCATTACATACCGAGTTTCCTTCTTGCCTCGGAAAGCACGTAAAGCTGTTGGTTCCGCCTGTGCGGCAGGTTTATAGGTCTTAGAGAGTCGCTCCATGTATAATAAAAAAAATAATTAAAAAACGGGGTTTTTTTAAATCGCAACATTGAAAAGTGAACAAACATTTGAAAAGTCAATAAAATGGCAGAGCCGGTTTTGATAAAACATGTCTAATTATAAAATACATATCATGCCCTTTCATTTGATAGCATTTGGGTATTTTTGAAAATATACTTTTATTCATCGCCACTTTCATCATATCCAGTAAATGGCTGCACCGATTTTGATAAAACATCTTAGAACAATTGTCAAGAAACTAGCTCTCAAATAAAAAAAACTGCCTTCAAATCTCTTCACTCGTATAAGAGCTACGGTGCCAGAGACAGACACACTCACACACATTGCGGTGAAACTTATAACACCCCTCATTTTGCGTCGGGGGTTAACACCCCTCTTTTTGCGTCAGGGGTTAAAAATACTAGTATTCAGCTGCAGCCAGTTACACTAGAAGCCGACCCCAACATAGTTGGGAAAAGGCTAGATAGATGATGATGTCGTGTAGCAAACTCAGAACTTAAAGAACTCAACAACTCGACTAGGTAGTCAGAAGTACATTTAAGTATGCCCAAAACCTTTCCTACCAAGTCCAATATTGTTTTTGTCAACATCAAACTAATTTACTACCCACAAAATAGGCATTTACCGCCTCACAATATTACGAAGACCAAAAAAAGCTCTTGACTGGTTTATATTCTTATCCGACAAACGTCCTCAAAAAGCCGAGACAACTCAAAGAGAACAATATCAATGGGATCAAAGAAAAAAAAACATGGAATAAACAAAACAAAGCATTTTATCTCGTAAGTACGCCAAACAAAAAGAAAAAGAAATATTTGAATTGCAGATGCGACAATGGCCTTTAAAAATTTAATTTTCGTATTGTCGTGTTTTACCCTTAAGCATTAAGGGGGAGTTTAACTTTGTGGGCGGGGGGACATGTAAATACAGTGGAGCGAGACTGTTTGTTTCTCTCATTGAATGTTAATGACGGTTTGCGGAAATGATGACGCGATAATGAGAGTTAATAATGATCACAATAGACTCTGTGTTAGTTTTTATGAAGAACTTTTACTATATTTTTGATATAGGGGATAATCTTAGAACTACTGCTCCGATGCCTTACATTCTTTTACTAAAAGTATGCTACATTTTTGCCGAGCGTCATGTGCTGTATTAACCCTTAATTGGTAGTGCCTAAAAAGTTACGTAAACGGTCACGTGGGGTGCGTGACACCCCGATCATATAAATCAAATACGAAATACATGCAAAATCACGATTATGCTCGATACTTGATCATAAAGGACACGTGTTTTTATGAAGCTAACGGGAACTTCAGCGCTCAAAATTCAGAATTTTAAAAGTTCTTAGCTGTTACGGATGCGCTGGGGTATGTAACACCTCACGCGACCAATTAAGGGTTAAAATCGTACCCGTGCGCCAATTTCCTACTATTATGCATGCGAAGCTGTGTACAAAAGCTAGGTAAAAATAATGACAGAATAAAAAGATTTCCAAGTTCTAGTTGGAACACAGGCAGGCCCCAACAGGATCAGTGCATCAAAATAGAAGATATTGGGAAGAAGGAGAGACCCTATAGTAGGACGATACAGGCTGAAAATAAATACGGTACGTTACAGGGTCTAACATACATATAAATCATCTCTCTATATGCTGTCAAACAAAAATTACAATACCATATGTACAATATCTAAAAACACATTATACTCTAACGTGCATTTTCCATCATATCGTTTTTCTCTCTAGAGAGAATAGCTACAAACTTCAGCGCTACGCCACCCGTCGCCTACGTGCTACGCGCTACGAGCCTACGAACGCTACACGTCTCGTAGCCTCTTCCATATTCATGCTTACGACGCCTGTTGAATACTGGAAGCTCCAACTTTTGGAAAGTCACCGATATTGTAAATGTCTTGTTTGCTTTTACGGGATGTACCCTTTAGGTGAACGTTTTTACTTTAACGGTGAGTTAGAATTTTTGCTTTTTAAGTTTCGAACTGAAAAGGAAAAATGTAACAGAAATCAGATCACTTTTTTTTGGTTATGATATTTTTATCTACCTACATAGTCGGACGAGCAAGCAGATGGAAGTATTTTTCCTGTCGCGTGGATTACAAAAAAAATATAATGCTTTCTAAAAAACTTAATATTTTTATAACATTTATGAAATATAACCAATGAATTCATAACCTAAATATTACAAATTGTAATTTTTAACGATGAAAACGTGCTGATTCTTAGTCTAACTTGAATATTAAATGAGGTCTAATTTATTTTATCTGGACGCATCGCTCGCGGCCTACGATGGATGCCCTAAATAAGACAGGTAGTATAAAATTCAAAAGACGAAAGTTTACATTATGTACTTTGGAGATTAAGTTTAGCATCTACTTTGTCTTGATACAGCTCTTTCAAGTCAATCAACGTCATCATCAGCCTACAGCAGTCCGCTGCTGGACGTAGGCTTCTTCAATTGCAAGCCAGACAGCTCCATTCTCAGCAGCTCTCATCCAGCTATTACCAGCTTACCTATACGATTACCGAACCACAGTCTACACTCAAGAACACGTCTACCCCAACTGTCATCGGTTCTACGGCTAATGTAGCCAACCCATTGCCACTTCAGCTCGGTTATTCGGGTTTTTCAAATGTCCAAGTTAAATATTGGCGAATCATCGTTCTCCTACCCTTATCCCAATTTATTTGGGATCGCGACCCAGTATGTCTTCTTCTTCCATACTTCTCTATTACTCGTCATCTCAGCAGTCACCTCCTTTCTAGCCATATCATCCTTCACACAGTCCATCCATCGTTTCTTTAGTCTTCCTCTACTCTTATAGCCATCTACATTCATACTTAACATTTTCCTCACTACATTTTCCTAATTCCTCTGCATCACATGTCCATACCACAATGGCGAATAATATCCAAATTAACGACTGCCTCGTCGGTCGAGTAGTCGCAAACGCGACTGCTGAGCATGAGGTCCTGGGTTCAATTCCCGGGTCGGGCAAAGTATTATTGGGTTTTTTCATCAGGATTTTCTCAGCAGCAGCCATGGAGTCTAGATTTGTGCCCGGTTGATGGCAGTAGGCTCGCTCTTTATTACATGGAACCTTAACATAACTGGCGAAATATAGGTGTACTATTAGTCATATTATTAGGTACACATCTGCCTAATCCTTCGGAGATTACAGTCGTGATGTGATGTTTAATATCCAAATTAAATTATGTCTATACGTATCAACGAAATACTTACAAAAAGGAACAGGTTAAATAATATCCCACGTAAACATTTAAACCCACTCGAAAACGTCAGGTCAAATCGGATAGGGCAACATTAAACCATTCGCCATTCATTATTCAATGAGATTTTCCAGCACATTACATTCGGTCAGCGATTATTGGGTAATAATAATATTATTTAAATGAATATAATGCCTGTGTTCTGTGACTGAATGAAATGAACGAGAAAATAGTGTTGTGTACAATTGAATAGGTTTTTGGCTTTAATGCGGGCTTAACGGTGGTATAGTAGTAATATATATGTAGTTAATTTTGAGTCTGTGTTAGTCTTACCTTATTTTTTAGTAGCTGTTGCCCGCTACCTACGTCTGCGAGAAATTATTATAAAAAAAGTACTTCAATATTTGAATCGCATTTTGTTAACAATTTCAAAGATTTTTTTTCACGAAATTCTAATTTTTTTCTAAAGTAATAGCTATAGTAGTATATACTAAAAGTAAAACTCCCGTCCAAGTCGGTCCAGCCGTTTCGGAGATTAGCCGGAACAAACAGAGAGACAGACCAAAATTTAAAAAAAAAATATTTTTTTGATATTGTGTTTAAGTACCTTATACACTTTCTTGCATTAAGTAATGATATTTTGAAATTACAATCAGACAATTCAATTGTATATATTTGTATGTATAGATAATTAATAAGACTTTTGCAAATTACATCAAAACAAATATTATGATACACAAATGTTACTGCGTTACGTTGGGTATAAAATAATGTTTTTTTTATAAATAATAACACGATTTTGGATCAATGACCAAATTATAAAAGTGACAGATCGGTTCCTACCCTCTTTCGGCTGAAAAGCAATTTCGATTATGGTTATTCACATTCGACGTGTTTTGGGCATAATAATTTTTGTATTTACATATTTTTCTATGCATTCTAAAACTTTAACACAAAAACTCAAATAGACTTGCCCAAAAAAACATACCTAAATCCTGTCAACCTCTCCATCCATCAGAGCCACACATCATAGGTCCCAAAAGTCACTTCGATTCAAATTCAACAGCTTCAGCAATCCAATTTGATTGGTTGATTTACAAGGGTCCCTCCAAGTTCCGCCCTGATTCTCTCCAGCGCCAAACATGAGACCATTCTATCCTTTGACGCTAATGAAGGCAGGTGAGAGGTCTTGTGTTCTCAAGGTGGTATGAGAGGACTACACAAACATATAAATAGCTTTTGAAATGAGACACATTCCGTAAACCTACGATTGTATAAGTTGTGAGATGGAATCTGAGGGTCTAATTATGTAAAATAGTTACACAAAGTACAGATATAACTATAACATAATATCACGCCTGTACTTCCCCAAGGTCCGACAGAGGTGTATATAATAGTATTTCGCCAGTTATGTTAAAGACCCGTGTAACAGGGGCAAACACATCAACTGGCCCCTAATCTAGACTTCGTTGGTGCAACGAAGAAATTCCTGATAGAAAAACGCTTTGACCGACCTGGGAATCGAATCCAGGATCTCGTGTTAAGCAGTCGCGTTTGCGACCACTAGAACACCGGGGCAGTGTGATACATTTCGTAATATTTTTTTTTTTTCTATAGACGTCATTTCTCTGAGTGTGCGTTGCACAAAAGAGCATCAATAAATTACGATACTTAAGTTAATCTATACTTAATATTATAAAGCTGAAGAGTTTGTTTGTTTGTTTGTTTGCTTGAACGCGCTAATCTCAGAAACTACTGGTCCAAATTGAAAAAATATTTTAGTGTTTGATAGCCCATTTATCGAGGAAGGCTATAGGCTACATAACATCACGCTACGACCAATAGGAGCGGAGCATTTATGAAAAAAGATTGCAAAAATGGGGAAAATCCAAACGCAGACGAAGTTGCGCGGGTCAGCTAGTACATAATATAGCGTTAAAATGTACCTAACTGATTACACTTACAGGCATAAACAGCGGAATGTTTCCACGTAGATCGTGCAGGCACAAAAGCCCTATCAAGCAATCAAAATTACAATTACCTAGTAAATATTGCAAAAGGAATCTTTTTAGAAATAATGCACAAAAACATCCAAGTAGTTTCGTACCAGGATGGGAACTGGAAAATAATAAGTAAGATACCTACATAAAGAATCCGTACCTCCCTCTACAATTATTTTATTCATGCTTCACACACAAACAAAGTGATATTAGCCCTTACAAACATAAAGTCTTGTAAAATTCACTTTTACATCTTCGCTTCTGCGCTACAAAGAGCAAACTGCGCTCAAACTTTTGTAAGAATTCAAGTATTTCCTTAGAAATATACCGAGCGAGTTCACAACAGCGAATTAGGGGAAAACTTCACAAATTCCTAGCAGTATGAAAATATTGTGCATTCACATCAAAGGTCCTTTTTATCGGGTACCCGTCGTCTGGCTTTGAAATTGGTATTAAGTAATACAATTTATTGGTAATTATTTACTATAGCAACATAACAATACGCCTGTAATCCCTAAAGATTAGGCAGATGTGTACCTAAAGGGTGTAAAAAGACCCTTAACGAAGCCGAATGGCACTTGTTCTCTCCGTCATTGCGATCATTTTTTTGTTCTGGACCATTCCTGGGAACCTTCTAGTTACGGTGATATTTGAGGTCAAAGTTCCAATTTATTCATAAGTTTTTTTTTTTAATACTAGTTTTTATGGTTATAAATTGACTTTAATTCCCTCAATGACCTGTTTACTATTCAAAGCATCCATTAGCACAATGTTTTGAGTGCGTTTCATTGAGTTTCTGACTTTTTTCTTGGAGTGAAAATCACGTTTTATGGTTTACATAAAACGTGATTTTCACCCCAAGAAAAAAGTCGTTTCCTAGTAATAGTTTTTGCCTAGGGTTACTTAGTTTGATGTACAGAATGCTTGGTTGACGGCTTTGTGAAGGGTCCGTTTACACCCTGTCTAATAGTAAATAATTTCGTCTCAATGCAAATTATTATAAACTATCTGGTGCCCCAGACTTTCGTCCGCGAGGAATTAAAAAACATGACTTATATTTCCAATCGGCTTTTGTTAACAATTTCAAGAGCTTTTTTTCTCTCTTTTCACGGATCCCTAATATTTTTTCTAAATTAAAAAGCCTAAGTTACTCCTTATAACAGCAGCTATCTGCCAGTAAAAATCCCGTCAAAATCGGTTCAGCCGTTTTGGAGATTAGTCAGAACAAACAGACAGATAGGTCGACAAAATTTAAAAAAAAAAAATTGTTATGGTAAGTACCGTCTAAACTTAGTATATATGCATTCAGTAAAAAACTGTTATTTTAAAATTATAAACAGACACTTAAATTTTATTTATTTGTCTAAATGTATAAATTGAAGTGCCTAAACACCGGACTAAAAAAGGCGGACTTGGCATTGGCTATTATTACTATTGCTATCAACTAGCCACAAATCCAGGCCGGACTGCTACTAAGAAGTTCAAGAAGGAAAAAAAAAGGAAGAACACAGGAATCGAACTCAGGACTTCGTGCTCAATAGTAGACGAACACTAGTCCAACGAAGCAGTCAATTATTTACTAATTAATATATTGTACACTTCAACTACATAGTATAAAACAAAGTCGCTTCTCGCTATCTATCTGTCCCTATGTATGCTTAGATCTTTAAAACTCCGCAACGGATTTTGATGCGGTTTTCAAAAATAGATCGAGTGATTCAAGAGGAAGGTTTATATATATATATATATATATTGAGCCGTGCGAAGCCGGAGCGGGTCGCTAGTACATAATAATACAAATCTTACAAACAGTCCTCCATACATTTTTGTCAAGAAACCGTCTACAGAAAATTAAACCTTTATAAAACCAGTGAAGTAAATATTATATCGAGCGATTTAAAAATACGTTCACTGAAAGCAAATCCAATATGTACATAGTGCAAGTGCAGTCCATTGAGTAGTTTTTCAAGTAGCTTCGAATGCTGAAAATTTAATACAAAATTTAAAAGTAGTTCTATTATAAAATCTGCAGGCAAGTATGGCGGAACTCGGGCTTCGCATTTATAACTTTTAATGCAGTCTTCATCTGTCTGTGATAGATAGCTTGGATTTTGATGGTTGGTATAAAGGGTGTAAATAGACCCTTAGCGTAGTCGAAAAGCACTTGTTTTCTCCGTTTTGACGATTTTATTTTTGTTCTAGACCATACCTGGAAACCTTCTAGTTACGGAAATATTGGGGGTCAAAGTTCTAAGTATTTCACATTTTAAAAAAATATGGACATGTTTTTAATGTAAGATTTTTACTTTAAACACCTCCACGACCCCCGTACTATTCAATCCATCCATCAGCACAATGATTTGAGTGTGTTCCATTGAGTCCTACCGCAAAACGTGATTTTCACTATAAAAAAAAAAGTAGTTTCCTAGCAATAATTTTTGCGTAAAATTACTTAGTTTTATGTACAGAATGCTCGGTTGACGACTTCGTGAAGGGTCTGTTTACACCCTGTATAGGTATGTAGTTCACAAACTATTTCTACTCGGGTAGTATTTCATCGTTGAAAGTTTTAAAATCGCAGCTTTTAGAAATTCAATGTTGCTTACGATTTACGTGGCTAAAAACAGCAAACTTACTTTTTTAATTTTTTATTTAACGTGCCTTGTTATAATAGTTAATTAGTTTTATAGTACGTTTGACACATAAAATATACACAAATGTATTCACCGATAGTCACTCCGGCAGTTTGGCCAATAAAAGTGACTATAAATTCCCGTAAAAATTAGCTAAAACATCAAAGTAATCCAAAGCTTTAACGCATACAACGACGACGGCCTTGGCTCAAATAACCATGAAAGATTCTAAAATATTTTAAGCGCCTCATAATTTTATCACAGCAATATCTCGCATACAAGTAATTCTTCTCTTAAAGTAATCATATTTCTTAACTTAACATACCGCGACATACTTTTAGAGCCTCTTATGTCAACAACGAACCTCTTTTGTGTCATAATTCCCTCGTATAAATATTTTACACATTCTCTTGTTTTTGATAGAAATTCTGTAGTCACTAGAATTTCATAGAATCTTCGCATACAAGCCATATTATAAATAAGCGGTGCTAAATAGAGAAGAGCTTTGTGGCTGGAAAATATGTTCAGGAAATTGTTTAAAACTTTGCTTAAGCTAGCGGTGGGCATATTATAATCGTATGAGTACGTAAAATAAATGAGAAAGGCGAAGATCAAAATCAAAGCATTTTATTTAAAATAAGGCCAATTAAAGGCACTTTTGAACTGTCGAAACAAAAACAACAATGAAATGTAGCTACAGTACCAGTCACAAGGCATAAAAACTGTGAAAGTACTGTAGTTGCCCATTCCCTAACGTAGATCTCTATGGAGAAGAACGGGCTAGAAACTCCATGGGCATTCTTTTAAATCATAATATTGTTACAAAACGGTTACGGTTGGCGCAGTGGCTGAGCGATTGACTGCTGCGCTGCGTGTCGCGGGTTCGATTCCCGCACGGAACAAATATTTGTATGGCCTACAGGTAGTTGTTCCGAGTCTGGCTGTTTGTGTTTGTGAGTTTAAATGTTTGTAAAAGCACCCACGATACAGCAGAAATTCTTAGTGTGGGGCAAAGTTAAAAAAAAAAAAGAAAAGAAAATAAAAAACCTTGGTTACATCATTCATGTTGAGATGGTACATTAGGTCAGAACGATGTAGCAATGTGCACGTTAAAAGTGTCCATCTACATATTAACGACCAGCCACTAGTTTTTTTTATAAGCGCCTGTACTTAATCTCGCTTTGTAAGGGAACGCGCTTATAAAAACTTTTTATTTTGCGTTCACATTTTTGTCAGGCGTTTATGACGCGAAGATCGTGAGATTCCATTTAGAGGATCGCTTTATAAGTTTTTCTCAAAATTTATATCAAGCTTTCAGTGTGTGACTGAACGTTTATTACATTTTATGAAAAATTCCTGCAAAAGGAGGTGCAGCGGGATCCTTTTATAAGAGACAGTAGGTAATGGCATACTTAATTGGAAAACTTGTATGTAACCATGTTTGTTTCGTTACTGTCTTGTTTTGAATTGCACTCGCTCTTATGCAAAGGAAGCACTGTAGCGTAGTTTAGGAGACGTCAGCAATAAGGTACCTGCATAATTGGTACATGTATGCCGTATTCACAGTGGTGGCCCAGTGATAGCGGCTTGCAGGGTTGCATACGGGTTGCAGGTCATAGGTTTAAACCCTGTTACTTTATGTAACTTGATTAATCAACGTTGCTCTCAAAACGGTTAAGGAAAACATCGTTAAGAAGCCGGTATAATATGAGAACCAAAAAAAAAAAAAATATTATGTGAAATCACACCACCAAAACAAATAAAGCCCACTCCCGCTCATAAATCGGAAGCGTGTGTACTATACGCTGAATACGTCATGTTCTTCTTCTCAACGTGTCAATAACAATTTCAAATTGAGTCAGCCAAAAATTTGGCGACGAATTTGGCACTTTCAGTAGCGTCCATCAGCTCCTGTGATGTGCAAACAATGTCATGTTTTTATTGCAGAATTTATGCCTTAGTTAATTAAGTCCGACCTTATGCAATAGGCCGACTTGATTGATGATTACGACCTATCAACACGAGTTGAGGACCTAATAACCATGCAAGCAAGTGTACTACATCACTCTAATCCGAAGGATTACAGGTGCAGGTTCAGCCGACAGTGTATTATTAAATGGCCAGCGGACCCCTTCTCTCAGCTATGTGATTAACTAACAAGATACATACTGCGTATGGTCAATACCACAGAGTACCTAAATAATAACAGAAAGGCTATGCAACAAAATGCAACGAGCGTAAACAGGCGCACGCACACATAGACGCGTAATTTCGAACGGTCAACAAAGCTATTTGGTAACTTCAAATTACTGATACATATAATATATGGTGTGAATAGCTGAGACTAGTCAATTTAACCAGTAAATTTTGAGATACCAAATAGCTTGTTCAACTACGAACAGTGGCCGAAGCCAATCGCACATCAGCGCACTACAAATATCGCCTCTACGATGCTACAATGTATAGGTCTGCGGTTGAATCTACGAACGTCGATACCAAACTATGTCAAAACAAATGCCAATCGCGAGTGCACTTGCACTGACTACATCGAATGCTGATCTTTCACAGTCAGTTTACTGATAGCTACTAAGTTCGCTAACCAGAAATTAGTGTAAAAAATAAGTTTTACAGTGGAATCATTTAAACCTCACTTACTTAATAACTAACCAAACCTAATAATAAATTCACTGTGAAAGAACTAAAGGTGAAATGTACGTGCCTTGTCACTCGTTGTCCGAAGTCGACCTTCTGTGTCCTATCTATTCTGTGTCTACGTACAACATAGATACAGCTGTTGATTTATTAGAAGCTGATGGTCAGCGGACAATGAGTTTCTGAATTATTACAGCGATGCCACCTCATCCAATAAGCGGGGATCGCCTTTGAACAGGATAGAGGAGGATGACATATAGTGAGTGAGGCTAGGAGTGGGTTTCATCTGACGGTGTTACATTATTTATTGCTGCGTAAATCTTGTTGTTTTTAAGAGGACTAGAAAGATGATATACATACAGGGTGTAAATGGACCCTTCATGAAGCTATCAACCAAGCATTCTGTACATCAAACTAAGTAAAAATTATTGCTGGGAAAAGACTTTTTTTTTGGGGTGAAAAATCACGTTTCACGGCAAGGCTCAATGTAACGCACTCAAAACACTGTGCTGGTGGATGGATTAAATAGTACGGGGGTCTAGGAGGTGTTTAAAGTAAAAATCTTACATTAATAACATGTATTTTTTTTTAAAGTTGGAACTTTGATCCCCAGTATCCCCGTAACTAGAAGGTTCCCAGGTATGGTCTAGAACAAAAAAATGATCGCAATGACGGGGAGAACAAGTGCGTTTCGGCTTCGTTAAAGGTCTTGTTACAGCCTTTATACAATCTTTAAGAAAAAATCATTTTATAAAATTACTGATAAAACGCACAAACCGAATGTCAAACCAAAACCTGAACGAAACTTAATTTTCGGAATAACCTTTTTACTCTTAGTCCGACTTTAAACTAAATTGAAGCCCACTTGTACATGTGGTTTCGTAAAAGTATTTAATTTTCAGCGCTAATTCAAATTACATCTGTTACTGTCAATTGTTTGGAGATTACATAAAAACAGATTAATGTTTTAAAAATGTATGTGTAGGTAAAATGTTCTCTGTCAAGTTTTTAGACTTATGTATCCTGCTTATGCGTACGAAGTTTCATTAAAATCGGTTGAAATTTTGTATGAAATGCCGTAAGACGTTAACGCTCTAAAGCCCTCAAGATCGGCAGGCAAAAACAAACTCACACTTTAACGAAACCAACGCGTAAATTAACATCATTCTTAATTAAAACCATGTCAACGCTGCAGTTAATAACTTTAAAACCTCCCGTAGAAGCCATAGTTAAATCTAGGAAGACAGAACAGTCATTTATTTTCTTCAAACCTTAAGACGAATGTACACAATGACGGCACCGTATAATTTTCCGGACGTTCCCCTCGGAAATTAAACGGGGATTAGCAGGAATTACCCGGGAATTACGTACGGAATTACCGGTGGAATTAAAAGCGGGAATTAATAATGCAAGAAAATGTTTCTGACTGGACTTCCGATGTACGTTTCCGGACGCGAATGTATGCATGACTGGCTTCAAGTAAACTCTGCAGTGTGTATTTATATGATTAAAGTAGGACCCTCGAATGAACGTTTCGGTTTGAGATGGAGAATTATTAATATAGATTGTACTCGTGTGTTTAGAAGAAGTAATCTTTACAGGTGTATACAGGGTGTAGACGGACCCTTCACGAAGCCGTCAACCAAGCATTATGTACATCAAACTAAGTAACTTTACGAAAAAATTATTGCTGGGAAACGCCTTTTTTTTTGGGGTCAAAAGTCACCTTTTACGGTAGGACTTAATGTAACGCACTCAAAATGTTGTGCTGATGGATGGATTGAATAGTAAGAGGGTCGTAGAGATGCTTAAAGTAAAGTTCTTACATTAAAAACATGTCCATATTTTTTTTAAATGTGAAAAAGTTGAAACCTTGACCCCAAATATCTCCGTAACTAGAAGGTTCCCAGGTATAGTCTAGAACAAAAAAATCGCAATGATAGGGAGAACAAGTGACTTTCGGCTTCGTTAAGGGGCTTCTTACATCCTTTATTTATATTTTGGTAAGTAGTAAGCGAGGTTTAGGTTTATTTTACATTTTCCGCAGTCATGTTTAAAATGTTAGATCAGGAATGACCTCTAATATATTAATGTACAATGGTACGGACCCTGGTTTACTTCCTTAAAAATATTGATTTGGATATTGGATAATAATTGTAGTTATTATGTAACTACCTTGAAATAGGAGGACAACCTCATTCTACCTTCGTTACTATGCACTACTAAAACTATGACAAAATTAGAAAAAAACTAGAAAATGGATCTCAGAACTTCACACATGATAGGCAATAAACTGACCAGTGACCCAATAAGTAATGGCAATAAAGTAGGTCATTTATTTTTATCCAGAAATAGGAAAAAAAGGGATAGGATGAAAAGTAACCTATGTATGTAACAACATACATAGGTTACTTTTCATCCTGAATATTTACAAAATTATGAAATACAAAATAAAAGCAGATGAAGACTAAAAAAATACACAAATATTACGAATATGGATAGTGATAGCTGACAAGGTTCCAATAAACATAAATATTTCAAAAAAAAAGTTTATATTTCCACTGTTACGCAGGTACAACTATATAAATAAAAAGAAAAGTCCTGACTGACTGACTTACTCATCAACGCCCAGAGCAAACCCTTGGACTTAGAAAGCTGAAATTTTGAATAGAGGTTCCCTTTATAATGTAGACAAGGAATAAGGAAGGATTTTTCGATATTCGGGTTGAATTTCGAAGAGGGTGAACTGGGGTGTTGAATTTTCTGAGAAACATTTTAATCTCGGACTAGATTGACTTGAAACACTTGTGTACTACTCTTCAGTGAAAATTATGAGACGTGTATCACAGTTTTCCCAAAATCATCCCCCCATTTAAAATTCAATGTCCTGACTGACCGACTAATATATCAACGCACAGCCCAAACCACTGGTCCTAGAGATATGAAATTTGGAGGGTGTATTTTATGTGAAGAGTAGGTATCCGCTAAGAAAGAGTTTTTCGAAATTCCACCCCTAAGAGGTTGAAATGGAGGGTTGAATTTTCTGTGAAACTTAATGCATATATACTGGGTCGATTGACCCCAAAATTGGTGTCACTCTTCAATTAAAATTATGAGACATGTGTATCAGTTATACATATATCAGTTATCTATGTATGTACTATACATACATAGATTACTTATTATCCCAGAAGTAAGGTCCCGTGGGCAATTCCCGAACTCCACGCGGGCGAAGCCGCGGGCGTAAGCTATTCAAAAATACAATTCATTTGGTACCTAGTAGTAAAGCTAATAGTTCAAAAAACTATTTTTATCTCAGACTTTTATAAAACAAATGAAAGTGGAAATGGCGAAGAAGAAGAAAAAATCAAAGGATGATCGATTTATGTTTTTGCATACACATTATTATAATAGCAACATGATAACCACACAGTTTCCTACAAAAACATGTCCTCAAGTGGCCATCGACGGGCTTTTACGACGAAACCCGTGCCAAAACAAGCACTTTCCACACTCCAAGTCAGGAACAGACAGCCCACACTGAAATGGACTAAATACTTGGCGCGCAGTCGAAACTTGCCGTCGGAAACTATAGTATTCTATTGCAACTGTGGGAAAATGGGAATTAGGTTAGGAGGATGACCACTATACAGCGTGTATTCTGATGTGTTTATACAGGCTGATGGAAATTGTTCTAGGTACATAGTGTTAGTGTAGCACCATGTATGAATATTGCGGGATAGCATAGCGGCTGGAATATGTTGTATAGTTAATTATTGTAAGCTTAATTGCTTTAATTGCTGCCACGGGATTCCATTCAGAAATAGCTAAACAGCAAATGGAAGTAAATTAACATAATAATCCCACTGCTGGGACACAGGCTTCCGTCCTGTAGGAGGGAACCCAGAGCCGTTTGCTGGATTTCACATGTGTTCAAATTTTGGGTAAATACCAGTATCTCACGATGTTCCTTTACCGTTTTGAGAGCAATGGTAAGGAATAAAATTACACAAAGCAAAGTGACTGTCTGGGTTGGCACCCACGACCTACTCACTGCCACCGGAAAATCACTGATCTCAAGTGGAAGTACATTAGCGAAGGTAAACTGCTTACTGTGTCATTTTACCAATCGGTAACCTTACAAGTTTGCTGTCGTAGACTTTGGAAGGGTCTCATACCCGTAGCTGATAAACAAACTGCAGTACACACTGAAATATGACGTGAAGTCTACCCTAGCTTGGGACAACACAATGACCTATTTTCGCTATCCATTCACTTACAAGCTGACAGGCAGCCGGTCCACTGTTTATACAGTACTAGCTTTTACACGAGGCTTTGCTTGCTTTATGGTCGTAAATTATACCAGGGGAACTTTTTTAATATAGATTATGACACTAGGGGATATTGTAGCTTCCAATTAGTAATAGAATTTTCGGGAAAAAAAAAATCGCTTGTAGCCTACAAGTAGGTACTGTACATTACAGTAGCGAAGGGTCAATTTTTGTAAGAGATAAGCCGGAGTACAGTGATTATATTATTTGTATATACAGGGTGTAAACAGACCCTTCACATAGTCGTCAACCAAGCATTCTGTACATCAAACTCAGTAACTTTATGCAAAAATTATTGCTGGGAATCGACTTTTTTTTTGGGGTGATAAATCACGTTTTACTGTATGACTCGATGGAAAGCACTCAAAGCATTGGGCTGATGAATGGATTGAATAGTACGGGGGTCGTGGAGGTGTGTAAAGTAAAAAATCTTACATTAAAAACATGTATTTAAAAAAAAAACTTGTGAAAATGTTGGAACTTTGACCTCCAATATCTCCGTAACTAGAAGGTTCCCAGGTATGGTCTAGAACAAAAAAAATATCTCAAAGACGGGGAGAACAAGTGCCTTTCAGTTATGTTAAGGGTCTATTTACACCCTTTAGAATACTGACCGGTAGGAATCGAGTTGTATGGAACCTTCGCCACTGGTAGATTATCAAACACGAACAGAGAGTGTACACTGTACGTCTAACATTATGTTAAAACATGATCCATAGTGATGAATAAGGGATAGGTAGATGCGACGTGACCGACCTTGTTTACAGGTCATTCGCACATGTAAATAGAATGGGGTGGAGTCGCGGGGTAAAGTTGTATTGTGCTTTGAGTGTTGGGGTGCCCCGGAAAATGGGTGTTAGAAAATATGTTTTGTATAGACAGGTATGATTTATGTTTTTTAATGTCCCGCCCGTTTCACACGGTTTTTATGGCTTTACAAAACATGGGAGTTTGAATTTAAGTTATTTTAATGTGGTACACACAAAAACTTTTCGGAATAAATTCTGTATATTAAAACTTTATCCACAAGTAAAAATTTAATGCCTTGGGCATTTTCTTTGGTGATGCAGAGAAAAATACTAGAAAATATTTATAACTAAAATATAAGTTTTTTTTTTAAATTATCCTATTATTTCTTACTGCTGGGCAAAGGCCTCCCCCATTCCTTTCCAACTCTCAAATATAAGAAGAAATACATATATAAATACATATATAGTGACTGGTAATTAGTGACCGATACTTAAACACGTGATAATACTCATGATAAAAAACAACTTTCCCAAAAAAACATTTAGAACGGCGTCACGCGGCTTACAGCTGATAGGTCACAGGTGCGCGCGCGCGAATTTCATACGGCTGTTGTGTTATTGGTATGAAAGTGAACGAGTAGGTATAAAAAAATATGTTTTCTTTGGGAAAGTTGTTTGTTATCATGAGTATAATCACGTGTTTAAGTATCGGTCACTAATTACCAGTCACCCTATATATAAAAGAAAATACATAAAGTTAAGAGAGATAAACAGGAAAAACTACTACAACTTAATTCTGAGACACGTCTGCCAACTTCTTGTATTTTTACCCACCATTTACAAAAAAAAACCTGAAAACGTATTAACTCAGTGGGAAATCGATTCAACAATGGAATTCACAAAATACAATAAAAACAACAAAGGGAAAAACGTCAACAAATACAATATTTTCCGCTCTCGAGTTAAACAAGGCAAGATCTAACCTCAGGCGGGCTTAGGGTACCCAGCTTAAGTTGACCCTTCATGATATCCTTGTTTGAAAAGAAAAACAAAAACATTTACCAACATCATCTGCCTAGCCTTTTCCTAACTATGTTGGGGTCGGCTTCCAGTCTAACTGGATGCAGCTGAATACCAGTATTTTACATGGATCGACTGCCTATCGGACCTCCACAAGCCAGTTAGTACCGGGTAATACGATACCCTTTGGTAAAACTGGACATTCTGGCCACTGACTACCTACAACGACTGTCAAAGATTTACAAATGACAGCCGGGACCAACAGGTTAACGCGCTTTCCGAAGCACGGAGGAAACTCGGTATGTCATGGATCACCCATCCACAGACCACCCTAGGCAAACGTGGCTTAACCTGAAGATTGATCCGAGTGGCTGTTATTGTGTAGCCACGAGCTCGAAAAAACATTTACCATCATGGGTGATATATTTTGATTGTCAATAAATACTTACCTAAAAATCAATGCTAAACCATCAGAATGATTAAAGGATTCAAAAACTCTTCAGCTTTAGAATTTATACTACAACAGTAGGAAGGTAACCAAAGTGTAGGTCATAAACCTCATAATGTACGTAATCAATATGCTTTGTAGGGTATTCATAACATAACATCACGCCTGTAATCCCCGAAGGGTTAGGCAGAGGCGGACCTAATAGTACACCCCCATTTTGCCAATTATATTTAAGTACCATGTCATAGGGGGCGGGCCTATTGACATCAATAGGGCACAAATCCGAACTCCGTTACTGCAACTGAGAAATTCTAGATGAAAAAACGCAATAACACTTTGTCCGATCCGGGAAGCGAACCCAGGACCTCATGCTCAGCAGTCGCGCTTCCGATCATTAGACCAACGAGAGTATTCATTATAAAAAAATGTAGGATTACATTTTGCTGTTAATAATAAAAAACCTGGCAATTTTTCTTACTTCGTCATATTTTAAACGCGGAAGATCTACCGGTCAACATACACTGGGCACTTTATACCCCATTTTTTCGTCACATACCTCATATTTCGGTAAATCCGTGTTGATTTAGGCGGATTTATTTATGCTACCCCGGGCGAGGATGGGCAAGGATGGGCAGGGATGCCTGCCACGGATGGGAGATATCCATTAAAGTGTCCCCCGCATTATTTTGATAGAACTGAGGTTTTGGTGACAGGACATATCTATGTAGGAAAGGGACATATAGCTGGATAAAACTTGTGTGTTTGGGAGGGGATTTATTTTCGGAGGATCGTGTTGATATCCGACTTATGACACTTTATTATGAACGAGATTTTGCCCCCGGCTTCGCTTTCGTTATGGTGGAAAAATATCTCACAGAAACGTTTTAAATAAAGTCTATGATAATCGGGGATAATGTTGCTTCCTATTAGTGAAAGAATTTGAATAATACTTTATACAGCATGTTTTGTAAATTTTGTACGGGACAGCCGATTATTTTTTCGTGGTTACGATGTTGCTCCCATACAAAATGTTGTTAAGTTTGGTGGTCTGTACCACACCCCTTAAGAGGAAAGGCGGGTGGTATTTTCTCCATACAAACTCTCTCGCCTGTTTTCTTTCTGGTTTATGGCTTTAAAGCAATGATTTTGTACAGTCAAATAAATATCAACTTCTTCTATGTCCCTGTGTTTTCCTTTTTGATGATACATAGTCTTGATAAGCACTAGAACCTTTACAAAATGCTCAAAATTGCCTGTTTAGACCGCTGTCAAAAGAGGCCTAGTGTACAAATTTGACAACTATTAATGAAAAAAGAAAAGCAGAGAGACACAGGATATACCCTTCTTATTCAGTTTATGAAATATCTTTTAAATTGGTCGAATATTGGAGGAAGAAACAGTCGAGAGCCAAATCCGAATTATGACTTTTTACTTAGGCTATTCAGTCGGATCTGCAGTTGTCCTTATCGCACCAATGTCGAAATCGCGCTCGCAGTGCGATAGCATCTTCAAATACCTAATTTTCAAAAGTTTCTCAGACCGCAATTCCTCTTAAAAGACCACAAGTTTCTGAGACACGCTGTATATTGCCTTATTGATCAATATTACCACGAAAAGAAAATTATTTCGGTAAAATGATGGGTGTATTGCTGGTAAAATAACATAACATGTATTTATAAAACCCCACAACTAAAAGGTACCCGGATCGCTAAGGTTGGACAGGAGCTATCGGCTTATCTAATTTAATCCTAACCGATGTTCGACCTGTGAAAATGTTATTTTCTGATTTTACAAAGTTAACACTGTGCACAGTCCATCAGTGAATAAATTTATGAATTTTTCAAAGTAAATAACTTGCTTGATTGAAGTGACCTCCTTGTCACTCAACTTTTCACAGTTTTTATAATAACGACATTATTAAAAAAAAACAGATTGAAACAAGGTAAACTTAGCTATTGTTATAACAGCTATAAACTTTCTCCACCAGTTAACATACATATAGCTAAACAGCATGTCAGCATGTATCAGACGTGGGATGCTCTTCTTTATTTATAGACCATCAAGTTGAACTACTTTTTCCATGGAACCATCATCGCAATCTCAAAAAAAAAAACAGATGTATCTGATTTTATCCCATACGAGTAGATATTGAAGTATTTTTTTTTAATCTTTGCCCCACACTAGAAATTTCTCCTGTCTCGTGGGTGCGTTTACAAAAAATTTAAATTCACATAAGTACACAAACAGCCAGACCCGGAACAACTACTGCAGGTCATACAAATATATGTTTACCAATTAATAAACAGCGTTATTAAATATGTATGGCACGACGCATATACATATAACCATACCAAGCTCATTCCTGGAGATAAATGATTTAAACATATTTAAAAACAATGTCAAAACACTGTTACTAAAAAAAGCGTATTACTCTGTCACTGAATATTTACAGGATAAACTTTTATGTTTGTAAATTTGCATGCCTTATGGTAGGATATGGCTAATGACACTATTGTTTGTTTAAGACCTTTTCTTTGTACCCATATTCGCAAATGAATAAATGATTATGATTATAATTATATGTTCCGTGCGGGGATCGAACCCGCGATACGGGGTGTAGCAGAACCAAAGCCAATCGCTGATCGCTGATATATCATTGATCCCATGGATAAAGTTCAGTTTTAAAACTGTCATGGTCACTAAAATTATCATTAACACTAGAAACGGGATATTTACCATGTTTACTGAACTTAAAACAAACAGTAAACAGTGTTAATGATAATAGTTCAGTTTGTTGATCATTTTTTGTTAAGCAAGCTGTAAAGAATATACAACATTAGTTTCAGTATCTGCGAAACCAGATACACGTGTCTAGTATTTTTATGTAAACAATCTATGTACAAAATTTCAAAACTGTATCATGAAAAATCACGAAGTTATAAGCTTGTTCTGTTACCTAGTTGTCCGCACAAACACGTCGTTACCATGCAGCGCGCGCCTCCAGTGTCGTCTTGAGCTCATTGATAATAATTATTTGGCAGTAGGTGCCTAAATTATTGTGATAGGTACTCAAAGTCGCTCGGTGTCCAACTTTTAACTTTTTAAAATATTTTTGGGAAAAAATATAACATGGTTTAAAAATTATTGGAATCGATTCAGTTACTTATTCTGAACAAACTATATTCAGGTTTCGCATATACTAAAAATAATGTTGTAGACAGACGGACAACTTGGTTCCATACTCAATAAATCATAGAGATTTGACGTATTGTGATAAATAATCCTACCTACCTCCTACCAAATGGTTTAACTTGCCCGAGGTCCAACCAGTTTGATGACCTCATGCTATAAAGTATGTCCGGTCGGACTTGGACCATACCGTGTTTTGTTTTATTTTTATTTTATGTTATCCTGTTTTAAATGATCATTCCTAGGAAAGAACGGCTTGTCACAAGGTCAAGTTGCCGTATTTTGATTTTTAAGCTTATAGGTACTAACAAAAATGTAATTAGAATGTATATTTAGGTTAATGTATTTTATCTATGGGTCTTTGTTACCTGAAATAAATAAATTATTATTTTTATTATGAAACTCTAAGTAGTAACTAATTCTCGATTCACGAACACTAAGTGACACCTAATTAACTGCCTCAATAAAACATCTCAATTACATTTTCAACACTCGACTCAGAGTCGAGAGTCGAAATTATAAAACAGCAAAACATAACATAACATCACGCCTGTAATCCCCGAAGGGTTAGGCAGAGATTTACCTTATAGTACACCCATATTTCGCCAGTTATGTTTTAAGTCTCATTTAATAGCGCTAGCCTATTGCTATCAACCGGGAACAAACCAGATTCCGTGGCTGCTACTGAGATATTCCTGATTGAAAAACTCATTAACATTTTGTCAGACCCGGAAATCAAACCCAGGACCTCATGCTCAACAGTCGCGCTTGCGACCACTCGAACAACGATGTAGTCCGAAACATTTAGGCATTTTCGTGAAAAAGACCATAATTAGTAGAACAGTGGTAAAAAATAATTGATCGACCCTAACACTATTCGTGTAACTAATGCATGTTGATACATAGAAAATCTAAGCTAGTACGCTGTAATAAATAAAGACCCTGGTTACAGCATATATCATACACACCTTTTAAAACAGAGGCCAGAGCTACATACAGGGTGTAAACAGACCCTTCACGAATCCGTCATCCAAGCATTATGTAAATCAGGCGTGATCGAGGTCAAGAGCAGGCCCACTTTGTAAAAAAAAAACTTTACGCAACAATTATTGGCTAGGAGACTACTTTTTTTTGGGGTGAAAAATCACGTTTTACGGTAGGACTCAATGTAACGCACTCAAAACATTGTGCTGATGGATGGATTAAATAGTACGAGGGTCGTGGAGGTATTTACAGTAAAATCCTACGTTAAAAACATGTTTCTAAAAAAAAAGTTGGAACTTTGACCCACAATATCTCCGTAACTAGAAAGTTCCCAGGTATGGTCTAGAACAAAAAAAAATGATCGCAATGACCGGGAGAACAAGTACCTTTCGGCTTCGTTAAGGGTCTTGTTACACCCTTTATGTATTAATATTAAATTAAATCCATTTACCCCACAATGTAAAGGCCCGTGCTTTTCGTCTATCCGTCAAAAAAGACTGGACTACACAATTTAATTAAAAGTAAACTTTACGCCATTAAAATAATAAATCATATACATTTAACATACAAAAAACATTAAAAAGAATACAAAATGGCCGCTATATTTCATGTCCTTTCAGCTATATAGCCGTAATTTCTCATTTTCACGTTGGACTAACTAACAGTAAAATAATGTTAGGTGAATAGGAACAATGATATTTCATGTTGTCTGATAATGCCTGAGAAAAGGCGAATTAGATAATTTTGTAAGTTAAAAGGTAATATATGTATAGTAGACAGTCGCCGTCAGCGAGGCAGGCTTAAGAAACGCTGGCGTGACGATTTGGACTCGTTCCTGACTAATTGGCCAGAGGAGGCAAAACACCGGGAGAGTTGGAAAAGACCATTGTTTTGCTGGGCAAAGGTCTCCCCCATGGAAAGCCTTTGCCCAGCATTCCTCTGCCCAGCAACAGCTGAGCAGTGGAACAGAATAGGCTAATTAAAAAATTTATTTGCCTGACTAGACGCGGAGATGGCCGACGGAGTAAACTTCTGACCGCATAGTGGCTATGGTTGGGCCAAAGAAACCGCCGTCCATGGCCGGACACTTGGATGAGGGACAGAACCGAGAAGTATGGTTGAAGGAAACGGAGGCAGCATTAAGTGATTTCAGGGTGAAATGATGATTACCTAGCAAGATCTCTCATTATTACCTAGGACCTTTATAACAAAGGCAATTTAGATATGACCTAAAACTTTGCAGACTATGAAAAAACGACTCCCTAAAACCTAAATAATTATACCTACTGTTGTCCAGTGTCCAGCTTAACATTAATTTTCCTACCGTTTTACCTTAAAATTTGTACTGCTTGAGCTGAGATCAAAAGTAAATATGTAATACCAGCATACCCAAAGCACTTGAGACAGAAAAATATATTTTATTCAAATGTTTTATTTAGATATCCCTAAAGATTCTGCTACAAGAAGCTTTGCCTTTTAAGCTCAGAACTCCTAAATAATGTATGGCAACTAAAGTCAACACAGCGTGACAAAGTGTAACGACTTGACCACGACCTAAACGCTCAAACGACACGCGTGTTGCGACGGCGACTGTTAAATAAATTAAACATTTTTTCAACAGCAAGCTTTTAATAAAATTATAAGAAACAATTAGGTTTCTTTCGTGTGGAGGCGATCCTGACTGCAGGATTAAATCATGTCTGTCATAAAAATGTATTGTCACCAAAACCAAAGGTGTGTGCAAAATTTTAGCTCAATCGGTTGGGAGGAACTGGATTGAAATTCAGTTGCAAGATTTTACCAATACATACTAACTAACCAACCAACTAACTAACAAGGCAAGTTAAAATAAAAGCAAATAACGTATATAAAAAAACAAATAGCTTATAGTTCTCAAAATTTAACTTGATTAATTTAATTTGATAATTTGAATTTAATTTGCCTAAAAATTAAACTGTCTGTATGTTTTTTAAAGTTTAATTTAATTGACCCTAATTAATACCCATATTTACATAGCATAAAATACTAACTGTACAAATATGCATATTTAACCCGTAAGTACTCACGCAAAAGAAACAAGTTAAAACCGCGCGAGTAGCTTGACGTGAGTCGGATCGCCCGAGGTTGTGAACGGGGAATAAGGAATAAAACTAAACCACGGTGGGTCATTAGTTACGGCTACAAGTGTAAGTGAGTAGGGCACATTATTCATTGGTGTAGACCAGGTCTGCGCCTTCTTTGAGCTCCCTTTACACTTTAGACCGTAATAAATGGGACAAAACATGAGAATGTCACGATTGTATGTTTAGCAACTATAAAAGCTTGTAAAAAGTTCAGAAGTTGTGATATGATTTTGGTAAGTGGTCCAGTACAGTTAGAGCAAAAGTTGATCATAATTTTGAAATTTTGATAAGTAGTTATGTAGACCAAATAAAAAAAAACTGTGATCAGATTTCTCAGTGCAGCCATACCAAAATGGACTAATTGACACATAACACTTTTACCGACAGTAACCAATAGTTTTTATAAGCAGAAATAAATAACTATATTGCACGCGATGTCTTGTTTAGCGTTTGAGTAGAACCATGCGTCATTCTAATGCCCTTATCCTAATTTATAGCGTTCGGCGCAGCATGTTTTCTTCTTCCATACTTTATTTCTGTATTAGTCGTCATACTCTCATAAGTTACCTTCTTTCTTTCCCATGCCATCTTTCACACAAAACCTAACTATTGATTTAATTAAAATGATCACTATAAAGGGTGTAACAAGAGCCTTAACGAAGCCGACAGGGACTTGTTCTCCCCGTCATTGCGATATTTTTTGTTCTAGACCCTACCGGGAACCTTCTAGTTACGGAGATATTGGGGGTCAAAGTTCCGACTTTTTCACAAGTATTTTTTAGTACATGTTTTTAAAGTAAGATTTTTACTTTAAACTCCTCCACGACCCCCGTACTATTCAATCTATTTATCAGAACACTGTTTTGAGTGCGTTACATTGAGTCCTACCGTAAAACGTGATTTTTCACCCCAAAAAAAAAGTCGTTTCCCAGCAATAATTTTTGCGTAAAGTTACTTAGTTTGATGTACATAATGCTTGGTTGACGGCTTCGTGAAGGGTCCATTTACACCCTATAGTGTACAAAGCTCTTTGTACTCGTCAACAAATAAGAATTAACAAGTTTACATTCTTAAATCTCTTCTAAAACTTCAGTAAGATAGTGTTAACTTAATTTCGTTACTGGCTGCAAGAAGAAGCTAAAGCATAAACTGTAACGAACTTACGAAGTTCTTGACTTCACAAACTTCTTTGGCGTAATATTGTGCTGCTGTTGACATTAAAGAATGCTGTTTCTTTTTTAAGTTGCTTTCCGACTAGACTTAGGGTCTATTCACACCGAAGTGGCAGTGGTCAGAATCAGAATATTTATTTGTGAAACATAGGTATTTACATAAAGGTCTTAGGTTAATTATACGGGCGCTATGTTTTGCCGTGAAGGCGTACAAATATAATTGAAAATAAAAGCAAACAGTAATACAAAACACAAAAAGTCGGCAGCGCAGTGTCACTGTCAAGTCATTGTATGCGATACGAGTCGTTGTCGTCGTCGTTGTGCGTATTGAGTCGTTTGAAAAACGCGCGGCCGCTCGCGGCGCCGCGAGACGTCACGCGGCCCGAGTTAAAGCATAAAATGGCTTGAGTACACGCCGCGTCGCATCGCGTCGCCTCTCGTTGTGAATTGACCCTTACACAAAGTGGTTGTTTTACATTTATTTGAATACTATTAACCACGGCTTTACCCTCAAACAGATTAAAGTAATAAAAGTATCTTATGTCGTGGTCTTAAAACGTATATCCAAGTCGTGGTGAGCCAAAATTCATCAAAACCCTTTCAGCCGTTAAGGCAAGATTAGGTGACTAATAAACAGAGAGAGTTGCTTTCGCAGGTATAACATGGATTTTGCAAAAGATTTAAGAAAAAGGTTTTTTTTATATCAATGAAACTTGGTTTTTGTATATTATACTACTTATAATCGCATTTATACTCAAATGTGTGAAGGATGATAATTATGGCTATTCCACCAGCTTCTTTTTTTGCCCTTATTATCTTATTTCATCTTATTCTTTATTGCACACAAAATAAAAAAATATACATACAAATTGCAATAACAAAGCTAGCTAGCTTTTTAGTTGTAATATTCAACACAAATTCTGGCCATGTATAAATTTTACACTGTAAGTAGAAGTTATTATGAGATCATCATTGACATCAACAAAGGCAAAGAACGAATATTACGTATTTTAGGAGCTACCAGTAGCGAAGGGTCAAGTAGGAGGGTTGGTAAGAGGTAAGCCGGAGTACGAATCTTTAATGTGATTATATTATTTGTCTATAGAACACTGACTGTGCCATTTTTCAAAGGGAATCCGGTAGGAATCGAGTTGTATGGAACCTTCGCCACTGTGAGCTACCTCACTAAACTATTAAAGCAAAGTGAATAATAATAATGTATACGGGAATCGAGTAGATCCCCGAATCGAAAGAATCTTGTAAATCGACAGAGTAATCACAAAGATAAAGGTGTAAAATACATGAAAAAAAAGTGGTGCTGGAAAAAAGGAGGAGGTTATGTATTCCACATAACCTCCTCCTTTTTTAAAAGTCGGTTATAGAGAAAACAAACAAAGTTAGGTAAAGTCCTCAGAACATTAGTTATTCACAGCCACGCGAGTACACGATGTACTATGTCAATCCCAGTCAACCCATCATATCCGGAGCACGACCGAACGTACGCTCGAGTACAGTGATATTAAAATATAATCTCGTGTTCTATTTGTTGCCGGTACAGTGGTGCAGTAGAGTGTTTCGTGGTCAATGTGATTAAGGTTTTTAATTGTTTTATCCGTTTTTGTGCTTTTGTCGGGGCTCAGGCTGTGTATTGTATTACATTAGGGAAGCACTCTACGTAATAGTTTTTGGTGAAATACTATTATTTTTGCTTTGTGCTCTGGATGAGTATGAAATTAAATTTTATTTAACTTTTTGAACTTTGCTTTTTTAGCTTTGCTAGCTTTTGCCCTTGACTTCGCTCGCGTTAATTTAGAATTAATTGTTTTGCAAAGTTTGTTGTTTACCAAAATTAAACAAACCAACTTATTTTCGAATTTATAATATTAGTTAGGATAAATAGATTATATGGCAATAAATCCGTATCATAACATACAAATGCGGTAACACAATCCAATCATTCATTTCTCACAATTTAAAAACTACAAGCGCAAATTTGCAGGAGTTAAAATCCAAAAAAAAACCCTACCTGTAAACAAAAAATCTCCTCGCGCTATACCAAGTTTTTTTTCAGAGAAACTTAGCTTAGGCGTCATAACACCGGTGTATGCAAACGACCAGGATTTATACAAAGGGGAGTCGAGCCCTCTGAGAGGTGAGGGGGAGGTCGGAGGCAAGGGTGGTGCAGGGCTCTGAGTCTCAGACTGTATTACGCGAGGATTAGTCTGTTATTACCTTGGCAAAATATTAAATGTACTTTTTTTAACACGCCAACCATATTTGTGGGCTTTCTGTACAGAATTACAGGGAGTACTTTATTTATTAAATAAGTATGAATGGCGTGTGTTGATGTATTTGGGAAAAAGGGACTGGTAATTTGTGAGACTGAAAGATTTCTTTTCATTAGTGGTAAGAGAATTAGACACGCTATTGGTTGTAGCGTGTTTCGTGGTTTTTTTATATGCCAACTGTATATCGGGTATTTCTACGTGTCTTATTAATCATGGTAGAGGGTCTTATGGTTCTTAAACTTGATTAAAATGACAGCTCTGGCGGACGCGACCACATCAAGCTACCCGAAACTGTCAAATTTTCCCAATCAACCTTGAACCTAATGCTTTAGCGATAAAGTTGAAAATCTATTAAAGAAATTTGATAGATATTAGAAGCTTGTGCTGGCGTCTGTACATATTTAAGCCGATAATTTAATTAAGACTATGTTTTTTTATAGTTCAATTTAATTGGTCCTAATCAATACTCATATTTACAAAGCATAAAATACTGACTGCATAAATATGTCGGATCCGGTTATTAGTACGGACTTAAAATGAATTGGAAAGCGCGCCAGTGTCCCTGATGTCCAACTCGAGGGAGGACGACGGTCAGTGTCGGATGGCGGCGGAATTAAGACGTCTTGGAACTGTACCCGATTCATTCTGCCCCGTGGTAATCTAAAGTAATTCGTTAGTTTGCTAGAAACATTGTATATCACCCAGTGTGTTTTCATAGCACGAAACCCATCGTCTGCCCACATGATATATGAGCCTAACGGAATAAATCCTGACATATCCGACAAATACATAAATGTATTTGTAATTATTTATTTCGATATGACCAAAGCTATCGCGGGTATGACCAAGGGTATCGTATTACCCAGTATTGACTGGGTTGTGGAGGTCAGATAGGCAGTCGCTCCATATAAAATACTGGTATTTAGGTGCATTCGATTGGACTGGAAGCCGATCACGACATACCTGGGAAAAGGCTAGGCAGATGATGATGATTACCAAAGCTACTAGTCCCTTTTGTTTGGCAGTTGTCATTTTAATCAAGTTAGATTTTATGGATATAGACCAGTGACAATCACTGTCAAACCGTTTCATATTTGTTTCTACAACGACATAAATAAAGAGATTGACATGAGCTTTATAGAAGCTAATCATCTAAAGTCAATAAATACTTATAGGTATTATATTTTTGACTTTTTATCAATAGAATGCCAGTCATAATAGGTCTGATATTAATAACTTATGCCGAAGGACTTTCTCATTTAGAACAAAAAAGATTATCAGGTACCAGGAGTTCATGAGTAATTAGAAGATGATTGGAACAAATATTCGGTTTGATCACGTTCCTCATCGGTTGTCATTTACAGAAAGAACAAATGGGTACCAGGAGTTCATAAGTACCTAGAAGATTATACGAACACAAAAAAAATCCGGCTTTATAATCTTGTGTCTGCTCAGTTTGTTTTGCTTATAACATCGGAATCCAATCTTACTCCGTCGGGATTGCCGTCAGCGACTGCGATTGCAACAATGATGAAGGCGACACGCTTAATGAAGCAAACCTTGTTAGGAGATCGATACTGATCTGGTTATTGAAGATGCTCCCTCCCCTCGTACACGTGATTGAGGAAATGGGGTAAGTTCAAGCTCAAAATAGTCTCAAAATGACATGGCTTTATTATCCATTATGGCAGTAATCCCACATTTCGCAAGTTATTTTTTAGGTCCTGTCTACAGCGAGTCTATTGCCATCAACCGCGCCTAAATCCAAACTGCGTGGATGCTACTTTTTGTTTTTTGTTAATTTATTTATTGTGCGTAATTCTGAGTTCATAAACTCTTTGTATACTCTTTTTATCTAAACATTGATATTTTTTAAAGTCTGCTAAAAATTGTTCCCCGAATAATTTATTTTCATTAAAACTCATTTTATTTGAATACCATAAAATATGATTTATATTGTGTATCGAACTGTGGAGTTCCACAGATACATAAATCATAAGAAAACGTCTGTACTGGTTGGTAACGCTCTCAGGTCTGTGAGCAGGCGGCCCGCGATGAGCATTTACGTATGGACATGTCTGTACGCACATGTGCCCGCGCAGATAAAATGAATCAAGTCTTCCAGACTGACTGCGACGGTCCCTCATAGAAAAAACGTCCAGGGACGATTGGACCAACCACAGCAACCACAACATGACCACACAGCATCACACACGAAAACCACCACAACACGAGCTGCTCTAAACCCCAGCATGAGCTTTTTTCGTGCCGATTTGAGAGGTCATAAAAACAACGACTGATTGTTTTAATACCTAAGCCTATTAAGTTAGTACTTCCTCCCTCATACATTAAGAACCAGTTAACATTATAAATGGTCAAATTTTATTACCCTTTATTGTCCATATTTCGAACATTTGCAATTAAGAGCACCTGTTCCCAAATTACACGTATTACGATGTTTTTTTCAATCGTATTTGAGTTTTAGTAATGGCTAAAGATAATTACAAGCAAGTTCACGATCAAATAATAACACGCAAAGTTCTTGTAGCGAACAATAATTACATTACCAACTTTTTTTTGCGACCGAAATTACGCTTTGAGCAAGTTTTTTCTCGCCTACCTATTCATTATCTATTAATATTACTCTATAGTATAACTAACAGGGTTATATTTAGAACAGCCCATGCCTTTAAAAATGTTCACAGACGTTTAAAATATTCAAACGTATTTTGTGCTTACCTGTACCCAGCAATTTTTCTTTAACACTCCAATCAACAGGAATATTGATCGACGCAAAAAAGGTATTTCTTTTTATAAAATTTCAAAGCCTTCAATACAAAACATTCACCGTCATCATTAATTTAGGGAGGTACTTCCTAAAAACAAAATTTCTTTTACAAACTGCAATATCATAATCTCAAAGAATATTAATAAATTCATTTTCTTTGAAACAGATTTATTATTTTTAACCTCCGCGTACTGGAGAGTACAGATTAAAAATTAATCATTCGTGGAATTTCCCGTAATTGGAACCGAATAAGGGAATGAAAAGGGATTAAATGGAGGATTTAAAAGGCTCGCGGGATTTTCAAGTTATTTTTGTGTTTCGGTGTTTCGATTGTGGCTGAGTGTACCCACCTAGGTACCTGTTTGTTTTTGCATGCCGTTGCCACAAATTCGTGGTTTGCGGTTTGAAATTAAGTACATTTGTATTATGAAAATGGGTTCGCTTCGTGTTTGCTTTTGTTTATTTATTTAATTTGCTCGTGTAGGTCCTCCCATGGCGAATGGCGGGGAACGGGCTTAGGTAGGTAGGTACCTCTTGTGTTTTCTGTTTTGATTGTATTTACCTTTCCTACTCATAGTAAATTACAAATGGAACATCGGTTGTGTTTCGTTTGTTGTTATTTTCTCATCCACCTTCGCCATAGTTGGAAATACTAACTACAAAGTCAAAATATTAATAATAAAAAGTTATGTTCAATTTTAGGAGGTATCATGGGATACAGACCGTACAAATGGTAATTTTAAGCTAGAATTATAGTTTATCCTAGCTAGAAAATGTTTTAACCTATATTCACAGACGCAAAACTAGCCTGGAAATGTAATTAAGTAAAACAGTAATTATTTGAATGAACTAATTCTGTGGTTGGTTGGCGTAATTGCTTATAGACCAAAACATTGGAACTATGTACATAGTATTCATCTACATGAGAAAAATGAGTACCTAGTATATTTACCAAATAGTAAATTTTGTTCAGGCCGTTGTAAGTATATTTTATTTATTTCCTAGATGCTTAGTATATAGCGCTATTTAGAATTTATTTAGCTTAAGCCTCGTAGCAAATGTAGGTTGAGTATTACAGGGACCTTTCTGTGTGTCAGGGGGCATCGAAATTTATTTGAACAACTGTTTTGTGAAATCAAGTGAAATGTTTTGAAATTAAAAATGGCGGCGTTAGTTACGTTTGGCCACGCGGTAATAAATTCAGTTTTTTTTTTTTCTGTTACTAGGTAATATCTATGTCTTTGCTGTCAATTAGTACTGTAAACTTATCATTTACTGAATAAGAAGTCCGCAGTCAGAAAGAAAATGAAAATATCTGATAAGATAATCATGTTTTCCATTACAGTTAACATCAATAAAAAAACTTACCTCCACACGTTTCTCGGAAATCAGGACAGCAATCTCCCAGCTTCAAGCAAGCATGGTCGCAGTAACATGGCTTGTCCGTCAAGTCTTCAATGATGGCGTTCTGATGCGCTTTCTGAATAACACACGAACTATCCCGCCCCGGACAGCAGAGATTCGCGTCCCTACAGTAATTAGCCCCGCAATGACCTGCCAAACACACTGCACTCGCGAAACACAACCAGTAACGAAGCATTTTGGAAAAAATACTACGTTTATTTGCTTTTAAAATAAATAATTGAACTTTTTTGACAGCAACTTTTGAAATCAAAGATGGTACTATAGTCGAGTTTCCTTAGGGTGTTCTAAATTTTTAAATGTTGTACTGCGTTGTTATGTCTCATTCCGAATTTGAATTTCAGCGAACAGCCAGATCTGTAACAAAAAAATTAACTATGTTAGGTTTGTGTTCAAGCGTAAACTTCTTTTAGGTACCCTATTTTTTTAACTTTATAATGCAAGTATCTTTTTTTTTGTTTGTTTTTGGTTAGGCGTTATTTTTTCACGTGATTTGGTTTTCCGTAACAGGAAATATATTAGTTCAACCATCCATGTACCTGTTCTTAAAAACGAAACAATAAATATCAAAACTTACTAAATAAATATTAATTTCTCAGATTTTTGTCTTTTTCTAACACAAATTTAAGATTTTACTACAAACTATCGTGAAAAAAATAAAAGAAAAATCCAAAAAGAACAGTCTAACTTGTGCCTCCTGTGAGGTTTGAACTCACGACCCCTGGTTTACGAGACCAGTGCTCTACCACTGAGCTAAAGAGGCTTGCGAAACAGCGGCGAAATAGCCGTTCCTTATCTACGAGTAATTTTGTAAAATAAAAAATGTTGCTTTAGTTCATTTTGAGCCCATTATTGATTTTGTTTACGATTTTCAGATTACATTTCTAGGAGACCAAAAATCATGAAGAATCTTTTAAAAAACTAACAAAAATAAGGAGATAAGGTTATAAAGAAACAACATAATTACAACCTCTTAAAAATAAAAACAATTTACAAACTCAAAACATGTACAAAAATAGACCTAAATACCAAGCAATAGGAACATTATTTTATTACCATGACTAAAAGTAAATAAGAACGACTATTTGAAATTATTTTTACCAACATACCTACATGATCAACAAAAGGCCATAAGATGACAAAAGAAAAAAAAAGGAGAGGCATACAGGAGCGGGGTTGTTGACCTCGGTGAACTTAACCGACTGGTTCACGTTTACTGATAAGTCGGGTTTAAGTTAAGTGGATGCGGTTAACTATTCTATTTTGATAACTAATAGTTTTAAAGTAAAGTTTACGTTGAGTTGACAGTGCTGCAAGGACGTTTTGGCGTCTGAATGATATGGGGCCCTGGTAGATAGAGCTAGATGTACCTACGGCATCATTTCGATCATGGCCATGGCCACGCACCAAACGATCTTTGTGACCTTATTTTTGTTGTCATAAGGTTTATGTCAGAGGACACACCTCATCATTATAAAATGTATTAAAATAACAAGATGGCGGCGTCAGTTCCAATTTTCGCCACAACCCAAACGGCCAGCTATTACTATTAAATGTTAAATGAAAACGATCTTTGTAATATTACCTTTGATTTTGCAGTACAGTGACCTTATTCTCGTTATCAGTCAGAGGACTCACCTCATCATTATGAAATGTATTAAAATAACAAGATGGCGGCGGCGGCGTTAGTTCCAATTTTGGCCACGAAGCAAACGGCCAGCTATTAGTATTGAATGTTGAATAAAAAGGTTTTTAAACTTTAATGTGTTTTGATAAGAAAGTTTGTGGTTTTTATGACAAAAAGAGCTCTTAGCGTGCCCGCTTTATGGGTTTTCTTATCTTAGACTACTTAAATAAATCAAACCGAACTAATTTTCTTAAAAATTAATTACTTTTTTTTCTGTAAAGTTTTATGAAGCTTAAATAAATTATTGCCTACTTACTTTGACACGATAACGTGATCATTAAAAATGTAGATAACCTTTTTAATATGTCTACTCGTATTTAAGTATTTAAGTATCAGTAGTAGAACATCAAGCTACTACAATCTGTCAAATTTCTTCAATAGATTTTCAACTTTTTCGCTAAAGCATTAGGTTCAAGGTTGATTGGGATAATTTGACAGTTTCGGGTAGCTTGATGTGCTGGCGTCTGTACTTAATACTACTTATTTTCCTTACATATTTTAACACTACTTGTTGCCCGCGACTTCGGTCGCGTGGATACGTGGATACGGAAACGGGATATTTACCATGTTTACTGACAACAAACAATCAGTAACCATGGTAAATATCCCGTTTCTAGTGTTAATGGTAATAAACATCCATCCATCAAAACTTTCGCATTTATAATAGTAGTAAGATTTTTCAGATAAAATAAAAAAATAATAAATATTGATGTTATGTGATATGATAACGATGATTATGACTTTATATGAAACTAGAAGTAATTCTAAAACCACTTCACCTTAAATAGATAACACAGTTTTGTACCTACCGACGTAACTGATAACAACTCCCTAACAGTTTTCATACCGATTTAAAATAAAATAATTAATCACTTTGTTTGTATCTCACTGACTCGTTGGTTTAGTAGTCGCAACCGCGACTGCTGAGAATGAGGTCCTGGGTTCGATTTCCGGGTCGAGCAAAGTTGCCGGGGCACCACCCGCTCCGCTCGCTCGGCTCGCGCTTTGGTCATAGTTCTAACCTAACCTAATCCATTTGGTCGGTGTGTCCTAGCAATAAAAAGGATACACAACTGTTACCGGCCGCACCAAGGTATAGCCGGCTAGAACTAGGTAACTAACTTACTTCGGCTTTTAGCCGTAACATATATAACATTATTTTTAGTATATGCGAAACCTGAATATAGTTTGTTCAGAATAAGTAACTGAATCGATTCCAATAATTTTTAATCCATGTTATATTTTTTCCCAAAAATATTTATAAAAGTTAAAAGTTGGACACCTAGCGACTTTGAGTACCTATCGCAATAATTTAGGTACCTACTGCCAAATGATTATTTTCAATGAGCTCAAGACGTCACTGGAGGCGCGCGCTGCGTGGTGACCACGATTTTTTGACACGTGTATCAGGCTTCGCATATAGTAAAACCAATGTTGTATATTATGCTATTAAATTATATATGATTGGTCGCCGTACGTACCAGCATGTTAGTGAAAACAGCTATAAATAACTTTTAACACTACGTGAAAGTACGTCTAAGTCTAGACTCAAAGAAACACCGCCTTATGTCGAGTGACCGACAAAGGAACATGGTAATTACTTAGCAAGACCGTAAAACAGCATAACGACCGTGCTAATGTGTTAGTGGTTAAGCAGGGTTAGCGGCTTTGATGTCTTAGAGATGATGCTGCATCACGAACTCTTAGTCAATGCCCAGGAATTAAACTAGACAGACGGTGTTGGTGATGGCTTCGGACAATGCCCTCAAAGTGCAGGTGGAAAACAAATAGAGTAGGACATGTGATGATCCAAAGTTTGTGTTGAGGCACTGCATTCTCATTCGCCCTTGCTTCATCGCAATACCCCCACCGGACCAATTTTTGCTGCGGCCTACCTTTCTTTTTTTTTCGGATGGAAAATCATCAAATGACACCCCCCGCTCTGGGCGGAGCGGAAGGGAGTGTCAGACTTCTACTGACTAAAACCCATCCATGTTCCTTCTTTGCCCTTTGTGTTCCAGGGCCGCGGTATATCTTTCGAACAGTCCCGTAGCCCTGGCAGACTGTGCTTACCTGACATCGAAAGCGGTTTAGGGTCTTCCAGGTGGGCCATGGCAGTAGGTGTCCCGCTGGCAACTTTACTGGTGGAGAAAAGCTTCCGTTAGGAGCTAATCACCAGCAGAAAAGTTATAGTTCTTCAGACATCCCCAATAAACGTAGTCAGTCAATAAACGTAGTCAGACACTATGTCGAACCAAAAAATGTAGCATGCGCATCAGCCGAAATGGGTGTGATGGCTTCCTGCTACCCTGGAGACCGTTAAGGGTCTTACGAAATACGTTATGATGAGACTCTCAATAGTTCTGTGCAGACAGCAGTAAAGATATGTGCAGCATGCGTAGCTTAGACTACGACCTGCACTCGTTGACCTTCCAGCTGCCGATGATGATGTTGATGATGACGCGTGTTTGATGACGATGCATCTAATGGCTTAATCAAAGTTCACTCGAGGTGCGCGTTGGTCTGAGGTAGGACACGAATTGATAGAACAATAGTCTCAAGATGGCGGATTCGTTGGTTCGACATAGTGTGCTGACACTATGTCGAACTGAATATTCGTAGTCACGTATATTCAAGCAAAATGGAATTGATACACAACCTATGAACCTATCCAGCTTTCGCATGCAAATCAAACAAATCCAAAAAGGTCACTACTTGTTACTTAGTTTTAGGGACACATGAAACTTTTTTTAATAAAAAAAAAAAACTGGAAGCGATGGCATTCTGTTAACGAGTGGGGCAAACAATTGATTCGAGACAAACAATGGGAGAATTTGTTAGTCAAATAGGCAGATCCACGATCGAGGAGAGCTCAAATATGTGACGTGTGTGGGTGGTGCTTTTTGACGAGAGCTTTTTGTACGTAGCTATTTTTTGTTTAGAAAATAGATCTTAATTCTTTAGTGAACGTAAGCAGCGTATTGACAACCAAGGAACCTTCGACTAAATCAAAGTAACTTAAGTACAAACATAACTAAGTATTTAAACATACAAATTCAATTACTTTTTAAAATATTAATTATATAAAAAACATTTAAAAATATAAAAAAATTGTAGCCCACCGGTATCGGGAACAGGGTCCAATCTACTAGCGGTCAGGGCTCTAGAGAGAGAAATCTCCTAACAATACGAGCCGTGTCCAGGAGTACCGCTTTCTGGATCAAGCCCTTGATCCAGCTGCCTAACGAGAGCCTCCTCAGGTATTGATCGAGGCTCTTGGCAATTAAGCCATGTGCTGATACGACTATCGGCACAATGATTGCTGAGTTCACATCGCATATGTCGACAACCTCGCGAGCCAAGTCAAGATACTTGATTTGTGAATTATTATTATATTAATTAATGAAACTGACGTTTTCATAGGTAGGTAAATAAAAGATGAGTAAATTATCACAAGTGGTAGCTACATAACAACAGCTGCTCGGGTCGATCTTTAGGTTAAGCCGCGTTTGCTTAGGTTGGTCCGTGGATTACGATCCGTATGAAAACCATAACATTTTTTGACTACCTATACTATGTATGATAGCATAAGCACTATTTAGTTACTATACAAACAAGTTACTTAACAAAATAGACTAAGTATTTGGTTATTTAAATGTCTAGAATGAAGTTCTTGAATTGTAAGTATTCAAGAAATTTGCTTGCTGCGACAGTAGCCACGTTAAGTACTGCGTCATGTAGGTATATTTACAGGGTGTAAACGGACCCTTCACCAAGCATTATGTTCATCAAACTAAGTAACTTTACGCAAAAAATATTGCTGGGAAACGACTTTTTTTTGGGGTGAAAAATCAGGTTAACGGAGATTAGGTTTTACGGTAGAACTCGATGGAACGCACTCAAAGCATTGTGCTGATGGATGGAGGTCCAGGTATGGTCTAGAAAATAAAGACCTCCTTTACACCCTTTATATATATATCTATGGAAAGAATACCATACCTGTAGGTAACCATTATTCATTAATTATTAACAAAACCACGTACCTATAACGCAGCCACAAAGTCCGCCCTCAAAAAAAACTTCCAAAAAATCTTTTTAATTAAATTCCCGAACGTAAGTAACGGCCAAGTAAAGCAAAATAATGAAAATACTTAGTGTTGGATAACCGCAGCTAAGTTAGAACTTAGTGTGTAATGCTAAGATAACAAACAACTTGATAACTTGAACGGAGGAAGTTTATTTCATTATGTGAGATTAGGATGGGTATGTTTCGTCCCTCCTGAATTATTAATCATAACATCGGGGAGCTTCCTGTGGAATGCTGTGAGGCAGAAGAGGAGAGCGGGTTGGGGAACTACAAGTTTACAAGTAGGCAGTGGCGAAGGTTCCATAGAACCCGATCCCTACTGGCTTTTTTAAAAATGACACAGTCAGTATTCCATAGACAAATAATCTAATCACATTAAAGATATGCACTCCAGCTTACTTCTTATAAAAATTGACCCTTCGCTACTGCAAGTAGGTATGTGTCTAACACATTAAAGCCTTTTTTTTATAGGAAGACCTCCCCGCTCTGGGCGGAGCGGAAGGAAGTGTCAGTCTTGTACTAACTAACACCCATCCGTGTTCCAGTATATCCGCGGTATCTCTTTCGAACAGTCCCGCAGCCCTGGCAGGCATCGACCCTTGCGTACCCCTTCCTTTGTGCTGATATCTCTTAGAGGCGCGTGTGGAACACGAACACGCCGTCGAAAACGTTTAAGCCTAAGCTACAGTTCCTAGACCTCCGTGTAACAATGCTTTCTTATTCTGTATTGCACATAAAATTAAAAGAAATACATCTATACTAATATTATAAAGCTGAAGAGTTTGTTTGTTTGCTTGAACGCACTAATCTCAGGAACTACTGGTTCGATTTGAAAAATGATTTTAGTGTTGGATAGCCCATTTATCGAGGAAGGTTATAGGCTATAAAATTTTACGCGGACGAAGGTCGCGGGCAACAGCTAGTACTATAATAAAGCTTATGTGCCACGGCGAGCTTAACCCAGGACTGGGTTTTTTACAGCAAATCTTACTTCGATTGCGAGATTTGCAGAAGAGGTCTTATGTGCGTAAACATTAGGTACTCTTAAAAAACTTAAATTAAGTAACTTTAGAAACTAAAATCACCTATGATTAGCACATACAAATCTTCGAATAACACGGTCATTGTCCTAAAAATAAGTGGACGTAAAATAGCTTTTTCGACGAACAAAAAATAACAGGATTTAAAACCATAGACCAACAAATGATTTTACCAACATGATCATCTGCCTAGGCTTTTTCCAATTATGTATGTTGGGGGGATGGTTGGTTCCAGTCTAACCGGATGCAGATAAATACTTTTATCATCGACAAAAGTATTTTATTTATCCCGTAACTATGACCAAGGCCAAGGCCTATGGTAAAGACTATGAACTAACAAATTTTCTTTCAACTACTATAGCCGAGTGCAATTAGACAAAAAATACTCAAAAGGTGGAACGAAGTTTATAGTGGTCGGATTTTCATGGGACTTTTTTTATTGAGTTCCAAAAGGAGTGGAGAAGAAAGTTAAAAAAAAAATTGCCGCTCGCGAATTTTTTTTTTTTTTTTTTTCCTTCATGAATAACTTCAAATTCGTCGAATTCATATTGTGGCGTAATAGTGTGACCTGCGTGCATCCATTAAACGCCAATATAGTCTGTATCTTTGTTCATTGTTGTCGATGTAATGCATGTTTCAAGTATGTTTTTAAAATTTCCAATTTTCTTCAATTATTTATAAAATATCGAATTTTAAGACTAAGATTTCTTTTGAAATGGGTAACTGATGCTGCAACTGGACGTCAAAATATTCAAGAAAACTACGTTCATGAGTGTAGTGACTTAAAATTCATTCGCAAATGTAAGAAAATCGTTTATGTTAACGAAGGCAAAGCGATAGGCGATTTTTTTTTTTAACTTTTCCTCTCCTCTAGGAACTCGATAAAAAAGCCCCATGAAAATCCGACCACTATAAACTTCGTTCCACCTTATTGCCTAAATGCACTCGACTACTAATAAATTAGACATTTTGCCGTCAACATAAACATTTCACTGCTGCCATCGGACTGCCAAGTCATAGGTCTCGAGTTCGACCTCTGACCTCTTAGTTTTCGGAATCATATGAGTATTGTATAATAAAATTATGACTTACTGTTTCGGTAAAGAAAAGCATCCTGAGAAAACCAATCCATGACGGCACGTAAAGCCAAGTCAGAGGCACATGGGCGGCATAAAAACTCTGACACCAGGAAAGAAGATTAAAATTGCTAACCATCGACAAAACGATAATTAGTAAAATCGCTAATCGTACATCACTTAACCCACCATGTCCATCGACGCGTGCTTAAATCTCAGCTTAAAGTTGTACCGTTAACTTTAAGTTAGACACAAGCACAACTTGATATGCCAACTCATTACACTTCATTAAGCAATGATTAAATTATAAACATGTTTTGAACTTGTTACTTTTGTTTTTCGCACACCATTTAATGTTGTTACGATAAATTACCTACTAATTTTGCTAAAGTTTTCATGGGTGAGTTTTGTTTGAGTATTTAACATCGGTGTTAAACTTGTAAATTTAAGTTGTGCCACTTTTAGACATAAATCTGAAACATTGCAGATGCCTTCATCAACAGCAGTCCACTGCTGGACATAGGCCTCTTCATTCGCGCGCCACTTAACTCGATTCTCGGCAGCTCTGCAAAGATCATCGCTCCACCGAGCCTGAGAGCGTCCCACCTTCTGCTGGCCGATTCGCAGTCTCCACTCAAGAACACATCTACCCCAACGGTCATCGGTTCTACGGCTAATAGGACCCGGCCCATTGCCAGTTCAGCTTACTTATTACATGAGCTACGGCGTCAAATCTCTGTCGGATTACCTCGTTCTGGATGCGATCATTCAGATGTCTTGCCATTTCAGAAACAAAGTGGAATGTATGTATTAAGGGTTTCTGCTACTTCTCCGGAATAGCTTCTACACAATGAGTTCTCTAGGTACTGTCTACCTATCACGATTACCTTCTGTGATGTGATCGTACGAGTTGATTGACTGAACATGAGTACCTAAGTATCAAATAATGACAAAGTTTGTTTTCGCCATCAAGACAAGAAGTATTTTCCTGTTTATGATTTGGACGGTCCGCAATTTTTCTCGATCAGTCATTTACAAAGTTTCTGGTATCCGAGAAAATGTATTATTGTTTTTCCTCTCACAGGTTTATTTATACACTGAAAGTACTGCCACGTCATGTTCATAGAAGTGTTCCATAGAGAACATTTTGTCTGATGACTTCTCTCATACCGGCCGAAAAACAGATCTATGGCCAAGCCACTTTACCGAATCTATGTACCTTAACTATTCACCATGGTATAATAATATACTTCGCCTGGGATTCTCTTCCCACGATGGCCTAAGACTACGTCACGATAAGTGTTACCATTGATTGTCCTTTTCAGTAAATTTAGGGACTTTCTCATTTAGTGAATGAAAATAAAATAAATTAATAACTAGCTTAACTATTTAGTAACTCGTGTGATTCATCTATTTAGTTTTAAATTAATTTACATATTAAATTATTAGTTCATAATTGCTTTGTTAAGTTAAAAAATGCATTTTGCTCGGGTAATTCAATCACACCGTGGCAACACATCGACCGCATCGCAACTGATGACGTATCCTTTGGCCAATCCCGTGACCCAGCTGGAAGAGAATACCAAGCGAAGTATATTATTATACCATGCTATTCACAAATTGCCTTTATAAATGACGGTATTCCAACTACATCTATACCTCCTTAATTGCCGCCGATTTCCTCTAGGAACTCAATACAGGTGAATTAACAAAACGGCACCAATCGATCCCCTTCCGAAGTTCTACGAGAACGAACACGAATTTCAATGCGGTGATATGAATCGAATTCAATCGAATCGAGTGACTCGATTAATTTAATCGCAACTATTCGAGTTTCGAACTACTCGAGTCTTATTAAGTGACAGGTAATAAATGGCGGGAAATCGATGGCCATAGTCAAAACACGTCAAATTGGTATTGGAATTAATTTGTTGAATGTCAAATGAGAATGATAGCTTGTGGTTTCTAGCTTAGTAGGTACTGAAAAGCTTTGATGTGTACGGTTGAGTAACTGTGAGTTTGACAACCTGACAGGCCTGAGATAGGGTTGGTAGACATCACTCCTGTAATCCCAAAAAGGTTTTGGCATGTAATGTAATGAGGGCGACCCTATTTTCATAATCATCATCTGCCTAGTTTTGTTCATGAAATTTTTAGACAGTTAAATACGTTAAGCTTATTGAAATAATTATCCTATTCTGTTCCCGTTGTGTCCCCTATATCCAGTGGTTGGTTAGTAGAAATTGAAAGTCCCCGGTCTGCCATACATTATGAAGATTGTGTTTCCAGTCTGGCCGCAAATCTCTGGGGGCGAACATTAGAGTATCATCGCTGCGATGTTCGTGTTTCAGGGTTAGTTTATATTATTATTAAAGCTCTAGGATATTATATAGAAGGTATTTTAACTGCCTCGTTGACCTGAGCATGAAGTCCTGGGTTTGATTCCCGGGTAAGTCAAATTGTTATTACACTAGCCTTAAGTACTTACAACTTGGAACAAATCATCAGGAAAAGTAAGAAGAAAGCCTTAATGTAGCTAGTGGTACGAGTATTGCAAATTATCTCCTAACATTTACTAAGCTTCCGAACGAGTAAATTTCTACCTTTTTTTTTGTATTATGGGAAATCATCAAATGATCCCCCCGCTCTGGGCGGAGCGGAAGGGAGTGTCAGACTTCTACCTACTGACTAAAACCCATCCATGTTCCTTCTTTGCCCTCTGTGTTCCAGGGCCGCGGTATCTCTTTCGAACAGTCCCGCAGCCCTAAAATTCCACCTTAACGCTACAAGACAAGGACAGGTATATAAGGTAAGTACCCTAACTAAAGCCCAGAATGACAATGAAAACACACTTGTTAATTATAGCTGTGTCGCTTAACACAGGAGTTCACAGGACAGTCCGTTTCACTGCACAATCAACTTAAGCGCCCAAGTAGGTACTACTCCAGAACATCCCCACACAGTCCTCAAACAAATTAATACCAGAAAACCGACGTATAATTCATTAATTATAACTTTTAAAAGTAATTAGAGTTTATTAGAGAGTATATGTGCATGCGATTTGTATGTAAATCGTCCAAGGTGCCTCACAAAGGGTTGGTGATGAAGTTAGGACAAAGTTATTTATGAATTGTGTTATGTATTCAATTATGTCGAAGAGTATGGGGACCAGATGTTGAGTGGCAAAACAGCGTAAGTGCAGTTGTAATGTTTTGTGTAATATGAGAGGGATTGGAATTTATTTAGTTTTAATAGGGTTTTGTTTTGATTTTTTGACATAGAATACTTACGTTTTTGCTGTACTAGCATTTCTTTTAACATTATATCTTTAGCGTTTGATCAAAATCTGAATTCATCATCATCTGCCTATCCTCTTCCCAACTATGCTGGGTCGGATTCCAGTCTAACCGGATGCAGCTGAATACCAGTATTTTACATGGAGCGACTGCCTATCTGACCTCCACAACCCATTTAGTACTGGGTAATACGATACCCTTTGGTAAGACTAGTTGTTAGACTTTTTGGGCCAAAATCTGAACTAACGCCGACAATAAATATTCATATCTACCTAACCAAACAAATCGTTTTTATCTTCTGTGCTCACTTTTTCCAACTTATTTGCCCTTTCGTACGTTTTACGGTTAAATTAAGAACCTATTTTCATAGAATTTGGCATGACGGAAGGAAATAAGGTACTTTCGCTCCGGAATATCAAAAACATTACGCGCGGTTGGAGGCGGCACAGGTAGTAATAAAACATGTAGCGAGCATATTGTTGATCTGCTAAATCCATATAAGCGTAAGCACGACTGACAGTTAAAAGGCCCAGTTTGTAATGAAATATTTTTCACAACATTTTGCTGAACGAAAAAATAAATAAATAACTAGCGAGTATATTTTCTACGAGTAAAAGCTACCTTCAAAACGGTGTAAGCGTGCTTGTGAATGTTTTAAAAAGTATTCCGTTTCAACTTTATGAGGCAGTGTCAACTTCAACTCATAGTAACGCTGAAATGCTGATTTTTCATGCGACAGTTTTGCTGAAAAAGTGCTTTGTACCTGGATTTAATATGATGTGTAAAATGAAAATCTAAAAAAGTGGAGAGTAGTATTCAACATTATTTTTAGTATATGCGAAACCTGAATATAGTTTGTTCAGAATAAGTAACTGAATCGATTCTAATAATTTTTCATGTTATATTTTGTCCCAAAGATATTTTTAAAAAGTTACAAGTTGGACCCCGAGCGATATTAAGTACCTATCGCAATAATTTAGGTAAAACTGCCAAATTATTATTATTATCAATGAGCTCAAAACGACGCTGGAGACCCGCGCGCGGGCGCGTTGCGTGGTGCCCACGCTTTTGTGCGGTCAACCAGGTAACAGAATAAGCTTATAACTTTGTGATTTATCATGATACAGTTTTGAAATTTTGTACATAGGTTCTTAACAAAAAAATTACTCGACACGTGTTTCAGGTTTCACATATACTAAAACTAATGTTGTATACAAAAGTATTAAATAGTATTTATTTGGAAACAAACTTATAATTATGACGGTCAAAATTTACTTTTACAAGTACATTAGCTATATCTATATCATACATCACATCACGTCTTTATTCCTCGAGGTAAGCAGGAATGTTTCGAACAACAGACACTTCATCAGTTACGTAGTCCCGTTTACTGCTGGACCACAGGCCTACTCCCTGTAAGACTCCCTGTGAGAGTGGCGCCTTGGCATACATGACAGACACAACATAAGAAAGAAAGATAAAATTATAACTCACTAGCTTCTGCCAGTGACTTCGTCTGCGCCATGGCATTTACCGGGATAAATACAGGGTGTAATCAGACCCTTCACGAAGCTGTCAACCAAGCATTTTGTAAACTTATACTGTCACTTACGGGATATCTTCCGTGATTGTTGAAGCATTCTGTACATCAAACATTATAGTATTGTGTTGATGGATGGATTGAATAGTACGGGGGTCGTGGAGGTGTTTCAAGTACATTAAAAACATGTCTTTAAATAAAAACTTGTGAATAAGTTGGAACTTTGTCCCCCAATATCTCCGTAACTAGAAGGTTCCCAGGTATGCAAAGACGGGGAGAACAAGTGCCTTTCGGCTTCGTTACGGGTCTATTTACACCCTTTCTTATCTTATGTGTTAATCTATTTTATAAACTATCTGCGTGACAAGTTTCAGTCAAATCCGTTCAGCAGTTATTGCGTGATTCAGTGACATACATTCAAACATACAAATCACATTTAGATTAATACGGTAAAGATTAGTCGGATAATTTATTCATCCTTCACAATTCTTTTTAATTACTTTACACAAGTAAGTGTCTCAACTGGATAGCTGTACTATAAAACAGAATCCTTTGAGCTCAGGATCATAAAGGTGTCGCCGTAACTGGGCACAGAGGGCCCGCTAATGGAGGCCGACCCTCATAAAAGGAGAGGAGTAAAATGTTACAACTCGAAGACTATTCGTTGGAAATGTGATAACTGTTTTAAAATATAAGTGGATGAAATTATTGGTTTGTGGCTGGTTTTATGCTGAGTGTCGCTTCATTTTTAGCCGACTTTCTTCACACAGGAGGAGGTTCTCAATTCGGTTATATATACAACATTAGTTTTACTATATGCGAAACCTGATACACGTGTCTAGTATTTTTATGTAAAGAATCTATGTACAAAATTTCGAAACTGTATCATGAAAAATCTCAAAGTTATGAGCTTGTTCTGTTACCTAGTTTTCCGCACAAAAACGTTGTCACTACGCAGCGCGCGCCTCCAGCGTCGTCTTGAGCTCATTAATAATATTAATTCGGCAGTAAGTCGAGTCGAGTGTGGCAAAGTCGCTCGGTGTCCAACTTTTAACTTTTTTAAATATTTTTGGGAAAAAATATAACATGGTTTAAAAATGATTGGAATCGATTCAGTTACTTATTCTGAACAAACTATATTCAGGTTTCGCATATACTAAAAATAATGTTGCATACATTTTTTTATGTTTGTTACCTCATAACGCCGTCATTAATTAACCGATTTGAAAAATTCTAGGATATACTTCCCGATTGGTCCCATAGAAATTTCATCAAATCGGTTCAGTAATTTGGTTTTTTCACGCTAATCACGCGACGAAGCCGACTTCCAATTTAGACTTTTTTAGTGTTTTTTTGGAAGTCGGTTTTTTTTCGCAGAAAGTGTTTCTAAGCCAGTTGTTGTTTATAGTTTTCTAAGTTCTAAGGTCGAAGTTTAGAATGATGATAAGCTATCTCCGCCATCTCTTCTTGAAACTTCGTATCTAATTTACAGTGCTCGCAACCGTTCAAGACCTAAGGTTACGTACGCACTGACAGATGCCATGTTTAGCGCCTAGAGCCTAGTTTTTGTTACGTTTTCATTTGTATATGTACGTGAAAAATTAACCAACCAATGAGGTTAAAAATAAATGTTTAATACTGTTTTTTTCGAAAGATACATTCGATATGACTTATGAAAGATAACGTATTTTATTGAAAGATACAACTGCACGTATCTTTCGTGCATTTTTCATTGCTACTATTGATCGTATTTGGTTACTTACTGGCGAAGGCGCCAAGCGCGCAGTGCGGTCGAATGCGAAAATTCTCAATACTCAATTCTTTATTGCATTTCACAATGTAGTCTTAGGTAGTAGACATTTTTTAAAAGAAACAATCGTGGACCCTGTCGGGCACAGCAATTCTAGAACGTTCTCACTTCGCTAATCGCTAGGCTCAGTGTCACGTACGTAGTAAGTGGCCAAGTTCACGATGAAAATGCGATTCGCGACGCTTATAACGTCATGCGACACGCGAACGTCTATTTTATTTATTTATTTATTTTATTTGTTTCCTTCGCGAGAGTCATCGCTAGTCGCGTCGCGATAACTTGTGACATGCTCTAAACAACTTCTTTGATAATTTTGTTTTTCCCGCAGTCGTCGTTGCTACACGCGTATAGCTTGATCGAGCAGCTCGTGGCCGAACCGTTAGGTTAGGTTTTCATATTAAATAGTACCTACAACATGCAAAATAATAATGCAATAAAATATTCAATTCCAATAAAACAAACAAAGCAACGATTAAATAATTATTCTGTGGAATGAACCGTGTAATTTGAATGACAAAATGAATATGCAGCTGTGATGTTTTACACATTAATTATTATAGTTACAATATTTTGATTATCGAGTGTAAATGACATTTTCATCATTTTCAGCAGCCTGGTTTTGTCACGTACGCGATTAATTGAAATACTTTAGAGAGAAAGAAATTTCATACCCTCAGTGACCAATAAACATAGTGTAAAAAAGAAAGAAAAAATATTTATTTGTGTATTTTTCGATCAGTAGTATACTTTGCCAGTATCATACAGGGTGTAAACAGACCCATCACGAAGTAGTCAACCAAGCATTCTATACATCAAACTTAGCCCACGCAAAAAATACTGCTGGGAAAAGATTTTTTTTTTTTTGGGTGAAAAATCACGTTTTACGGTTAAGCTCAACTGATGGATGCTTTGAATAGTAAACCGGTCATGAAGGTATTTAAAGTTACAACATTAAAACCTTGTATTTAAAACAAAACTTGTGAAAAAGTTGGAACTTTGACCTCCAATATCTCCGTAACTAGAAGGTTCCCAGGTATGGTCCAGAACAAAATAATGATCGCAATGACGGGAAGAAGTTTTTGCGTAAAGTTACTTAGTTTGATGTACCATAATGCTTGGTTGACGGCTTCGTGAAAGGTCCGTTAACACCCTGTATACATACTACAAATAGAACTAAAATAATAATAAAAATTAAGACCAACAGTAAGTACCTACATGTACGTATACAACGACGACAATAAGACATATTCATTTTTATAGAAACTGTAGAAAACACGCATTTTAGCTTTCAGCCACATCAGTAATCTTGTCATCAATATGCATATCATAACAATAATAAATTGTTGCTCGTTATTAACAGGTATATTTAGGTGATTTAAGTGTTACTAACTTATAACTAGTCAGTTAACTTGTTGCATAATTACTCCGAATACATTAATAATAACCTAACTTCATTATAATAATAGAAGTCGATCTAACACGCCCGCTATTCTCGTAGGTCTGCGTACTATAAACGTCAAGATATCAGACATACAGTATCGCCATGTTAAAGGTTGAACGTTGACACTCTATCACTGATACCTTCAGCTGTTTTTGTTTGGTATTACATTTTGTAGTTTGATGAACTTTCAACTTGTACAGCTAAGTACAGTCGCCAGCGCATTAAGTTACTACGAACTTTCAAATTCTTCTAATTCGATTTTGAAGTTACCCATCATCATCATCATCATCATCGTTTCAGCCAAAAGACGTCCACTGGACAGGCCTCCCCCAAGTGTCGCCACATTGATCGGTCCCGTGCGACTCGCATCCAGCGGATCTCTGCAACCTTCACCAGGTCATCGGTCCACCTAGTGGAAGGCCTTCCAACGCAGTGTCTTCCGGTTCGCGGCCGCCACTCCAGAACTTTTCGGCCCCATCGGCCATCCGTTCTGCGAGCAATGTGCTCTGCCCACTGCCACTTAAGTTTGGCTATTCTTCGGGCTACGTCGGTAACCTTGGTTCTGTTGCGGATGTCCTCATTTCTGATTTGATCACGCAAGGAAAGTCCGAGCATAGCTCTCTCCATTGCCCTTTGAATTTACCCATTAACATTTTATGGTTTAAAATCATTTTGAGAAATTTGACAGTTGGTTGGTTGGTAACTTGTTGTGCTGGCGACTGTACATAGGTCACTCGGTCTCGAGTGAATTTGTTTTAAGAATTTTAATTATACATACAAAAAACCACAAAAGCAGACTATTATAGAAGTAGACGAGTTTTTTTATGGAGATTGCGAATCGGTAAACGTTAGGAGACCTCACGATTGGAGACCCTCAGTCTATGCAGAGCTACAAAATAAAAATGTATGTTTATTGTTATTTTTTTTGTCATTTTGTATGATGCACGTCATGTCCCTGCGACATTTAAATATTTTTTCTTTCTTTCTTTCACACACAGTATATTCTATTTGTAGTCTGTATATAATGTATATAATATAGTTATATTTTTTCCTTACGTATGTGATGTTCATTAAGAAAGGCCTATATTCGAATCAGTCAATTATCTGAGTCACAATTCCTAGTATGTACAACGGTTTTGTCTCACGTCTGCCGATATGCAAGTTTGTATTCTCATCATTCTAGGAAGTGCTGATAAGCTCACAAGTCTTCAGAACGCTGCCATTTGATAGTTATGGCGGGACTTCTTTCACTTGAAGTTTTATTACTTCGTATTCAAAATGCATCCAAGACTGGCGGGTTACCATGACGTCTTAAAGCAGGAATAATTCCAGTGTGGGAAAGAGACAGAGCTATACAGGTCGTCTAGCACCATTTCTTTGCCACACTGGAATTACTCCTGCTTTAATACGTCATGGTAACCCCCCTGGTCATAGGAGGTGTGCTCTCTACTATAGTCTCTAAGCACGAAACCCGTAGTTTTGGCCGAAGTTACAAGCGTTTCCTACTCCGTGTCACTTACCATCATAAGCCTAGCTAAGGGAATGAACTACAAAAAAAAACGGCTCAGTGCGAGTTGGACTCGTGCACCGAGGGTTCCGTATAAACTTGTAGGTATTTTGTTATTAAACTACATATTTTCAGTTTTTTGATTTTTTCCTTTGCATGTGCTGTAAGACATTGCTTCTTGCCAAGTTTCATGATTCTAGGTCAACGGGAAGTACGCTATAGGTTTTGATTCCCTCGCGAAATCTTAAAATATGCGACATAAACGGTCATATCTTTTGATCGCGTTGACTTACAAGTTTGTTTTTTTTTCACTAGTCTTAGGGATAGCAGACCTGAGAATTTCAAATTTATTATTCCACTTGATAAGCGCTCCAGAGAAAAAGGGTCTTGAATTCTTTACAGATGGACAACAAAGTGATCCTATAAGGGTTCCATTTTTGCCGACTGAGGTACGGGACCCTAATAATGACAACACGATAGGACACGTATTTTACAAGAATTCGAAAATAGGGAGAAATTAATAGGGAGTAGGCTTCATTTTCAAGTGTCGAGCTATTTTCTGACGGGCCCGTATCTTCACAGGTAGACCCCTAGTAGTAATTTATGGTCGTAGGAAAGAACATTTTGCGACTTCGTGACGTGTAAAAATGGTTGCTTAGCATTCAACATATTTTTGACATGTAAAAATAATGTAGACCTTTGTTAAATACCTATTTATTCTAGAGAAGTGAATTGTTAGGGAGAAAAACTTTGAAAACTATAATGTTACTTCGATACCATTGCCTCTTGCTAAGTAACAATTATTTTATTCATGAATAAATCTTATTATATCCATACAAACACCGAGGTAAATCTATAATTTGTTATTTAATCCATTAAGCTAGTCGTAATACGAGAGTTAACATGACATAAAACAAGACATGGCAAGATAAATAAAAAATGAATCACATTTTTATCTCGCTCTTATATGGTTACGTTTGACCTTTGTCATCCATTTGTTATTACAATGATAAAGGCACTCGGTCGACTGACCATGAAGACAGTCTTGTCAATAATATCCTAGGTCTTGTAAAAAATATGCCCAGTGGCCTTTAAGTTCTTTAAAGGGAGAGGTCAGTCGGTCTATGTAAAATACTGTTATTCAGCTGCTTTTGGTTTGACTGGAAATAAGACAGGAAGACTGGACCCCAACATTGGGATAACGCTAGGCTGATGATGTGAGGTAGTTAGGTACACGGCGAAACATCAAGCTATAATTTCCAGTATAACATGGCCTCGCTTTGTATAGATTTCCCGTAAAATGCCAGATCCGCATAAAATGGTTTCTGTGAGCAGTCCAATTATATTTAACTCATTAGATGTGCCTGTGCCTGTTTGAACATGGAACGATAGAAACTACTTTCAGTGTGAGTGAGAGAGACAAAACTATTTAAATGAAGTCTCAACGAAACAGCATCATCACAGAAGAAGTCTTCAGATATCACTTTAAAAACAGTCTCATCATTCACTGCCTGACTGACAGAGCCACTGAAGTATGAAGATTGAACATTTTGGAATGTTCATTATTTTGTTACTTAATTTGTTGTTAAGCGCAGTATGCAATAAAAGAGTATTTTTTGCTACTCCTCATGGTTTCGGATTTGGCCATCGATGCCCACTTAAAAAATTCACCCTGTATATCATAAAGGACCTTCGTTACCTCATGAAAGATTGTAGGATAAATATCAAGCCATAGCTGCTTTAATCCAATATTGGAACGTGCACTACGCTCAAATCATACTTAAACCAACTATCATTCCTATACATGTACACCGATACAGCATCCGATTATCGAGATTACACAACGTATTTTCCATTGAATCGCATAACCGATGCAATAATGCCTTTTGAATTCAATGGTCGCATGTTTTGTGACATTTTAAACAAGAGGGGTTTTCACGCCCTTTGTTGTTGGGCAGGTTTTGGTGAAATCGGACAATTAATATTGTAAACTATCGAGTTGAAAGGATTATTGTTGGTTTTCATACGATATTCAGGTTGGAAGGGAAATCGACGCACACACGATTACCACGTATTCAGGCCCCCCCACCGCATAGAAAGTTATGAGTATTTTTTTTTAATCTGCTGTTTCATACAAAAGTGCAATACTTACATGGTTAAAACATGGAAAAGCTGATTAAAAAAAAAATACCAATGAAAAATTTACACTGTGGGCGTTCGGAATGCCGTACTGAATACGTGTGGTAACCGTTTGCGTCCGTGATGTCCTTTCACCCTGTAAACGATTGGTTTATGTATACACCACATAGAACAGCTTTTGTTTGTAAATTGATTGTTGTTTTTGGTGTTCAGAAGCCATTATGGAAAAACGGAACCCATTTTCCATGGTAAAACAAATGTTTGAAGGGACATTTAAATCCAATGTCCTTTTTGAAACTCACCTTTGATTTGTTATTAACTCTAATTAAATAACGACTTCATATACTTCCTGATTATATCCAAAAAGTTTTTAGGCTTCCCCGTTTCGTTTAAATAAAAATTACAATTATTTTTTCAACTTTAGTTCGTTACAATAAAACACTTAGGTACAAACGCCAGCACATCAAGCTACCCGAAACTGTCAAATTTTCCCAATCGACCTTGAACCTAATGCTTTAGCGGTAAAGCAGAAAATCTATTAAAGAAATTTGTCAGATTGTAGTAGCTTGATGTGCTGCCGTTCAACTCTAAAAACCTGACTATTTTCATCCCTAATCCTAACCCTTCATAACCTATTGACGGGGACTTAAACCTGGCACGAAAAAATATCCCGAACTTTTTCTTTCATACCAAGTTTCTTTAAGTGGGGGGTCCACCTATATATTTCCTTAATCCCAGCACAAATACAGCTGTGGACCTCATTTAAGAAGCTTAAGTATATGACTTATTCCTATAGGTTGGTTCGTAAAAGCGGTCAAGCTCATATTGAATGGGTTCTGTATTTTATCCCATTTAGAAGTAAGAGTTTTTTAGTATGATTTTTAGGGTTCCGTAGTCAACAAGGAAAGGAACTCTTATAGTTTCGACATGTCCGTCTCTCTGTCCGCAACTGAGCTAAAAGACTCTTACTACTAGAAAGCTGTAATTTAGCATGAATATACAAATTAGTTACGCCAACAAAGTGGTAATATAAAATCACGAAAAGTATTTATTTTAGGGTATCTCCTGTACCTACACGTAAAGTGGGGATTTTTTTTCTCGCGTACCCCATAGTGTGGTATGTCGTTGGATAGATCTTTAAAAAATATTGCGAGTTTGTTGAAATCATTTTTCGTTTTAAGGGATTTGTTTGTGAAATATTAAGCTTTAAAAAGTTAATTTCTGTTAGATTCAAGTGTCCCCCCCCCCGTACTCTACCAGCTAAACAGTTGTTTTTGGGTGTGTGAAAAGATTCACGGTGGTAGTATATGTAACGAAATTATAAGGAAAACTATCACAGCAAGTAGGCTTTACAAGTTTACGAGTAATAGTCGACCAACTTATAAAATGTAATGGATAACATATTTTCCCAAACATAATGTATGGGAGTACATTTTTCTCTACTGAAAATGTAACTTTGTTTTTTATTATTACTTACATTATTACAAATTACAATAAAAATCATCGTTCGGAGGCAAATCCGCATATTTTGATGGGCAACTACGGAACCTTACATTGTGCGTGATCCGACACGCACTTGGCCAGTTTTTATGATAAACATCACCTGAGATTTACAAGGGTTGAGTACAGGCCGTCGCGTAAGCCCGGAAATACCGGTATCGGATCTCGATATTCGTATAAATAGAGGTGGAAATGGTAAGTTTTGATTAGATAGCTTAAAAAAACAACTAATAAAATATGTTTAATTAAGGCGATTATAGTGCCAAAATATTTTATGGACGACTGATCTGTAAAAAAAAACACTTGTCATAGACCAGACAAAAACGAAGGGATCACTACAAAGTTTAGGGATGACATCTCTTTATTCCGCACCTAATTTCAACGTCATCCTTTATAAAAGAAGTACTCACAAAACACTTAATTAAAGACCACAACAAAACCAACAAAACAACACATTACATAAACAATTATAAACCCCGGAACAGAAAATTCCAATACCATAAAAGGTCGACTTGAGCACTCGAACGAGTCTCAAAGGGTTAAGAAAAAACCCGTCAATAAGAGCAGTCGACGTAATTGCTTTAGTTTTCGACGAAGCGTGTGTACTCGGGTTTATATTTATTGGGGAATATAAGGACATAACAGTTTACTCGGTAGAAACGAACGGGTTAGTGTATTTATCTTTTTTGTGATGTTGTTACAGTGCGACAAGGATGTTTTGGCGCTCGAATGACGTTGACAAGAGTTTCTATTCAGCTTTTAAGGGGATATCGCCAGAGTAGCCGGCGAAATTCAAATTTTGTTAAGTTTTTTCAAATTACCAGGTCAGTGACAAGTTGTATGTTAATTAAAATTTGATTCGGCGTAACAAATATGGCTTTACGGTGTTATAATCTTTAAAATCATCAAAACAACCTTTAAGTTCATTTAATCGGGATTAAAAGAACTTAGAGGGTTGTATTGATGATTTTAAAGATTATAATTTTGTAAATACATGCGTATTGCGGCAGCAAATCATATTTTATCACTGACCAGTAAATTGCAAAAAAACCCTGGCGCTCCCATCCGTCCCCAGTGCTGGGAAATAGGCCTCCTCTCTCTGAAACCCTATGCGAGGGAGCTGGCTGTAATGCACTGTAAGCTCAGTGCGGGTAGGTAGATGTCACAAATTTAAATGTCTTCTAAGTTTTTTGCCAAGAGGGCGCTATTGGTCAACATTTCAAATCAAATCAAAATCAAAAATGTTTTATTTATTATTACACGTTGTACATTATACAGTTATCATTCACACACAACATTTTTAACTGCATTGTTTATTAAAATGTGTGAAAGATGATATGTCTAGAAAGGAGGTGACTGCTGAGATGACGAGTAATAGAGAAGTATGGAAGAAGAAGACATGCTGCGCCCATTCCAAATGAATTGAGATAGGAGGGCAGGAGAATGATGATCGTTTAGTAAAACGTATTGAAAAAACAAGATGGCGCCTTTAGCTCCTAACAGTACACACGGCAAGCTAAACATTTCCAGTATAACGTGACCTCGCTTTGTATAGATTTCCCGTACAATGAGAGATCCCCATAAACTGGTTTAGTATAGCTTGATTGGTCTTCGTGCGTACAGCTAATATGAGTCTTTTTTGCTGTATTTTTTTCCATGGATATCTTAAATTTTACGCGCAAGTAGCTTGTTGCTAAGCAAATAAGTAATCTGGGTAAAAGAAACCTTACATAATGCGTTCCCTGAATTTTCTTTTTTCACTAATGAATTCTACTTAATCTCTGGTATTAGACTGACTTTTAAAGGAATTTAAAAAACGAGACTACAATCCAATCTTTTTTTTTGGCTGGCTACATTAAAAGCTTTAATTTTGTAGTAAATGTCAATGTCAGTATCAATATATCTACTGCGTAAGTGAGGGCGAGAGTGTGTGAGAAAGAAAATAGAAAAGTATGTGTTAACACTAGTGTCCGATCGAAATATTGTTTTTTTGCCGAAACCGAAACCGAAATAGAAGGTTCGGTTTTGATTATAGTTTCGGCCGAAACCGAAACTGAAACCCAACCTTTTATAAACGTGATTAAAACTTTCAATACAATGTCAGTGGGCCGTTCTTTCCAGAAATGACCTAATATAATACAGGGTTCTTTTATGTTTCACTTTTATCGAATTGAAATTTCACTCTGCACGTCACTTTGCCAGCCGTGCCGAGCGCACCAGCCGTGCCGAGCGCACCAGACGTTAGCCGAAGGCGACCCGAAAGTAGGATGTTGTAAGTTTCGGCGCGGCCGAAAGCTTCGCCTGTTTTTTGGCCGAAACCGAACCTTTGGCCGAAATCGAAATCGAAACTTCGGTCGGACACTAGTTAACACTTAAGGATCTTAAAATAAAGAGTGACGTCACTCTATTTCTCGTAATTTTATCAGCAAACGATTTCATTTGATACCCATATCATGAGAATGCATAAAAATAACTAGTCCGCCATCTTTGGGAATCCGCCATATTGGATTTAGAATGACGTCACTTGTCATCCAAACTAGACATGAATGCAAAATTTCAGCTCAATCAGACCGGGAAGCGGGTGGAACTTCTAAAATTTCTTGACATAGTTAGTTACAGGTGAAGCGAATAAAAACGTTTAAAAGCTCTCAGAATTATATTAAGCACTAGCACTTCGCCCGCGACTCCGTCCGCAAAAATTGTGATAGCTCGGCTATTTTACATGAAATAAAAATAATTTATAGCCTGTAGCATAGCATAATCAGCCTATAATGTTCCCACTGCTGGGACACAGGCCTCCTCTCTATGAGAGAGAATGGGCTATAATCCACCACGCGGGCCCAGTGCGGGTTGGTAGATGTCACATGTCTTCGAAATTTTGTTTCTAAGACATGCCGGTTTCCTCACGATGTTTTCCCTCACCGTTTTGAGAGCAGTGGTGATGAAATAATTTACACAAAGTAATTCGCCTGCCTGGGTTCGAACCCGCGACTTACTGTTCGTAAGTCGGGGCTGCCACCACTGCTCTCTAGCCTGTAGCACCCACGGATAATGTATCTTTCTATCAGTGAGATTTTTTTAGAATTGGTTCATTAGTTCTGAAGATTACCCCCTACACACAAACTTACAACCTTACAAGCAAATACCTATTTATAACATAAGTAGATTTAGATTTAGTTTCATCCTATAATGGCTTTCTCAAAAGAAAACCGCACCTTTGTACTCGACTTGTGGTTTCTTGTGAAATTCAAACTAATACTAAGCTTTATGATATTATAGTAGCTCTCAATGTTAAGATTTTGTACACGAACGGATTTAATTTACTTTATTTACAAGATAACTTCTGGTCGTTTAGATGTTCTTCAAAAGTTATATTTGATTTGGTATTTATAATTACAATGCTTGTGATGACGTTTTGATTTTTAGGAAGTATACAGGCCGGGAAAATAATGAGTTCGTGGCTTAAGTCGCTCAATCTTCAGGTAAAGCCGCGCTTGCCTAGGTTGGTCTGTGGATGGGTGACCGCCCATTACATAGAGAGTTTCGTCCGTGCCTCGGAAAGCACGTTAAGACGTTGGCCCAGGCTTTCATTTGTAGATCTTTGACAGTCGTTACAGATAGTCAGTGGCCCGAAAGTCTGACATCCGGTTTTACCCAAGGGTACCTATCGTATTACGCAGTACTAACTGGGTTGTGGAGGTCAGATATGCAGTCGCTCCATGTAAAATACTGGTATTCAGCTGCATCCGGTTAGACTGGAAGCCGACCCCAATATAGTCGGAGAAAGGCTAGGCCGATGATGTTTAGATGTAAAGAGATATATTTGATTTTATATTTATAATTACAAAGATCGTGGTGAGTTTTAGATTTTTAGGAAGTATACAGGCCAGGAAAATAATGAGCTTGTGGCTTAATAATAACAGCCGCTCGATCTTCAGGTAAAGCCGCGCTTGCCTAGGTTGGTCTGTGGATGGGTGACCGCCCATTACATAGAGAGTTTCGTCCGTGCCTCGGAAAGCACGTTAAGCCGTTGGCCCAGGCTTTCACTTGTAGATCTTTGACAGTCGTTACAGATAGTCAGTGGCTCGAAGGTCTGACAACCAGTTTTACCAAAGGGTAACTATCGTATTACGCAGTACTAACTGGGTTGTGGAGGTCAGATATGCAGTCGCTCCATGTAAAATACTGGTATTCAGCTGCATCCGGTTAGACTGGAAGCCGACCCCAATATAGTCGGAGAAAGGCTAGGCCGATGATGTTTAGATGTAAAGAGTTATATTTGATTTTATATTTATAATTACAAAGATCGTGGTGAGTTTTAGATTTTTAGGAAGTATACAGGCCGGGAAAATAATGAGCTTGTGGCTTAATAATAACAGCTGCTCGATCTTCAAGTAAAGCCGCGCTTGCCTAGGTTGGTCTGTGGATGGATGACCGCCCATTACATAGAGAGTTTCGTCCGTGCCTCGGAAAGCACGTTAAGCCGTTGGTCCAGGCTTTCATTTGTAAATCTTTGACAGTCGTTACAGATAGTCAGTGGCCCGAAAGTCTGACAACCAGTTTTACCAAAGGGTAACTATCGTATTACGCAGTACTAACTGGGTTGTGGAGGTCAGATATGCAGTCGCTCCATGTAAAATACTGGTATTCAGCTGCATCCGGTTAGACTGGAAGCCGACCCCAATATAGTCGGAGAAAGGCTAGGCCGATGATGTTTAGATGTAAAGAGTTATATTTGATTTTATATTTATAATTACAAAGATCGTGGTGAGTTTTAGATTTTTAGGAAGTATACAGGCCGGGAAAATAATGAGCTTGTGGCTTAATAATAACAGCTGCTCGATCTTCAAGTAAAGCCGCGCTTGCCTAGGTTGGTCTGTGGATGGATGACCGCCCATTACATAGAGAGTTTCGTCCGTGCCTCGGAAAGCACGTTAAGCCGTTGGTCCAGGCTTTCATTTGTAAATCTTTGACAGTCGTTACAGATAGTCAGTGGCCCGAAAGTCTGACAACCAGTTTTACCAAGGGGTATCGTGTTACCCAGTACTACTATGACTACCTATGTAAAGGGAATATATCAATGATGTAAAGCAGTGTTAGAGCTGTTTGATACAATTGTCAAAGGTTATTTTAAGTTCGTAGTCAATTTGCAAAGCAATGAATTTCCCTGACTTTTCGTAAAGATTTTGTTATTCTTGGCTGACCAACTGTGGTGCTGTGGTTGTTTTTAGGTTCTTTTGTCATAATTAACCATGTCATATTTTTGACATAAATACCAAAGAGTATAAACATAAAAGGTGTAACAAGAGTTAACAAGACCCTTAACGAAGCCGAAAGGCACGTGTTCTCCCGTCATTGCGATATTTTTTTTTGTTCCAAACCATACCTGGGAACTTTCTAGTTATGGAGATATTGGGGGTCAAAGTTCCAACTTTTTCACAATTTTTTTTTTAATACAAGCTTGTAGGAAAAAGTAAAAATCTTACATGATTTTTACTTTTAACACCTCCACGACCCCCGTAGTATTCAATCCATCCTTCAGCACAATATTTTAAGTGCGTTACATCGAGTCCTACCGTAAAACGTGATTTTTCACCCCAAAAACAATGTCGTTTCCCAGCAATAATTTTTGCGTAAAGTTACTTAGTTTGATGTACAGAATGCTTGGTTGACGGCTATGTGAACGGTCTGTTTACACCCTGTACTATTATGGATTTTTAAGTTGGTAGTCAATTTGCAAAGTAATTCATTTCCCTCTTTAAAGATTTTGTTATTCTTGGCTGACCTGAGAGGTAAACTGTGGTGATGTGGTTGCGTGTAGACTCTTTCGTCATACTTAACTTTGACATATTTTTGACATTAATACCAAAGAGTAGAAAACATATACCAATAAGTAAATGCTGTAGATTTCGTCAAGCAATTCAATAGCTTATGAAATCATTTTTTACTTTCTCCATTTCTCCATCATTAGTTAATTTAATTTATTTTTCCAGCTATTTGAAGTCAATCATATTTATATCACGAATCTCAGTATATACCTACCTAAACGACTTGATGGCTATAAAAGCACACACGGCAACATCAAGCGCACATTTTTTCACATAAAAAAATGAATTTCAGGAACCAGTGAACGAAATACAAACTCAATTACTGTCCTCATCAGCAATGTTTAGGTTCACATGAAAAAGTAACGAGGCAATTTTGTCGTTCAAATATTTTCGGGCGAGTTCTTTAGGCGCAACCAGAGCTCAAAAATGTAAAGGTACAGTCCTCTCAAAATAATTTAACCTGTGACAGCAGTAGAGAAATATCAACCTTATTGACGCAATTATAAAGGTCATTGTGGTCATGGAGAATGAGGAAAATGTCGTGAGAAAAGTGTTTGAGTATGAATTTGGATGACTATAAGAGTAAACTTAAAGAAATGATGGATGGACTGAGTGAAGGATGATATGGCTAACTAAGAGGTGACAGCTGCCCCCGTAGCATGACCGCCGTAGACAAGGATTTCTTCAATAGGTAGACAGTTGAAATTTTCACAGAATGTGTATTTCTGTTGCCGCTATAACAACAAATAATAAAAATAATTTAAAAATGAAAGGGGGGTCCCCAACCACAATGGAACGGAACCCTTCATGCGCGAGTACGACTCGCACTTGGCCGGTTTTATAGAGACCTATTAGTGGTAGCAACTCAAAGCAAGTTTATTGCAATGGAAATAAGTGTCGCTGTGAGTTTGACAGTATAGCAAAATCAGAGGTAAAATAATTGTGAAACGACTGTAGAAGAAATTCTCCTACAGTCTAGCCAAAAATATGACTTACCCGAGTTTTACATTAAATAAAATAGGCTTTGAGCATTTTATCTCTGTCATTTATACCTACCTGTTACATTTTTTTCTAAAGCACCTAAATGAGTTTCGCTTCTGTACGGTTTTATTACTCTATGGCCCACGTACGGTAAAATAAAATACTGAAAATATATTGGAACGATGTTAATCTTACCTAATATTCATTTTTGAACACATTTTTAGCGAAATATTTCATATTTTCAAGGTAATAAATAAAATAATATCAGCCTGTAATCGTCTCGCTGCTTTTATAAAGTTTCGCAGACTTTTTGCTACAGAGGAGAAGACCGAAAATTGATTGCCATGTTCGCTCACTGTGTAAACAATTTTAGAGAATTTATTCCTGGTTGTCAACGATGTTGTTTTTTTTCTTCACCAGTCACTAATTATCACCATTAAATATTAATTTTAAAAAACTGGCAACACATACAGGGTGTAAACGGAGGGTCCGTTTAAACCGTGTCACAAAGCCGTCAACCAAGCGTTCTGTACATCACACTAAGTTACGTTACGTAAAAATTATTGCTGGGAAACGACTTTTTTTTGGGGTGAAAAATCACGTTTTACGGTAGGACTCAATGTAACGCTCTCAAAACATTGTGCTGATGAATGAATTGAATAGTACGAGGGTCGGGGAAGTGTTCAAAGTAAAAATATTACATTAAAAACAAGTATTTTAAAAAAAAACTTGTGAAAAAGTTGGAACTTTGACCCCCAATATCTCCGTAACTAAGAGGTTCCCAGGTATAGTCTAGAACAAAAAAATATCGCAATGATGGGGAGAACAAGTGCTTTTCGGCTTCGTTAAGGGTCTTGTTACACCCTTTATAAGTAGGTAAATAATAAAACATTCAAAACATTTTAGGATATTCGGTACTTTTTTTTTATTGCGAATAGACTTGCGTTTGGCCGCAACTCGCCTGATGTAAAGCGATGACGCGGCCTAGGGTGGAGCACGCTTGTCTAGAGAAACCGGTTCACTCGAATTTTGAAAAAATTTAGATTGTAATGATAGATTATAAGTATTACAAAAGAAACGATTACTCAGAACACTTAGATATAAGATCACAGCATCGGCAGCGGTGTTCCTATAGTACCTACACCCGCAGTTCGTCAAAGCCCCCTTTAATTTTTTATTTATTTTTATTTTTTCTTGATAAATAAAGCTTGCTTATTCATGTATTATGTATTCTTTTAAAAAATTTCGGCTCGGCAGTTTCGGAGTTATGGTCAATTTTCGTCTATTTTCTTAATCAATAACTTCAAAACTATTTATCTTAAAATTATAAAAAATAGCCCTTTCATTTTGATGTGACACGATATAGTTTGCAAAACGTTTTTTTCATTTTCTAATTTACCCCCCAAAAGTGCCCCCATGTTTAAAATTCATCTTTATACGTCCGTCTTTGGGTCACCGGTTTACATGTGTGTACCAAATTTCAACTCAGTCGGTCTAGTAGTTTCGGAGTAAAATGGCTGTGACAGTCGGACAAATAGACAGACACGCGAGTGGTCCTATAAGGGTTCTTTTTTTTCCTTTTGAGGTAGGGAACCATAAAAAGATCACAATGACGGGGAGACCAAGTGCTTTTCGGCTCCGTTAAGTGTCCTTCACACCGGTTTGTAAGTTTGGATGTAGAGGGATTTTCGGAAGTACTGATTCGATTCCAAAAAATCATTCACTAATGGGAAGCTGCACTATCCCCGAGTGACATAAATTAAGAATCTTCATTTTACCTATTTGTTAAGCATTTTTTGTTTTTACGTTAATTTGTTTAGTTGCTTTTTTTTATTTCTTTTGAGGTTTATTTCAATGTAATGTACAGTGTCCTTTATTGTGTGTTGGTGTTTTTCTTTAATATTCTTTATTATTTTGGTGAATATGGTTTCAGAGAATATTTAGATGTGTTTATGGTGTAGGTGTTTCAATGTTATTGTTTTGTTTAGTGATGGTTTGATTAGTATCTTTAAATTATTCTTAGATTATATTAGGGGAGATTTATGTAAAGATATTCTATGTAACATAGGTACGTACCTATGTTGTTCATTTTAATGTACCTATCTTATGTAAAAGATGATTTTGCATGGTATTATTATGGCGGAATGTGTCCTCCTCTATAACATTTTTATAACACACCTGTATATACCACATTTTATGCAAATAAATATACTTACTTACTTACTTACATAGTTTTTATCGCTCCCTTGGGATAATTTGCGACCAAAACGCGAGTGAAGTAAAAGCCCACTCGACAATCTGAGGCAAGAAACTGTCGCAACAGAGTTGCTTCACTCAGCGCAAGGCGTATCGTCTCACCCTTGCCCTCAGATACGCAACCCAGTTTATTTCACGAACATTTATCTATTAATAATAATGGGTCATTTTTCTTGTCCTCAAGTGTAATGAACTCTGGAGCGAATAATTAATTTTTGGGCAAAATGTTTGGTTAGTTAATTTGATGAGGCGAAACTGGCAACACTGTGGCGTTTGTGGTGTTAGACAGTGAATAAATTGTATGTCTTTTCACAGTAATTTTTCCTATGCCTTTAGTTACATAAAATTACATCATGGCTGTAATCCGTGAAGGGTTAGGCAGAGGTGTACTTAATAGTACACCCACATTTCACCAGTAATCTAACAGGGGGCGAGCCTATTACCATCAACCGAACGCAGTTCCAGACTCGCAGCCACGGAGTCTACTGTGAAAATCCTGATGGAAAAACCTAATAACACTTTGCCCGACTTAGGAATCGAACCAGCGATCTCATGCTCAGTAGTCGCGCTTGCGATCACTAGACCAACGAGGCAGTCTGTCAGTTGAAAGAGTATTGAAAAAGAAGATGACGATTTTAGTTCCGTTTAAGGCCACGCTACAAAAGAACTATGCAGTACTAAATAGCTGAGATTAAAACAAAAAAATGTGTTTACAAAGACAGGTGGTGGTTGTTTAGGGTTAAACAAGTGGAATATTCTTTCAAAGAAGATCCATATTTGTGGCTAAAAGTATTTAAGCGACCATTTTAATAATTATTATAAAAACTTATAAATATAATATAACTTATCATTAAAAAACATATTTATTTTTTGAAAACCAAACATGCCTGAGATATATTTTTCGACGGCATGTAAGTCAGAGGCCCATGGACGGCATAAAAACTGAAACCAGGTTAGGCACTAACCACACGTAGAGGTCCGCATGAGCCGATGCCTGCCAGGGCTGCGGGACTGTTCGAAAGAGATACCGTGGCCCTGGAACACAAAGGTCAAAGAAGGAACATGGATGGGTTTTAGTCAGTACAAGTCTGATACTCCCTTCCGCTCCGCCCAGAGCGGGGCAAAAAAAGGCACTAACCACACGAAGAGAGAAAGAAAGCGACCACAATAATAACTCTTGGAAAAAAACAGAATAAGTACCAGTGGCGAAGGTTCCATACAACTCGATTCCTACCGGCTTCCCTTTTGAAAAATGGCACAGCCAGTATTCAATAGACAAATAATATAATCACATGAAAGATATTATGTGCTCCGGCTTACCTCTTACAAAAATTGACCCTTCGCTACTGATAAGTACTTAAGTACTTTCTCAGGCTGTGGAACACTGTTGCCTATTTAAAGAGCTCTATGATTCAAACTAGATAATTAAAAATAAAATCGAACTGTTTGCGCGCTAAAAAAACTTCATTGGGTTGCCAAAATAAAAATAAATTGTTCAGTTTACCATTTAAACGACCTAAAATAATACTTATTTCGTAGTATTCAAATTGGAATTGGGTCTTTACTTTATGAAGTCTATTTTTTGAGTGAATATAAAAATCTATTCAATGTCCCTTTGTGTCATAGCGTTCATTTTTATTTGAAAATGGACTGTTATTTAAAATTTATTATTTTTAACTATTTTATTCAAAAGGCATTCCTTTTTATTGTCTAGAAAGTCTGAAAACCAGTATTATCGCGGGGTATCCTATTACCCAACTGTACTAACTGGGTTGTGGTGGTTAGATAGGCAGTCGCTCCATGTAAAATACTGGTATTTACCGGTTAGACTGGAAGCCGACCCCAACATAGTTAGGAAAAGGCTAGGCAGATGATGATGAATATATCTATCTGACCTCCACAACCTAGTTAGTACTGGGTAATACGATACCCCTTGGTAAGACTGGTTGTCAGACTTTTTGGGCTACTGACTACCTAACGACTGTCAAAGATCTACAAATGAAACCCGGGACCAACGGCTTAACGTGCTTTCCGAGGCACGGAGGAAACTCGGCATGTAATGGGTGGACTCCCATCCACAGACCAACCTAGGCAAGCACGGCTTAATCTAAAGATCGACCCCGAGCGGCTGTTATTATGTAGACACGAGCTCCTCTGAACGTCTACTCCTTATCACCACGAATAATCTTCTCGGACCTAAGCCCTAAACTAAGTCTAGACTAATCTAGACCCTCTCATGTTAATCCCTAATAAACTGAAACAGCTCCTTGATATCATGGCCCATGGAGTCTCGAGGCGTTAACTACGGTCTTCCAGTTTAGAGTCTGAAGATCATAACACTAACTACTTTAGTCTCAAGACTTTAAAATGATATTATAATGCGAAGCGTGTAATCTATGCTTGAATATTCTAAGAGTAAAGTGATAAGATAAATATTTTAGCTAAATTCCATCTTAAAACTAAGGTTTTAGAAAATATTTAGACTTAGTTGGTCAGAACTTAGCCAAATAAACGCCATTATTTTGATAATGCAATTTTTCAAAGCACTTTATCATGTTAATATACCAAAATGAGACGGATAAAAAACAGCTGAATTCAGTCCATCAAAAAGTATGAAAACTAGTTTACTTTTGAATTCTAAATACAAAAAAAAACATAGACAATTTTGTTTTAACGTAGATCCTAAGTATTCTAAGTTAGTATTTAAAAAAAAAGAACACACAAATGTGAAAAGTTCCATTAGAAAAGTTTTCAACACACATGGTTTCTTTACAATTTTCTTTTCTTTTTCAATCTTTTATGAAAGCAGACGTTTTCCTTAATGAAAAAAAGTCACGAGTGTCAAATAACTCTACAGAAGTTGCTTCGAAGTCTGTTTGAATGAACTTTTATATTACATTTATGATTAAAAAACTATTAAGGTATGTATACTTAGATATTCAGATGCCTTTATAGTAAAATTGCGTTCATTACTTTTTTTGCAACGTTAAGAATAGACAATTTTGATAAAGACTATTTAAATTTATTGAGGTTTTAAAACCGTGATGTTATTGGTCGTAAAAGGGTTTTGAACATTTTACTATGGACCCTGGCTTGCCCAACTACCCCCTCTTTTATTTTATTTTAAAAATGGCAGCCACGTAAGAGTCACGCATAAAACCAATAAGTAATGAGACAAAATCATTATTATCGCGGCGCCATCGGTAAAAAATTTACAGCTTTACAGCAGTTTATAAATACAATTGGTGATACTGAAAAGGCGTATCATTTCATAACCTAACAACTAAAAAGACAATCCGTAGGTAGATAATGATTGAAGACTTCCATTCATGTTAAAGGTCAACCCGAAATAAATTCCGAATTATTTTAAGAGATAAAATTATATATAAATATTGTCTGTTGTCTCGTCGTTTCTGATTTGTTATTAAACTACATCATCTTAATTGAACTTAAAATATCTTGACGGTAGATACCTAAATTAAAACCGAATACCTACATAGTATTATAAAAAGGAGTATGTTACATAAAATATAACGTCAAGCCTGTAATCCCTGAAGGGTTAGATAGAGGTCTAACTATTTCGCTAGTTATGTTTAAGTCCCTTATAAAAGGGGACGAGCCTTTTTTCCAGAAACTGGCCACAAATCCAGATTCTCTAGCTAGAGTAAGTACCATAAAATCGTTTTTTGCTTTTGTGAATGACTTACTAAGATTCTCAAAGTAAAAAAATCATGGACTTCCCTACAGACGCAACACTCTTCATCGTCAAGTGCTCATAAAATAAACAAACAATCTACCTCACACCGGCAATGACGAACAAAACATGAAATACATTGTAACAATACCACTAATTCATGCCAACAACATGAAAAGCATTGGATAACCAAACAATTATTTAGAAAGGGCGACAACGGCCCACAACTTATCAGTGGCCAACATATCTTGAGACCTCCGGGTGGCGCTGCTTGCTAAGAAAAACTTCATTCACCTGTCAAATCCAGTACATTTATACGTAGTTCCAAATTCCACCGCGTCTCAAATTATGTTGGTCAAGTAGTAGAATGAGAACTGTCTAGTCATTCTTAAAGAAAGGCAGGCCGTAGAATGGGCATACAGCATAGAAAGGGCTGTAAAAACCCCACGTTGACACCTATTGTTCATCCGTTTGTCTATTGTTCTGGAGAACTGGCCGCATTGTGCGCGCGTTTTAGAAAAATGGACCTCCTTGTTGGTTGTGATTCGAAATTTGAATACTTTGGAATTAGAAATGAACTGGAGCTAATTTGTACAGGATGCTCTGTATATTTTAGTAATTTTTAGGGTTCCGTACCTACCGAAATAACGGAACCGTTATAGGATTACTTACATATCAAATGAAAGGGCCCATTGTGAGCATCTCAAATTTTTTTTTTAAATATTTTAAAATAAATAGTTTTGAAGTTATTCAAGAAAATAGGCGAAAATTGACAATTACCCCTTAACTCTGAAACAAAAGAGCCGAAAATTTTGAAAAAAATAGTTCTTTGCCTATAGATTACAGGAAATCCTATAAGAAATCTATGTACGTACGGAACCCTCTCCACGTGAGTCGAACTCGCACTTGTACGCATTTGTTCACCGTTAATTTACCACTAGCTAATAAGTTGGCTAATCTGAGGTTGGAATGATATCAACCCTGTAGAACCTTTTACACAAAACTGAACGATTGGTAATCAAATAAAGATTGGTAATAAAATAAAATAAATTAAACTAAAATATAATGTTGAAAAACGAGAATTAGTTAGGAACCGCTTTTAGCACCGAGATTTTCATTTAAAAATCTATAATGATAAAGCCTAGTTCTTATTATATTTTAAACTAGCTACCCGCCCCGGCTTCGCACGGGTTCAATATACGTATAAACCTCCCTGTTGAACCACTCTATCGATTGCTGAAAACTGCATTAAAATCAGTTGCGTAGTTTAAAAGATCTAACCGTACAAACAGCGGGAGCGACTATGTTTTTTAACTATGTAAAGAAGATATAAGATTTAAAACTATCATGGTTACTAACATTATCATTAACACTAGAAACTGAATATTTAACCATGTTTAAAAACTGATTAAAAAAAAATGAAATACCGGGAACTCTAAGCAATCAGCAAACATGGTAAATATCTCGTTTCTACTGTTAATGATTATGTAAAGAAGATAGTACAAGAAAGAAAACATCTTATCAACACGCTTTACATAAAATGAACGCCATAAAAGGTACAAAATTAAATTACACTTTATCGTAAACTCAAATCGAAATATTGTTTACCCAAAATAACTAAGTTTACCATTGTTCCAAAGTGGTTTTAATTTACAATAAAACTTCCTAAATCTTGAACCAATTTGTTTCGACAACAAAAAGGTTGTCTAATTGAAAACATTTGCCAAATATATTGTTTCACGAGTTAAACAGAGGATAATTTTAAAGACAGAATTACAAAGAAATACAATTAATTTAACTTGGAGGTGTAAACTATTGGAATTGGAACCTATAGAATTTCTAATTTTAAATAATACAATGTTACTAACCTAATTCATTAATTAGAATGGAAAGTAAACGCAGCCACGATACAGGAGAAATTCCAAGCGTGGAGCAACGTTTTTTTTTTAATGTATCTATTCTGGGCTGCGGGACTGTTCAGGGCTGCAAGCTTGTTCGAAAGAGATACCGCGGCCCTGGAACACAAAGGGCAAAGAAGGAACATGGATGGGTTTTAGTCAGTAGAAGTCTGACACTCCCTTCCACTCCGCTCAGAGCGGGGAATGACCCCTACATTTGATGATTTCCAATTCGAAAAAAAAAATATCTATTCTGATTTTTGATTCAGTAAATAAAAAGAAACAAGCGGCTTCCGCGTATGGCGAGATGTATTCAAACGTGGAAGAGGTGAAAGGAGTATGTAAGGATCATTGCAGGTAGATCGTTCTATAGTTTCTGTCTAAAAGAAATAAAACTGAATGTGCTGTCTTCAAAAACTTTTCATTACAATAGGGAATATGAAAGAAATACAAAACTTTTTTATTTCTTAAAAATGTCTTGTATTGGCCAATAAAAACAGTTGGTACACTTGTTTAATTCTCTAATACAACACTTATTTACTATTTTATGTAACGTGTTTTTGGTGAAACGGAACGCAAACTCAAAACGTCGTCCCTCAATAGCGCCGGTAGTGACGTCAAAGTCTGTGTGTCAAAGAAACACTTTTAGTTGAAAAGTACTTAAAGTTTTACTAAGATTTTATTATAATATTGTCATTGAAATGTTTGCTTGAATAAAACACATACAATTAGTAAAAATAATATATTAAGGGTAAAAAATTAGATTTAAACAAGGCAGATAGAATTAAATGATGTCACATAACATGACATGAATGGCCGCGACAGTCATGGACGTTTGAACTGTCATAGAAAATTGTAGGACTATAATTTTTTTTTTTTGGCGACAAGCAGTAGTTGAACTTAACTTTTAATTATTTTCTTCGGTTGATAGTACGCACGACGGCCAATCAAGCTATACAAAACCAGTTTATAGGGATCTCTCGTTGTACAGGAAATTTATACAAAGCGAGGCCATGTTATACTGGAAATGTACAGCTTGATGTGCCACCGTGTGTACATGTTTTATTGATTTAAGTAAAGAAAAAAATACATGCATATTCCCTATTATAAAACTTAAAGCTCAACCCAAAACTCGAATGTGTGGGACACCTATATAATAATAGCTGTAAAGACATACCTACATGAAATAAAACTGCTTATTTGCTGCTCCATTACATTAAACTGAAAACCTACTTTAATTTGTTTGTGACTATTAATGGGGCAACCCTATAGGTAGGCGCTTCATAGCCGGGGATAACAAGGGTTCGCCCACTCTTTCCGTGGTATTGTAGATTCGGTTAATACAACTTTCTACCAACCGGTAGTCTGTGTAAAATGGTTGTGTTGAAGTGGTTTCATTGTTCCGGCTCATGCCATGTAAGTATGGAGCGGAAAAAGGAAAAAAAACAATTACTTACTGTTTCCTACAAAAGTGCAATACCTACACGGTCAAAATGTATGGAACAGCCGTTTTTTTTTTTAATAACTGATGAAAAATTTCTACATAGAATTTTTTTTTTTTTCATAATGATGTACTGAATACGTGGTAACCGTATACAATTACAAAATATGTTCCACTGGCGAATCATTATAAACCCAGGTCAGCCAACATAATAGGAGGTAAATAAGCTGCGTAAGGACTGTACAGTAGGTACAAAAGTATAAAAACGAATACAAAAATACCATAGTCGTGAGCCTACCGAGGGAACTGACATAATTCATTTTCTAAAAAAATAAGCCCAGAAAATAATGTATGCTCTAAGTTTTTCTAAACTCCACCCCGTATAGTCTAATGTGAATGTGTTGTAGTAATATAAAATAACATCACGCCTGTCATCCCTTTAGTACACCCTATTGCCATCAACCGGGCACAAAAAAATCCAAACTCTAAATACTTGAATAGAAAACCCCAATAACACTTTGCCCGACCCGGGAATCGAACCCAGGACATCATGCTCACTAGTCGCGCTTGAGACAGTCAGTGTGTTGAGTGATGTCCCCAATAATTTTATAACTAGAATACCATCGCATAAGTAAGTGGACGAAAGAAAAGTAGTAGGTAAGGATTGTAACAAGAGCCTATCGCCAAGGAAAAAGGTGTGAGTTTATGTGGTATGCTTACATGTCTCAAATCATATTCGACCTTATTTATAGCCACAGTTCTGATTTCCTTACGAAAATGCTGTGTAATATGTCCTTCCTTTCAATGCACCAGTATCAATTAAGCTTATTATAATTATTAGGGACACTAAAGTAGCGAAGGGTCAATTTTTGTAAGAGGTAAGCCGGAGTACATAATCTTTAATGTGATTATATTATTTGCCTACAGAATACTGACTGTGCCATTTTTCAAAGGGAAGCCGGTAGGAATCGAGTGGTATGGAACCTTTGCCACTGGTACACTACATCCTAAAATATTCCAAATTCAAACGAACCGAAAGGTCAGGAAACCAACATTCAAATACCTACTAGAAAATTTCAAAATTCCCAGAATAGATTAATTATAGAACTCACAAACAGAAAATTGAGTAAAATATTATTTACTCCAACTTAAAATCAATTCCTAGTAGTCGACAACTTGACATAAAAGCTTGTCAAACGGTCTGCGTTTTACTTTTACTAACAAGCGTTTAGCCTTTGAATGGCAAGTTCTAGCTAACGTGCTGGCTGAAAGAACCGAATAATGACGCAGCCTGTGTATACCAGGCATTTATATTTTTAAATTTAGAAATTGGAACTTTTGATGAAAACATTCAATGTTTTTTTTTTTAAATTTGTGATTGAAATGAACAGTTTTTTTACTTGCAGGCTGTCAGTAACCCAGGGCTGCGGGACTGTTCGAAAGAGATACCGCGGCCCTGGAACACAAAGGGCAAAGAAGGAACATGGATGGGTTTTAGTCAGTACAAGTCTGACACTCCTTCCCGCTCTGCCCAGAGCGGGGGGGGTCATTTGATGATTTCCCATCCCAAAAAAAAAAAAAAAAAAAGGCTGTCAGTAACCAGTAATGAGGATTGATTTATTTGAAATGGTAGTGAAGATGTGTCAGATATACGCTTACCATTGCTAGTCTCTGCATCACCCAAAGGTTGACTGGTAGAAAATGCCTATGGCTCTGTATTTTGTGCTTGAACTGTTAAATAAATAAATGTAACCATTTTATCATTGAATTTTCATGTGTACGATTTGCTCGGCACCTTATTATAAAGGGTGTAAAAAGACCCTTAACAAAACCGAAAGGCATGTTAAATATTCATAGTTCACAGAATAATACCGGCCCAGTTTTAATTCAGTTTCATTCTTAATTAAAAATAAACTATCTAAGTAGGCAACATTAAAATTTCACTACAACAAAATACATCTTTTTGTTATCTCCACAGCAGTTGAATAAAATGGGTCACAGTTTTTTAATAAACAAAATAATGTTTATAACCAAAACAATTACTGTTAATGACAAAAAAAAGAATCGGTACACAACGAGATTACAAATAATACATGTAATCTTCATGTCACCGACACATATCATTATCATCGTTTTTACATGTCATTGTGTTAATTTTTAGGGTGCCGTACCTCAAAAGGAAAAAACGGAAACCTTATAGGATCACTATGTTGTCGGTGTGTCCGTCTGTCTGTCAAGACACTTTATCTCAGGAAAGCGTGAAGGTATCGAGTTGAATTTAAAACCATAAACTCAGGTCTACAGTCCCTTGAAACTGTGAAGAAATCAAACTTCTAAGTTAACCTAAAAAATGATACGGCCGTTTATGCCGCAAAAAACGTATATTTCGACACTCTCAAGGGAATCAAAATTTATAGGGTACTTAACGTTGATCTAGAATCATAAAATTTGGCAAGTAGCAATGTCTTATAGCACATGTAAAGGAAAAAATATGAATACAACGAAGAAGTTTATACGGAACCCTCGGTACGCGAGTCCAACTCGCGTTTTTTTTTTTCCATTTTTGGGTACTTAAGTACATAACATCACAGAAAGTCGTTACAGGTAGTCAGTGGCCCGAAAGTCTGACAACCAGTCTTACCAAAGACTATCGTATTACCCAGTACTAACTGGGTTGTGGAGGTGAGATAGGCAGTCGCTCCAAGTAAAATACTGGTACTCAGCTGCATCCGGTTAGACTGGAAGCCGACCCCAAAATGGTTGGCAAAAGGCTAGGCATATACATAACATCACGCCTGTTATTTACTGTCTTGTCTGTAATTCCCGAATGGTTAGGCCGAGGTATACCTACATGCAGGTGCAAAAAAGCTTTTTAAATTAACTCATTTAAATTGATTCCCTAATAAATAATGTATTTGTCATTTTTTAAATGCATCTGTGAGAACGCTGGTTTGTAAATATTTTTAATAATTATTATTTTTTTATTTCAACCAACTTTGGATAGCGAGATAGAGGTCATGGTTCTCTTTCTGATTTATTAACATGATTCAAGTACTTTTCAAATTTTAACTTTTCGTATCTTAAGAAAATATGTAGTAGTTTTATTAAAAAAAAACCTAAGCTAATTAAAAATTTAAAAAATTATGAGTATGAGACAAGGGTTTTATTAAAACTAAGGTTTTTTTAACTACTTTTATACTTTAATTCGTATTAAGATAAGCGAAGTATGAAAACAAGCTCAAACACGGAAATAGCGTAATAATTATCAACCTTTTTTATAAAATTTACAGAAACAAAAAAATAATGATATCTTTGAAAAGTAAAATATACTTGAGAAAGCTCGTTTTATTAATATCGAACTTTGACAAACCAAGTCCGAGACATTGTTTTATTTGAAAAGTGAGACATTTATCGTAATTAATTACTTTGGTCTTGAATATTTTATTGTGTTGTGCCTTAACTTTTCTTTTAATTTATATTTAATTTTGTATCTTAAATATGAAACATTTTAATTGGTTGAAGTTTTGATTGAAATAAATCGTTTCACTGCTATTTTTACGAACGTTTATTTTCAATTCTTTTAATAAGCAAATTATTTGCTTTTTGATAGCTGTAATTAGCAAAAATTTGAAAATAGTATCTTTTGTGTAAAAAAATACCCTACCTACTCGTTCCATCACTAATTTATTTTTAATTCCCTATCCCTTCAGATTTCCACACATTTTTTTTATTAAAATGCTGTGTAAAACCGCCTTAATTATCATAAACAATTTCTCTTAAAACTTACAAAATAAATAAGAACACCAAATCCATAACAATTTAAAAAAACTAACAACCTAATCCCAAAAACTAAATTCAAAAATCGAACCACATGAAAAAAATAAAGCGAAAAACAACACCTCCATTTTTTTTTTAAATTCGAAATCGGAAACAATAAAGGTCAACTTACGTGCCCGTTCACACAATCACAGTAACACTACCGTCGCGCGTAGCTCCCGACAGACCGGCACGTCCTCCCGACTCGAGTCACGAGGGAGGTATGAGATACTGACGCTGATGCCGCTCTGCCGGTACCGCCGAATTTCCGTAAGTATGCTGCCTCTTCAGACTGTAGGTACCGGGAGGATCGCACCGTGTGGCATAGGTATGTGCTCTTTACCGGAATAGGTCGCGATATTATACTGTAAACGTACATTTATATGTTTTCGGATTGAAATAGAGTTGTGAAAGCCAGTTTTTGCGAGCTTTTAATGTAAGTTTCAGTTAAAGCGCTTTTAAATAATTACAATTATGTCAAACTCAAAACTAAGAACAGCAATAATTTATCATTATGTTTAAAGCTTTTTATGTCATGTTTTTAACACAGTTAGTACATTAATTACATATAGTATTAATAAGACGATTTGGACGCGTACCGCGAGGGCTGGCCTGAGGAGGCGCGGGAAAAGAGTACATGGAAGGAATTGGGGGAGGCCTTTGCCCAGCAGTGGGACAGTACAGGCTAATAAAAAAAAATTAAAAAAATTTAGGTACTATATCAAAACACTTGTTTTGTAAAGGAAGTAAAAATATTTGTTAAACAAAATGAGTTCTTTTACCTCCGATTTTACATAGTTGTCAAAATCTTTGATCTTTATCCTCGTTGAAATAAGGCACTAGCACAATTGTGCGTATTTATTGAAGCGAAAACAAAAACCCTATAGCATTGGAGTTAAATTGTTTGAGAGGCACAACAACAGCTAGGACATCGTACCGCGCATCGCACATCCAATCTGTAGACACCCTAAGCCCAACATCTCTTGTCTCTGGTCGGCGCGGGGTGAACGACTCCTCTCTCCTGATAACAGCGTGGTTGCCGGATGAGCAGCGTTTGACAACAGGATTGATCACCCTAATTACTTCTGTTGTATTACGCCGTAGCTGCTGAGAATATTAACACTAATTATTTTGTTGGTAGATGGTACGGTACTTCATCTTGGAAGGTGAGCTTCAGGTCAAAATTAACACGAATGAGCGTGGTTTTTTTTTATTGCACAGACAGTTATTACTTTTTTTTTTGTAATTAGGTTTTACGTCATTTGTACTGTCGTTTTTTTTTCTATATTAATATTATAAAGAGGTAAATTTGTTTGTAATTTTGTATGTAGGGGATAATCTCCGGAACTAATGATCCAATTCTGAAAATTGTTTTCACTAATAGAAAGATACATTATTTGTGGGTGCTACAGGCTATAAATTATATTTATATTATGCATATTAGCAGAACTATCACAATTTTTGCCGACAAAGTCGCGGGCGAAGTGCTAGTACAATACGGAGTGGAAGGGACATCGACGCGAAAACGGTTACCACGTATTCAGTACATCATTCTGAGCGCCCCCACATAGAAATTTTACATCTCGGTTATTAAAAAAAAATCTGCTGTTTCCTACAAAAGAGCAAAACCTACACGGTCAAAATGTAAGGAACAGCCGATTTTTTTTTAATAACCGATGATAATTTTCTATGTATGCAGGGGGCTCAGAATGATGATGTACTGAATACGTGGTAACCGTTTTCGCTACGCGTCGTTTCCACCCCGTATACAATTACAAAATATGTTCCATTTGGGAATCATAATAACCTCGGGTCAGCCAACGTAATGGGAGGTAAATAAACTGTCTAAGAACTGTACAGTAGATAAAAAAGTTTGAAAATCGAATACAAAAATACCTTAGTCAAGAGCCTACCGAGGGAACTGACATAATTCATATTCTTAAAAAAAAAAGCCCAGAAAATAATGTACGCTCTAAGTTATCCTAAGCTCATTAAAAATACATAGAAAAGATAAACACCTATCCCTATTTAACGACACTTTAGAAAGTGCTGTCCATAAATGGCCATATTATGCGAATAGATGTTTTATTTAAATATAAATAAGTACTATAGATTCCCTCATGAGTACCTAGTTACTTTAGTACATTATTAGCTATAACATAACATGACATAACGGCTATTATCCCCGAAGTTCCCCGTTCTCCTCCTTTTTAGAAGTCAGTTAATAACTATGAAAGGATTGTAGGCCACCTAGTCCGTAGGTACCTACTTTCCTTAAGTCGCAAACCCAACGCGGTGCACGCACTGCACGGGCACGCGGCGCATTTTAACTGCGTGGATTAATTTGTTTGACAACGTGGGTCTACGTTTCCACTGCAGTACACGCTACACACCCACAACTATGTACAACTGTAGCGTGCGTGGCCCACCGCGGCATAGTCGTGGGTTAATATTCGTGTATAGCGTGTACCGCATGCACAGCGTGCATGGCGTTGACAGCGTTCAGCTATGTGAGCGCCTTATTCGAGCATGCCATGCATGTAGCAATGTCATCATTTGATGCATAGCGTGTCCGTGGTATGCAGTGGACACAATCACTTACATTTTCTTGCAAAGCGAAGTTTAACACACATGCGTAGCCTATCCATATGTCGCGGTGGGTTTTTGCCTTTATTCGGTAGCCAAGTTCCAGCTGTGGTCAGCACGCGACTAGAATTTTCTACATTCCGCTCATTGCTACCCGCTGATATTCCCAGCCATTCTGCTTATGTCGCAAAAAGCTGTGATAGAACTCACCTTTACAGTTTCGGCTTTCAGCCAAAATTGAGCACGACAGACAATGTTACAGGAAAAAAGATAGTACTTACATAAGATCACGCCTTTTATCCCCGAAGGGTTAGGCAGAGGTGTACCTAATAGTATACCAACATCTCGCCAGTTATGTTTAAGTCCCATGTAAAAGGGGGCGAGAAAAAAGATAGTTATAAAATTAAAATAAACTTTTTTGCAAAAAAAAAACCGACTTCAGCGACACAAAAAAGTGAAAAATAACTTTAGCTTCAGAAGTGACTTTTGTTTGTTTGATTTAGTTTTTCGTCACCGACTATCATTTTTAGAGTTTTTTTTCACTTTTTTTTGTTTTTAAAGTCGGTTTTATTTTTTGAAAAAAGTTTTTTTATTTTTCCATTTTTAGTTGTACAAATATTTGTTATGCATTTATTTTACATTGTTAACAATACATTTCATGATAATAGGTTTATTCCCAATAAAATGGAACTTAACATACCTAACTATCGAAATGCGGACCCCCTCAGACCATACAGGCGTGATGTTATGTTATGATAAACAATAAACATCCAAGCGATTGCAGCAATCACGACAGATTTGCTGTGTATTGAAGAATTCCGTTCCATATCTCCGAAGTTCATGATCAGATCATGACAATATTCTATGGGGCCAGTTTGGGAGTATACTCTTTCGAACAAGAAAAGAATTTTGGAAATCCGTATACATGACAGAGTTATGCCCGAAGATACATAAAACAAAATATTTATAAAAACATCTGAATTGATAAGCTTCTCCTGTTTGAAGTCGTTTAAAAATAAATTAATTCCAGAAGAAAAACAAGATCACATCATTAAAAAAAATCATCTGCTGGACTTTTATTTAAAAACCTGGAACTACCGGACGATATTACTCTAACTAAAACAAAACCTCAAAGCTAAATAAATCGCGTGTTTCAAAGACGTTGATAAGACAAAACAAAAGAAATTTCTCTAGATGTGCTAGTACACAATACAGTCCCTTCAAAGCTATGTTACCTGCGACAGGTGCAGTTCAACAGCAACCTTATTGTCACAAAGATAAAGATCAATATAATTTTCACAAATTTGACAGTGATAGCAACCTAATAAAAACCTTATTCATCATCATGATCACCATCATTTCAGCCGAAAGACGTCCACTGCTGGACATAGGCCTACCCCAAATGTCGCCACATTGACGCATCCAGCAGATCCCCGCAACCTTCACCAAGTCATCGGTCCATACTAGTAGGAGTTTCCTTGCGTGATCAAATCAGAAATGAGGAGCAAGAGAACCAAGGTTACCGACGTAGCCCGAAGAATTACCAAAGTTAAGTGGCAGTGGGCAGGGTATATTGCTCGCAGAACGGATGGCCGATGGGGCCGAAAAGTTCTGGAGTGGCGACCGCGAACTAAGACGTTGCGTTGGAAAACCTTATAACTTTAAAAACTAGTATTTTAAAAAAAAACTAGTGAAAAAGATGGAACTTTGCCCTCCAATATCTCCGTATCTAGAAGGTTCCCGGATATGGTCCAGAACAAAAATTGATCGTAGTGACGGGTACAACTTGCCTTTCGGCTTCGTTAAGGGACATTTAACACCTTTTATATATCCACAGGTTTCTGATGCTTTCTGATGATGACAGTGATGTATGGTGGAGGTAGTAATATTGTGAATGAACTGTAGTGCTAGACAATAAAGCTCTACAGTACATTGTCTGTGTTAATGGCGCCGCGGCACTTATCTAGAAACAGCTGATAGAGTATTTGTGAGGGATTTAATTCGATTATTTGTTTGCTTTTCTACTTTCTTTACAGCGCGAGCGTCCATTTTCTACGTGTTGCAAGACGAAAAGGAAGGTTTTGCTTTTAAAAATTTTATGTTTATGCTTAAAGCCGTAGTGTCAGTGAACACAAAACTTTTTAGAAAAAAATAAAACCAAAATGTGAAAAATAACTTTAACTTCAGAAGTCAGTGACTTTTGACAGGTTTGTTTTTGCCACCGCATTACATTTATTTTGCATAAAAGCTTATACACCACTATTTTTTAATTAGTACAAATACTTAAAGGGCTTATTAGAGATGGTCTTGTTATTATATGTAAAGTCTCAATAAATAATATTCATATTCATAAACAGCAAAGTTCTTATAACTTTGCTGTTTATGAATATTATTTACGTTTGTTTATATCCCAAAATATCACTCAATTTACGGAAATATAGTTTGCCGGGACCTATGAATGGTGACAGGAATGGAAAAGCACTGCGCGTGGTATTTTCTAGAGGTAATTGTTATGAATGATTGATTCAATTATGAGTTTACCAGTTATGACAAATTTTCGTGGACAATTTTGGGATTTCGTTTTTTTGACTTTTGATTACACAAATATGATCAGTAACGGGTACGGATAGAGCTCCATTTTTTTTTGTACTAATTAAAAAATAGTGGTGTATTGATGAGTCACACCAATATTTTTTGTTAATACCCTGCCACCATGTCTTCTCTGGATCAAGACGTCAGGTGCGAGCATCAAGTAGTGGAAGTGAAGTGACGCGTGTTTTGGACTCTGTTGAGCCGCATGCTCCTTCTGAAGTGACGCGTGTTTTAACACAGTACAAAAATCTGTTTAATGTACAGGTCAAAATCTGATTTACTACAGCAACCTGTCTCAAGTCTTGACACATGCCGACTAAAAGGCACAGAGAACTTAGGATGCAAGAGCGGGTGTAGCGAGCTTGGGACTTGGGGCACCCCGACTCGATTTTTTTTTAAACCATTTAGAAGTAGGAGCCCCGTGAAGCGAGTCTCCGTCCCCCGGGCTTCCCTCTCCTCAACTCTCTCCCCCCATAAATCGGGTTTATAATGTCAAAAACAATACGAAAACATAACTACATTTTAAGATTTAAAAAAAAAACTTCATTTTCTAAATTTTTCCCATGCGGGAGGGGATGTCCACCCCTCGCACCCCCTCTCCTCCCCACCCCCCTCCCCTGCCTCAAATATACATATATTTAGGTCCGTTATTATAGACTCCTTCCGCTAATTATGTGGCATCAGGCGGGAAAACTTATAACTTAAAAAAAAACCCAAGCCTCTAAGGACTGCGCCCCTTCCCTGGTGAGGCCCATGGGTTGCACTAAACCCAAGTTTAGCCGACTAATCTTAAGTTTATTTTTATCCATTTTTTTTTTGCATCTTCGACCGTAACAATAATATATGTAATGTTGCAGTATCAATCGTAATTTCATAACATTTGTGAATGAAACACACTGAAACAGTTACACACTGCAAACTTTTTTAAATGCAGCAATGTAATGCATTGCAAGTTCTAACCGGGAATACTTACGTAGTATCTATGCAGTCCGTGGAAACCACAAAGCAATTCCAACGCCACGTTCTTTACTGCTTACCACAGATAATACATAATACAATAACATTTGCACCTATGTTTCAAACAAAGAAAATGGAAAAATATAAATTCAAAGAAAATTGTTACTGCTGACTTTACTTTGTATAAAAAGTAGGAAATAATCAAGGCCTGGTGCTGGTTATTTAAAAAGATTAATTTGTAATATTTTTTCTGAAAATTTACAACACCGAATAAAAAAAAACGGAACGTCTGAGTATTCATTTAAAAAATGTTAAAGGTATACGAATAAGGGGTTTGATTTTTTTTTACTGATACTGACTGATTTCATTAAAAAACTTCACAAAAAGCCATTTCTTAAAACAAGGAAAAAATAATTTAAGAAAAAAGCACTAATGGCATTCTAAATTTTTTTGATCGATAATGGCCATTAATGTAATTTTGTAAGATATCTAGAAGGTTGAATCACGAAATTTTTTAAACCTTAATTACCACAGAACTAAAATATAATTCTGGAAATAAATACATTAATGTCAGATCAATATAACAACTTATTGCTAATAATCGAAACTTTAAAAGATAAAATCAGGAAAATAAGAAAATCATTAAAAAAAAAAAACTAGGCTGTATATACCGTATACCTACATCACCATAATCACTCCCGAAAAAAAGAAGGTAATTGCACTGCGCGGCAAATGGTTTTGTTTTATTTTTCGGTAGCCATTTTAACTTTTCACATAATAAATTCAATATGTTTAGTGATATAAACCTAGTGAACAGCGAAAAGCTTAGGGATGTGTGGAAGCTTGCTCACAACATAAACATTGGAAATACCGAAAATGTGTATTTGCCAAACATCTGGTAAGTTTGCATTAATTAAGTACTTAATTTATTATAAGTATTTTCCCACATTATGTTGGGGTCGGCCTCCAGTCTAACCAAATTCGATCAGTGGTTGTCTTAGAGGCGGAGTTATACTTATACCAATATTAAACATTGAAGTACTGGTTACTGGATCTACAAGCCAGCTGCTGTGTCCAGTGTTTATCGAACTTCTGACTACCCGTTACGACTGTAAAAGATTTTCCAATGACAGCCGGCAACGTAATTTGCTTTCCGAGGCACAAAGTGGTCTCGATATTTAATGATGGAAGGATTTCATCCATCTCCGGGCCGACATCGACTCGACCTCTGGCTGTAGCGACAAACCCATCAAATTTTTAACCAAACTAACTTTTAAAAAAAAAGTACATTTTCAATTTCAGGAAACTCGATTTGAAACCGACTACATACAACAAAACGAATGTTTTAGTTTTATTTTTTTTTAATACTTTGATAATCTAAAAATGTACCTAATTATTATGTACTTTGAGTAAATAATTACATATTTATTTCAGCAAAGAACTAAATTCTTTGGTGACCAGTGTATCTGTCAAGGCGAACAGAAGACTGTCGCTAAGAGCCTCATCGAACCTTGTTGGTGGGACCGCTAAGCTGTACAGACATAGCTTGGGTAAGCTGTTTGATGGTGAGTCTCTACTTTATATTTAACATCACGACTATAATCCCAGAAGGGTTAGGCAGAGATGTACCTAATAGTACACCCGTTTCGCCAGTTATGTGTAAGTCCCATGTAATAGGGGGCAAAGCCTACTGCCATCAATCAGGCACATATCCAGACTCTGTGGCGGCTACAGATTAGAAAAATCTGATAACACTTTGCCTGCCCTGGGAATCGAACTCAGGACCTCATACTCAGCATTTCAATGTTATTGTCACAATATTAAAAAAAAAAACACTATTATTTTGACAGATAGCAACTTAGCAACATCATTATTGCTACGAGCTTATAGATCACAGTGATTTTGACAGGGCGGAGGCAAACTAACTATTTAAGGACTGTACAATACTTTTCAAATGAGAATAGGACTGACCTCGCGCCAAGTTGTGACGTCAATAACCTCTATCTGTCAACTGTCAATTGAAAAGTATGGTTAGCAAAAAAATAATAACTTACGCAAATAAATTATTTATTAATAATATTTTTTTATCGTTATTATCTTCAAATGATTATCCTTTATATAAAAGCGTGGAAGTGTTGAATTAAACGCCAACTTAGAAACGACTGGTTTTATGGATGTTCTTAATGGATGTTGTTGTTTTATGTTTATTCACCAATTGCATTATGTTTATGCCAACGACTTTTTTTTTAAAGCCTTGTATGTCCCACTGCCTGGCAAAGGCCTCCCCCATATACTTCCAGGTACTCTTCTCCTGCGCCACCTCGAACCAGCCTTCGTGATGCGCGTCTAAATCATTTATATGATTTAATATGTTTAATTTTTTTTATAAGTACTTTTGCTGATTCACAATCTCCAGTCGAGAACACGTCTACCCTACTTTAACAACATAATTTCTGTAGAATTTGTGAGCAATCATTGGTGCAGATTAGTTACACCTAACTTTTGTTATTGGTTGCCTGTTATCAAACAACGCGATAAACAGCAGAAGCCGTAATACCTCACAGAGTTATCAATATTGATAATTAAGCGATAAATACCTAACAGCCAATGTTTTTTTTGCACCTACAGATGTCATAAAAATGGACGAAGACTTGATATACCGCCGTAAACGAGATCGACTGGACAGCTCATGTAAGTTCAAAATTGGTATACAAGGTGTAAACAGACCTTTCATGAATCCGTCAACCAATAATTCTGTACATCAAACTAAGTAACCTTACGCAAAAATTATTGCTGGGAAACTACTTTTTTTTTTGGGGTGAAAAATCGCGTTTTACGGTAGGACTCAATGTAACGGACTAAAAACATTGTACTGATTGATGGATGCTTTGAATAGTAGTCATGGAGGTATTTAAAGTAAACTTACAACATTAAAAACTTGTATTAAAAAACAAAAAAACTTGTGAAAAAGTTGGAACTTTGACCCCAAATATCTCAGGGGACAGGGTTTAAAGTTTCTTGTCCTATATAAAATAGTAGGGCGCTGGCCGTCCGATGTAACATGTTTTCTCGCAGGTTCGCACGTTGTAGTGAAAAAGTTAAAATTATGCTTTTCAAAGACTATTGCCGCCTACGACCCCCGTACTATTCAATCCATCCATCAGCACAATGTTTTGAGTGCGTTACATTGAGTCTTCCCTTACAAAAAAGTCGTTTCCAAGCAACAATTACTTAGTTTGATGTACATAATAAGCATTATGTACATTGTACGGTTGACGCCTTCGTTAAGGCTTTTGTTACACCCTGTATAATAACTCTGCTTGTGCGCTGCAAGATTTTTAGATCGTTTGTTGCGAGATAGCTGTCGCTTCACTATTGTTGTACAAGTCAAACTTGCTCATTTATTGCATGGACATAAAACACTTTCTTATCACTCCCTTAAGCAATTACCCCTTTTGAGTAAATACTTGTGTTACGGAGTGTTATGTCTATTTCTATGCCATCAGACGGACTACATCGCAGCAACCGCACGCAGTCGATATATTCAACTGTTCCGTTCTGTTGAATTTATAGTTTATTGTTTTACTTGTGTTTTGTTATTTTTTTTTTGTAATTTTGTGTGATGCACGTCATGTCCCTGCGGCAAATAAATATATTTTCTTTCTTACTTTCTTACACCAGTTGAATATATCGAATGCGCGCGGTTGCTGCGATGCAGTCCGTCTGATGGCAGCCTTAGTCTTTTATTTTTTCGCCGATTATATTTAAGACCCATGTAATAGAGGCGAGCCTCTTGCTATCAAAATTCGGCACTTCGTGGCTGCTACTTAAAAAATCCTGATAGATTAACCCCAATAACAGTTTTCGCGACTCCAGAACCTCATCCTCAGCAATACGGCATGAGACCGTTAGACCAACTTTTCCTAGTCGTATAATACCATCCGTAACTTTACTCCATAATGTCAATGGCGCCCTAACAAATATGAGTACCTAACGACAATGACCGCCAAGTTTTAGTTCTGATACTTAAAGCAAACGCAAAGGGCAGATGTCCGTCATCTGGACTTGGAAACTCAATGAAAGGACGTGGAGTGATGTAGTTAGTACAAATGGGTGGGTCAGGCACCCAGTCGTAAGGTTTATAGTTAACTAACCCGACAGTAACATCTACTAAGCGTCCTCTAAAAAAAGTTTTAAGTGTTTTCATCATTTACTTACTGTAATTGCATCTACTATAAGTAACTGGAAACGTTGTACTATGTAATGTAAACATTAGATGAAATCGAAAGATATATTCTTAACTAGCTTATGCCCGAGTCTTCGCCCGCGTGGAGTTCGGTAATTGTCCCGCAGGGTCGTACTATGCATTACAATTTTACTTTAAATACCTCAATGACCCCTATACCATTCAACGCATCCATCAGCATAGCTTTGAATGCGTTACATTACGTCCTACCGTAAATCGTGATTTTCGACCCCCAAAAGAAGTCGTTTCCCGGCAATATTTTTTGCGTAAAGTTACTCAGTTTGATGCATAGAATCCTTGGTTGACAGCTTCGTGAAGGGTCCGTTTACACCTTGTACAACTTTTATTTACGTGAATTTAAATTCATAAGACTGTGAAAACGTGTGGTTTTCAGCTTCAGAAAGTTCTGCCTCGACAGTGGAATCTACGGTGGAAGAACCAGAAGCAATGACACGATCAGCAACGGTTGGTTTCATGAGTAAGTTATATTACACAGCAATTACAAATGCATTAGCTTGATACACTTCGAGACAGTCGTGTTCTTTTGGAAGGCTAAGGTTCATCAGATGGCAATTTTTGTGGCTCTAGAGACACGATTGTTGTCCTCCGAAGACTTCTTCTTCACCCGACACAGCCATGGCTAAGAGAACAGCCATTGTAAATGACCAACGTTCGTATATCTCGGATTGTATTGGACCCACAATGCTACGGCTGCGCTCAAGTAGCACATTTGTATGGGTTTTTGAAAGAAAAAGCAACAAACATCCATATCTATCCACACAAACGTTCGCGTTGCCTTTTCGAAGACGATCATTTCAAGTCTTTACAAAAAAATAGAAATAAATAATCTTAGTAACATCAAACGATGAAGCAGTAAGCTCGTACCATATTATTAGCTAAATGAGGCGAAATTCTGTCATTTCCTTGTTACATTGTCACAAGTAATGACACAAAATATCTGTTCCTTTTTCATGAGGATGACAATGTTTTGCAAGCGATTTTCTTTATTGTGTAAAAGTTTGTTCTCGCGGATTCGCCCGCGTGGATGCAGGATATTATTGTTAGGTACTACCGAAGTAAAGTAAAACATTTCCACTGATGGACTTGAGACTTGTGCTTCTCGCATACAGTTAATCCCCGCGATCTTCAAACCAGCCGCCAATATTACCCCTGTTTTGGAACACAGGCATCTCTGTGCGAGGCGCACGCGGCCCTGCGCGGCGTGGTGGCTATAATCTACTACGCGGTCCTAGTGCGGGTGTGCAGATATCATAAATCATCGATATTATAGTTCTGGGAAATGATACAAACCTTATACTTTGATAAACCTTATTTGTTATTTCAGATTCATCCTTTTCACCGACAAAACGAATGAGAACTGAGCCAATACTTAAAATAACACCAAGGATTACAGTGAGTAGATCTCCAAGTGATAAACTTATTAGTAATGGTACGCATTCTAATGAAGAGCCTAATCATAATGAATGCACTAATGATGCCAATTTAGATACTGAACACATGGGTACAACCGCCAAAAGTAGTAACGAAGAGAATCCTGGAAATGATATAGTGAGTATGTTATATATTCTTGATTTTGTTTAATTTTGTATGAGTATGGAACGTCAGACCAAGGGCTGATACAATTTTGGTGTATATTCCATCTATCTTTATCATATAACCTCGTGGGTTATGGTGAGACTTACTAAATTACCTTAGTTGTCAAGGCGCCTTTCACATAGCAGCAAGGCTAAAAACATCGTACCACGGCATTTGCCAAGACCAACTGCTTTTCATTTTATTATTTTTAGATCTTAAGACTCGTGGTCATAATCCGAACTCACACCGCATTATCTAATATTAGTTAGTCAATGGCTCTTATGATTGCAGTGTTGAACATTTAAAAACTCATTTACAGGAAGAAACTTTTTCAGAAGACGATAACTCCGAAAATCAACGCAAAGACGATGGCGTCCAAACTTCTCCTATATTAACCAGTAGGAATAGACAAAATAAATACAATAACAGGGAGAAAAGAGACAGTATTACGGAGAATAGAGGCAGAAATAAAGAAGATAGAGGCACAAACACCAGCAGTGATCTCATAGACCAAGGATTCGACAGAAACCTTCCTTTTGGATACATACTGATTCATGATAACTACGACTTAAGGATTCCTAGCAGAATCATATTTACTTCAATCAATAGTGATGTTAACAACCTCATTTAGTTTCAATATTTGCCTTCACAACCCAACTTGCTTGCTCAAGCGCATCGAGTTTTGTCAAAAGTTTGGCTTTGTAAATGTTGTTGTGTCATAGGCAGAGATCGGAATAGAATATTTGCCTAAACTTAAAGTAAGTAACACGTGGATGTGGATAATACACATTATAATATAACACAATACTTAGAACAGATGACTTCATTTAATGCAAAATTAGGAGATTCAATTATTATGGTACTCGGTATGACAAAATAGTTTTAGAAGTAATTTCGAATTTTTGAACATTATGGTTACTGAAGTTTAAACGTATTAACGATTTTCGGACAAACAATTTTAGGTGAAGAAATAGAGTACCCATTTTGATTGCTGTTAGAAACTGTCACTGATAGTCTGTCAAAATTACAGTGTTCTTTATTCTCGTACTGATAAGGTTGTTGTTGGATTGTAGTTATCAGCGGAAATAATTGTGAAAGAACTGTAACTCCATTTTCTCTAGTCTAAAAATAGTGTTATAATTATATACTTATGCAAAATTATATTTTTGTTTTTCCCTCACTTTATCATTGTTTTGCTGTCGTAAAAGACGTGATGAGACTTCGTGAAATTTGTTTATAATTTGTTATTCGATAAAACTGGTAAAGTTCATATCATTTTTTTTTTGTTTTTATTTTCATTTTTTTATCAATTTGAGAAGTGTTTAAATTTTTTTCATTAGTTGTTTTTTGTTGATATAAAATTATGATTTTGTTGTACCTTGGTACCTAAATGTAAAAATGAAAGCTTGTCGACACTTTTTAAGGTTCAGCTATTCTTTGTTTGTTTAAAAATTAGTGTCTTTTTTATTTTTCAATAAATGACTTTAATCTTTATTTTTAACTTCATTATATTTTACTGATCGGCCCCGAGACAACTAATTTCTGTGACAACTTGTCCCCCTACAATTCGACCCTGATAGTTCGAACTCAACGAAAACTCGACCCCTAGCGAGAACTCAATCCTTGTAATACTGGACTGGACCTCTCTTGTGGAAAGTGGGTAAGTATACAATACAAGTACTTGCTACTTAATAATTATATCTGTCAATCACTTCACAAGAAACATTTTATTGTGTTATCCTATTAAATACCACTGCTGGGCAAAGGCCTCCCCCAGTCTTACCAATCTTCCTTATGTTTTATCTTCTCCGTCCAATCTAGTTAGGAACGAGTCCAAATCTCCACGACATCATTTCTTGGGCATGCCTCGGTTACGACACCTGTTTTCAATCACCCACTACGTGTATAAATTATTCATGCATTATATGTCCCGACCTATCCAAAAAGTGTCAACCTAAAAGAATTAAATTCTGTAACTCAAAACTACATGCTTACTCGTACATAGTTTCCATTCTCCACAAGTTTATTGACAAAACAATTCAAAAGACTGCAATATTCTCAGTGATCTGATCTCACAAAACATATATTGAACTCGAATAATGATTTCAAAATACATTCATCCCCGTACAATTTTATTGAACAGTGGTTTATTGCGACTGCCCCGGGTAATACAACTCAATGCTACAGTAAAAAGTCAAATGAAAACTGCTGGACAGAGCTACAGAGCAAAAACGAAGATATGGCTGTAAGCTGGAAGAGTGTGTTATTTTTTTATCACTGTGTGTTGATTTATTTGACTGCATGGTGAGTCTGTTGGAACATCATTGAGAGTCAAGTTAGAGAAAGAAATTCTATCTTTAAACACGAGGCTATAAAAACTCCGCAATATTTTCCTGCGATTAGCCTTTCTCCCACCTGTGTTAAAGTATATCACTACAACTTCCAGGCTTTACTCATACCTATCAAGAAGAGTTGTCTAAAAGAATAATATACAAGGTGTAACATAACAAAAGCAAGACCTTCCGCGTGGTCTCTCGGACCATGAAACTGAACAACTAGTTGTTGTTGTTCTACGTGTTCCTGAAATTCGCAATAAAAATGGACTTTCTATAGGAACTGACGTATGGTCAAACTAAAAAAAGGATCAGCTGATGTATGGTCAAACTAAAAAAAGGATCAGCTGATGTATGGTCAAACTAAAAAAAAGTTATGAATTTCCGAAAGTCATAGAAGAAAAGTGGTTCAGTTTCATGGTCTGAGAGACCACACGAGAGGTCTTGCGTTTATTATGTTACACCCTTTTTTTCTTTTTTTTTTAGGATGGGAAATCATCAAATGACCCCCCCTACTCTGGGCGGAGTGGAAGGGAGTGTCAGACTTGTACTGACTAAAATCCATCCATGTTCCTTCTTTGCACTTTGTGTTCCAGGGCCGCGGTATCTCTTTCGAACAGTCCCGCAGCCCTGGCATGCATCGGCCCGTGCGGACCCCTACGTGGTTGCTGACATCTCTTTGAGGCGCGCGTGGAACACGAACGCGCCGTCGACACGGCCTGTCGTGATAAGACGGCCGGACGGCGAGCTAGCCCATAACTCGCCGTCCACAGGCCCGCGCCTACGGTGGCCGGGGGCCACCACGTGACCCCCGACGCCCAGGGCGGCTCCCGCGGCGGCTGGGACATGAGGCTCTTTCCCTCTCACGTTCCGCCACCTCCTTCATTAGCATGACTGCTTCGCAGAAGGAGGTGACGGCTTTCCATTCCCTCTCGCTCTGGACCATGGCAACCAGGGCCGGGCGCGAGAGGTCGCCGCCGCCAATCGCCTCTACGAGGACACGGCGCTGCTCCGCCCAAGCGGGGCAGGCCTCCACAGTGTGCTGCACCGTGTCCTCCGGACGATCCTCACAGTGGAATTATGTTACACCCTGTAGAGATAGTCGCTTGTTCTTGAGAATCTCAAGGAATGACAGCCGTGCTCCCCGAACATGACCTCTGAAACACCAACCAAAAATGAATGACCTTTCAAAAGATCAGCCAAACGACTCACTTATCCACATTCTGGTATATTTTTGCTTTTACATAATCTACTTACACATTTAAATACGGAACAAGATTTATATTAATGCATACTCCCGATAAATTCTCTGCCACTTCCAGTTAACCATCTTCGTTTCCACTACCAACAGCACTTATTACAAATGTAATAAAGTCTATATTCGTGTGTTATAAACACGAGTTTTTCCTCTATTTTCCCTTGAACTTTTTGCTAGTCGTTTCGCAGGCCACTTTCAGATGTCGTTATATGCAGTTTTTACTCATAGACTCATCGAGTTCGAATTGATAATGGAAGAATTGGGTGTAACTGTTTTTTTATTATTTTCATCTGGCTATTTTGTACTGGGGATAAATAATACTTGAAAATTTGACGTACGGTTCAGGTGCAGTGTTGCCAACTTAAAAGGTTGACATATTTATCGGTCGCCATTTTGCATACGAAAACTATCGAGCGCTCTTTTCTGCAGAACCCATTAATAAGATCGCTAATTGTATTTATGTTCAAATGTATTTTGAAGCCATAGGTATTTGAAAAACTAACTACAAAATACCTCAGCGTCAGGTATTTGAAATACCAATTACAAATTACATTTTTAAGAAGTAATTGAATTACAAATACCAAATACGTATTTGTATTTCAAATTCTGCCCAACCCTGTATAGATTAGAAACGTATCTATACTCGGCACAACTAGCTTATTCATCACATTAAACCCTCACCCAAACACCTATTCCTACTTGAAACACGTTTTCAATTCAAAACAAGACTATGAAATATTCAGTCCACTTGAAAGCTTTCCCGCATTTCTTTGCCTCCACTTATATCTTTCGTTAGAGATGAACTCGGAGTAAGAACTAAGAGAGACCTCTTGAGTATAATTCCCAAGGCAGCCGCAACTGCAAACCGCAATGGCGTAGCCGTCCAATCGCTAAATTCCTAATTTTAAAAATATACAACAAGCTACATAATTATTGTAGTTCTTTCACTTTTTATTTTAGCCACGCTTAGACCATACAAACGTATTCCCCAGTTTTCTCCCTAGAAAATAAAATTAGATCAAATATTTTTACTCCATAATCTATATCTGTTACTGTAAAAGCCCGAACTACGGTAAATTCCAAGATTTTCCAGGAAAATCTAAGATTTCTAAGCCTGAACTATTCTGTGATCATCGTTCATGTCGAACTTTTACCAACATACACCCGGTAATCTTAAGTATTACCTCAGAGACACCGTTAATGTTGTGAGCGACTACAAATCGTGTAGATGGCGACATGAAAATACGCATCCAACTTGGATGTAGTTCTTTTCGGCCATTACCGGAGCACCGCTCACTACGCTCGCTCGGCTCGCGCGTCCTTCGGTTTTGCTAAATAATTTAACTTAACCTTGTAGTAGTTTTTTCCATTATGATCCTTCTGTTGTTTATCCGTCTATGGAGACAGCTTTGCGATGTCCATGCTATCATAGCCTAGAAAACCTCAAATAAGTCACTGCTGCCACCTAGCGCTGGCTTCGTTCCAGCGGTTACCTTTGAGTAATGGTTGGTTACATGAGGATTTGAGAGCGTCTTTAGGATAAGTCTGGAGAGGTCTACAATTTATGGGTTATGTTATGTTATGATAGAAGCAAGGTGGATGTGCAAGTAAATAGCTTGAGTACAGTTATATGTCTACTTGTTGTATTTATAAATATGAGAGCGTTTACAACTTACGGCATTTCATACAAACTTTCAAGTCTTTTTTTTTCGAAATGACTTAACCGATTTTAATGAAACTTCATAAGCATAAGCGGGATACATAGGTCTAAAAAGTTGACGAGAACATTTTCGAAAAATAGTGTTAAAGCTAAATTAGACGGATTTTAGATTTTCCATAGAAATAGAAATTTCCAATTATCTTTTTATTTTAAAGATATTTCGAAAAATTCTAACTGAAAAACAAAGCACTGCTGGGTGGGTTGTACGTACGGTCCTTCGAGAATTACAGTGATATTATGTTATGCTAAACAAATAAAGATATGTAAGTAGTAGGATAAATGAAACCTTGAAGATAGATACACAGGAAAGATGAAAGTATATAAGGTCTAACTATTCATACACAAAATATTTTCAGAGAATCATCTAACGGCTATAACGAAGCCATATCAAGGGTTTTTTTTAAATCTAAGAACATTTTTTATAAAAAATAAATAATTTAAAATTACGTACTTGAGCCATAAAATAAATACTGGCTCCTCGTTTTTGAACATTAATTACGCTAGTTACTACGTCGTATTGTCTACTATCATTGTTAGAATTAAAGGCTTTAAGCAAAAAGTCTCAAAATATTTAGCATTATAAATAATTTCGTAAAAACAAAAACACTCAGATATTTTTTTTTCCGTTGCTATTGCAACTTTAGGACCTAAAAAAATTACTCTTAAAATATTTCGTATATGAAAAGATAGACCTTTTGTTGGTAAAGAGTACAAATAGTTTCACAGCACGATTTCAAGAGAGAGCACAAAGTAGAAAAAAGGAGTGAACAAACAGCAATAGTGAGAAGGACTAAATATTCACATTAAAACATAGCTAATAATAATGTACGCAACACAACTTTATCAGTTAAATAGTTCTGTAAAAAACAATTGCTTAAACTTTTCAAGAAGAAGATTTGGGTTTTTCCATCAGCAATATCCAGCCACGGAGTCTAGATGTGTGTCCGATTGACGGCAATGGGCTCGCTCCCTATTATATAGGACTTAAAACATAACCCACTGATACTGGCGAAATGTGGGTGTAATACCAGGTACACCTCTGTCTGATTTTTCGGGGATTACAGGCGTCAAGTTAGGATGATGTTTCAAAGATTCAATAATGAATAATAAGTATGGATAGGAATATTTTAATTACGCGGTTAAGTCTAATATCGAAGCTCTATGAAAGTGCAGCAGCGAACCCCTATGAACTCTGAAGAGCTCAAAATTCAGAAATTTGAGCGACCAATTAAGGGTTAAATAGTCCCAAACTAGAAAATCATATGTCTCAGGGAATAAAAAATATACTTAATGTAGTCCGTGACATTCAGTTTCCCTTAGACCTCTAAAGACAGGGTGAGGTAATAGGTAATGTTTCTAAATTAGAGTTTGACCAGTTATTAACGATTAAAATCTTACAGGATTTTGTTCAGTCAGAAATATTTAACTTCTGAGATCGAGAGATCCCCCTTAACATAAAAATAAAAATCACGTATCACTATGTTCATACTCGCGAATCTTTGAAACACCGAAATGATTTCAATGACATTTTACGAAAATTGTGAATGTTGGTTTAAGCCTAAAAGATAGGATAGTTTTGGACCTGATAGGTGGAATATAGATAGAAAAACACACCAATTAATATTAAAAGAGTATTTAATGATCGGTATGCTTTACGTCATTTTTACATATAAATTTTGGTATTTTTTTTTTTGTATTTAAAACTCTGACACCAGGTTAGGCACTAACCACACGATAAAGAAGATCTAACCAATCATCACGAAGTTCTTAGGCCACCGGAGGGGCAATAGTGATAGGTACTCGCAGACACATGAAGGACTCGTTGTTGCTCTCGTCGACGACACGGAACTCGATGGTCACTCGCGTACCCTAGAAAAAAGGAAATATTTTTTATTAGTCCATTTAAAACACAACTTGCAACAAATATTTATGTTAAATCCATCTAAAACCTCTTTTCATAGGAAATAAGCATGATCAGTGAATAAAGTATGGTCACCCATCTAAGGATTGATGGAAAAACTTAGCTTAACTGTGTAGATCAAAGCGATTTTCGCAGCTGCTATTTCACCACGAGCCAGCTAATATTAGCGCCGGCTTAGCTACCCTCTGTCTGCGCTTCAATATTACAGCAAGCTTGTACTGTCCCAGCACTGGGCGAAGGTTTCCCTCCATTCTTGCCATCAGCCCCGGTCTTGTTACTTTCTGCCAATTTCGAAGGAAGATATCGAAGTCTTCCCGTCAACTCTTTTGCGGTCTGCCCTTATCCTGCATCGTGGTAGCCAACAAACTAGCTTTCATTGTCCCACTGCTGGAAAAAAGAGCTCCTTCTCCTTACTCTACACATTTCTGATGAGCTGCTTCGAGTCAAGTTCGTCCCGCCATCTACGTTTCGGTTTGCCACAATGTCATCTAGCGTTTGATAATACCCACTCGGTGATTCGTTAAACCCATATATCATTTGACATGCGACAGGCATGTCCAGCCCAATCCCACTTAAGCTTTGTGGTAAAAGAACAGAGTAAAATATCAACTCACCACAGGGAAGAACGGCTCAATAGGCATCCTGAGAGTGTACTTCAGCAGCTGTCCTCCTTCAACTGGACATGAGGCGTTGGTCAGGAAGTTGCAGGTCACAGAGTTCTCCTCTAGGTCGTACGGGATGGGCACAGATATCAGTCCAATGGGCAAGTATGCTGTTGCGAGAGTCTTCATGCTTTGTACTGGGCGAGCTGTAAAGGGAATATGGATACATATACTTTGGTTGGCAATTAAATCAAGGCCTGACCCTGGTATTTCTCAACTATGTTAAGTTCTTTTATTTTTGGGACAAGCCCGCCACGCTATTCCCAAACCACTGCAACTCCTGAAAGCCAGAAGCAACAGTGGCGACCACCAGAAAAGCGCCGAAACAATGAAGCTCGACGCAGTCCCAGAGAAACATTTGAACTGACGAAATTAATCAGAAAAGAGTAGCGGAGGAGTAGGAAAAACATATTTTCCACTTCCCTCCAGATCAGCAGGAGACAGAACAAAATAAGGCCAATAGTCACAAGGGGACGTTTACAACTGGGATAAGCCCAGTTGCCTAGCACCACAGATAAATATTATCATTAACATTAATGGATCCTAAGTTGTGAAGGTCTGCTTTCTGTCTCTCGATGGAACTAAATACTAGTGTCTCACATGGAGCGACTGCACTAAAATGAATCGCCACCCTTCAGATGGCGATTCCTTTCATCAGGTTCACCCTACAGTTCCAAGGAACAGACATTGGTCCTACAGAACCAAACATAATAGGTATATATTTCAGGAGTTTGTTTCTCGTGCGTTATTTATAATTGTGTCTCTTCACCCATTAAGATGTGCGAAAATAAAATGATGATATACTTACAGGTAACGAAGTCCACGTTGATGACGGCATCCTGCAGCTGCGGCAGCGCGCACGGCGGCGTGGTGCAGCCCTCGATGTACGTGTTGACGGGCAGGGCTCCGGAGTTGCTCGTACCTGACACAAACAATAGGATATTAATAATAAAAACTACTAGAGAAACCATTACAGACGCTACTCTGCATGGTCGTCAGACATGATCAAACTCAAAGGATTTATTTCAATTAGACCATTACAGGCACTTTTGAATGTCAAAAAATAAAAACGAAGTTACAATCCCAGACACAAGGTATAATAACTTGTGAAAGTACTGCAGTTGCCCATTCCAGTGTCTATTTCTATAGAGAAGAACTGGCAAGGAACTCCATGGTCACCCTTTTTAATCAAAATATTGTTATATAATCTTGGTTCATGGATTATAGATATAGTATGTGAGAAAGACGTGCAAGTTAAGAGCGTCCAGAGCAAAAAGATACTCTGACGAAGACGATGTCGGGACTTTAATAAGAGGAAGAATGAGACCTCTGAGTATGTTTCTTCTCAGAATAGCCGCGCATCGACCTCATCTACATAGTTTAAGCTGGTAAAAAAATTCCAGTTCAAAAAAGGTTTCAGTGAAATTAGCCTAGTACAAAAAAAGCAATGTATTACACACCCGTGGACTTTTAATATTTTTCCGCACACGTGAGGAAATAAAAATTTCCACAGATAACTAAACTATCGGCTCCATATCACCCTCGCTTGCAGCTCAGGTGGTAATTCCGCCTCGAATGCAATAACAAAGTTTCGCCACTTATATCAAAATGTAGGTACTATTTATTTATTTTTTTACTACTAGTCTTTGAAACAGCCGAGAGATTAGACGGAAGTTTTTTGGCGGCAATAAAGTTAATGAAATAAAAAAAAGGTGACCGATTTCCGAAGGTAAAGCTATTTTTCACTGTTTCAGTGTTCTAATGGAAGTCGGTTATTTTTTTTTATGAGGTGCATACGTTGCTTATTATAAAAAGCTCCATTTCAAATTAAGATAGAATAGTAATAAAATATAAATCATATGAATATAAGGGTCCAAGCTACCGGTGGTTAGGGCTCCAGAGACAGGAACCTCCTCACAATACGAGCCGTATCGAGGAGTACTGCCTTCTGAATCAGGCCCTTGATCCAACCGCCTAAGGACAGCCTCGAAAGATGGCCGTCGAGGCTCTTGGCTATAAGGCCATTGGCCGTCATGACGATCGGCACATACATATACATAAATATACATCTATTATAGTTTTTTAGTTTGTAATTAATGTAAATATCCTTTTAAATAAATACCTAATTAGTTGGATGGACTGATGAAATAGTAAATATTAATGTTAACTTACAGCGGCTAACTTGAGTGGTGTTGCCATGTACGAGGGCGAACACGGCGCAGAACAAAACTACGAATCTGAACATTTTGCTTCGAACAGTTGTTACTGGTGACTGAATGAAGAAACTACCAAAGTTAAGTTATTTATACATGAAAATTATCAGTACAATTGCGATAGTACGCACCTGTGTTTTAATTAAAGAAATTCATTGACAATAATTATCAGTCGGAACAAATTATGGGCTGTTTTATGATTAAATCTGATCCATTTTTTGAACATTGTGGAATCTCATGTACCTAATCAATATTTATCACTAAGGAAAAATACCTAATACTTCTTAAGAATTAACTACTTTTCGCACATTTATTTTTGTAGGGTTTTTCCTAATTTAGTTCTATTTAATTTTGTCATAATTTAAACCTCAAAAATCTAAATTTCAAATCGATGATGATTCGTTTTTGTCATTTCTAAACAGAGCAATAATATAAATTCGTTTGGAATATTATATTCCTACATAAATAGTAAATATGTGTAATCCATCATCATCTGCCTAGCTTTTTCCCAACTATGTTAGGGTCGGTTTCCAGTCTAACCGGATGCAGCTGAATACCAGCATTTTACATGGAGCGACTGCCTATCTGACCTCCACAACCCAGTTAGTACTAGGTAATATGATACCCCATATTACCTAGTACTAACTGGGTTGTGGAGGTCAGATAGGCAGTCGCTAGACTAGACGGTAAGACTGGTCGTCAGACTATTTGGACCACTGACTACCTGTAACGACTGTCAAAGATCTACAAATGACAGCTGGGACCAATGGCTTAACGTGCTTTCCGAGGCACGGAGGAAACTCGGTATGTAATGGGTGGTCACCCATGAGACCAACCTAAGCAAGCACGGCTTAACCTAAAGATCGATCCGAGCGGCTGTTATTATTTAGCCACAAGCTCCTCCGCCTTCCTCCGAGTATAATCCATTGTCATATTTTTTTCTTACGATTTTTTGCAATTTGCAGGTCAGGCTGTATGTTGAACAAAGTATGATTTGCGACCATAACACGGTATGTATTACTGAATTGTCATCATTAAAATCAAAAAACGAACAAGAAAGAGGGTAGACCGATTTGTCTGCTCATAAACACCCACCCGCAATAACTTCAGTTTATCCGTGACCATGGTGCTTGCAACAGCGCCGAAATGTCGAGAACTCAATGAAAACAATAAACATGGTGAATATCCCGTTTCTAGTATAAATAATAATATCATTAAAATCATCAATACAACCGTCGAAGTTTATTATTGAATGACTATTTCATGAAAAAGTCTTTCAATGCGATTAAATTAACTTACACTGACCTGCAAATTGCAAAAAAAAAACATAAAAAAAATTGAATTTCGTTGGCTACTCTGAAGCTTCCACCTTAATAAACTTTGATTTATTTTCCATCAACGGAAAATCCCAGTGCCCAATCAGGTGTTGCTGACGCACCAAAAACAACAATAATGATGTTCCCTAAACACCGGAAATGTTATCAGCGATGCATCACAGACACCTGCGTTGATAACAGACTCAACGTCCACCTGCTACAATCAGATCGATTGATTAAATCATATCTTGGAACAAACAACCAATGAGTTAGTTAAAAGTGGCCTTAGCACGAATGTGTATATACCAGGCCGAAAACATTACGTCATCATCTGCCTAGCCTTTGCCCTACTATGTTGGGGTCGGCGGAGCAGTATTTTACATGGAGCGCCTGCCTATATGACCTCCACAACCCAGTTAGTACTGGGTAATAATACGATACTCCTTGGTAAGACTGGTTGTCAGACTTTTTGGGCCACTGACTACCTAACGACTGTCAAATATCTACAAATGACAACCGGGACCAACGGCTTAACGTGCTCTCCGAGGCACGAAGGAAACTCGGTATGTCATGGGTCACCCATCCACAGACCAACCTAGGCAAGCACGGCTTAACCTAAAGATCGACCCGAGCGGCTGTTATTATTTAGCCACGAGCTCCGTTACGTAAATTCTAAAAAACAAAAAGTCTTTTAGCAAAAAAAAACAACCAACTTTCATAAAAGCTCAAAATGGAAAATAAATTATTTTAATGAATAAATTAATAAATTAAAATAACCTATATTACCTAACTAACTTAAAAATAAACTTAAAAAATGGCGTCAAAAAACTCCTCAACGTAGTCAACTGGTAATGTACCCAAAAGACTGGCGGCGTTGCCACGCTGTATGGCAACGCTAAGCCTTTGGCCAAGGTAAAAGCCAGCCCTTGGGTCACAGGAAGAGTCAACTAAACGTTTAGAAATGTCCTTGAAAAGGCTGTGAGCACTCGGACCCCACGGACCCAGAGTTTCAACCCCAAACGGCTCGAAAATATAGTTACCAATAAGGTTACTATATTTACGCCGCTTGAGGTTCTCTGCAGCCGCAGCCGCAGATGGAAAATTAATAATAACACCAAATAAGTTTCGTTTTTTTTTGTGGTGCCTGCGTATTTAGTTGTATAATGCGGCACACTTATGGCTTAAGCCAAATAAATGTTTTTATTTCCATTCTTTCACAAGGTTCGAACATGTATTCATCATAATCCAGAGCCCGACTTCATCCACTGTTGGGTATAGGCCTCTCTTTGCTTGTCCCAATACAACAATGTCGTCTACTTATCACTTCGCAAGCTTGGCGGCGAGATTTTAATGCCTTACCGAAGCAATATTTCACTTTTCTAGTTTTTTTAAGGAGAATCGCACGTCGATTCTCCTTAAATAGTTTTTCACGAAACTCAGCACACAGAATCTAGACAGCTTAGAAATTATTGTTCGGTTATAAAAAGACAGCTCCTTCATACAAAATATATAGGTAGGTTTCTAATTATGTAGTCTATATTGAAATTGTATGAAAGTGCAGAAGCTCTCTGAACTCTTTAGAGACGGGGCTAGTTAAATATATGTAAGATTTCATAACAACCTTTTGATGAATGCTTCACTTTTCAATAAAGTTAGAAATTCTATTTTCGTACCTCGTTATGTTATTACAAGATTTGCAGTAAATACCTCTGTTGCACATAGCCTAGTGAAACATTGACAACGTAAGGGATGGTAAAATATATACAGGATGACAATGCAACGTATTTTTTCCTGGGCACCGTATAGTTTGACCCCTTTGCAACAATTAAGCACCTCCTGTACATACACAAAATAATACGTTGTGCTAAAATTATCTTTAAAATATGTAATTGTTTTGTGGAATATATTAAAAAACAAGATCCTTGTAAAATTACGAAATTTAAAAAAAAAGGAGTTGCAGAAAATGCCTAACACAATCAACGAAGCTTTTGACGTAACCATTTGTTCTAAAACATCAAACAGTCAAAAGTTATTACGGAAGCCAAACAGATTCCTACAGCAACGTTCCTTCTAGCAACCAAAATAATAAATTCGAAAACCAAAGAACTATAACAAAACAAAACAAAATTAATTATCATAATTAATTATTTTAACGCGGTCTAACTCTCGTCTAACCCTTGTCAAAAACAAAAGCTGCCGTAAATACCTTAATTAAGAAATAAAAAATCAAATAGACAATTCAAAATGAGAATTGTCATTTTAGTTTGACATAACGAAGTAATGGCCGCCTTCGTATGATATTTCTCCGACAGTCTCGGAATCTCATTAAACGCTAGTCAACAGTTCATCCGTTGAGTGTATGTCCTTTCACACACACACACACATACACACGTTACAATAAAAAGCCTTTTGCCAACCATGTGGGGGTCGGTTTTGAGTCTAATCGGAAAAATATAAAAATAATCATAATAATCTTTTGACCGCCACAGTCACATATACGTCACAAGCAAGCGCGTGCCCTATACGCCAAACGACACAAATATGTGACGTAATTGTAAGCCACGATTTCAATCGTCGCCTACAATTATGATCGCGTTTATGCTCCCGGCGGTCAAGTTTACATTTTTTACTGATAGGTCTGCAAGATTTAAAGCATTGATACCGCAAATCGCGTAGATTGTATTGTTGGTATAGTGGTCGGAAGCGAGTATAAGGTCCCGGGTTAGATTCCCGGGTCGGGCAAAGTGATAATAGGAAAAATCACAACCCATGAAACCAGTTACTGAGTAAAACGATACCCCTTGGTAAGACTGGTTGTCAGACTATCAGGATTTGCAGTGACCGTCAAAGATCTACAAATGACAGCTGGGCGCAACAACCTAACGTGCCTTCCGACGCACCCATCCACGGACCTGCCTCGCCAAGTGTAACTTTACCTGTTGAAGGAACCGCGTGGCTGCTACAATGTAACCACGAGCCCCTCTCATACATTTCAATAAAAAGTCTTCACGTGCAATCAGATATTTCATAAAACTCATGTCATGTCATGACATTTGCACGAAAGAAAATATTGTCTTCGTAAAAGGCGTCAAATGACTTGGATACCAGATTTAAGCCGTATCTCATTTTTCGTCGTTTGCGTAACATATAACATATGATAACAGCTGTCTTTCCGCCCATGAAAGGCATGAGCATGTACGAAGGAATCATTAATGATAATATGAATCCTTTTCGTAGTTATGGCGTCGAAACACATATTTTATTTGAGAATCTAAACGTGAGTTTCATATATTATGGAAGAAATAAGCACAACCACTGAGTTTAGGCAGCATCCTGACCAAAGCGATCGTCTCGCGAACATGCCATTTTGTTCGACAAACCAGAACGCGTCGTGACACCGACAGAAAGATTTCCAAACAAATAATGACCTCGCGGATTCGCGCGAACGTTCGCTTTGGTTAAGACGCGGGAAACACACTCAGCAAAAATATCCTAAGAACCATTAACATTATTAATCTACGCATAAAGGAACTAAAAACTTTATTCAGTTGAATCATGGGTAATTAACTACTATAAACGAACTACTTATTCATCCAAAATATCTAAGATGATCACAATGGATCGTAGAGTAACTGGTCGAAAAAGTAAAACATACGACAACATAGTCAGCTACGTTCCCACTAATTGAACACAGGCCTCCAGTATCTCTCATCTCCTCAAGAGGAAGGCCCAGTGCGAGTGCGAGAGGAAACATAGATTGTAGTCGGCTAATAGTCAGTAAAATGCACCGACTTTAAGAAAATTGTTTGTACTGATATTATAAGCTTTATTTGTTCATGATTTTTATTTTATGATCAGTGTATCTGCATGTAAATAAAATCTAGGATTCGGAACTCTTCCTTTGGTAGCATAAAGAAAAATATTATTTCACTTTTAACAAATTTAGAATTTCTATGACCGCGCGGCGCATGCGAACAAGCGTATTTTATAATGTACTCAATGTGAGTGTTTCAGATGTATGCACGAGGACAGCCATTGCTGATGCCATCCGCAATGATTCAAGGCCGACTATTCGGTTTTTTTGTTGCAGTAGTCTATAGTACAGTAAATTGGCTTTCTGGTGACTATGGTTTCCTTTTTTTGTTTGTATACATAAATAAATAAAAATCAATCGAATCCATTTCAAAATAACAAGAAATACAGCGACACAAGCCAGTTTTATCAACTAATTTGACGTCATTGTACACTGGCTGAAAGCCGGCTGGACCGGATGCTGGACGCTATCATTACGCTCCAATAGCCATGGGTAGGATATGTCCGTCCGACGTGGAAAAATGCCCGATTTTTAAAAGAAATGCATGTTATTTTACTGGGGGCACGAGACGGGGATGACTGTTACACCGTTGACTCCGAGACTGACCTAATGTAAAATCACAATTCGTAAATTGGCCAAGAAAAGCAAGGAGTCTAGCCGAAGCTATATAGACACCTCATCTTTAAAGCAAGGCAAGGTGCTGGGAAGACGGTTTCATTTATAACTCTGTTATTATTAAGTTACCATAAAATTCTTGTTGGCATTTCTTGAAAACTAATTGCTTGTTTACCCGTTGCTGGAAACTGTCGTCAAACTCCAGTTTTCAAATGTATTGAAATCTTCTCCCTACATTTGCCCACAGAAAACCACCAGCAGGAACGGACAACGAGCGGTGACAAAGCAGTGAGCCGTCTTCGGGCTACCTACGTCAAAACCTTAAGCCATCTGTCATCCTTACTAATATTATAGATGCGAAAATAAGTTTGTTTGTTACCTTTTCACGCCTAAACCACTGAACCGATCATCCTGAAATTTTGCTTATACGTTGTCAGGTGTACAGAAACGGACATAGGGTACCTTTCATCTCGAAAAAAAGTACTTTTCCCTAGGAAAACAACAATAACGTTCTTATGATAATAGATGGCGCCACGTATCTTTCGAATCATGATTCAATTGTTATAATTCAAGCAGAGTAAAACCCGAATTGATTGTCAAATTCTAAATTAACGCGAGCGAAGCCGCGGGCAAAAACTAGCTAATGATACAATGACCATTGCTCACACATGCAAAAGCCCTTTAACTTGCGTACATACTTTCATTAAAAACTAATAACTTAAAAGAGAAAATACTCACTTCGGTGTAACAGCCGTCCAGAAAGCACAAGTACGTATTCTGACAATGCATTGTTGTTGAAATACGAATAAAAATACATCATCCCAGCTCGCATGTTGTATGGAGCATAATATTTGTATGGAGGCACAACTTTGTCACTCCGCCCGACCATTGTGGCGTATTTTAATATTCCAAATAAACTATGACGAAGCGAAAGAGTATTTTCTTTTGTGAACTTATCTTTTCGGTCGTGGGCTGGAGGAGAACTCTTTCTATGGGTGAAGTATTATGATCAATGGGGTATTGTAATCACCAATGTGTTTAATAATTCTGGTTTTCTATTAGGTAACCATTTCATACATGTTTTCAGATATGGAACCTTAACTCACCTGTCTCGTATACTTCGTCTCTGGCGTCATATTTTGTAGATCCTTATCAGTCGTTACTGGTAGTCCGAAGATTGAGAAGCTGACAGCCAATCTTACCAAGGGGGATCGTGTTACCTATTAATGAGTAACTCGGTAATTCTGGCAATTCATTTCATGATCGTGGATCGTTTAAAGTGAGCTTTTACATACCACAAACGTTTTTATTTGTATTCAACCATTTTAACTCCTTTTGACATGCCATTTTTTTATTTTTAATGCCAAACAACGTGTCAACGCCGCTGGTCTCTTGGGGACATTACCAGTTGACAGCGTTGAGGAGGAGTTTTTTGACGCCGTTTTTAAGTATTTCGTATCCGAATGGCAACATAACTGGCGAAATTTGGATGTGCTAATAGGAACGTGATGTTTTGTTTTCTGATGTTGATGAAAGTACAATAATCTTGTGACAGCAATAAATAATCTAACTACAATAAAAGAACAATCACCCCTGTATTCTGTGAATGGTTATGCAGAGGTGTGGCTGAAGAGCTTTCAGCCAGTTTTACCTAGCGAACAGAATATTTTATGACACCGAGGCATTCAGAATTATTGATTAGTCTATTACTAAAATCAAAGTCTTAATATTATTCTGTGAGTGTAGCCAATAAGCTGAGTATAACATCATTCCGTCTGCTCTTACCCCTGGGGTGTGCCGTGATGATATTTTAGCTATACAAAATATCTCCCGTTCTATATTCAGGAGCCGTGTAGCACGTGATGAGCCTGTTGATATTCTATGATTGATAAAGATAATACTACAGAGTCTACAGACCCTATCGGATTTGCCAATGATATCTGCCCATTTGTCGAGAATACAATAATTATCCTGATAAATGTAGGTACAATTTGATGTTTTTTTTCTGTTTTATTGGTGGTTTATTGTTGGTGTAGTGGCTGCAAAAGATATTGCTGGGTAGGTCTTGAGTTCAATTTCAAGGTCGATCAGAGGTTTATTTAAGCTTTTCCATCAGATTTTTTCAGGACTTGTGCCCGATTGATGGTAATAGGTTCACAATAGTATATAACAATAATTTTCTCAGAACTATGAGCGATATAAAAACCTTAAAAAAAACTGCACGAATTATTGATAAGTAAATGTTATTACTCTATAAGAGAATTTCTAGATGACAATACATTGAAGCTAATCCATTGAATGAATAATTTGTAACTGGACATAAATATTTTACTATTTGACTAATTTAACTATAATGTATTGCATGACAATTGGATGTATTGTATATTAAATTTTTAACTACACATTTATTGTTAGTTGTGACATGAATTTTGTATGCCTCAATGGTGGGACATAGCAGACTTACCTGTATTTAACGCAACATCTTATGAACCTATGATCCACAATAAATTATTTGAATTTGAATAGGATCACCCATTCCATCCCATATCTTTACGGGGAATACATAAGTAATGTTTCGATATTATATATTGAAACTCGACTCTCCATTTAAATAACTGAAACATCTAATTCAAAATTCCAGATACATATTCAAAATGAAATCCAAACGCCGTAAATCAAAGCCCTGCGTTATATAAATCACGGGCCCCAAACCTGGGACCGTTCGGGCCGGAGCCCCCGGGCCCTATAATGTCACGATATGTCCTGTACACGACAACGTAGCTTTGAGGAGCAAGACAAAAGGCAATCGCTTTCAAATTGCACTTCGTATTTCCAAAACGGCTCTCAACAAGATTGCCATAGGCTTGGCACAACCTCAACCATTACTAGTAGTATGTTTGTTAGCATAATAATCAGCCTTAAACGTTCCCACTGCTGGGACACAGGCCTGATCTCTATGAGAGGGAATGGGATATAATCTACCACGCGGGCTCAGTGCGAGTTAGTAGATGTCACATGTCTTGGTTCTAGGACATGCCGGTTTCGTCACGATGTTTTCCTTGACCGTTTTGAGATCAGTGTATGTTTATTATGTAATTGAAATGTTGTCAAATGCGAAAAGAATGTTTCAAATCCGACTGGAAGTTCCAGAAATTACCGCATTCAAACAAACTCTTAGTATAAATTCCAGATATTACCATACCGAGACATCTCAACGGATCACACTGTTAGTATCAATTAATTAATATGCTACAGATACACCGATATTAATCTAAGTCACATACCTATGTTTAAAACTCATGGCTTTTCTAAAGTTCTAAAACCCGTCGCCATATACAGGGTGTAAACGGACCCTTCACGAAGCCGTCAACCAAGCATTATGTACATCAAACTAAGTAACCCTACGCAAAAATTATTGCTGGGAAAAGACGTGAAAAATCACGTTTTACGGTAAAACTCAATGTAACGCACTCAAAACTTGGTGCTGATGGATGCTTTTAATAGTAAACGGGTCATGGAGGTAATTAAAATAAAGTTAAAACCTAAAGTAGTATTTTTTTTTTTAAACTTGTGAAAAATTTGGAACTTTGACCTCCAATATCTCCGTAACTAGAAGGCTCCCAGGTATGGTCTAGAACAAAAAGTTGATCGCAATGACGAAGAGAACGCCTTCCGGCTTCGTCACGTGTCATTTTACACCCTTCATAGCCATCAGGATATCTATAGTCAGTTCAATTTATAGGCGAAACATCAATCAAGCTCCGCGTACCTGCTGCTACAGATTTTGCTGTACAACGAAATAAATTTACATAGACTAACAGCTGGTGTTGCTCCATGCAAATTCTTGCTGTTTTACCTCAAAAAATGGTTATTATAAATACGTTAAAAAACATATTTTAACAGTACGGTACTAGAAAAACTGTATCTATTTTTCCTCTGTATGAAGTTAAGGCTTAAAATGGCATGCCTTGACTCAAGACTCAATAAAGACTAATGAGTTGTCTTATTCTACGTTAAATGTGAGTCAAAAATGCAGATAACATAACATAAGGTTAGGCAGAGGTCCGGCCGTCGGGGGCCACGTGGTGGCTCCCGGCTACCGTAGGTGCGGGCCTGTGGACGGTGAGTAATGGGCTAGCTCGCCTTCCGTCCGTCTTATGACGACAGGCTGTGTCGACGGCGCGTTCGTGTTCCACACGCAGCAAACTGGAAGGGCCGATACCTGCCGGGGCTGCGGGACTGTTCAAAAGAGATACCGCGGCCCTGAAACACGAAGGGCAAAGAAGGAACATGGATGGGCTTTTAGTCAGTACAAATCTGACGCTCAGCCCAGAGTGGGAAGGATCATTTGATGATTTCTCATCCGAAAAAAAAGTTAGGCAGAGGGATACCAATAATACCAACAGTTTAGTTTAAGTCTCGTGTAAATGGGGGCAAGCCTATTGCCATCAACCGGGCAGAAATCTAGACTCCGTGGCTGCTATTGAGAAATTCCTGACGGAAAACCCCAATACCATTTTGACCGACCTGGGAGTCGAACCAACGAGGCAGCTAAAAAACCTTGAATTGGAATAAAACCTGCAATTTTCAGAACACAAAACCAGAACAAAGTTCTGGTCACCAACTACACGAAACACATAAGCCACACACTCAAAAACAGGACGCCACCGTCCCGCATTCGCGAAACTTCGCCGAATCGCTGGAAAAAAAGATTATATTTCGAGGACTGAATCCGAAACTGCCACTGACGGTGAAATGTGAACGCACGAACTTTCTCTACGCTTTTATTTTTCACAAAAGTCCAAAGCAAAAAATGTACGGTACTGTTTTGTGAGCATTTTATTTTTCAGCTGCGGAAATTTGTTCTTCACAATTCTAAGTTGTTCTGTTGTTGCTTATACAATGGTTCGTTCGATTTGTTTGCTTGTATAGTGGTATGTGGTAAAAGTATGTACACATAAGTAACAATTTATGAAGGTGGACGAAGCATACAGGGTGTAAACGGACCCTTCACGAAGCCGTCAACCAAGCATTCTGTACATCAAACTAAGTAACTTTATGCAAAAATTATTGCTGGGAAACGACTTTTTTTTTGGGTTGAATATCACGTTTTACGGCAGGACTCCATGTAACGCACTCAAAACATGCTGGTGAGTGGATTGAATAGTAAGGGGGTCGTGGAGGTGTTTAAAGTAAAAATCTTACATTAAAAACATGTACTTAAAAAAAAACGTTGTGATAAATTTTGAACTTTGACCCCCAATAACTCCGTAACTGGAAGGATCCCACGTGTGGTTTAGAACAAAAAAATGATCGCAATGACGGGGAGAGTAAGCGCCTTTCGACTTCATTAAGGGTCTTGTTACACCCTTTATAACGGTTTTACCTACAGCATGTATCAGGAAGGTTTGGTTATACTATCAAAGTGAAGAACAAACCACATCATAATCACGAAAAAAATACTATGGCTGACCAATACAACAATATCCTTTTTTTAGGGTTCCTCAGCCGAATGGCAAAAAGCGGAACCCTTATAGATTCGTCATGTCTGACTGTCAGTCTGTCCGTCTGTATGTCACAGCCACTTTATTTCGAAACTATTAGGACTACAGTTGAAACTTGGTAGGTAGATGTAGGTTTTTGTGAACTACTTTACGATTTTTAAACAAAACTTATATACTATACTTTTTTTAGGGTTCCGTAGCCGAATGGCAAAAAGCGGAACCCTTATAGACTCGTCATGTCTGACTGTCAGTCTGTCCGTCTGTATGTCACAGCCACTTTATTTCGAAACTATTAGGACTACAGTTGAAACTTGGTAGGTAGATGTAGGTTTTTGTGAACTACTTTACGATTTTTAAACAAAACTTATATACTATACTTTTTTTAGGGTTCCGTAGCCGAATGGCAAAAAGCGGAACCCTTATAGACTCGTCATGTCTGACTGTCTGTCTGTCCGTCTGTATGTCACAGCCACTTTATTTCGAAACTATTAGGACTACAGTTGAAACTTGGTAGGTAGATGTAGGTTTTTGTGAACTACTTTACGATTTTTAAACAAAAATAAAAAAAAAATTAAGATTAAGGGAGGGAGGGGAGGTATTTTCATCAAGCTTATACGTGCACCGTGCACGTATAAGCTTGATGAAAATAGTCTATAGATAGGTCTATAAAAATGATATTGAGGTTCCTAAAACCATGTTTTTCTCAAAGTCAATCGTTTGAAAGACACACTCACACATACACACACACACACAGACATTATTTAAGGCCTTCTGTCAAACTATTTACACCTGCAGCCTCTGGATATAGTGCACGCAGCATACATACAGTGCTCTACGCGTACAATATACGCCCCTACTACGATGGTACGGAATTCTTAATGCCCAAGTCCGAATCTCTCTTGGCCGGTTTTTGTGTGTACTTCCGTGACATCGCAAGTAGCGCTGCGATGATAATCTTCTTTTTCTAAAATTTTGCCCCACAATAGGAATTTCTCCTGTATCGTGGTTGCGTTTACAAACATTTAAACTCACATACACAAACAGCCAGCCCCGGAACAACTACCTGTAGGCCGTACAAATATTTGTTCCGTGCGGGGATCGAATCCGCGACACGAAGCGCAGCAGTTAATCGCTCAGCCACTGCGCCAACCGTGCCGTCAATCTTTAAAACGCATATCGCTTGAGCATATACGTGGTCAAGCGGTCCGTGGCTAGTGTGGCTACATTCACAATGGTACATCCTATCAATAAATTATCTTGAAGAACAACCACACATTCTCTTTTTGCTTACTCTGTCATTAAATTCGCAAAACATAGCTGACAAAGCGACAATAAAGTAACTGACAATTTGACAACGAAAAATAGCTTCTAAAAACAATATATTTACAATCTAATTCACTGTTGGACGTTGACGAAGGATTTTATTGAAACAAACAACGTTGGCTAAAAATATAATTTATATGAATTTATTGTTTCTGACAATATTGCCGTTGTATGCGACAATACAGGGCCGTATTGGCTAATGGTTACGTTAAAATTGACTTTGTTATCAAAAATGGCGGAAAGGAATTTCAAATAAATGACAATGCATGAAACTTAAATGCTGTGAAACTTGAATTAATAAAAAACTTGAACCTTAGCCTTAGAGACTTGTTACTGAAAAAAAAAAATTGCAATAGTTCCCAAATTGAACCATAATCGTCCACATCAAATCTCTTACCATCAGGTAAGATAATGAACAAACGCGAGTCTATCAAAATATATAAAAATCACGTGTCAATATGTTCGTGCACGTGCGTTTCAATAAAATTTTATGAATATGTATGGTAGGTTCCAGTTGAAAAGATGGAATGGTTTTGGACCCGGTAGGTGATGCTGTTGTAAGTAAATTTCCCGCGTGCAAAGCCGGGGCGGGTCGCTTGTCAACTATCTTATGAACAATATTATGTCTAACTTAGAGGTCAGCACATCATAGGTGCCACTATATGTATAACATACACATCACACTGTAATCTCCAAAGGGTGGTGAGGCACAGGTGCATCTAATAGTACACCCACATTTCGCCAGTTATGTTAAGTCCAGGGGCCGAGCCAATAACCTTCGGCCGGTCACAAATTCCGACTCCGTGGCTGCTACTGGGAGTTTTCTGATGGAAAAACTCAATAATACTTTGTCTAAGCTGGAAATCGAATCCAGGACCTTACGGTCAGTAGTCCCGCTTGTGACCAATGAGTCAATGTAATTTTTTCTCTGAAACCTTTTTACAAATCGCAGTCCTCAGTTCATCTCTGTCACCATTTTATAGCAGCCCGTCGCGGCGTCGTTCGCAGTGCCCACGCGGTGTTTATTAGTCGTCCGTTTGGAAATTCGCGAACGCATCTATTCGTCGCGGGCACCGAGCAGCTGTCAGTCATCGCGCGCGCCAAAATGGCTGCCAATCAGTTAAATGGAAGCCGGAATTTTAAAATACGCGCTGTTTGATGCTCTGACTTTGAAATGCGAATTATTTCTTGGAAAACTGCGTTTTAGGGCTCTGGTTTTAAGAAAAGTATTTCACGATGAGGTATTTTCCTAACAGGAAACTAATTCCGTGATGATGATTACCCTCAAAAGATCTTCTGGTGAATTTCCAGTGGTTTGTCATAGCTATATAGTGCCGATTCATCAGATTGACTGAGTAACATTGGTTGATCAATATTCAATTTTGTTAATAAGTCCGGGTTGTCTCGTTTTGATGCGAACTATGTTATGCCGGGAAACCATTCAGTCAAGTTGGTAGTAATATTGACGACTGCCCTACGCTCTGGCGTCTACGGCAAACCAATCAAACCCAAAAGGGCATTCAATGAGTACGTCACTCGTAAAGGCGGTTTTAAAACCATATCCATAAAAAAACAAAAGGCTCATTTACCCACCGCAATACGTTTATATTTTGTTGCATTCGCGACACACCTGTGTCATTCGCGTAAATATCCGAACGCATCGAACCGTGGTCGCAGCTGTCAGATGCCCCTCGCGCCAAAATGGCTGCCCGTCAGCTCCCAAATTGATATTGGATTATATCCATGAATGCCAATGCCGCATTATTTCCGCATTTATTATTTCTGTAGGCTTTCAAATAAAAATGAATTCAGCGTTTTTGTTTTTATTGACCTAGACTATAAGAATTATTTTCTACTTCTTATGTTATTATTAGTTCACACGAGCCTTGAATTGAGATATTGGCAAAAAAATAACCAACTTCCAAAAAAAACAATAAAAAGTGGAAAATAACTTTACTTTCGGAAATCGGTGGCAACAAAATCAATAAAACAAACAAACGAACGTAAACGACTTCCGAAAGTTAAGTGTTTATTTTATCCTTTTTACTTGTGGTATCTCACACAAATCCTTGACAAGTATCAATTTTATATAGTAACTAGAAGGTAGTGAAATGATACGCCTTTTCCAGTACTAACAATTGCATTTATAAACTTGTGCACTTACATATAGAATACATCTTGGTAGCAAGCGTAATATAATATCTAATAATTAAAGATGACTTTTATAAGAAGAACTTTTCTTTCATCCTCCAAATACAGAATACCTTTTCTTTCTTTTTTATTTGGCGGGAACTGATTCAAAAATTTGACTAAAGAGTTTTTATGATCTCTTTGGTCACATCAAGTTCTATCAATTTTTAATAAATCATTACAACAAGTATTAATAAGATCTTATTAATATTTTAAAATTATGACATTCGGCCATCCGACACAGTGTAACCTCCTGGCACACACAACAATCAAAAAATGAAAATTATCTAACAAATCATGACAGTAGAGGCACATAAGTTTTAACAGTGAATTAGCTAGGTACCTCAAACTGCATTGCATTTTAGCCTCAACAATAAACCACAATAAATAAAAAAAATACGTTGTTGCTTCTCATTCGCAAAGCCGAACATCCATGATTTAAAAATCAATTTCAAATCGGGAAGCCTATTGAAACTTCAAAATAGCGTCTGCGGTCATCTGGATTTAGTAGTGATGAATGAACTTGTTTCTGAAATAGATGGCGCCACCAGCGTTAGAGGCGTCGAATGGAAAATACATGTCAGTCGCACTGGGGTACGGATTTCCGACACTTTTTTTCAAAAAAGGTAAATTGAATTCCAGTTTACGTGACTATCGAAACACGACGTTACATTGTTGTTGTTCTAAAACCGAAAATGTTTAATTTATTTCGTGCAACCCGGTTTTATTTGTCTTCGTACTGCGCCACAATCATGGTGATTGCTGCTAGTAAGCCTTAGAAAGAGGTAGGTATTACGTGTGTGCTCGGAACTTAAGCCCACATAGCATTTGGAAATCGTTAGAAACCAAACGAGTATTTTAAGTTAAATGATCCGTTACTGTCAGCGGTTATAGATCCTTAAAACGTACAGTTTTTCTTGAACCTTCCAAGAAAAGTTGAGAGTAGAGGTGTCTTTTACAATTTTATATTTCAAACTATCTTCTAACTGAACTGTATCTTGTTTCCTTAATCTTTTTCACTTTTATCTTATTCTTCTTTCTTTCTTTTTCTATTTTTCTTTTTTCATTCTTTCATTCTTTATTCTCTTTCTTTTTTTTTTCTTCTTATTTCTTTCTTGCAAACGACAATTGGTCCGTTTACACAACAATTTTTACACCTACTCATGGCCGAAATCCTATTTTTCGCGACAGTAGTTTCTGATACATCTTACAATAGTAGCATTTCAACCCCCAAAGCGTAACACGGTTGAACATACGCCATATCAGCATTATTTCACGTGCCACGCTTTTGACAATCCCATTTACGACAGCATTTACAGGTTAGAGCCAGCGATATTTCAAACTAAGCGGTGCTTTTCTTATCCTGAATCTGGGCCCGAAGTGGCGGGAAATTGGTCGCATTATTCCAAATCAGGTAAGATGGCGACCAGCCGGCCGCTGAATGAGGTGGAAATTGGTGAAAAATTGTCGAAAGCATACGATCGGGGTTTTTGTTGGTACATATTTTTATAAAAAGTTTTATTGGAAGTTAATGGGATTTAGAAAGGGGCCAGTGAAAAATGGGGATAATATACTCCCCTTTACGGGAGGATTATTATCCTCACAGTAAGGTCTATGTCCCGTCAGTGGAAACATTGTAGGCTCATTAAATTATTATTATGTATATTTATAATAATATCTATGCTGTCTTGGCTTCCATATGTTTTTTCACGGGCCACCACTGAAAACCAGCACTGTGCTTTGGGCCCCCCATAGCACAGCATCATGCTTAGTCGTGACCTGCTTGTCGCAGTCACGCCGTGCAAGCTGTTAACTTTTTTTTTTTTTTTTCTTTCTTTCTTATTGTGGATAGGTGGGGGTGAGGATTTCAGTCTTTCATTTAGTATAAAAACTTCATAATAATCTCGAGTGACAGTCGAGTGACAGAATTGTATTAATATTGACCTTATCGGTCAATATTAATACAATTCTGTCAGCTTTTGAACCTCATGAGTGTTGAATAATTATTGTCTAATGTCTTGAGTCAAGACAATAATATTTCTCTCCATTTTTAGGGTTCCGTATAGACGGGTAGCCAACGGCACCCTACTACCAAGACTCCGCTGTCTGTTACTCCGTCCGTCTGTCAGCGGGCTGTATCTCATGATACGTAATAGATAGACAGTTGAAATTTTCACAGAATGTGTAATTCTGTTACTGCTATAATAACAAATAATAAAAATTTATTAAAAATTATTACAAAGGAGGTACTTACAGCATACACTACCAAAACATCTGAAAGCACAGGAAAAACCGTAATTTTATACCTACCACAAAAATATGCCGTTAGATATAAAAGGAGGGAAATAATTTGAACACACAATACAGGTGATCAATGAGCAGGAAAGCAGGTGAAGACTCAATTGGGAAAGCAATATCATACCATAGATAAACGAGGACCCTCCAGGAGCGAAGTCTCTCCGTGAAAATTACACGGAAATGAAACACTTAAGTGAACATCTTGGTATATTATAGGACATGACTGTCTCGTTTGGCACTCATTCATAAGTAATTTCTCAAAAGCAGCAGCATTTGTGCACGGCTTATGGTAAAAGACTCGCCCCTATTGCATGGCGACTTAAACTTATCAGGCGAATTGTGGCTGTAAGGCTCGCACACATTGTGTCGGGGCGCAGCGGGTCGGGTCGCAGCGGGTCGGGTCGCAGCGTAAAAATCTGCTCAAATCGGCTCGTATGTATTTAATATGAACTATCGCACACTATGCCGGAGCCCAGCCCGTCACTAATGTGCTAAGTAAGCATTTTGCTCTGCGCTGCGGCCCGCTCCGCCCCGCTGCGGCCCGACATAACGTGCGTGAACCTGTTGTGTTCGGGGATTACAGGTGTGATGATGACAGATATTATATGTCATAAATTAATGTACAGTTCCGAAGGTGGCCGCTATCACAAATTCACGCAGCGGGAAAGCGGAGCAATCGCTGCGACAGACCTCAGCGACTGGCTCATAAGTTACTCTGTGAAAACGCTTCCGTAGATGGCTACATTTGCATTTTGAGCCTTTGGATGCCACAGCCTTTAGTAAAAGTTCTCAAACAATTGTAAATTCAGCCTCTAGTTTGTAAAAGTAGCCATTCAAAAGTTACAATCGGTTAGAGATGGTCCCTCAGTCGTGACTGACGGCCATCCATATCTCAAAACCTATTTAAAATTTACCTCAGCTATAAATGACAGCATTTAGTAAAAGATTTGTAAAACTATTTTATTGAATATCAACCCTTTCTGTTCACATAATAAAAAGAACTGGCATGGGGAAGGTGGTACCTCAACCGATCACTAACTTGAGTGGAGATCACAATGGGGTTTGAAATTTATATATTATATGGGTCTAGCGTTAGTAAAAGTATTTGAACAATTGTAAATTCAACCTCTAATTCAGGGATTTCCAAATTGGTCGATATCGACCCCTTGGGGCGAAATAGGTTTCCCAGGGGTCGACATAAACAAAAAATGATTTTGGGAGTCGACGGGGTCTATAAATCGACCCCTATTAATTTACACAAGTTCTTTTTTTAAACTTTCAAGATACTGTAGTTGTTACGTATAGCAACTTGCTAAAAGATTGACTAATATTTTAGTAGGAAGTATTATTGTATAGTATTTTTAAAAAACTCAACAAGTCCAAGCTTATCGCTTTTCCATCATCATACTTAGTTGAAAAAGGCTTCAGTGTGGTAACAAACATTTTGACAAAACAAAGAAACCATTTGAAAATCAACGAATGCGGAGATTTAAGGCTGCAGCCTTAAATCTCCTGGTTCATCCACCACAATGAATTTATATTAATATTATACGTATTCTCAAAAAGTTGTTGTATTTTTTTCAAAAATTTCGATGTTTTTTCCAACTTTCAAAGCGAGGAAATAAAAACGAACCTTGTTGGTCTTCAAGCTACGTTACGGAGATTTTCCTTTTCCTTGAAAAAAATTCTGCAACAATTTCCTTAATCATTTTTAAAAGATTTTCAAAGAAGGGTTATTATCAAGACGCTCCCGGTTAAATGCAATTATTCTCAAAAAGGATGTGGAAGAAAACTGTAAGAAGCACGCTGTTTTTAATGCAAAATGATTTTTGTTTTTTTTTTCTTCGATCTACTTGGAACGCTTCGTAGTTGAGTACCTAGTTTGTAACTGTATAATCAAATCATTCAATCATTATGATTTGCGTGCGTTACATTGAGTCCTACCGTAAACCGTGATCCAAAAAAAAAGTCGTTTCCCAGCAATAATTTTTGAGTAGGCTTCGAGAAGGGTCCGTATACATCTTGTATTTATGTCTAAAGACATGCTTTGCTTTCGCATTGGTTCTGCGTACCCTTTTGGGGAAAAATCAGGCGTGATGTGATGTCAAAAACACATAAGCTATCCCAAAACCTACTTGCTTCTAAAACTATTTCCTCCCCATCCCACCAAAGAGTCGAACTCCACCGATAAGGACCACATTCTCTTATCAACGACACCTCACGTCACATAGGCACCCCGTTATCAACGTACGTCGTTCAGCCGTATCGAAAGTGTAAATTATGATTGATAGACCAGATTACCACACCCTATGTCACTCAGGGGTAGCACTGAACACTTGAACTATCTTTTACTATACTAAGGGTGAGTTTTTAAAAAGAACTTTTTTTTTTATCTGCTGAAGATTGTAAAATATCCTTGCTTTGTATAGATTCCATATGTTAGTATTATATAATTGCATTTCACATGTGTGAGTACTGTGTACTGTACGGCTACAATTTACATTTTGTTATTTTTCATGTCTATGGAAAATAACAAAATGTAAATTGTATTCAAGTCTTTGAATGTGCCTTGGTGGCTGAGAAAATGTCATGCGCACTCAAATGTCTCGCTGATGGTGATAGGTGTGTCGGGTCATTTAGTTAGTTCCCTTGAATATGGTTGAGTTGAATGGCGCTGATCCATGCGTCATGTTCGTGAACGGGCGCTGTCAGGTGGGACTAGTCGTGGTGAGCGCTCTGTTCCCTTCGCGAGGGAGGCATCCTCCCCCGCCTATGGCTCCGCCGCCGCTTGCGGTGCCGGAAGCGGACCACACCGATGACGACGTTCCGGAGGTGACTGGGGTAGACCTGAGAGTGGCGGTACGCAGGCTGAAGGCCAGAAATACCGCCCCGGGACCCGATGGCTTGCCTGGCAAAGCCTGGGTCCTGGCCTCTGAGGCTCTCGGGCCTCGTCTGGAAGGGCTCCTAAGCGCATGCTTGGAGAGAGGCCAGTTCCCGCTTCGTTGGAAGACGGGGAAGCTGGTCCTCATCCGGAAGCCAGGGCGCCCTGCGGACTCTCCGTCCGCATACCGGCCCATCGTGTTGCTCGACGAGGTGGGCAAGCTCTTTGAAAGAGTTATTGCTAACCGCCTCGCCGGGCACCTCGCGGGGATGGGGCCGGATCTTGCGGAACACCAGTTTGGTTTCCGCAAGGGGCGCTCGACGGTGGACGCCATCATGCGCGTGAGAGCCCTCACGACGGGGGATCCGGTTTCCCGATGCGGGGTCGTATTGGCGGTGTCTCTTGACATCGCCAACGCCTTCAACTCCATGCCCTGGAGCTGCATTGGGGAGGCACTCCGGTATCACCGGGTGCCGACCTACCTTCGTCGTGTGGTCGGGGACTACCTGACGGATAGGGCCGTCATCTACCCCGGTCAGAGCGGAGAATGGAACCGGCGAGAGATGTCGTGCGGTGTTCCACACGGATCCGTTCTGGGGCCGGCCTTGTGGAACATCGGTTACGACTGGGTGCTGCGCGCCGACCTCCCTAGCGGCGTCAGCGTAGTCTGCTACGCTGACGACACGCTGGTACTGGCACAAGGGGGGTCGCACGAGGCGGCGGCCGAAAACATGACACGCGGGGTTGCGATAGTCGTGGAGAGGATCCGGCAATTGGGTCTCGAGGTGGCATTGCACAAGTCCGAGGCCATGTGTTTTCATGGGCCTCGGAATGCGCCACCGTCGGGATCCCTACTGACGGCGGGAGGGGTTTCCATCGGCGTCGGGTCGACGCTGAAGTACCTGGGACTCGTCCTCGACAGCCGGTGGAACTTCGTGGAGCATTTCCGACGTTTGGCCCCCAAACTGGAACGGACCGGGGCTGCCTTCAAGCGGCTCCTGCCCAACCTGGGGGGTCCAAACGCCTCCTGCCGGAGGCTCTACGCGGGGGTCGTGCGGTCCATGGCCCTTTACGGGGCCCCGGTGTGGGTGCGTTCTCTGAGGCGGCAAGCCGCCCGCTACCTGAACGCGCCCCAAAAGGGGATAGCCCTAAGGCTAGTCCGGGGGTACCGCACGATCTCCGGTGAGGCGGCGAGCCTCCTTGCCGGATTGCCGCCATGGGATCTGGAGGCGATAGTCCTCGCGCGCCTTCACGAATGGCGCGCGGAGGCACTACGTCGGGGGGAAACTCCGCTGCCGCGGCAAATCGCCGCTCAGCGGACAGACCTCCGGCGCGATCTCATGGTGACATGGAGAGAGCGACTGTCGCAACCCCGTGCAGGGCACGCCACCATCGTGGCGATAAGTCCCCTCTTTGAGGAGTGGCTAGAGAGGCGCCACGGCGCCCTCACCTTCCGCCTGACGCAGGTCCTCACCGGACACGGTTGTTTCGGGAGGTTCCTGCACCGAATCGGGCGGGAGGAAACGCCCGGGTGTTTCCATTGTGAGGATCGTCCGGAGGACACGGTGCAGCACACTGTGGAGGCCTGCCCTGCTTGGGCGGAGCAGCGCCGTGTCCTCGTAGAGGCGATTGGCGGCGGCGACCTCTCGCGCCCAGCCCTGGTTCAAGCCATGGTCCGGAGCGAGAGGGAATGGGAAGCCGTCACCTCCTTCTGCGAAGCAGTCATGCTAGTGAAGGAGGTGGCGGAACGTGAGAGGGAAAGAGCCTCACGTCCCAGCCGCCGCGGTAGACGCCCTGGGCGTCGGGGGTCACGTGGTGGCCCCCGGCCACCGTAGGCGCGGGCCTGTGAACGGCGAGTTATGGGCTAGCTCGCCGTCCAGCCGTCTTATGACGACAGGCCGTGTCGACGGCGCGTTCGTGTTCCACGCGCGCCTCAAAGAGATGTCAGCAACCACGCAGGGGTCCGCACGGGCCGATGCCTGCCAGGGCTGCGGGACTGTTCGAAAGAGATACCGCGGCCCTGGAACACAAAGGGCAAAGAAGGAACATGGATGGGTTTTAGTCAGTACAAGTCTGACACTCCCTTCCGCTCCGCCCAGAGCGGGGGGGGTCATTTGATGATTTCCCATCCTAAAAAAAAAAAAAAAAAAAAAAAAAAAAAAGGTGGGACTAGTCATCTCTTAACTGCCACGGTTTATTTTAATTACTTTATTTTTTCATTGTTGATTTAATCTTTTACTCTGGAGGCTCTTAATGTGCACGTCTTTCTACATCGTTCTCACATATATGTATAATCTCAACATGAAGATTTTGTAACAATATTTTGATTTAAAAGAGTGTCCATGGAGTTTCTTGCCCATTCTTCTCCATAGAGATCTACGCTTTGGAATGTGCAACTACAGTAGTTTCTCAAGTTATTATGCCTTGTGACTGTGACTGTAGCTTCGCTTTTTTTTTGTTTATTTGACATTCCTGTAATGGTCTAATTGAAATAAATGCTTTGAGTTTGAGTTTTACTGACGCGCGATGGGTTGGCTATTGTTAGGGTGACTACTGAGCATAAGTTATTTTTTTAATATTAAATTGGCCTACTCTTGACCTCAATCTAGTCCTGAGGACAGAGATGAGGTCGACGATGGAACGAGCTAACCAAAAAGGAACAACTTAAATAAATTGGGGTCGTATGAACTTGGGAACACCGACGCAGGCAGGAAAGTTCGATTCCTCGGTCAGTCAAAGTCTATATAGGTTTTTCCATCAGGAATTACTCAGTAGCAGCCATGGAGTCTGGCTTCGTGCCCGGTTGATGGCAATAGATTTGCCCTCTATAACATGAGACTTCCTATTATACAACATTAGTTTTAGTATATGCGAAACCTGATACATGTGTCTAGTATTTTTATGTAAAGAATCTATGTACAAAATTTCAAAACTGTATCATGAAAAATCACAAAGTTACATGCTTGTTCTGTTACCTAGTTGTCCGCACAAAAACGCGGTCACCACGCAGCGCGCACCTCCAGCGTCGTCTTGAATTCATTGATAATAATAATTTGGCAGTAGGCACCTAAATTATTGCGATAGGGACTCAAAGTCGCTCGGTATTTTTGGAAAAAAATATAACATTGTTTATAAATTATTGGAATCGATTCAGTTACTTATTCTGAACAAACTATATTCAGGTTTCGCATATACTAAAAATAATGTTGTATACATGGGACTTAAACATAACTGGCGAAATAGGTATGGGTGTACTATTAGGTGCACCTCTGTCTAACCTTTCGGGGATTACAGGCGTGATGTTATGTTTGTTTTGTATTTTAACTGTGGCTTGTAAGTTCTTCAGAGAAAGTAACGAGCATCAATCGAGCTGCTTAGTTACACAGTGCATCCCGCGATTATAACGTGGATGGGTAATTTCAATCAGTCTTCAAAGCGTTTCGGATTTCTATACAATGACTTCAACAGGATTGTAATAAACTGTCATTTCTAAAGAGCTTATGAATTTGAATCTTTGAGACATGATTTCCGTGATGGACCAACTATCAACGTATAAGTTTGTACGGAACCCTCGGTGCACATGTCAGACTCGCACTTGTCCGGTTTTTTTGGTGTTCTCCTACTCTTAAGGTGCAAACCCACCGTGGCACGTGCTGTGCATTTTAGCTGCGTGGATTCATTTGTTTGACAACGTGGGTCTACGTTTCTACTGCAGTACATGCTACACACCCACAACTATGTACAACTGTAGCGTGCGTGGCCCACCGCTGCATAGTCGTGGGTTAATATTCGTGTATAGCGTGTACCGCATGTACAGCGTGCATGGCATTGACAGCGTTGAGCTATGTGAGCGCCTTATTCGAGCAACCCACGCATGTACTAATGACGTCATTTGATGCATTGCGTGACCGTGGTTTGCAGTGGACACAATCACATACATTTTCTTGAAAGCGAAGATTAACGCACCTGCGTAGCCTATCCGTGCGCCGCGGTGGGTTTCCGCCTTTATAGCCATCCATATCATCTGCCTAGCCTTTTTCCAAACTATGTTGGAGTCGGCTTCCAGTCTAACGGATGCTACAAATGATCTTAACGTGCTTTCCGAGTCACGAAAGGAAATCGGAAATCGGTATGTAATAATCGTCACCCATCCACGGACCGCCCTCTGCCAGCTACCTAACTGCTTAACCTAAAACTACCCGTTCGGCTATTAATTAGCCAACCACACTCATACTCCAAACTTTCCTCAAGACATTTTCCTCATTCTTCCAGTCAAGATGAAAAATGCTAGAAAAAATTACCTATATCATTCTCCCAAGAAATATTGGCTAACCCTGAGCGTCCGTTATGATACGAACGAGGCACTATAGAGTGGCGCTAACCCACTTGTGTCGCGGGTAGATCATAAAGATTAGGCTTAACCCTCCGATGCTGCTACTAGAGGTGCGACACCGTTTTTATAGAGCTTTGTGAAAAATATTATGTCAGTTTTATATTGAGGTTATTTACGTACCTATGTCAGGCGAGATATGCCTAGCTGATCCTCTCTATTCGTTTTTATATCATTTATCATTTCTACAACTGTCAACTGATCAGGGCAACAAGTAAATGTAGCGACCAGAATCATATATTATCATGTTCACTAACATATTAGAAACTCATAACTCATTAGGAACTTAGTTTGTAGGATTTTCAACGTTCTGCTCATCGCCGAGAGTTCGAGAGTCATCCATATAGGTGATCTAGCGATAGTGAAAATTAGAAACTTCCAAAAGAACTCTTAAAAGTATCCATCTACATAAATATTGAAGCATGGAGATAAATAACTACTTACTAAATATAGTAGCCAAATATTATTCAAATCATATGGGACGAATCGCGTGTGACTAAAAGAGTGATGTATTTAAGTGTTGATGGATGGAGAGTTGGAGAGGGAGAGGAATACCAAGGAAACGATGGATGGATTGTGTGAGGAATGATATGAAAGGAAACGGGCAAAGAAAGGCGCGGGTCTGTGGACGGTGAGTAATGGGCTAGCTCGCCGTCCGTCCGTCTTATGACGACAGGCGGTGACGACGGCGCGTTGGTGTTCCACGCCCACCTCAAAGAGATGTCAGCACACAGGAAGGGGTCGACAAGGGCTGCCAGGGCTGCGGGACTGTTCGAAAGAGATACCGCGGCCCTGGAACACAAAGGGCAAAGAAGAAACATGAATGGATTTTAGTCAGTAAAAGTCTGACACTCCCTTCCACTCCGCCCAGAGCGGAAGGAGTCATTTGATGATTTCCCATCCGAAAAAGAAAAAATAAAGGAAACGGTGTAAATGATTGTGTGACGGTTGACAGGGGAGAATGGAAGAAAAAAACGTGCTGCGCCGACTTCAAGTAACATGGGACAAGGGTTGGAAAATGATGATGTTGATGATAATTATTCAACTTTTAGTTGCGTGTGATCGGGTGTGTAGGTAGATGCGTAAATTAATAAAAGTCACTACGCCAATACTCACAGTTCTATTTCGATTAGTCCACACGCACAACACAATACAGAAGAAGGAGAACAGAGTCACGATAGTACAGAAAACACAGAACACGTATATTGTCTTTGCAGGCAGAAACCTAAAACCATGCGGTTTGGAATCGTAAACCGAAAATCGTGCGCGCGCGTCGATAGGATGTTCGCTTCCGACTCGAGGTCAAGGTAAGGCCGTCAACGCTCGCGCGCTGCCTCCCACCTCACTCGCCTTCCATACGTCACGATGACGTAGCTCAGCCGCGGTACGATTCCAATCCACGCTGTCCCGACGTCATCCGACATTATATTGTTGTGGACAATATAAGATGCCGATGATGTGTATTTAGCGTTTATTATAAATACATGTTAATAAATCTGTCTGTGTGTAAATGTATTGTGACGTGTAATATATAATACAAATACATGTACTAGACATAAGGTGTATACCCTACACCACCCCCCTCCAGAGACCGTCAAGGGCGATAAAAATCTGGAAACCTAACCCGACGACCAGAACGAGTTGTATACTCTGTTTTGTCGCCAGGTGGAGTATCTTCGTGGGGGTCAGTTTTGTCGGCCAATATGTAGGCTGGTTTAAGGCGGTCTATTGAGACCGTGACCTCTTTGCCCTTAAATAAAATTTTAAAAATTTTGTCTCCCCTTTGCAGAACTTTGTGAGGACCTGTGTAGGCTGCTTGCAGCGAACCACGTAATGCGTCTTCACGAAGGAACACGTGATCAGTGGTCTGCAGATCCTTAAATATAAAAATGCTTGCCTTGTTGTGACGGGAAGCTGGAGTTGGCTGCAAGCTGTGAGCAAACTTGCGGATGCGCGCGGTGAATTCCGTGATGTCGGTCGTTCCGTCATCACTGGGAGAAAAAAATTCTCCTGGGAGCCTTAGCGGTTCGCCGTATACTAGTTCGGCAGAAGACGCTTGGACATCCTTTTTGAATGCGCTCCTTATACCAAGCAATACCCACGGCAGGGACTCGGTCCATTTGTCATTGGCATGGCACGTGATGGACGCCTTGAGCTGCCTGTGAAATCGCTCCACCATGCCATTACACGCTGGATGGTATGCCGTTGTCCGTTTGTGCTGGAAACCAGCAATCTTGGCCAATTGTTCGAACAGAGCCGACTCAAACTGACGGCCTCTGTCCGTGACAATGTCGGTAGGACAGCCAAACCGGGCAATCCATCCAGACAGCAATGCCTTAGCTACTGTCTCGGCAGTAATGTCGACAATAGGTACGACCTCTGGCCACCTGGTAAATCGATCGACTGCCGTCAGACAGTATCTAAAGCCTTGTGATATTGGGAGCGGGCCCACAAGGTCAATGTGGATGGTGGTGAACCTGGCGCGTGGGAGATGGTATGCTCCTAATGGCGCAGACACATGGCGGCTCACTTTAGCCCGCTGGCATGCGAGACATGCTCTTGCCCACTCCCTGCAGTCTTTCCTGATGCCTGGCCAAACAAAGCGCTCTGCGATTAATTTGGCGGTCGCTGAGACACCTGGGTGGCTGAGGGAGTGCAAGCTGTCGAAGGCTTGCTTCCGCAGCATTTTGGGCACAAATGGTCTGGGAGACGCTGTACTGACGTCGCAGTACACGGACGTACGCTCCCCAGTGACCTTCACCTTTTCAAGCACCAGTGAAGATCCTTCCTGAAGGAGTTTCTTCAGTTCTGGATCTGATGCTTGAGAGTCAGCGAGGGTGCTGAGGCTGACCGGCACCTGTAATTCCTCCACACGAGATAAGGGGTCGGCGACAACATTGTCTTTGCCGGCAATGTGCCTTATCTCGGTGGTGAATTGGGCTATGAAGTCGAGGTACCGGAACTGCCTAGGCGAGCAGTTTCTCTTCCGTTCGTGGAATGCGAAACTGATCGGCTTGTGATCCGTGTACACGACGAAGTGCCTAGCCTCCAGCATGTGGCGAAAGTATTTGATGGCCTCGTAAATGGCCAGCAGCTCCCTGTCATAGGGAGAATACTTTACTTGCGAAGGGCTAAGCTTCCGGGAAAAGAAAGCTAATGGCTGCCAGCCGTCGTCGCTAAGCTGCTGTAACACCGCGCCGATTGCAGTATCCGACGCATCGGTAACCAATGCGAGTTTGGCATTGCAATCGGGGTGGGCTAATAATGCAGCATTTGCTAGGCTTTCCTTGCAGTCCTCGAATGCTTGTAAAGTACTCTCCGCCAAACATATGGGGTGCGAGCCCTTTACGTTGCCAATCAAGAGGTTGTGAAGTGGCGCCTGTATCTGAGCTGCGTGGGGCATGAATCGCCTATAAAAATTGATCATGCCCAGAAATCGGCGCAACTGACGAACGTCCTTGGGCTGTGGGAACGTCTTAATGGCCTCGACCTTGGTGTCCAGTGGTTTTGTGCCCTTCTCGGAGATATGGTAACCTAGGAATGTTACCTCCGGGACACCGAAAACACACTTGGACGTGTTGATTAACATGCCGAAGTCTTTCAGCCTGTTGAAAATTATGCGAAGATGCTCCTCGTGCTCTGCTTCAGACCTGGAAAAAATCAAATAGTCGTCCAGGTAGCAGTAACAGAAGTCTAATCCTCTGGTCATCTCGTCGACAAAACGTTGAAATGTCTGGCCTGCGTTACGTAGACCAAACGTCATATACGGAAATTCGTACAGGCCGAACGGTGTGGTGATTGCGGTCTTGGGAATGTCGTCCGGACTGACTGGTATCTGATTGTAGGCTTTCACGAGGTCGATAGTGCTGAATATTCGACAGCCTGAAATGCTGTGTGCAAAATCGTGTATGTGCCTGATCGGATACCTGTCAGGGACTGTTCGCGCGTTGAGCATGCGATAGTCTCCGCAAGGTCGCCAACCGTTGTCCTTTTTGGGGGCGAGATGGAGTGGTGATGACCAGGGACTCTCCGAGGGTCTGGCAGTTCCATTGGCCAGCATCAGCTGGTACTCCTGCTGAGCAATTTTCAATTTGTCCGGCGCTAGTCGGCGAAACGAAGATGATACTGGCGGGCCTGGGGTCGTGCGGATATGGTGTACGGTGTTATGTGGTGTGGTGCGTAGTGTTCCGGCAGGTCGGGTGATGTCGGGAAAGCTGTCGAGGATTCTGTGATACCTCGAGTCCCCAGAAGACACCTTTACAGAGAATGAAGACGAATCTGAGTGACTCGAGGCTATACAATAAACATTGGTACTACTATCGATTAACCGTTGATTCTTACAGTCAACGGCTAACGAGTAAAAACACAAAAAGTCTACACCTATGATAGGTTTTGTTACCTCAGCTACCACAAAACGCCACTTAAAGTCTCTACGTAATCCTAGGTTTAGGTTGAGTTCTAGGAAACCATACGTTGGAATGGGCGTTCCATTCGCGGCCACTAGTTGGTAGTTGGTGGGTGCACGACGATCGCTGAGCAGACGACGAGGGTACACGCAGAGGTCGCTTCCTGTATCGACCAGGAATTGCGTGTTTGTTCTACGATCTGTCACGAATAGACGACCAGTAGAGGCGGGGCAATCATCTGTCGCCATTACCGACTGCCCGCGGCGTTTCCCTTCTTGTAGTCGCAGGGCTTGACGCAACGCTTGGCCTTCTCCCCATGCGTCGAGTGGTACCAGCACTGCGGGTGTTTTCTGTAGCTGGCGTCTGACCGGGATGAAGAACGTTGGCGTGAGTTGCGTCGCGTGTCTCGACCACGGCTGTGGGAGCGATTACGCGACCGACTGTCACGCAGCTGCATCGTCAGGTCCTTCATGGCGCGCTTCAGTTCTGCGATCTCGGCTGCCATCTCGCTCATTGTGGGTCCCGCCGCTGATGTTGAAGCGACGTGACTCGGTGCCACGATGTCTTGGACGCGGTCTGCTAGTTCGGCCAGCGCCTCCAGGGTGCTGTGCGGTTGGGATGCCAGCAGGGGCTGGATGCTGCTGGGGAGTCGGCTGCTCCAAATGGTGCGCACAAAGTCCTCTGGCACGCTTGGTCCTGCTAGACCCTGCAGGTGGCGGAGAAACTGCGACGGCTTCCGGTCTCCCAGCTCTTCGTGCATCAGCAGCTGCTTGACCTTCTTCTCCTGGGAGGCTGAGAGGCGCTTTACCAATTCGGTCTTCAGCTTCTCGTACCGGTTGGTCGCGGGAGGGGACATGATGACGTCCTTCACCTCTTTGGAAAATTGGGGGTCGAGGTGTCCGACCACGTAATTAAATTTTGTGACGTCATTCGTCACCCCTGCGTTCTCAAATTGTGCCTCGATTTGAGCAAACCAGATATCTGGCTCTTCTGGCCAGAACGGCGGCAACTTTAACGGCGCACGGTAAATCTCGTGCGACGCCTCAATGGAAACGCGCTTTGCCTTGCGCGGTCTCCGTGTGACATTTTCCGCCGGCTGTGACGACGCGGTGTGCTCGGACTCACTATCACTCATAGTTATTATACTGTTCAACTCGGGGTCACCAGTTTAGTTGCGTGTGATCGGGTGTGTAGGTAGATGCGTAAATTAATAAAAGTCACTACGCCAATACTCACAGTTCTATTTCGATTAGTCCACACGCACAACACAATACAGAAGAAGGAGAACAGAGTCACGATAGTACAGAAAACACAGAACACGTATATTGTCTTTGCAGGCAGAAACCTAAAACCATGCGGTTTGGAATCGTAAACCGAAAATCGTGCGCGCGCGTCGATAGGATGTTCGCTTCCGACTCGAGGTCAAGGTAAGGCCGTCAACGCTCGCGCGCTGCCTCCCACCTCACTCGCCTTCCATACGTCACGATGACGTAGCTCAGCCGCGGTACGATTCCAATCCACGCTGTCCCGACGTCATCCGACATTATATTGTTGTGGACAATATAAGATGCCGATGATGTGTATTTAGCGTTTATTATAAATACATGTTAATAAATCTGTCTGTGTGTAAATGTATTGTGACGTGTAATATATAATACAAATACATGTACTAGACATAAGGTGTATACCCTACAAACTAATATAATCTCCTTAATGTGCCACATTCCACCGACCACAAACAAAAAAAAAACTAAATTAATAAAGTTTTGTCACACAAGTTAAATAAGCCATTTTTGACACACAGTCAGTGGGAAATATTAATTTGGAACTAGCAACCCCGGGCGAATATAACTTTGTAAATTAGTTTTACGAGTGTTGCCAACATTTCGGAACAAAGCCTGATCGTCGGACACAGTGGTCATTTTAGGGACAACTTTTTTAACAACTAATTAATCGTATTTTTCAGTGTGTAATGCATCAGAATCATCATCATCATCTGACACAGTGAGGGTCGCGGCAGGCCACGAAGGAGATGGCGGCACGAACTGCACAAGTTCTGTCCGAACTTGAAAGAGGACGCGTGGGTTCACGATAAGTGGAAGGAATCGGAGGCCTTCGCCCGGGAGTGGGACAAAACAAGCTAGGATAAAAAAATGTATCAGTAAAAGAGGAGTGAGACAAGGCAACCCGACCTCCCCGAAGCTTATTACTATCCTAGAGCCGATAATAAGGAGTCTACTTTGGCAAACGAGCGGCCTGTACATAGACGGTAAATACTTGAGCCACCTTCAATTTGCTGACGTCTTAGTACTTTTATCGGAATCAAGTCCGCAATTACAAGTCCATTAAATGTGGCCAGCAAAAAGGTAGGACTAGAGATGAACCTCACAAAATCTATGGTAATGACAAACAGGACGGAAAAATCAATATTTGTTGACAGCGAAAAATTTAACTATACGAACAAATTTATGTTTACTAGGAAACCAGCTTCGATAAGGGCAGTAACTACTCAGAAATCGAAAGGCGAATTCAACATACTTGGAACAAATACTGGAGCCTAAAGGAAATTGTCTAGTACCGTGTCTAACAGCTTGCCAGACTTTAAAATACACAGCCAAATAAAGAGAAAAAAAAAATACCATATGTCAACGGGGCCTAGCATGCTCAAAATTAGAATAATTCAAAACATAAGACGTACAAAAATACACATAAAGAGTGTAAAAAGAATCTTAAACAAGCCGAAATGCACTTGTTCTGCTTGTCATTGTGATAATTTTTTTGTACTGGACCATACCTGGGAACCTTCTAGTTACGGAGATATTGGAGGTCAAAGCTCCAACTTTTTCTTATATACTACTTTTTAAGGTTATACCTTTACTTTTAATATCTCCATGATCCGTTCACTATTCAATCCATCCATCTGCACAGTGCTTTGAGTGCTTTTCATAGAGCCCTACCGTAAAACGTGATTTTTCACCCCAAAAAAAAAAGTCGTCTACCAGCAATAACTTTTGCGTAAATTTACTTAGTTTGATGTGAATGCTTGGTTGACGGCTTCGTGAAGGGTCTGTTGACACCCTGTATAATTAGGTACAAAGGACTTCCTAGAAAAGGCTACACTGGTAAAATCTTTCCTTGCTAAATAACATTCAGGGCATACCCAAGCTGTTCTTTCTTCAAACGTAAACTGACGGTTATTGCACAGGTAATCATAAACTTTACCACATAAAATTTACCACAGCCACAGCACATTCAAGAAAAGCATTATTCGGTAGTAGTTCTGTATAGCACGCTGAGCAGATCATTATGTCGCTTTTTAGGCCAAGTAAGCACAGCAAGCAAAATTATAATAACCTGATACACGTGTCTAGTATTTTTATGTAAAGAACATATGTACAAAATTTCAAAACTGTATCAAGTAAAATCACAAAGTTAAAAGCTTGTTCTGTTACCTGGTTGTCCGCACAAAAGTGTGGTCACCAAGAAGCGCGTCCGAGCATGCGCCTCCAGCGTCGTCTTGAGCTCATAGATAATAATAATTTGGCAGTAGGTACCTAAATGATTGTGATAGGTACTTAATATCGCTCGGTGTCCAACTTGTAACTTTTTTTAAATATTTTTGAGACAAAATATAACATGGTTTAAAAATAATTGGAATCGATTCAGTTACTTATTCTGAACAAACTATATTCAGGTTTCGCATATACTAAAATAATGTTGTATACTAAACAATAACTATAAACATTAATGGTAAAAACAAAACTTCGAAGCAAATGAAAACTTGTTGTTCAACGAAGGCTATGGAACGCGCCCTGTTTAGTAAAACTTGGTGGTGTGGCCTTTTTACTATCTAGTTTCTTTTAGGTTGCTATGTAAACAAATTGATATTAACAATTGAGATGGTTAATGTTTTCAGAAACAGTACGGGACCAGCATTGCCTTAAAAGGGTTTATACAGAACTAGCGACCCGCCCGGCTTCGCACAACATTATTTCACTACATAGTATAAAACAAAGTCGCTTTCTCTGTCCCTATGTCCCTTTGTATGCTTAAATCTTTGAAACTACGCAACGGATTTTGATGCGGTTTTTTTTAATAGATAGAGTGATTCAAGAGGAAGGTTTATATGTATATATTGCACCCGTGCGAAGCCGGGGCGGGTCGCTAGTTTAGTATATGCGAAACCTGAATATAGTTTGTTCAGAATAAGTAACTGAATAGATTCCAATATTTTTTAAACCATGTTATACTTTTCCCAAAAATATTTAAAAAGTTAAAAGTTGGACACCGAGCGACTTTAAGTACCTATCGCAATAATTTAGGTACCTACTGTCAAATTATTATTATCAATGAGCTCAAGACGACGCTGGAGGCGCACTGCGTGGTGACCACGATTTTGTACGGACAACTAGGTAACAGAACAAGCTTATAACTTTGTGATTTTTCATGATACAGTTTTGAAATTTTGTACATAGATTCTTTACATAAAAATACTAGACACGTGTATCAGGTTTCGCATATACTAAAACAAATTTTGTATATATATAAACCTTCTTCTTGAATCACTCTATCTATTAAAATAAACCGCATCAAAATCCGTTGCGTAGTTTTAAAGATCTAAGCATACGTAGTGACAGACAGCGGGAAGCGACTTTGTTTTATACTATGTAGTGATAAACGCTCTGCGGGGTTACTATGACGTCTTAAAGCAGGAGTCATTCCAGTGTGGAAAAGAGACAGAGCTATACAGGTCGTCTAGCGCCATCTCTTTCCCACACTGGAATTACTCCTGCTTTAAGACGTCATGGTAGGCCACCTGGTCCCGTCCGTGTTTGTAACTGTGCGTTCACCTTAATTCATTAGTTGTTTGTTCCGATACGATTTAATCAATCAATCTAATAAATTATCTAAACTTAGCAGGTGTTTGGGGTGACTCTGTTATCAACACAGGTGTCCATGCATCGCTGATAACATTTCCGGTGTTCAGGGAAAGCGGATTAAATTGTTGTTTTTTGTTGCGTGAGCATCACCTGATTGGGGACAGGGTTTTCCCGTAAGATATAAAGTAAATCAGAGTTGTTTAAGGCCTAGGCTTTGCCCGCGGCTACGCTCGCGTGTGTACGCATGGCGGCCAATCAAGCTATGCAAAACCAAATTAAGCTGATCTCTTATCCTACGGGAAGCTCATACAAAGCGAAGTTAGGTTATACTGGTTATGTACAGCTTGATGTGCCGCCGTGTGTACGTTCTACCGGGATAAACACCATATCCGGGTCATGATCTGTCCGATCAGACGTAAAAAGGTAACAGACAAACAGTCAGACGGAAGAAAGTTCTTTCATAATTTATAATACTACGATGGATTCTAGATATTTGCTATTGATTATTTTTTTTATACTTCAGAAGCATCTTGGGTGTCATTTGTAGATCTTTGACAGTCATTACAGGTAGTCAGTGGCCCAAAAAGTCTGACAACCAGTCTTACCAAAGAGTATCGTATTACCCAGTACTAACTGGGTTGTGGAGGTCAGATAGGCAGTCGCTCCGTGTAAAATACTGGTATTCAGCTGCATTCGGTTAGACTGGAAGCCGACCCCAACATAGTTGGGAAAAGGCTAGGCATCTGCCTAGCCTCATCCGGTCGGCATCATCTGATGATGATGACTTCAGAAGCATCTTACACATCTATTTAGAAATGACAAAATCGATTCGATCCGTTGATTTGGATATCTGCAAACTAGTGTAAATAATTTTTAATTTACGACAAAAATAAATAGAACTAATCTTGATAAAATCATCAAAAAATAAATGTTCGCAAAAATAGATAATTCTTAAGTAGGTATTAGATATTTTTTCCTTAGTGATAACATAGGATTCATTTTCAACAATGTAGTTCAATGAATGAATCAGATTTAATCATAAATCAGACCATATAATGTTCCAACTGATAACTATTTATCAATGGAGTTCTCTAATTATTTACACACGTGCGTACTATCGTGATTGAACTGATAATATTGATGTATAAATAAGTAAACTGTGTTAGGTTCCTCATTCAGTCACCAGTAACAACTGTTCGAAGCAAAATGTTCAGATTCGTAGTTTTGTTCTGCGCTGTGTTCGCCCTCGTACATGGCAACACCACTCAAGTTAGCCGCTGTAAGTACATATCATTATTTACTACTAGCGGTACAAGGTAGGTCGGTCGAAGGTTTAGGTCGCGACCTTCGTTCGAGTAAAATTATTATAAAAAAATATTAATTCCTATTTTGAATCGCATTCTGTTGACAATTTCAAGGGTTTTAATTTTTTTGCACAGACATATTATTTTTCTAAAATAAAAGTAGCCTATGTTAGACCTTATAACATCAGATGTCTGCCAATAAAAGTCCCGAGAAAATCGGTCCAGCCGTTTTAGAGATAAGCCGGAACAAACAGACAGACAAAAATTTTAAAAAATGTGTATTTGTTATAAGTGCCGTATATATTTTAATATAATTATGCATTCAGTAAAAAGCTGTTATTTTGATATTACAAACAGACACTTCAATTTCATTTATTTCTATTGATTTTAAATTAAAATGACGTTATGGGGCTCTCTAACAAGCAGAAAGGGAACTTCCAAAAAAAAATTATAAGTGACAAGATTATTCGACCTCAGCTGTTTTAGAGACAATTACGAGAAGATACCCTCCAAATACTACCTCTTTACCTCAAACGAATACTTTTGTAACCAAGCACAACAAAATATCAAACAAATACATATATAGCTACTTTCCTTAGAAGGTGAGAAGACAAAATAAAAATCCCAGCAGGGAAAACATGGACTAGGAGAAAGCAAAATAGAACGGAGTGGAAAGGAATGGCCTTTCTCAAAGTAGGGCAAACAGACCAAAGCTGTCGGTGACACGACTCTCCATCATTATGTTTTCACCATAAATATGTTTTCTTTCTTTCTTCTTTCCATCGAGTCGTTAGATAAAGATTCAAACTATATTTGACGACGTTGGAACCAATCTAAGTGACATTTTTACCAATACTGAGGGGGATCACAACATGTCACTACACGGGGTGTAAACGGACCCTTTACGAAGCCGTCAACCAAGCATTCTGTACATCAAACTAAGTAACCTTATTCAAAAATTATTGCTGGGAAACCACTTTTTTTTTTGGTGTGAAAAATCACGTTTAACGGTAAAACTGAATGTAAAGCACTCAAAACATTGTACTGATAATTAAAGTAAAGTTATAACCTTAAAAACTAGTATTAAAAAAAAACTTGTGCAAAAGTTGAAACTTTGACCTCCAATATCTCCGTAACTAGAAGGTTCCCAGGTATGGTCTAGAACAAAAAGTGATCGCAATGACGTGGAGAACAAGTGCCTTTCGGCTTCGTTAAGGGTCTATTTACATTCTTTAGAATTGGTGCGGTCTGCAAAGTGAAGGCATGCCACATTGATCTAAGTAATGAGGTGCACTTACATACTGTTAGGCCTTAGGTCATTCTGTTTCCAACGTCTTCAATTATGTAAACATTCTGTCTGTGTCCGAATAAAGGCTTTTATTATTATTTATATAAGAAAGTAACATTTGGTAGCGTATTTCACTGGAACTTTTTAACAGCTTCAACAAGATGAGCTCGGTTTTTGTTACCTGAGTACTCTGAGAAAAAACACTGAAACACACTCAGAGTCAAAGATATTGATGACAGTGTGCGCAGGAGCTCCACGACCTGATCCCACCATCACCTTTTTACCACCGGACTAGCAGATACACTGCGGCATACCATCCACACTTGGTTGATATCCCGACGAGTCAGCTCTTCTCATCCACTTTTATTATGCGCACAGCCAAAGTGTGGAACTCTCTGCTGGCATATTCTGTGTTCCCACCCACATTTAACCCGTCTGCCTTCAAAGCAAGAGTGTACAGGCATCTACTGGGCACGCTCGTTCCATCATAGACCATTCATCTATCCCTTTCCATCAGGCGCGATCGATGTCAAGAGCAGGCCCATTTTGTTATAAAAATATAACAAAAAAATATTATATTGGATGCTCAGATGTCTCATTGTTTCTCTTTTAAAGACCCGACATTGTCTTGGTCAAATCATTTGTGAGTGTCATTTGTGTGAGATGGTTTCTCTAATTATTATTGTTTGTGCCAGGTACGAGCAACTCCGGAGCCCTGCCCGTCAACACGTACATCGAGGGCTGCACCACGCCGCCGTGCGCGCTGCCGCAGCTGCAGGATGCCGTCATCAACGTGGACTTCGTTACCTGTAAGTATCATCATTTACTTTCGCACATCCATACAAGCCTGATTTAGAAACACACTTATTAGTAATGGACAATTAAAATACTTATTTAGAAGTAAAATAAAAGCAGACTTCCAAAAAAACCCAAAAGGTGCAATATAACTTTGGGATGAGAAGTCGATGTTTGATTTTTATTGTGATATTCGATGTTACTCAGTAACTGGGTTGTGGAGAGCATATAGGCAATCACTTCATGTGAAATACTAGTATTTAGCTTCTGAGACTGAAAGCAGACCTCAATATAGTTGAGAAAAGACTAGATAGGACGATGAACTTTCATCAGGACGACTTATTCATCAAACAAAAACAAACTTTGAAGTAGGTACATGTGAATCCATATTTCCATTCCAGCTCGCTCAGTTCAAAGTATGAAGACCCTCGCGACAGCATACTTGCCCATTGGACTGATATCCGTGCCCATCCCGTACGACCTGGCGGAGAACTCTGTGACCTGCAACTTCCTGACCAACGCCTCATGCCCTGTGGAAGGAGGACAGCTGCTGAAGTACACTCTTAGGATGCCTATTGAGCCGTTCTTCCCTGTGGTGAGTTGATATGTTAGTTTATTCTTTTATCACAAAGGGAATTCGGTCGGACATGACTGCCAAATGTTAAATGAGAACCTTCGCGTAGGTCCTATTGAAGGCAGTCTAAAGAATAAATGATTAGACGAACTTGACTCTTACCTCAAAAATTGGCAGCTAGCTCGTCATGCTCCCTTGACATTGCTGGCGGTAGCGTCGGGGGTCGGGTTACCCTCGACGCTACCGCCAGCAGCGGTGCGGCGGGGACATATTTCACTCAAATATGTCCACCTGGTAATGGCTGATCTTCGCACTATGCTCGTGTTAGGGCTAGCCTAACGTTATAACGTAACAGACAGATTGTGTGTTGCTAGGGAGTTTGTTCCGCCACTTCTTCTTCTCAGCTGACACACTAAAAAGTGTCAAAGGGTGAGCGTTTTGGGGGACTGTCTCTTGTAAACTTTGACGTTAAAAAAATGCTGATTTCTTTAATTAACTTAGATTTTAATATTATTTCGAACCGGAAGACGTTGCGTTGGAAGGCCTCCCGCTAGGTGGACCGATGACCTGGTGAAGGTTGCAGGGATCCGCCGGATGCAATTCGCACGGGACCGGTCAATGTGGCGACACTTGGGTAAAGCCTATGTCCAGCAGTGGACGTCTTTCGGCTGAAATGATGATGATGATTTCACCGAAAGGACTGGCAAAAGTCAAAGTGTGGAATAGAAGAGGGAAGTCAATTTCCAACAGTGGGCCAATTCGAACTAGTTAGTTGGCTACCACGATTGGGGTAATCTACCCTGCGGAATAACGGCAGACCGTATAGAAGATGACGAGAAGACTTGGATGCCTTCCTTAGGAGTTGGCGAGAAGTTGCGTAGAACCGGTGGACATAATGGAAAGCACGCTTTGCCCAGTATTGGACAGTGCAGTATAGTTAATTTGTTGTAATGTTAGAGGGTCTACCGGTGCAGGGTAGTGTGTGAAGCAGATGCTGATATTAATTGGGTTATGGTCAATTAGCTGATCATGCTTATTTTTCCAATGAACACGAGATTTAATGTGACTGATGGAATCAATAAAACACAACTTCTGTCATCCCATTTATTATCCAAGATTTGATATATGGCTAAGTGTTGCCATACAAGACAACGCCGCCAGTCTCTTGGGCACATTACCAGCTGACAGCGTTGAGGAGGAGTTTTTTGATGCCCTTTTATAGTTTGTTGTTAGTTTATTTATTTTAGGTTATTTAATAGTTTTTAATTAATAATGTATTTAGTTAGTTTATGGACAAATAATGAATATTTCCTTTTTTCTAGGGTACCCGAGTGACCATCGAGTTCCGTGTCGTCGACGAGAGCAACAACGAGTCCTTCATGTGTCTGCGAGTACCTATCACTATCGCCCCTCCGGTCGCCTAAGAACTAATTCATAATTGTTTAGATGTAAAAGTGATGTAGATGTAAAGGAACTCGATGATTAAATACTCAAAACATTAATTGATGTATGTCTCTATTCTATGAAAACATAACCATGCCTGCCTTACGAGAAAATTTTGAAGTTCCTTATTTTCACACGACTGCCCAAACTACATTTATTTATTTATTTGTTTAGTGCATAATGTATACAAAGTTATACACTAGGTTTAAAACTAGTGAGTACATACATGAGCCCACTTTTGAGTAATAATATTGCAGTGAGTATCTATTATCTAATTTCTTTCACAATTAAAAATATTATATAATTATATTATTAAACTTATATCTAACTTTATACATAAAAAGAGTATATTTTATAATTAACGCACACTCATATATTTGAACTCTATTTCAACATTTTATCTTCCATAAGTTCATAGATACTATAATAACATTTATCTAAGAGCAAAAACTTTAACCTAGCTTTAAACAATAATAATAAAATATAGTATGAAGGACGGGACGGTAGACGTGTGTCGGGCATGCCACCGTCCGGGTGAATACATCAGACATATTATTTCTGGTTGTTCTCGTCTGGCTAACGGCGAGTACTTGCACAGGCACAACCAAGTAGCCAGGATTATTCACCAGCAACTTGTCTTGAAATATAAACTTGGGAATCTGAGGTACCGTACTACAAGTATGTGCCCGACCCAGTTCTCGGGAAAGACCATGTGACACTGTACTGGGATCGGTCTATCATTACTTATTGTCGCCAATAAGCCTGATATAGTAGTGATAGACCGATCAGCGCGCCGCGTAATGATAGTCGATGTTACCATCCCGCATGTCGAGAACCTCGTGAAAGCTGAAAAAGAGAAACAAATAAAATATCTCGACTTGGCGCACGAGGTTGTCAACATGTGGAATGTGAACTCGGCTATCATTGTGCCGATCGTCGTGACGGCCAATGGCCTTATAGCCAAGAGCCTCGACGACCATCTTTCGAGGTCCTGAGGCTCCTTAGGCGGTTGGATCAAGGGCCTGATTCAGAAGGCAGTACTCCTCGAGACGGCTCGCATTGTGAGGATGTCCCTGTCTCTGGAGCCCTAACCACCGGTAGCTTGGACTCTGCTCCCGATACCGGCGAACCACTATTTTTTTATATTTTTAAATGTTTTTTAATATGGTTTTTGTTAAGAAATATTTAAAAATGTGTAGGAAAATAAATAAAGGGGATAATAATAAAAATATACCATTTATTTCAGGTAACAAAGACCCATAACATATATACCTTATAGACTATCATACATATTTTATAAAAACAAGAAAATATAAACTATTGTACACGAAGTGACAGCGTCGTGTTGCGCTGCGTAGTGTCGCGTAGCCTTCCGCGGAAACGCCGATATATGACACCCTTCGGCCAAAACTCTTCCTTGAGGAAGGTCTCAATATGATGAGTCGGAACTCGCACCACAAACGACTACTACTACTACGACTACTTTTTAAATACACATAGTGTTCTCGTGGACCGTATAATATAGTCTTAAACACATATTATAGTACACATAGTAGTCACTAGGGGACAGAGAAATTAACAAACAGAAATATTGTGCGAGAGATGGGTAAAGTACAGTGAATACAAAAATTTGAGCTCTGACTCTCCTAAACTAGGTAGGATACAGGATCTCCTAAACTAGGTAGATCCTGTATCTTAGGAGGCAGTGTCTTCGCACAAATAGTGGACGAGCAATTTATGAGCGTACTAGCAGACTCGGATATAATTTCAGGTAATTTATTGTATTTATATCTGTATGCTTCGGTATTCTGGACTATTTTTGTACATCACACATCACCATAATCGACGATAGGAAAAATTAAGGACTGTACAAACACTGTTTTCGTATTTGACGGTAAAAAGTTTTTCAAACAGTACAGAGCCCGCAACGTACCAGTAACCTTCTGGCTGACACGAGCGACTTGAGTATGCCATGTCATAGTGCTATCAAAATGCAAGCCTAGATCCTTTACTTCAGCGCTAAAAAGAACGACTGTACCGTCAAAAAGAACTGGTTTCAAAGTTGTATCGTTCAACTTACTGAGACTGCGAGAACTCCCAATGATGATCGCCTGACATTTACTAGGGTTAACTGCCACACTAAATTCATCGGACCAGGTTTTTATTGCCATCAGGTCCCTATTTAAACAGATCAGATCTAGTATTTCGTCTATCCTCCCCCGACAGTACAACTGCAAGTCATCGGCATACAGATGATATGTACACTGAAACTCAGAAGTTAGGAGATTAATAAAATAATTATAATAATAAGCTTTATTTGTTCTCACAGTATAAAACCTTAACATTGGATAGTTACAATAATTAACAGTGATCGTGGTTTTATAGTCAGAGTTTATAAAGATTTAAAATAGAAGAGAAGAAAGAATACCGCCCTGAGGAACACCAGTTTCCAAAACACACCAACATGATGAGGAATCCCCGACATGAACTGACTGCTGACGTTCCTGAAGGTTAGAGGAAAAACACTCCAGTGATTCGGGAGAGACCATAAAATGGGATAAAATGGCTAAAGATGTCGTGACTAACGGTATTGAAGGCATTTGAGAAATCGACCAGCACTATGTTTGTATATTTTTGAAGTTTGTCTATTTGTAAAAAAAACCTTATTTATGTTTAAATGAACAAGTCTCCGAAAGACTAAACAAAAGAAATGCCGGAAAATTATTAGTACCTGCCCAGACTTTAAAATACACGGCCAAATAAAGAGAGAAAAAAATTACCACGTGTCAACGGGGCCTAGAACGAAGCATGCTCAAAATTAGGAAAATTCAAAACATAAGACATACATAAATACACATAAAGGGTGTAAAAATAAATGCACTTGTTCTCGTAATTGCGATCATTTTTTTGTACTGGACCATACCTGGGAACCTTCTAGTTACGGAGATATTGGAGGTCAAAGCTCCAACTTTTTCTTATATACTACTTTTTAAGGTTATAACTTTACTTTTAATATGCCCATGATCCGTTCACAATTCAATCCATCCATCTGCACAGTGCTTTGAGTGCTTTCCGAAGAGCCCTACCGTAAAACGTGATTTTTCACCCCAAAAAAAAAAGTCGGTTCCCAGTAATAATTTCTGCGTAAAGTTACTTAGTTTGATGTAACGAATGCTTGGTTGACGGCTTCATGAAGGGTCTGTTGACACCCTGTATAATTAGGTACAAGGGACTTCCTAGAAAAGGCTACACTGGTAATAACTTTCCTTGCTGAATAACATTCAGGGCATACCCAAGCTGTTCTTTCTTCAAACGTAAACTGACGGTTATTGCACAGGTAAATAAACTTTACAACATTCAGCCACAGCACATTCAAGAAAAGCATCATTCGGTAGTAGTTCTGCATAGCACGCTGAGCAGATCATTATGTCGCTTTTTAGGCCAAGTAAGCACAGCAAGCTAAATAATAATAGTAAAATACAACATTAGTTTTAGTATATGCGAAACCTAAAACACGAGTCTAGTATTTATTTAAATTTCAAAACTGTATCAAGAAAAATCACAAAGTTATAAGCTTGTTCTGTTACCTGGTTGTCCGCACAAAAGCGTGGTCACCAAGAAGCGCGCCCGCGCGTGCGCCTTCAGCATCATCTTGAGCTCATAGATAATAATAATTTGGCAGTAGGTACCTAAGTGATTGTGATAGGTACTTAATATCGCTCGGTGACCAACTCTAAAATTTTAAAAAAAATGGGGACAAAATATAACATGGTTTAATAATTATTGGAATCGTTTCAGTTACTTATTCTGAACAAACTATATTCAGGTTTCGCATATACTAAAATAATGTAGTATAATAAACAATCACTATAAACATTAATGGTAAAAACAAAACTTCGAAGCAAATGAAAAAAGAAAGAAAGAAAAGAAAATACATTTATTTGGCACATGCCACAAGTGCACACAGTATAAAAAAAAATAACAAATAAAAATAAAAAACAAAAAAATTAAAAAACTTAAATCAAAAACAAAAATATATATAGAATAGTGCGACACTGTGTGCCTCACGGCTGCGCCAAATAGGCCCAGTTCAGCAAAATGCCGGACAACTAGTGCCCGACGCTGGTTTTCAACTGGACCTGAAATTAGTGAGGTTACGGATGTGAACCAGTTTTATATTTTGTGTCAAAGGTGGTGGTGAATAGATATTTAAATATGAGAAATAGAGAAACGGATCTGCATACAAAAAAATAACATAAACTAGAGTGACCAAACGAAAGTGCAAAACAATAAAAAATAAAAAAGAGGTAATCCCGTGTCAACAACATTGGTTGAGCATAAAAATGTCCTTGGTTATTTATTAATTGTATTGTTTTTAAGTACATTTTTACTAATTTTCGACATTTTTCGACCCAGAAACTGTGTCATGCTCAAGTTGAATTAGGTAGGAAGGTAGGAACGTACATCATATTAGGGATTCATTTAGGGCAACCATATCCAGCTTACGTTGCGCTTCTATGAGAAACTGCCGCAAACGACTTCTGAAAGTGCCTATCGTCTTGATTTGTCTTATCGGTGGTGGCAGGTTATTCCATACTTTGGAAGCCGCATAACGAAAGCTGCCTCTGAAAGCAGCTGTATTATGCGACCGACCCGAGAGTTGTTGCGAACATTGTCTTCTGCCACATTCCCGCCTACTTGTTACCCAACTCAGTTTATGATACAAGTAGTCCGGTTTTTGATATTTGACCACACCGAATAAAAGGCAAGCCAAGTGTAGCTTGCGTCTAGACTTCATTTTTAGCGTAAAATGCTTATTAAGAAAAGGTGTGACATGACTTCTACGAGGTATGTTATAACAAAATCGAGCGCACGCGTTTTGTACCCTTTGTATGAGCCGATCTGTACGAGCTAATAGGCGCGGGCCGTACACAGTGTCGGCGTAGTTCAACCGAGACAGGACTAAGGTTTCTACAAGTTGTTCCCGTAGCGATTCGGATAAGTAAGGCTTTATCTTGTACAGAACCTTCAGGCGATAAAAACAGTTTCTTACCGAGTCTGCTACGTGTTTCTCAAAACGAAGATCTTTGTCCATGGTTAGACCTAGATTTCGCGCCTCATACACTCGCTCAATTGGTTCGCCCATTAGTTCTAAATTAAAAAGTCAAAGGTAGTCGAACCAGCTGCTGTCTGGTACCAAATACCATATACTTTGTTTTTGTAGGGTTGAGTGACAGACAGTTCTCCTCGGACCAAACAGCGATTCGTTGGAGATCTTCATTAAGGTCCTTAATGGCGCTATCATACTCGTCCGGTCTGAAGGAAATATATAATTGTACATCGTCGGCATATATGTGGTATTTGCATCTCTGTAGGCATCTTATTATGTCTGCGCAGTACAAAATGAAGATAATGGGACCTAAAATAGAGCCCTGCGGAACTCCTCTTTCTACTGGTATAGGTGCCGATCTAAGAGTAGTGCCGTCACTCAAACGCAGGTCCACTAGTTGTTCCCTATTACTTAAGTAGCTGCGGAACCATTGTACAGCTTCATGGTCGAAACCATAATATTTTAATTTTGATAATAGCAACGGTATATTGATAGCGTCAAATGCCCTGGAAAAGTCTAGTAAAACAAGTAATGTGCACATTCCCTTATCTTGGGCAGATAAAATGTTGTCAGTAACATCCAGTAGAGCCGTAGATGTACTGCGCTGTTTTCTGAACCCTGATTGTAAATCAGGTAAAACGTTGTTTTGTTCCAGAAAAAGCGTAAGTTGATAACTGACGATTTTCTCTAGTACTTTGGATAAGCATGGTAATATACTAATAGGGCGTAGATCTTTTAAGATTCTAATGGATTTGAATTTTTTGGCAAAGGCCTAATGGAGGCAATTTTCCATAGATCAGGGAACGTTGACGTCACTATAGAGCGGTTTATTATGTCCGTAACAACATCTAACGTGTGTGGCAAAGTCATATTAATCATGTCCAGGCTAATGTTGTCGTACCCTTCGGCATTACTTTTAAGAAAATCTAATGCATACTTGCTCTAATGAATACTTGTTGTTCAACGAAGGTTATGGAACGCGCCCTGTTTAGTAAAACTTGGTGGTGTGGCCTTTTTACTATCTAGTTTCTTTTGGGTTGCTATGTAAACAAATTGATATTAACAATTGAGATGGTTAATGTTTTCAGAAACAGTACGGGACCAGCATTGCCTTAAAAATACAGAACTAGCAACCCGCCCAGCTTCGCCCGGCTTCGCACAACATTATTTTTAGTATATGCGAAACCTGAATATAGTTTGTTCAGAATAAGTAACTGAATAGATTCCAATAATTTTTAAACCATGTTATACTTTTCCCAAAAATATTTAAAAAGTTAAAAGTTGGACACCGAGCGACTTTAAGTACCTATCGCAATAATTTAGGTACCTACTGTCAAATTATCATTATCAATGAGCTCAAGACGACGCAGGAGGCGCGCTGCGTGGTGACCACGATTTTGTACGGACAACTAGGTAACAGAACAAGCTTATAACTTTGTGATTTTTCATGATACATTATTGAAATTTGTACATAGATTCTTTACATAAAAATACTAGACACGTGTATCAGGTTTCGCATATACTAAAACAAATTTTGTATACATATAAAACTTCCTCTTGAATCACTCTATCTATTAAAATAAACCGCATCAAAATCCGTTGCGTAGTTTTAAAGATCTAAGCATACGTAGTGACAGACAGCGGGAAGCGACTTTTGTTTTATACTATGTAGTGATAAACGCTCAGGTGGCCTACCATGACTTCTTAAAGCAGTAGTAATTCCAGTGAGGGAAAGAGATGGCGCTAGACGACCTGTATAGCTCTGTCTCTTTCCCACACTGGAATGACTCCTGCTTTAAGACGTCATAGTAACCCCCCTGGTCCTGTCCGTGTTTCTAACTGTGCGTTCACCTTAATTCATTAGTTGTTTGTTCCGATACGATTTAATCAATCAATCTAATAAATTATCTAAACTTAGCAGGTGTTTGGGGTGACTCTGTTATCAACACAGGTGTCCATGCATCGCTGATAACATTTCCGGTGTTCAGGGAAAGCGGATTAAATTGTTGTTTTTTGTTGCGTGAGCATCACCTGATTGGGGACAGGGTTTTCCCGTAAGATATAAAGTAAATCAGAGTTGTTTAAGGCCTAGGCTTTGCCCGCGGCTACGCTCGCGTGTGTACGCATGGCGGCCAATCAAGCTATGCAAAACCAAATTAAGCTGATCTCTCATCCTACGGGAAGCTCATACAAAGCGAAGTTAGGTTATACTGGTTATGTACAGCTTGATGTGCCGCCGTGTGTACGTTCTACCGGGATAAACACCATATCCGGGTCATGATCTGTCCGATCAGACGTAAAAAGGGAACAGACAAACAGTCAGACGGAAGAAAGTTATTTCATAATTTATAATACTACGATGGATTCTAGATATTTGCTATTGATTATTTTTTTTATACTTCAGAAGCATCTTGGGTGTCATTTGTAGATCTTTGACAGTCATTACAGGTAGTCAGTGGCCCAAAAAGTCTGACAACCAGTCTTACCAAAGAGTATCGTATTACCCAGTACTAACTGGGTTGTGGAGGTCAGATAGGCAGTCGCTCCGTGTAAAATACTGGTATTCAGCTGCATTCGGTTAGACTGGAAGCCGACCCCAACATAGTTGGGAAAAGGCTAGGCATCTGCCTAGCCTCATCCGGTCGGCATCATCTGATGATGATGACTTCAGAAGCATCTTACACATCTATTTAGAAATGACAAAATCGATTCGATCCGTTGATTTGGATATCTGCAAACTAGTGTAAATAATTTTTAATTTACGACAAAAATAAATAGAACTAATCTTGATAAAATCATCAAAAAATAAATGTTCGCAAAAATAGATAATTCTTAAGTAGGTATTAGATATTTTTTCCTTAGTGATAACATAGGATTCATTTTCAACAATGTAGTTCAATGAATGAATCAGATTTAATCATAAATCAGACCATATAATGTTCCTACTGATAACTATGTATCAATGGATTTCTCTAATTATTTACACACGTGCGTACTATCGTGATTGAACTGATAATATTGATGTATAAATAAGTAAACTGTGTTAGGTTCCTCATTCAGTCACCAGTAACAACTGTTCGAAGCAAAATGTTCAGATTCGTAGTTTTGTTCTGCGCCGTGTTCGCCCTCGTACATGGCAACACCACTCAAGTTAGCCGCTGTAAGTACATATCATTATTTACTACACTACTAGCTGTTGTCCGCGACCTTCATTCGAGTAAAATTATTATAATAAAAAAAAAAAATTAATTCCCTTTTTGAATCGCATTCTGTTGACAATTACAAGGATTTTAATTTTTTTGCACAGACCTAAATTATTTTTGAAAATAAAAGTAGCCTATGTTGGACCTTATAACATCAGCTATCTGCCATTAAAATGTCACTATTACAAAATGTCACAATACAGGGTGTAAACGGACCCTTTTTCGAAGCCGTCAACCAAGCATTCTGTACATCAAACTAAGTAACCCTATTCAAAAATTATTGCTGGGTAACAACTTTTTTTTTGGGATGAAAAATTACGTTTAACGGTAAAACTCAATGTAAATCACTCTAAACATTGTACTGGTGGAATAGTAAACGGTCCATGAAGGCATTTAAAATAAAGTTATAACCTTAAAAACTAGTATTTAAAAAAAACTTGGAATGAGTTGAATTTTGACCTCCAATATCTCCGTAACTAGGAGGTTCCCAGGTATGGTCTAGAACAAAAAAGTGATCGCAATGACGGGGAGAACAAGTGCCTTTCGGCTTCGTTAAGGGTCTATTTACATTCTTTAGAATTGGTGCGGTCTGCAAAGTGAAGAGGCATGCCACATTGATCTAAGTAATGAGGTGCACTTACATACTGTTAGGCCTTAGGTCATTCTGTTTCCAACGTCTTCAATTATGTAAACATTCTGTCTGTGTCTGAATAAAGGCTCATATTATTATTTATATAAGAAAGTAACATTTGGTAGCGTATTTCACTGGAACTTTTTAACAGCTTCAACAAGATGAGGTCGGTGTTTGTTACCTGACTACTCTGAGAAAAAACACAGAAACACACTCAGAGGCAAAGATATTATATTGGATGCTCAGAGGTCTCATTGTTTCTCTTTAAAAGTCCCGACATTGTCTTGGTCAAATCATATGTGAGGGTCATTTGCCTGAAATGGTTTCTCTAGTTATTGTTGTTATCAATAACATATTGTTGTTTGTGCCAGGTACCAGCAACTCCGGAGCCCTGCCCGTCAACACGTACATCGAAGGCTGCACCACACCGCCGTGCGCGCTGCCGCAGCTACAGGATGCCGTCATCAACGTGGACTTCGTTACCTGTAAGTATCATCATTTACTTTAGCGCATCCATACAAGACTGATTTAGAAACACAATTACACGTAACGGACAAATAAAATACTTATTTAGAAGTAAATAAAAGCAGACTTCCTAAAAAACCCAAAAGATGCAATATATCTTGGGGATGGGAAGTCGATCTTTGATTTTTATTGTGATATTCGATGTTACTCAGTAGCTGGGTTGTGGAGAGCAGATAGGCAGTCACTTCATGTGAAATAGTAGTATTTAGCTTCCTTAAGAGACTGAAAGCAGACCTCAATATAGTTGAGAAAAGACTAGATAGGATGATGAACTTTCATCAGGACGACTTATTCATCAAACAAAAACAAACTTTGAAGTAGGTACATGTGAATCCATATTTCCATTCCAGCTCGCTCAGTTCAAAGCATGAAGACCCTCGCGACAGCATACTTGCCCATTGGACTTATATCCGTGCCCATCCCGTACGACCTGGAGGAGAACTCTGTGACCTGCAACTTCTTGACCAACGCCTCATGCCCAGTGGAAGGAGGACAGCTGCTGAAGTACACTCTCAGGATGCCTATTGAGCCGTTCTTCCCTGTGGTGAGTTGATATGTTAGCCTATTCTTTTATCACAAAGGGAATTCGGCCGGACATGACTGCCACATTTTAAATGAGAACCTTCGAGTAGGTCCTATTGAAGGCAGATTAAAGAATAAATGATTAGACGAGCTAGACTCTTACCTCAAAAATTGGCAGCTAGCTCGTCAGGTTACCTCTTTCACTCAAATATGTCCACCTGGTAATGGCTGATCTTCGCACTATGCTCGTGTTAGGGCTAGCCTAACGTTATAACGTAACAGACAGATTGTGTGTTGCTAGGGAGTTTGTTCCGCCACTTCTTCTCCTTAGCTGAAACACTAGGAAATGTCAAAGAATGAGCGTTTTGGGGGACTGTCTCTTGTAAACTTTAACTTAACTTAGATTTTAATATTGTTTCGAACCGAAAGACGTTGCGTTGGAAGGCCTTCCACTAGGTGGACCGATGACCTGGTGAAGGTTGCAGGGATCCGCCGGATGCAAGTCGCATGGGACCGGTCAATGTGGCGACACTTGGGGGAGGCCTATGTCCAGCAGTGGACGTCTTTCGGCTGAAATGATGATGATGATGATTATGATGATTTCACCGAAAGGACTGGCAAAAGTCAAAGTATGGAAGAAGAGGGAGGCCTATTTCTAGCAGTGTGCCCATACGAGCTAGTTAGTTGGCTACCACGATTGAGGGTAATCTACCCTGCCGGAATAACGGCAGACCGCATGAAGAATGACGAGAAGACTTGGATGCCTTCCTTAGGAGTTGGCGAGAAGTTGCGTAGAACCGGTGGACATAATGGAAGGCACGCTTTGCCCAGTGCTGGGATAGTGCAGTATAGTTAAGTTTTTGTAATGTTAGAGGGTCTACCGGTGCAGGGTAGTGTGTGAAGCAGATGCTGATATTAATTGGGTTATGGTCAATTAGCTGATCATGCTTATTTTTCCAATGAACACGAGATTTAATGTGACTGATGAAATCAATATAACACAACTTCTGTCATCCCATTTATTATCCAAGATTTGATATATGGCTAAGTGTTGCCATACAAGACAACGCCGCCAGTCTCTTGGGCACATTACCAGCTGACAGCGTTGAGGAGGAGTTTTTTGATGCCCTTTTATAGTTTGTTGTTAGTTTATTTATTTTAGGTTATTTAATAGTTTTTAATTAATAATGTATTTAGTTAGTTTATGGACAAATAATGAATATTTCCTTTTTTCTAGGGTACGCGAGTGACCATCGAGTTCCGTGTCGTCGACGAGAGCAACAACGAGTCCTTCATGTGTCTGCGAGTACCTATCACTATCGCCCCTCCGGTCGCCTAAGAACTAATTCATAATTGTTTAGATTTAAAAGTGATGTAGATGTAAAGGAACTCGATGATTAAATACTCAAAACATTAATTGATGTATGTCTCTATTCTATGAAAACATAACCATGCCTGCCTTACGAGAAAATTTTGAAGTTCATTATTTTCACACGACTGCCCAAGCTACATTTATTTATTTATTTGTTTAGTGCATAATGTATACAAAGTTATACACTAGGTTTAAAACTAGTGAGTACATACATGACCCCACTTAAGAGTAATAATGTTGCAGTGAGTATCTATTATCTAATTTCTTTCACAATTAAAAATATTATATTAATTAAACTTAAATCTAACTTTACATATAATAAAGAGTGTATTTTATAATTAACGCACTCATATATTTGAACTCTATTTCAACATTTTATCTTCCATAAATTCTTGGATACTATAATAACATTTATATACGAGCAAAAACTTTAACCTAGCTTTAAACAATAATAATAATAAAATATAGTATGAAGGACGGGACGGTTGACGTGTGTCGGGCATGCCACCGTCCGGGTGAATCCATCAGACATATTAGTTCTGGTTGTTCTCGTCTGGCTAACGGCGAGTACTTGCACAGGCACAACCGCTTAGTAAAGTAAAGTAGCCAGGATTATTCACCAGCAACTTGCCTTGAAATATAAACTTGTGGAATCTGAGGTACCGTACTACAAGTATGTGCCCGACCCAGTTCTCGGGAAAGACCATGTCACACTGTACTGGGATCGGTCTATCATTACTGACAGGACTATTGTCGCTAATAAGCCTGATATAGTAGTGATAGACCGATCAGCGCGTCGCGTAATGATAGTCGATGTTACCATCCCTCATGAAAGCTGAAAAAGAGAAACTAATAAAATATCTCGACTTGGCGCACGAGGTTGTCAACATGTGGAATGTGAACTCGGCTATCATTGTGCCGATCGTCGTGACGGCCAATGGCCTTATAGCCAAGAGCCTCGACGATCATCTTTCGAGGCTCTCCTTAGGCGGTTGGATCAAGAGCCTGATTCAGAAGGCAGTCCTCGAGACGGCTCGCATTGTGAGGATGTTCCTGTCTCTGAAGCCCTAACCACCGGTAGCTTGAACCCTGCTCCCGATACCGGCGAACCACTATTTTTTTAATATTTTTAAATATGGTTTTTGTTAAGAAATATTTAAAAATGTGTAGGAAAATAAATGAAGGAGATAATAATAATAATATATCATTTATTTCAGGTAACAAAGACCCATAACAGATATACCTTATAGACTATCATACATATTTTATAAAAACAAGAAAATATAAACTATTGTACACGAAGTGACAGCGTCGTGTCGCGTAGCCTTCCGCGGAAACGCCGATATATGACACCCTTCGGTCAAAACTCTTCCTTGAGGAAGGTCTCAATATGATGAGTCGGAACTCGCACCACAAACGACTACTACTACTACGACTACTTTTTAAATACACATAGTATTCTCGTGGACCGTATAATATAGTCTTAAACACATATTATAGTACTCATAGTAGTCACTAGGGGACAGAGAAATTAACAAACAGAAATATTGTGCGAGAGATGGGTAAAGTACAGTGAATACAAAAATTTGAGCTCTGACTCTCCTAAACTAGGTAGATCCTGTATCTTAGGAGGCAGTGTCTTCGCACAAATAGTGGACGAGCAATTTATGAGCGTACTAGCAGACTCGGATATAATTTCAGGTAATTTATTGTATTTATATCTGTATGCTTCGGTATTCTGGACTATTTTTGTACATCACACATCACCATAATCGACGATAGGAAAAATTAAGGACTGTACAAACATTGTTTTCGTATTTGACGGTAAAAAGTTTTTCAAACAGTACAGAGCCCACAACGTACCAGTAACCTTCTGGCTGACACGAGCGACTTGAGTATGCCATGTCATAGTGCTATCAAAATGCAAGCCTAGATCCTTTACTTCAGCGCTAAAAAGAACGACTGTACCGTCAAAAAGATCTGGTTTCAAAGTTGTATCGTTCAACTTACTGAGACTGCGAGAACTCCCAATGATGATCGCCTGACATTTACTAGGGTTAACTGCCACACCAAATTTATCGGACCAGGTTTTTATTGCCATCAGGTCCCTATTTAAACTGGCGATCAGATCTAGTATTTCGTCTATCCTCCCCCGACAGTACAACTGCAAGTCATCGGCATACAGATGATATGTACACTGAAACTCAGAAGTTAGGAGATTAATAAAATAATAATAATAATAAGCTTTATTTTTTCTCACAGTATAAAACCTTAAGATTTGATAGTTACAATAATTAACAGTGATCGTGGTTTTATAGTCAGAGTTTATAAAGATTTAACTAAACTAACTAACTGATTAACTGGTCTAAGTCACCATGAAGTCAAGGTTAAAGTTCAAGGTTGGCTTCAGGATCAGGACTACGTCCGGACAGAAGAATTACTTCACCTCCGGCAATAGCCGTGCAATACTTCTTCTACCCATTAAATATAAAAATCCCAACCCCTTTCAGCAAGATACATAAATATACTAACAACAAAACACTTACACACGCAAATATGTACAATCTCAATCACACACACACACACTTACCCCCCAATTACACACTTTCACTCTCACATACACATCTACACACACAATTACCTACACATGCACATTCATAATACAACTACAATTAATAAATTCCTTCACTCCTAGTTTAATCTCTGTTAAAATAATTAAGTTGTACTTTCAAATTTGTTTCATTTTTGCCAAGATTTTGTTAACACACTTTTTAGTAAAAGGTTTTTGTATCATAGTGACAGCAGAACACTGACTCCTAAGTCACAGGATCTCTTAGTTTGGGAGTCAGGGTTACTCTATCTGTATTACCTTTATTTCACTGAAATTTATGTGACCTAGTCTTAAATCAATGTTGAAGGTTTTTGTATAAATAAAGATTTTTATAATTATTATTTCCTTTATTTATTTTCTTACTTACTAATTACATTTTTAAATATTTCTTAACAAAAACCATATAAAAAAACATTTAAAAATATAAAAAATAGTAGCCCACCGGTATCGGGAACAGGGTCCAAGCTACCGGCGGTCAGGGCTCCAGAGAGAGGAACCTCCTAACAATACGAGCCGTGTCTAGGAGAACCGCTTTCTGAATCAAGCCCTTGATCCAGCTGCCTAACGAGAGCCTCCTCAGGTATTGGTCGAGGCTCTTGGCAATTAAGCCATGGGCTGATACGACTATCGGCACAATGATCGCTGAGTCCACATCCCACATGTCGACAACCTCGCGAGCCAAGTCAAGATACTTGATTTTCTTATCTTTCTCGGCTTTCACGAGGTTCTCATCATGCGGGACCGTTATGTCAACAATCATTGTGCGCCGCTCTGATCGATCCACCACCACTATATCAGGCTTACTGGCTACAATAGTCCTGTCAGTGATGATGGATTGATCCCAGTACAATGTGATACTGCCATTTTCGAGAACTGGGTCGGGCACATACTTATAGTACGGCACTTCCGATTCCACAAGGTTGTATTTTAGAGCAAGTTGCTGATGGATAATCCTGGCTACAGGGTTGTGTCTATGCAAGTACTCTCCGTTAGCCAGACGAGAACACCCGGAGATAATGTGACGGATTGATTCGCCTGGACGGTGGCATGCCCGACATATGTCAACCGTACCGTCCTTCACAATAAATCTCCGGTAGTTATTCGTCATCATAACTTCATCCATAATTGCACAGACAAAACCTTCGGTTTCTCCGAAGAGGTCCCCGCAACGTAGCCAGGCTACGGACGCTGATAGGTCTACATCGGGCCCATGCAGGGCCCGGAAAAAGCGTCCGTGAAGCTCTTTACTCTGCCATACCTCCATGCGGTCGTTAGTGTCAAGCACTAAGGGTTTGCGCCAGTTCTCTTTAGCCAAGGAAAGCGGGGTGAGGCCCTTGTCCACTGCGACCACATCTCGATGCATCCCCACGTCGGTTTCAAGGAAATATTCCCTGAGACTGCATATCTCGCGATTGTGGAGAGTCTTAGCATTTAAAAAGCCTCGACCCCCACACTTCCGCGGGATATACAGTCTCATAACAGAAGAACGCGGGTGATGCATTCGATATGCCGTCAACAATGTACGGACCCTCCTATCAAGGGCGTCTAGTTCTGTTTGAGTCCGTTTGAGTATGCCGAAAGAGTACATCAGAACCGGCATGACCCAACCGTTAAAGGCACGTACCTTATTGCCGCCTGCCGGGATCTAAGATTTATGGAATCCGAGAGCTGGGTTCCCACAGATTCCACAATCTCCCCTCGCTTTACATGCATGACCGCACATTTGTCCACACCAAATTCTCATCCTGATGGCGCTACTGAAAGTTTCAGTTACCTTCAGTAGCTCCATCAGTTGCAAATCGTTGGGGGCAAAGAGTTTCAGGTCATCCATGTAAAGGAGGTGAGATATAACTTGACCACCTCTCCTCAACCGATAGCCTAGACCTGAATCCTCCAGCAGCGTGCTAAGAGGATTCAAGGCTAAGCAGAAACAAAGTGGACTCAAACTATCGCCCTGAAATATACCTCGCTCTATCCTTATCGGCTCGCTATTCCTCTGGATTTGCCGACATCCTGGATAGCGAAGGACTGTCCTCCATTGCCCCATACATGACATCAGGAAGGTGCGCAGAGATGCATCAACTTTATACAACTCTAGCACCCTCATGAGCCATGTATGTGGCACCAAGTCATAGGCCTTCTTATAGTCTATCCAACATGTTGACAGATCGCTTCGGGAACGGCGAACCTGTTGACTAATGGCCATATCAATGAGGAGTAGCTCCTTAGTACCGCGGGACCCGTTCCTACATCCATTTTGAGAAGCGGACATGATAGAATTGTCATCAATGTATTTGTTAATTTTAGCTCTCAAAATGGATGTAAGAACTTTATAGACCGTCGGAAGACAGGTAATCGGTCTATAATTTTTGGGCTCCGCAGTACTACCCGATTTATGGAGCAGGTGGGTTATACCTGTTGTCAGAAACTCTGGCAGCGACCCTGACTCTAAGGCTGACTGGAACAGGATCGCCAGGCGAGCGTGCGACCTTGTGAACCATTTAATCCAAAAGTTGTGCAGTCCGTCCGGCCCTGGAGATTTCCAGTTAGGCAACGGACGGACTGCACGAACTACGTCTTGGGGGCTGATAGTGATTGCCCCCATTTCTGGTACTAGATCGCACGCTCGCTCGACCCCCTGCGTCCATTCACCCTCGGAATGGCTAACAGGCACCGACCAGATGCTGCGCCAGAACGAACACATGGCATCATCATCCGGTAGGCGCGTGTCAGCCACACCTTGGTCCGGTCGCTCCCAAGCCCTGTATACCCACCTTTCATCTCTTTGAAAAGTGCGATTCTGAGTGTATCGGTCCACCCGCCGCTTATACCTACGAATACGGTTTGCCCATGCATACACTTTCTGCTTCAGGAAGTCGATGCGCTCTGTGATACGGGACATGTAGTCTCGAGGACTGATATCAGTCCCCGAGAACGCCCGCCTCACAAAACGCATCACTCTAGGACGAGTATTGCCCTCCCTGAAGCAGATCAGTTTGCCGATGAGTGCTCTGGCCCCACCAATACGTCGTTCAATCCTGTACTGCCATGGCGGTACGGCTGGTTTAGGTCGTGTAGCTCTGTCATCAGAAAATTTGACATGAGCTACACGACATGCCGCTACAGCCGCACAATACAGGATTGAGTGAGCATCGGTGAGGTTTTCGCAGTTATCAAAATAGTTTGACAACTGCGAATCCAGAACAGCCACCAGCGCCCTATTTTTGTTATGCATGGGCAAACGAGGTATGCGTGGTCTAAGGTCGGGTTGCATGAACCGATATTCTCGAATCGCACCCTCCAAAGCACTCCTCATTTCCTCATTGCACTGGATACTTACATTAGTAACTATGTCATTACTCACGTCGTTATCGCGATTTGGTATTATTGTAGACTGTGGTGGAACCACAGCCTGCGGCGGCGGCGTGGCAATGACATGGCTACTCTGCATTTCAGTCCGCAAGCGATCAAGTACGGTGTCATCCAACATACGATTACGCTGGATGACTCGCACCTGATCCGATAGTCGTTGTGCCGACACGTTGACAGCTGGCTCAAGCACCTGAAACAGAGAGAGCATCCGAACACGGTACGCGGTCAGGTTGTTTCCTCCCTCTGTAGCCCCATAGTATGCGCGCATGACATTTGCATTGATGGATTGCGTCCATCGCATGCGCTGCACACTCCCACCGGGAGCTGGGACCCTATCAGAGGCCGGTGGGCCTCGAGGTCCTAAACCGTCCGGCGGCCGGCGTCCTCCCCGTCGACGAACAGGTGGTGGCGTCGTGGGCGGAGAGAAATACTCGTCGCTCGAGCTCGACGCAACTGCCACGGCCGGTGTCACAGCACTCACGACGGGGCTGGATTCCGGCGGCGGCGAGGCGGAGCTGAGCGACGGGTCCGGAGGCGATAGGCGTGCGCGTCGTGCAGCTGATCTCGTCAACATTTATTTATCTTCATATATATTCAATTCTTCCAAAATTTTTGACAGACACGTGAGATGTCATATTGTGTCACTTCCATGTATTGGTTTTTTTCTTTAATTTTCTGCTTAATTTCATTTTTATTTCGGTGTTTTGTAATAATATTGCTATAAAAAAAACGGTGGTATCCTTGAAATCTTGTAGTATAATATTTAACTATTTAAATTTTTTTAAATTTGGTAAATCTGTTATGAAGACGTTTCATTGACGTAAGTGTTGCCAGCTTATTAATTATTATTATTATTTAAAATAGAAGAGAAGAAAGAATACCGCCCTGAGGAACACCAATTTCCAAAACACACCAACATGATGAGGAATCCCCGACATGAACTGACTGCTGACGTTCCTGAAGGTTAGAGGAGAAACACTCCAGTGATCCGGGAGAGACCATAAAATGGGATAAAATGGCTAAAGGATGTCGTGACTAACGGTATTGAAGGCATTCGAGAAATCGACCAGCACTATGTTTGTATATTTTTGAAGTTTATAAAAAAAAACCTCATTTATGTCTATTAAATGAACAAGTCTCCGAAAGACTAAACAAAAGAAATGCCGGAAAATTATTAGTACCTGCTCAGACATTGCAATTATATAGTAGAAATACCAGTTGTATGACAATTAAAATTTAAAATTAATTACCACCAGCATTAATTGTTTAAATGTAAAATGTTTGCTTGGCTCTTAGACTGTGTTTTTACTCCGTCAATGAATTTTTAAATCATACATTATTATATTGTGAATAAGATCTTAATTATGACGTTAGTACTTTGACATTATTGTGATTTTTTTAACATTATAACTTTTATTTTGACGTTATGATATATATTTTTGACATTGTGATTTTTTTTACATTATGATTTATATTTTTGAATTACCCATTGATTTTTGTTATTAAAAATAATGCATTTTTTAAATAAATAAATAAAATAAAATAAGTTTATTGTCACAAAAACCTTTGTAAACAATACCATTACATTTAAATTTTTAATTAATCTAAACCAGTCTAAAGTTATAAATTCAAAGGACAATGGACAAAAATGTATGGAACTTGGTCCAAGGGCCTCCACTGATGGGACTTGTGGGGAATGAAAGTACATACTTGTCATATGATTCTGGTAAAAGTTTATCAAAATCCGTCCCAGGATTCTTTTTATATGATCATGTTTACCTGACAACCTTTTTTTTAAAATTTCAGCCCACAAGGGGGTGAAAAGGGGGATGAAGTTTTATATTGAAGTTGTTCGTTCTCTAAATTTTGTATTCAAGTAAAAATAATATAAGTACACGTCTACCGTTTCTGACTTCTCATAGAGTGAAGCGATTGCGATGAAACAAAAACTAAATGTTACTCCCACTACACAATATTTATCTGTATAATATATAAAATGTAATGTAATATTATAATAATTCATAATTATCTAGTTATAAAAGAAATTAAACTCTACGCGGACGAAGTAAAATAAAATAGTAACGAAGTCAAACCTTTAAAACCTTACATTGATTTTTGAGTCTGATGCCGAAAATATAGTTTTTAGAATTTTGGTCAGTTTGTTTGGATGTATGTTCCGGTTTGCACAAAAACGGCTTAACGGATTTGGATGATATTTGGCATACAGATCGTTTATAACCTGGATTAACCTATAGTTTACTTTTTAATCCCGGTAGTACGTTCCCGTCGGATATTTATCGACATCCACGCGGGCGAAGCCGCGAGCAATAGCTAGTCTTAACAACAACAACAAAAATTTCGAGCCGTTCTAGATCCACGCTAGCTTTTCCATCAGCCACAAAATAAACAGTCTCTCCAAGAACTAAATCGCCTCAGAAATCTAAGTACCGATCTATAAAAATAATATAAAATAAAATATTGTATACGAATTAAAAATCACACTATGTTGTAGTTTTAATCTTTCGATTACGCCAAGTATCACAATAATAGCAGCTGTGATCCGTTCCTTATCGTTTTTTTATCATCGATTTACGTATTTGTGGCCTGCTACAGCACACGTGTGAATTATCAGACAGATAACTGATTATGTTTAAATATAAGTAATTTGCTCGCATTAATTAATCAGTCAGTCGGCAAGTCAAGATGTTTCGTGCTGTAGTGTTGTTCTGTGCCGTGCTGGCTCTTACCAAAGGGCAGACCACTCAAGTTAGCCAGTGTGAGTAACTTATTATAGCCACCTTAGGACCTAGACAAGCGGCTATCGCTTTCAAAGCATTCCCTATTTCTATAACCAGTTTGGAAACCTCAAACGGCTCAAATACAATAACTTAATTGTTCCTATTAGTTATGTGTTTGAGCCGTTTGGGGTTGAAACACTTGGGCCATGGCGTCCGAGTACCCAGCTAGTATTTCGGGATATCGCCAAGCGGTTGATCGACTCTTCACGTGACCAGAGGGCTGGCCATTTTTTTTCAAAGAATCATTTTTTTCCATCCAACGTGGTAATGTTGCCAGCCTTCTAGGCACTTTTCCTATTGACAATGATGTGGACGAATGTTTTGACGCCCTGTATTATTCATTTTCCATTTTGTGACTTGTACGTATTTTTATTATTGTTTTAGATCTATTTGTAGTTTGTAAATATTGTACATACTGAATTCAAATAAACATTTCTCAACATGCGATACGTGAATAAGTCACTAAAAAAAATAAAAAATAAACGAATACAGAGAACTATTTTGATAACAAGTTCCATTATCGTTTTTGCGTATCACTTTATTCAGGCCCACCTCTGTACAACAGATTAATTTTGGTTCATGGGGAGATCGATTAGGCGTATCTTTTAGACCTTTTTTTTTGCTTGCAGGCCTTCTTGCCTCTTCTGGTCCCCTACCGATCAACGTCCACATAGCTGGTTGTGACGAACAGCCGTGTAGACTGGAACAGGGACGAGATGCTGTCGTTGAAATAATCTTCAGAGCACGTAAGTATTTTGTTTTTACCTCAACTGGCAGGTCCACTCCCGTCCTACGCAATTACAACCTGGTCGTCTTTTGTTAACTACGTATTAGGGAAATCCGAATCGTTATGGATTGAAGAGGCTTCAGTAAGCTGTCTTAGGAACCATCAGCTCTAAATAGTTTTTTGAATAAGTGCAAGATAACCATAAAATGCCACCTCTACTTCGCACTGGAGCGGATGGATATGGTCAGAGACGACTTTTTAATCTGTTGGAAGTCCTGAGCACTTGAGGATAATTCAAATTGCTTTAGAACGACCTTTAAGTGGTCCTCTGTCTATCACGATTCAAAACCATAACACATCTAAAGGATGGGAACGTCGAATGAGCTTGAAGCGGAAAAAAAATCATTTTGAAGATTACAAAGCATCTATTAGGAGAGTAATCAAATCAAATCAAATCAAAATAATATATTCGCGTAGACAGATGGTACATAAATGTTACATTACACAATATAACATTAAGGAACCTCATATTAACCATTTCTGGTATACGAAACATAAAATACAAGCTTATAATATAAGATAATATAATATAATATAACATAATATAATATAATATAATATAATATAATATAATATAATATAATATAATATAATATAATATAATATAATATAATATAATATAATATAATATAATATAATATAATATAATATAATATAATATAATATAATATAATATAATATAATATAATATAATATAATATAATATAATATAATATAATATAATATAATATAATATAATATAATATAATATAATATAATATAATATAATAACAATGAAACGGAATGGGTGACATAACTATACATAGCTACTCTAGGTTTTCTTTTTTTTTTGGTTCTTTTTTTTCTCTTTTTTTAGGTTTTTTTTTTCTTTTTGTTTTATAATAACTTAACTAGCCATTATTGCACCATAACTATACATATATTAGGAACATAGTCAGGCGTTACAACAAGATTCTATTCTTTTAACTAAGGTATTCCTGGGTCGTGTAAAAACATTTATTGGCTAACCAGGCGTTAATTTTTTTTCGGAATAAAGTAATGGCTATGTCTGTCAGTTCACTAGGTAATTTGTTCAATATTTAATTAACGTGGGGTAACAGTTTCTTCTATACAGATCAGTTTTTATGTTTGGCAAGGGAAAGCTAGATACCGGGTATTGAAATTACAATAGTCACCAAAGGATTTGTAGAGGTACTGATGTGTTTTGATGAAATACAAGACACAAATATTTATATGGACGGTGCTGTTTGTAGATTTAGCTTTTAGAACAATGATTTGCATGAAGTTAAAGAATCCACGTTACAAAGTGCGCGAATGCACTGTTTTTGAGCCAGGTTTTTGTTTTGTAGCCTGACGTTACTTAGTTATTTTTCAACAACTAATTTATTTTTCAGCGTACCTCATGCACCGGATGAGGACTATGGCCTGGGCTTACTTAACCCCAATACCCTTCCCGTATGGCCTCGGTGAGAGGGCAGAGACCTGTAACTTCCTGAGTAACACGTACTGCCCTGTGGTGCAAGGCGAGGTCATCAGGTACTCGCTCTACATGCCTATCGAGGAGTTCATGCCTGTGGTAAGTCGAAACAAGGAAGCTTTCAAAGCAAATTGCACTTACTCAAGCCATGAGCGAGAGAAGTGAGCCCCCCAAGAGTGGCGAGTTGAGCACGCACACTCTTACAACGAGTGAACGGAGTGTGCTTGCACATGACTAGAGAAGGCAAAGCGAGCTACTCACAACAAAAGTGCGTCACTCTAGCGCGGGAAAAGTGGGATCACTTCACTCACTCGTTTTAAGGTTGGGCTTGCCCCAGTCGCTTGTAAATTGAGTACTACACGTAAGTTAGGATGGAGTACGCTTGGTCTGATAATCGCCAGCAAAGCGTTATCACCGACTAAGGATAGTCGGGAGTACTCGGGAGTTCCTCTCGCTAGGTTGTGTTTAGTTACAGCTGGTACCACAATTTTTCACCCAAAAAATACGCCGCGGTCTAGAACTGTGAATATTTTAATTTTCTCCACATCCCATGTTTTTACCTGTTTGTTTACGAAATTACAGGGAACTCAGCTGCCCATCGAGTTCAGAATCCAGGACGACAGCAACCGCAATATCATGTGCCTCAGAGCGATAGTAGCTATCGTGGCTCCGTCTAACAACAAGCTGGGTGCACAGAACTCAACAATCACTGTTGAAGTATAAAATGTACTGAGAAAGTTAAATCATTATAAAATTATTAGTTATCTTCTTCATTAAATGCATTGGTGAATTATGTTCTTATTTTTTTCTTTTAATACGTCTATTTTGTCCCACTGCTGGGCAAAAGCCTCCCCCATTCCTTTCCAACTCTCCCGGTGATTTGCCTTCTCTAGCCAATCAGTCAGGAACGAGTCTGCAAAACTCAACAGGACTTGCGTTGTTCATGTGTCATCACGTTATTTGAATACCTCCTCGAGGGTGCTGGTGAACAGTTTAGGAGAGAGCGGGTCACCCTGTTTTACTCCTTTGGCAGTTTTAAATGTAATTTAACGTTAGCCGTGCTGTTGTTGTAAATAAGTTTAAGAGTTCTATATAAGTTTCCTCTATAACTTGGCCTCGTAGAGCTGAGAATATGTCGTTGTTTTTTTACTGTCAAAAGCCTTTATGTAATCCACAAAAGCCATATATAGGCTTATGAAATTCAGAGTATTTTTCTAGTAACTGATTTAGAGTGTGAAGTCCAAGTTTTTCTACTACATACCACATGTAGTAGATAAACTTGGACGGAACCCGGCCTGTTCCGGTGGTTAGTACACACGGCGGCACATCAAGCTGTACATTTCCAGTATAACATGGCCTCGCTTTGTATAAATTTCCCGTACAACAAAAGATCCGTAAAAACTGGTTTTTTATAGTTTGATTGAGCGCCTTGCGCGTTGTGGACGAGATGTACATCGGAGCCGTGTCGCTGCAGGTCATGTTGGCACGTTGACAGCGCTTCCTCCTCAACACCACAAAACCGTCATCAGCCCGAATCGTACCTTTTCAGATATGGGTTTGCCAGCGGGGGCAGTCATGTCTACGATTACGCTAGCGAAATCTCCAGGAACATTTTGAGATTTTGCAGACGCTGCAGAAACAGGGACGGAAGCGGGGCAGCGGGGCCAGGAGTGCACTCTGCAGGTTCAACATTCTTCGGTGATGATGGCGTAAGAAGATAGCATTCATCTACCGGCCATTATTTACACAGTCAAATATTGTTTGTTTTGATCTGATAAAAATATATGTTGTGGTTTAATAAACATTCTTGATTACTCTACGGTTCAAAACACACTGTTTATAGCTTCATCCGATCATAAAAAATCGTTAAAACATTAAAATTTTGATGGTTTTTAAATCGTACTTGAAGTAAACCAAACTTTTACTCCCAAAAAACATGTTAAAGAATTTCCCAATGATATTTAGAAGGCGTGAAGGTGTGTGTGTGGTGTGGTGGGTGGTGGTGTAGGTGGTGGTGTTCTATGGTTACTTTTTCTCAAAAAAGTTTTTATTGTTTTAACCAGATATTATAACATCTTTGGGGGAAGCCCCCCACATAGGAATTTTTCACCGGTTATTAAAAAAAACCTGCTGTTTCCTACAAAAGTGCAATACATAGGCGGTCAAAATGTATTGAACAGCAAATTTTTTTTTAATAACCGATGAAAAATTTCTCAGAATGATGTACTGAATACGTGGTAACCGTTTTCGCGTCGGTTTCTCTTCCACCCCTTATTAAATTAGAACTGAACACAGCAAAATCAACAAATGTAATACAATCATTTGGCACAGTAAATATTAATTATAAACGTAGGCAACGTAACCTGCCTACTACCTAAGACTAAAGAATAGATTGTCCTGTGTATCGTATTGTAATGATTTTATTATTACTAGCTTATGCCTGCGGCTTCGCCCGCGTGGAGTTCGAATCTTACTTCTAGGATAATAAATAATCTATAAGTTTTATCCAGATCTGTTCAGCCGTTCTGGCGTGATTGAGTAACAAACAGCCATCCATCCAAACTTTCGCATTTATACGTGTAATATTAGTTTTTACTTTTAAAGTTCAATAGGTAATAAATAATAATTTGGGGCGGGGCCTATGTCCAGCAGTGGACGTCTTTCGGCTGAAATGATGATGATGCTGATGATGAAAGAATAGTTAGTGTAGTGTGCCAGTGTACATGCTTATAACTTGCAAATTTATAAGCATGTACACTGATTAAAGAATTATGTGAAATATTGATACTTTGGTTTGAGATTGGACACCAGTGACAATAATCAAATAATTCATTAAGAATCTATTTATCGACATAATACTTTTACATAATATTTAATACCAATGTCGCGTATCACGAAAATCGAGATTTAACATATATTTACAGACACGTCTACCTAGTTAACTACCTACTTACTAATAGGTAAATACTCCCGGCCCCGCATGGCCTGCGCAACACATGCGCCCGTCTGCGTGAGCTTCGAAGCCCCGTTTGAGTCTGTAGGGGGATGATTTAAAAAAAACTGTGATACACTTGTCTGGTAATTTTAATTGAAGAGTGTGCACACCAATTTTCGAGTCAATTCACCCAGAGAATATTAAGTTTCACAGTAAATTCAACTTCCCATTTCACCTTCTTAGGAGTGGAATTTCGAAAAACCCTTTCTTAGTGGATACCTACTCTTTACAAAGAATACACCCTCTAAATTTCATGTCTCTAGGACCAGCGGTTTGGGCTGTGCATATCAGTCAGTCAGTCATTCAGTCAGGACTTTGAATTTTATATGGATTGAACTATTTCTTTCAAACTACATAATAAATAATAAATAACTAGCTTATGTTCGCGACTTCGTACGCGTGATCTATAAGTTAGTTTACAAACTACCGAATCTCCCAACAAAATCTCTCCAGTGGTTTACTGATAAAAAGTCCAAAAACCAGATCATAAGCATTGTATAGTGCAGAAGCGCTGTAACAATCATGAAAGAAAAGGAGATTAGGTGAAAATAAAAAATAAATTAATAAAATAAATTATGTTGCTTTTCTTATATTTCCCTAAAACCTAAACCCCCGAAAACTAACAGGAATTCCGCAAAACGAAGTTGACTGTACTGTACTGTTACAATTTTATACTGTGACTCGAAATTTTTGCACAGCGGGGTCATCGAGTTCATTTGGAATGAGCATTCGCACGACTTGCCACGCGCGTAGGTAAGTAACGTTAAATGCCAACTGCACACAGGGAATCAAACATCATCATAGACAAAAAATCATAGATATTTGCACAAAATTATATTCCTCTCTTTATTCAGATAACTCAACTCAATTGTAATCAGAAAATAGATTCCTGGATCCGAATGCTTCGTATCCGATCAATAGAAGAAGACAGAGTGCTCAAGACAATGATCTATGATAAGAGCCCTGGCGCACATGGCGTTACCACCGAAGCCCTAAAATTAGGATCTGCCACACTGCTCCCTCACTTAACAAACTTAATCAATGCAATCTTACTGGTAGGTAAACTCCCATCCCAAATGTGCCACTCAAATATTGTTTTTCTTCATTAAAAAGGCGAAAAGTACAAAATTAATGACTACAGGCCCATTAGTTTAGTCTTTTGACAGTAAAAAAACAACGACATATTCTCAGCTCTACGAGGCCAAGGTATAGAGGAAACTTATATAGAAGTTTTAAAAAATATTTACAATAATAGCACGGCTAACGTTGAATTACATTTAAAACTGCCAAAGGAGTAAAACAGGGTGACCCGCTCTCTCCTAAACTATTCACCAGCACCCTTGAGGAGGTATTCAAAAACCGTGCTGACACATGAACAATGCAAGGCATTCCAATCGGAGATAAAATACTATCAAAACTTCGTTTTGAAGACAGATTTTGTTCTTTTTGCTTCTGAAACAGATAAACTGCAACAAATGCTCCAAGACCTGAGCACTGCAAGTCTTGAGGTTGGACTGACGATGAATCAGTCAAAGACGAAAGTTATGACCAATGGCGCGAAATATAGGGTCGAGGTCGATGGGCCGGAAATACACTATGTCGACGAATATATCTATGTGACCAGCTAGTTTCCTTCAACCACAGACAGACAAAGAGATCGACGTTGCGTCGGAAATGCCTGGAGAAGCTACTGGTCCATGAAGGCGCTTATAGAAGGTGACCTTCCTATCTCACTTAATATGCTAAATCTCGTCGACATATGTATCCTGCCTATCTTTGACGGAGGCTCAGAAGTTCAAACTCAAGGTTTGCCAAAGAGCGATGGGCCGGAGCATTTTAAACATCAAACTCACCGATCGAATACGCAACACCACAATACGATCCAAAACAGGCATAATCAACCTTGCAGACTTATCGCCAACATTGGCGATAAGTCTGCATGGTTGAAATGGGACTGCGCAGGTTTCTGGGATGGGTCAGGACAGATGGCCCAGAATCGTCACACAGTGGATGCCTGAAGACGGTCGTCGTCAGGTAGGTCCAAGAAACGCTGGCGTGACGATTTAGACTCGTTCCTGACTGATTGGCTAGAGAAGGCAAATCACCGGGAGAGTTGGAAAGGAATGGGGGAGGCCTTTGCCCAGCAGTGGGACGGAATAGGCTTATTAAAAAAATATAAGAACATAATTCACTAATGCATTTAATGAAGAAGATAACTATTAATTTTATAATAATTCAACTTTTTCAATACATTTTATACTTCAACAGTGATCGTTGAGTTCTGTGCCCCTAGCTTGTTAGCCGGCGCCACGATAGCGACTTGCGCTCTGAGGCACATGATATTGCGGTTGCTGTCGTCCTGGATCCTGAACTCGATGGGCAGCTGAGTTCCCTGTATTTAAGTAAACAAACAGACCGTAAAAACATGTGATGTGTAGAAAATGGAAATAGGCACAGTTCTAGACCGCGGCGTGTTTTTGGGTGAAAAAGTGGTCCCAGCTGTAACTAAACACAACCTAGCGAGAGGAGCTCCCGAGTACTCCCGACCATCCTTAGTCGGTGATAACGCTTTGCTGGCGATTATCAGGCCAAGCGTACTCCATCCTAACTTACGTGTAGTACTCAATTTACAAGCGACTGGGGCAAGCCCAACCTTAAATAAAACGAGTGTGTGAAGTGACCCCACTTTTCCCGCGCTAGAGTGACGCACTTTTGTTGTGAGTAGCTCACTGTGCCTCCTCTAGTCATGTGCAAGCACACTCGTAAGAGTGAGATTGTCGCCTCACTCAACTCGCCTCTCATGGGTTGCTCACTTCACTCGCTCATGGCTTGAGTAAGTACAATTTGCTTTGAATGAGTGTAGGCGCGACAGACCACAGTTTTCGATCTTGTTCGTAGAGTTGAGGACGCACACCCCTGAGAATAGTACTTTCAGTTGCCATTAGCGATGTGGTAACAAGAAATCGCCATTTTATTGCGCCCTTATTTTGTCCAGATTAGACTGTAACTCAACACTTCATACACCGCCATATTAAACTACTGCTAAATGAAGAGAGTGGCGTTTCGAAAAAAAAGTCTCAGTCTTGCTTTACTGCCTCTCCAATTTTCTGAAGTATTTTTAGCTTCCCTGTTTCGACTTACCACAATCATGAACTCCTCGATATGCAGGTTGAGCGTGTACTGGATGACCTCGTCTTTCACCACAGGGCAGTGCGTGTTACTCAGGTAGTTACAGGTCTCTGCCATCTCACCGAGGCCATACGGGAAGGGTATTATGGTTAAGTAAGCAAAAGCCACAGTCCTCATCCATTGTATGTCGTAGGCTAAAAAATAAATTTGTTGTTAAAAAATAACTACATAACGTCAGGCTATTCTCCTGATAAATGCTTAGTAGTAATCTTCAAAATGAGTTTTCTTCCTCTTCAAGCTCATTAAACGTTCCCATCCTTTAGATGTGTTATGGTTTTGAATCATGATAGACAGAGGATCACTAATAGGTCGTTCTAAACCAATTTGCATAATCCTAAATTGCCCAGGACCTCTAACAGATTAAAAAGTCGTCTCTCACCATATCTATCCGCACCAGTGCGAAGTAGAGGTATATATTTTATGGTTATCTTGCACTTAATCAAAAACCTATTTATAACAAAATTGTTTTCATGGTATAAGAGCTGATGGTTCCTAAGACAGCTTACTGTCGCGTCCATAATCTGTAAGGATTCGGATTTTCCCATACTGGGCCAGTTAACAAAAGACTATCTGGTTGTAATTGCGTAGCGGGAATGGACCGGCCAGTAGAGGTAAAAACAAAATACTTACGTGCTCTGAAGACGACCTTGACGACAGCATCTCGTCCCTGTTCCAGTTTACACGGCTGTACGTCACAACCAGCTATGTGGACGTTGATCGGCAGGGGACCAGAAGAGGCAAGAAGGCCTGCAACCAAAAAACAGTTCTAAAACATACGCCTAATCGATCTCCATGAACTAAAATTAATCTCATGTAGAGAAGAGGGCCTTAACAAAGTTGTATGGCTCAGAGGTAGTTAAGTTGTGAGTTGACGAAAACCACAGATTTCACCTTAGTTCAGTATATTTGTAAAGTTACACGTAAGTTATGGTGGATGCTAATCCGCGGCTATAGCGCTACGGCAGCTATTGGTCAACTAACTTAATAAGTATATGTAATTATAAAAGTAAACTAAACGAGTCGCGAAAAGTAGGTCGCGGCGTCAGCAATTTGCCTGTACGTGAACCGTACATGCTCCCGAGGGAAAAGTGGGATGAGCATCCATTACAAAGCAAATAATTATATAAAAATGTGTAAAGTAAATAATTATAGTTAGATAGTAAACAATAGTTAATCTGTAAAGTTATAAAAGTAAAAGTATATGTATAAGACTCAATTATTTAAATCATCAAAGTGAAATACTTTCTTCGGCTGTCTCGCTTCGCTGTAAACGGGCTCCGCTGCTGTCGATTGCATTTCTTGTAACTCGATGTCTCCTCCAAAGTTCTCGCTTCCTCTAGGTGTCACTCCAGTTTTGGAGGAGCGTGTATTGATGCCTTTCTTTGTATTACACCTTTGTTTAATGATGTGGTAGAGGGCAAACACAGCGATTCCTCCCAACAACCAAGAAGTAACCGAATAGAGATAGATGTCGTGATTTGACATGTCGGATGCCTTCGGTAATATTTCCCTGTTTTTCTGGAATGTCAACTGCTGGTCAATTTTTCTTATTTCCACTGCAGTTGGCGTTTCTTGTTCTGTTATATTTAATTTTGCATTATTCCAGCCGTGGTCGAATATGTTGTTGATCGTTGCATTTAAAGTAGGTATTTCGATCTCGGGTTCCATGTTGAAACTACTTCCCAGCTGATTGTGTGTAAATATTGTGGCGTCCTTTTTCTGCAGTAAGCATTTTGATTTCAAGGAAATCACTCCGGTCCCGTCAATGACCGCAGGCGTAACTTGACCGTCACATATGACGCGCATCAGCTGTTTTCCGCACAGTGTAAATAGCCACATGTTCGGTTTGTGTAGCTTTGTCCAGGTTTCCTTGCATGTTACGTCTTTTAGGACGCATGATAACGACTCTTGTTGGTTGAAGACTGCGGCCTCACATGGGGCGTACTTGTCGTGCATGTTATAGACAGGATTCCGTGAGACACAAAGGAATTCGTCTTCTCCGTATGATGTACATTGGCGCATGTCTTGGTCTTCCATAGTAATATAAGAGTTCTTTATGAAGTTGATTGCAATGAAACTAGAACTTGGTTGCAAGAGTTTTAAGTGTCCTTGTCTAAGGATCGGTGTTGGTATAACTCGATATATCTTGTAGTCTTCATCGCTCAGCAAGGGGATGTGTATTTCAAATAGCATAAAGTTATTTGTAATGCGAGCCTTCACGTGAATGAGGTCATAAATATTTTTCAAATCCCTTTGAATGTCCTTTACCGGTAACGACAGTCCCTGTGGCAACCTGCCTGATATTATGTTGAGCTGTTCGATCAGTTGGTTAGCGGAAAATAAATGTGTATCTAAATGTCCTCTATAAATGTTGGCGAGAGCATTTATCAACATTTCCACTATTCGATTTAAATCACTAAAAATCAGAGTTGCCGTCATCGCAGCGGTATTTATGTCATTCATCGCGAATAGCATTTGCGCCCTGTTCTCAATTTTTGTGATGTCGCTGCTAGTTTGTTTCATATAGGCGCGCAATGTTTTGAATTGTTTATCCATGAAGGCAGTGTTTCTTTTTATAATGTTATTTTCAGCCTCTACAATCAATGTTTGGTTTTTCATAAGTTGTAGTAAGTAGTCATCATTTGATTGTAGGTTCTGTATGTCTTCTTCGTACTGTTGAAGATATCGTCGTTGAAGTATTGGAGGTCTGTCTCTCCAGACTCTTCCAGCAGTTGGTGGTTATGAACAAACTTCTCCCAGTTTTTGTTCAACCGAGAAAGACGCTCCTCCAGGTATGCCAAGTTCTTCCTGGTGGCACTGTCCTTCTTGTAGTTGGTGCAGATAAGTTTTAAGTCTCTGAAAGTAGCTTCCTGATGACTTATTAGTTCTGCTAAGTTCTGAACCATTGTAGTTAGTTATTGGGTTGACCGTTGGTGTAGTAGAGTTGTGTCACCGCAAGTACAAGTACACCCAAGTTGCGAAGTTTCCGCCGATAATTCAGTTGTAGCAGCAGATGTGATCTCTGCTGGCTCGTAAGTTACAGGCACTTAGTGTAGCTCACCCTCCTTTACGTTATGTGCAACGTCTCAATGCTACTGGTGAGACCCGCTTGTGGGAGGCCAATAGCACCGATTTGCTAACGTAACTGGGATATACCACGCTAAGTACTCTGCTGATGAGGAGACACGACGACTCACAAGATGACATGCCGTGTCAATCCGGCTCGAAGGACCACTTTTTATGTATGGCTCAGAGGTAGTTAAGTTGTGAGTTGACGAAAACCACAGATTTCACCTTAGTTCAGTATATTTGTAAAGTTACACGTAAGTTATGGTGGATGCTAATCCGCGGCTATAGCGCTACGGCAGCTATTGGTCAACTAACTTAATAAGTATATGTAATTATAAAAGTAAACTAAACGAGTCGCGAAAAGTGGGTCGCGGCGTCAGCAATTTGCCTGTACGTGAACCGTACAAAAGTGATATGCAAAAACGATGATGAAAGAGTCAAACGCTTGTCTGGGTCCTAGGGTGGCTATAGTTAGTTACTCACACTGGCTAACTTGAGTGGTCTGCCCTTTGGTAAGAGCAAGCACGGCACAGAACAACACTACAGCACGAAACATCTTGACTTGCCGACTGACTGATTAATTAGTTCGATCAAATTACTTATATTTAAACATAATCACTTATCTGTTTGATAATTCACACGTGTGATCCACTAGGTGTGAAATACGGAGTAATCAATGATAAAAAAACAATTAAGAAGATCAACCCGACCACATTAACAAATAAACCCGGACACAGAAAACCACTAAAAATGGAAAAAATTATATCGAAATATTGTCCCTTTAAACCAAAAAGAAGCTAAAATATAAGTAGAATCTAGAAATCTGTACAGGGTGGAAGGGACACCGACGCTGAAACGGTTACCACGTATTCAGAACATCATTCTGAATATAATTCCACTTAGAATTTTGTCATCGGTAAATAAAATAAATTGCTCTTCCATACATTTTGATCGTGTACGTATTGTAGCTTTGTAGGAAACAGCTGTTTTTTTTTTATAACCGACGAACAATTTTTATGTGTGGGTTCGGAATGGCGTACTGAATACGCGGTAACCATTTTAGAGTCCGTGTCCTTTCCACCCTGTATAAATATAAAATAACCATGTAACAAGAGCAGAGAACCATGTATAAGGAGCACATATTTTTAAAAGTTGACAAAGTTTTGGTCCCGCGTTACTGACACAGGTAACTCATTCCATACAGATTTGTCGTAGAAGCTGGTAGAATGCATCGGCGTCTCAGCTTTAACGATGCCCTCAGATTTCTATTATGTGTGTCATGAAGGATCTTGAAACGTTCTTTAAGATAAGAGCGGGTTGTAGGATTGAACAGAACACTGTAGATCTGAAACAAGGTATGAGAATTCCGGCGAAGACGTATGGGAAACCATTTGAGCTTTGTACGAATTTGAAGTCATTGAATTTAAAGTCAACCAAGCACTCTGTACATCAAACTAAGTAATTCTACGCACTTCTTATTTGGCGTGAAGTCACGTTTTCTGTAGGACTCAATGTAACGCACCCAAAATATTGTGCTGATGGATGCATCGAATAGTACAGAGGTCGTAGAGGTGTTTAAAGTAAAGTTATAACAAAAAAAAACTTGTGAAAAAGTTGGAACTTTGACCTCCAATATCTCCGGAACTAGAAGGTTCCCAGGTATGGTACAGAACAAAAAAATGATCGCAAGGACGGGGAGAACAAAACCTTTCAGCTTCGTTAAGAGTACTTTAACACCCATTATACAACGACGACATCTAATTGATTATAACTCTAGAAGTTCATGTTTGTTAGCCTGATATCTGCATTCGTTTCGAAAGATTCGAATATCGCAGGCTGCCTTAGCACATCCCTCTATGGTATATTGACGATGGATTAATACTCTGGATAACTAAAGTCTTAGTGGTTGTTTAAAGTAACTAATGATCTTTAAAAATGGTCCCGAAAGTGACGGTGGGATGGTGAAAGTTCCACCTTGTTGCATTCAATGTAAAGTCTTTAATACTCGCTAGAACTTCAGTAATAAGTATTTAAGGGCTTTGCAGGACAGGTTGCAAGTTCAAAACGTATAAAGCTTATGTATGTTACACATAGTTATGTTCAAACGTAAAATACCACCTGTCTCTATATTGTAAGCTACTAGCTGGTTAGACATTGACCCGGAATTCTCCAAAATTATCAAAAAAATCGTTTGTTTACTTGAAAAAACACCTGCAATGTGAGTCATATAAGTAAACAGATGTATTCAAAGCTGATGGTTACCTCGACTAATAACAAGCACTATCGGTTTGTTCATCGATTACACTTGGTCACTAATACATTAAGTTATCTTATACTTTATCAGTTTAAGAACGTCCGACACCTGGTAGGTGGACTAATTAACAAGATTAATACCTAATCAATGATGAACACAGTTTAATTTGAAGTGGCAGTGGGCGGGGAACTGATGATCAACGAAACAAAAAAGTTCTGGAGCTGCGACCGCGTATCGACAGGCACTTGCTCGATGCTCGGCTGCAAACATCATTAATTTTTGACGTGTGTGTTGTAGAATTACTTTTTGTTTGCTTGCAGGCCTTCTTGCCTCGTCTGGTCCCCTACCGATCAACGCCTACATAGCCGGCTGTGACACGCAGCCGTGTGGACTGCCAGTGGGGGCAGGATACCGCCATTCAGGTCGTCTTCAGAGCACGTAAGCATTTTGGTTTTAATTAAAGCTCGCCAGAACTCCTTTCAGTTGCTTGCTTTAATATGGTATTCAAACTACTTATTTTTGTACCAACAAACTACTCATTTCAATCTGTATGCTTAGGCAAGCATGCCTGCAGTAGCGGCGGCGTTAGGGTAGGATGCGGTTTGACGACCGCCCAGCACGGGTTTTGTCGACGGAAGAATCGACAAAATGACAGATTTCTTTCGTTGATCTGCCATTTTGTCGATTCTTCCGTTGACAAAACCCGTTTCTGTGGTGTTCATGCTACGCGGGCTGGGCGTCAGATATGAAAGGTGCCCAAGGGGCCTCTACAGTTCTGGTGTTTGCATGGATTTTATTTTCAACAAATCGCTACCGAGGACAAAAATAAGTACAGCAAGTAAGAGACAGCTAGAGTTGGGACCCCTGTTCTATGGTAACACCTATATTTACGCAAATTAAACGCAGTGAGCTCGTATTTCAGAACTAGCATTCTCTTATTTATCAAATTTTTCATGGCACGGAAACTATTATTTTTAGATTAATGATCTATAGAAAGCCACCGTGAAAATGTTCGAATGGGTAGAAAGTACCCAAAATATGGAAGTTTAATACCTTTACTCAAGACAGCCGTCTATCATAACTTATTTACTTTTCAGTCTACGTGATACACCGGATGAGGACTGCGGCCTGGGCTTACTTAACCCCAATACCCTTCCCGTATGGCCTCGGCCAGAGGGCAGAGACCTGTAACTTCCTGAGTAACACATACTGCCCTGTGGTGAAAGACGAGGTCATCCTGTACACGCTCAACATGCCTATCGAGGAGTTCATGTCTGTAAGTTGAAGCAAAACATAGGAGCATTCTCTATTCCTTTTCTCTCATAGTCAAATGACCTGGGACCAGGGAGCTCAATCCGATACGACAGGGGAGAGATCAGGCGCGGGACCAACGGCTTAATGTGCTTTCCGAGGTGTCACGCCGCCAGCAATCAAACTTCAGGCTGTTACTAAGAAATTCCTATTGAAAAAATCCATTTCCATATATTTTTTAGGACCCCACGCTCAGCACTCGCACTTGAGACCACGAGACCAACATTTGAAGTAAAGAAGCTAAAAAATCTTTGTATCAAAACTAAACGAGGTTGGTATTTCCCTATCCGACTTAACAGTAGGTGGTGAAACAGACCCTTAAATATTTGAATATTCTATCTCTAGGTATTCTATATCTTTGGTCGTGACCAAGCGATAACAAGTTGATCCCAGGAGCCTACCAATTTGTCAGATTTATTAATTTTCTTCACATGCCCTGTATTTACAAGTTTGTTCATTTACAGGGAAATCAGTTGCAGTTAAGATCGTCTTTTGTTAACTGGTCCAGTATGGGAAATTCGTAATCCTTATGGATTATGGAGGCCTCAGTAGCAAGCTGTCTTAGGAACCATCAGCTTTTATGCCATGAAAACAATTTTGTCATAAATAGTTTTTTGATTACCATAAAATGCCACCTCTTCGCACTGGTGGATGGATATCATCAGAGACGACTTTTTAATCTGTTGGAGATCCTGGGCAAATTAGGATTACGCAAATTGGTTTAGAACGACCTTTTAGTGATCCTCTGTCTATCATGATTCAAAACCATAACACATCTAAAGGATGGGAACGTTGAATGAGCTTGGAGAGGAAGAAAACTCATTTTGAAGATTACTACTAAGCATTTATCACGAGAATAGCCTGACGTTACGGAGTTATTTTTTAACAACAAATTTATTTTTTAGCCTACGACATACAATGGATGAGGACTGTGGCTTTTGCTTACTTAACCCCAATACCATTCCCGTTTGGCCTCGGTGAGATGGCAGAGACCTGTAACCACCTGAGTAACACGCACTGCCCTGTGGTGAAAGACGAGGTCATCCAGTCCACGCTCAACATGCCTATCGGGGAGTTCATGACTGTGGTAAGTCGAAACATGGAAGCTAAAAATACTTCAGAAAATTGGAGAGGCAGTAAAGCAATACTGAGACTTTTTTTACGAAACGCCACTCTCTTCTTTTAGCAGTAGTTTAATATGGCGGTGTATGAAGTGTTGAGTCACAGTCTAATCTGTACAAAATAATGGCGCATTAAAATGGCGATTTCTTGTTACCACATTGCTAATAGCAACTGAAAGTACTATTCTCAAGGGTGTGCGTCTTCAACTCTACGAACAAGATCGAAAACTGTGTTCTGTCGTTCACACACTCATTCAAAGCAAATTGTACTTACTCAAGCCATGAGCGAGTGAAGTGAGCCCCCAAGAGAGGCGACTTGCACAAGCTCACTCTTACAATGAGTGAACGGAGTGTGCACATGACTAGAGAAGGCACAGCGAGCTACTCACAACTAAAGTGCGTCACTCTAGCGCGGGAAAAGTGGGATCACTTCACTCACTCGTTTTAAGATTGGGCTTGCCCCAGTCGCTTGTAAATTGAGTACTACACGTAAGTTAGGATGGAGTACGCTTGGCCTGATAATCGCCAGCAAAGCGTTATCACCGACTAAGGATAGTCGGGAGTACTCGGGAGCTCCTCTCGCTCTGTGTGTTTAATTAGAGCTGGGACCACTTTTTCACCCAAAAATACGGCGCGGTCTAGAACTGTGCCTATTTCCATTTTCTCCACATAACATGTTTTTACGGTCTGTTTGTTTACTTAAATACAGGGAACTCAGCTGCCCATCGAGTTCAGGATCCAGGACGAAAGCAACCGCAATATCATGTGCCTCAGAGCGCAAGTCGCTATCGTGGCGCCGGCTAACAAGCTAGGGGCACAGAACTCAACGATCACTGTTGAAGCATAAAATGTATTGAAAAAGTTGAATTATTATAAAATTAATAGTTATCTTCTTCATTAAATGCATTGGTGAATTATGTTCTTATTTTTTCTTTTAATAAGAATATTCCGTCCCACTGCTGGGCAAAGGCCTTCCCCATTCCTTTCCAACTCTCCCGGTGATTTGCCTTCTCTAGCCAATCAGTCAGGAACGAGTGTAAATCGTCACGCCGGCGTTTCTTGGACTTACCTCGGTGACGACGATCGTCTATTGACCATCGTTATGATTCTGGACCATCTGTCCTGACCCATCCTAGAAACCCGCGCAGTCCCATTTCAACCCCGCAGATCTATCGCCAACATTGGCGATGCCTGTTTTGGATCGTATTGTGGTGTTGCGTATTTGATCGGTGAATGCTACGGCTCCATCGCTCTTTGGCAAACCTTGAGTTTGGACTTCTGAGCCTCCGTCAAAGACAAAGTCTGGGCGCCATATGTTAGGATAGGCAGGATACATATGTCGACGAGATTAAGTGTATTAAATGAGATAGGAAGGTCGCCTTCTATAAGTGCCTTCATGGACCAGTAGCTTCTCCAGGCATTTTCGACGCAACGTCGATCTCTTTGTCAGTCTATTGTTGAAGGAAATATTCGTCGACATAATGTATTTCCGGCCCATCAACCTTGACCCTCTATTTAGCGACATTGGTTATAACTTAAGTCTTTGACTGATTCATCGTCAGTCCAACCTCAAGGCTTGCAGTGCTCAGGTCTTGGAGCATTTGTTGCAGTTGATCTGCTTCAGAAACAAAATCTGTCTGCTAAACAAAGTTTTGATAGTATTTTATCTCCGATTGGAATGCCTTGCATTGTTCATGTGTCAGCACGGTTTTTGAATACCTCTTCGAGGGTTTAGGAGAGAGCGGGTCACCCTGTTTTACTCCTTTGGCAGTTTTAAATGTAATTTAACGTTAGCCGTGCTATTATTGTAAGTATTTTTAAGAGTTCCATAATCCACAAAAGCCAGGTATAGAGGCTTATGAAATTCAGAGTATTGTTCTAGTAACTGATTTAGAGTGTGAAGTCCAAGTTTTTCATCTACATCCCACATGTAGTAGATAAATTTGGACAGAACCCGGCCTGTACCGGAGGTTGGTACGAGTCTAATTTTTTATCTCTGCGATTGTGATTCTAATGAAGAAAAACAATATTTGAGTGGAACATTTGGGATGGGAGTTTACCTACCAGTAAGATTGCATTGATTAAGTTAGTTAAGTGAGGGAGCAGTGTTTCCTAATTTTAGGGCTTCGTTGGTAACGCCATCATTGATCCAAGGTTTGGTTCACGCAGTTAGCGCAGTAGGCATTTAACGTTACTTACCTACGCGCGTGGCAAGTCGTGCGAATGCTCATTTCAAATGAATTCGCTGAACCTGCTGTGCAAAAATTTCGAGTCACAGTATAAAATTGTAACGGAAGGTACAGTCAACTTCGTTTTGCGAAATTTATGTTAATTTTCAAGGGTTTAGTTTTTAAGAACGCAAAGCAACATAATTTATTTTATTAATTTATTTTTTATTTTCAAATGATGTCCTTTTCTTTCATGGTTGTTACAGCATACTATGCAATGCTTACGATCTGGTTTTTAGTCTTATTGTCAGTAAACCACTGGACCGATTTTGTAGGGAGTTTCGGTAGTTGACCACGCGTACGAAGTCACGAACTTAAGCTATTTATTATTATTTGTTTATTTATTTACCACCAATTATAACATCATTACAGACTCGTCCAATGCGATGCCATAATATAAGACATACCATATAAAAAAACATACCATATAAACACACAAAATAAAATAAAAACATAGACATAGTAACATAGTTATTTAATATTACTTATCTTGTTTAAAAGAAATAGTTCGATGAAAACAAATATATATAAAAAAAAAAAAACTCATTACAATACACAGGACATCATCATTCTCTTGCCCTTATCCCAATTCATTTGGGGTCGGCGCAGCATGTCTTCTTCTTCCATACTTCTCTATTACTCGTCATCTCATCCGACATCTCCTTTCTTGCCATATCATTCTTTATACAGTCCATCCATCGTTTCTTTGGTCTTCCTCTACTCATATACCCATCCACATTCATACTCAAAACTTTCCTCACAACATTTTCCTCATTCCTCCGCATCACATGCCCATACCACGACAACCGATTACCACACAACTTTTCAGTCACCGGCGCCACTTTCAGACTTCCTCTTATATACTCATTTCTTATTTTATCCATTCGCGTAACACCACACATTCCCCTTAGCATTCTCATCTCCGCCACATGCAAATGCCTTTCATTCATCCCTTTTGTGGCCCAACATTCTGATCCATACAAGACAGCAGGTCTAACCATTGTTTTATAAATCTTCCCCTTAAGTTTAAGGGGAATGCGGGAGTCGCAGATTGTTCCCGTGACCTGCCGCCATTTCATCCATCCCGTGTTAATTCTGTGCTTTACACTACGATCTATTTCGCCATCGCTTTGCACGAGTGAACCGAGATACCGAAAGTCGGAGCAGACAGGAAGAAACGCGCCATCTAGCGCTATGGCTCCAGAACTGGAGAGACCGCCGAAATCGCAGAACATGTATTCTGTTTTAGTTCTGCTGATTTTTAACCCAACATTCTCCAGCTTCTGTTGCCATTTCTCCAATCTGCTCTGGATCTCAGGTCCATCTTCACCGACAAGAACAATGTCGTCGGCAAACAGCATGCACCAGGGTGCCTCTTCCTGTATGTCCGACGTCAAAGCGTCCATAATCAACAGGAAGAGGTAAGGACTTAAAGCCGACCCTTGATGCAAGCCTACAGCCACACTGAACTCATCGGTGTTGCCAGCAGCTGACCGGACGTAGGTACAAGATTGGCTGTACATAGCACGAATTAACTCTACATACTTCCCAGGTATACCTTTCTCTTTCAAGGCCCACCACAACACATCCCGAGGTACCCTATCATACGCTTTCTCCAGATCAATGAACACCATGTGCAAGTTTTTGTGTGCACGCCTGTACTTCTCGCACAATTGGCGGAGTGCAAAAGTGGCGTCCATTGTTCCTCGACCTGGCATGAACCCAAACTGATTTTGGGTGATCTTACTCTCCTCTCTTATTCTTTTCTCTATCACTTTCTCCCATACTTTCATACTATGTGACATGAGCTTTATCCCCCGATAGTTGTTGCAGTCCTGCACATCACCTTTATTCTTGAAGATGGGCACTAGCGAACTATTGCACCATTCTTGTGGGATCGCTCCTTCATGCAACAACTTATTGAAGAATAAAGTCAGCCACATACATCCGTCTTCTTTTAAATACTTCCATACTTCTACTGGTATTTCATCAGGGCCCATGGCCTTTCCATTTTTCATACTTTGAACGGCCTTCCTCACTTCATCCATGCTAATTTCCCTCACCAAACCCATATTTACTTGTACCTCTTCAAGCACACCGCTCCATTCATTCTCTTCATTCATTAGATTTTCAAAATAACCCTTCCATCTCTTTTTTATTTCATCATCTTTAGACAAAACTTTACCAGTGCCATCTTTCATACACTTTATATGATTTATATCTCTCGTTCTCCTTTCTCTTGCTTTTGTAATCCGGTAGAGCTCCTTCTGACCTCTAGGACTGTCCAGCGAGTCGTATAACTTCTCCTGCGCCTTAGCCCTGGAAACTGCTACCGCCTTTTTTGCCTTTCTCTTCCATTCCTTATATATCTTTTTCTTTTCTTCTTTCAAACTGTCGTTCCCGTTTGCTACACCCTGCCATTCCTTAAACGCAACCTTTTTCTCTTTCAGACTCTTTTGCACCTCTTCATTCCACCACCATGTATCTTTATCTATCATACCCTTCCCTTTGGATTGTCCAAAAACATCTTTTCCTACTCTTCTTATACAATCTGCCATCTCTATCCAACATTCATTCACAGATTTTCCTTCCATATCCTTCATTTCAATCATCTTATCTACTACTTGACTCTTAAACATACCTGCACATTCTTCTTTTTCAATCATACGCCATCTGGTTTTGGGTGGGGGCCGATCTTTGTTTGTACTGGCCGAGACACTGACTTTTACCTCCATTATGACCAATCTGTGTTGGGAGACTAAGTCTTCGCCTGGCAGCACTTTACAGTTTTTGACATATTTAAGACTGTCTCGCTTGACCAGGAAGAAGTCTATTTGCGTCGCGTGGTGGCCACTTTTATAAGTAACGAGATGATCGTCTCTTTTTTTAAACCACGTATTTGTTATTGCCAGGTCGAAGGCAGACGCAGCTTGAAGCAGTGTCTCGCCGTCATTGTTACGGTCTCCATACCCCCAGCCACCATGCACTCTCTCATAGCCATCCTTCATTCTTCCTACATGCCCGTTGAAATCACCCCCACATACACTTCTTCACTCTCTTGCACATCCAACATCACTCGATCAAAGTCTTCCCAGAACTTCTCTTTTACGCTATCCTCACTTCCTGACTGGGGTGCATACACACTAACTATATTTAGCACCCAACTATCCAGAATCACTTTTACAGCTATCACTCTATCGCTCACTCTTTTAACATCCACCACACATTCTTTCAACTCCCTATCCAAAACTATTCCCACCCCATTTCGCTTGCCATCGCTGCCACAATAATAAAACTTATATCCTTCTCCAATTTCTCTTGCCTTCTCACCCTTCCACTTAGTCTCTTGCAGACACGCTATTTTTATCCGTCGCCTTTTTAGCACATCTGCTAACTCTCTTCCTCTTCCAGTCATCGTACCGACATTCCAGCTCGCACATCTCATTCTTACTTCTCTTACTCTCCGAGCTTGCGTCTTACGTCGCACCCGCCCGTTCTGGTGCGACAACCCTTGTCCACTTTCCGCAGTGGCCGGGTGCTGCCCCTGCGCGTCGCCTGCGGGGTACGCCCTAGCCCTAACGATACTTCCATTTATACTTATCGTCATACTGCTTTGGGTTTTGGCAAAGATTTTATGACCGGCCGCCTGCCTGACGTCAACCCTCCTTGGGAATGCTATTGTGCATACTTTATAATTTATTGTAAATATGCTAAGTATTCCATTAGTCGCCTCTTACGACACCCGCTGGATGAGATGGGGTGGTGGTATTCTTTGAGTCCGGCACACCACACGGAACCGACAAATATATATACAATACACAGGACAATCTATTCTTTAGTCTTAGGTAGTAGGTAGGTAGTAAGTAGGTAGTAGGTGGGTAGGCAATAGGTAGACAGAGGCAGACATTAATTTATGATTTATATACCTAGTACCGACCTATGTTTATAATTAATATTTACTGTACTAAATTATTGTATTACATTTGCTGATTTTGCTGTGTTCAGTTCTAATTTAATAACGGGTGGAAGAGATACCGACGCGAAAACGGTTACCACGTATTCAGTACATCATTCTGAGAAATTTTTCATCGGTTTAAAAAAAAAAATTAGCTGTTCAATAACCGGTTGTGTAATAACCGGTTAAAAGTCTATGTAGGGGGGCTTCCCCCAAAGATGTTATAATATCTTGTTAAAACAATAAAAACTTTTTTGAGAAAAAGTAACCATAAAACACCACCACACACCACACACACACCTTCACGCCTTCTAAACATCATTGCCAATTATTTGACATATTTTTTGGGAGTAAAAGTTTGGTGTACTTCAAGTACGACTTAAAAACCATCAAAATTTTATCGTTTTAACGATTTTTTATGATCAGATGAAGTTGTAAATATCGTGTTTTGATCCGTAGAATAATCAAGAATGTTTATTAAACCACAACATATATTTTTATCAGATCAAAACAAACAATATTTGACTGTTTATAGAGTACCGGTAGATGAATGCTATCTTCTTACGCCATCATCACCGAAGAATGTTGAACCTGCAGAATGCACCGCTGCCCCACTCCCGTCCCTGTTTCTGCAGCGTCTGCAAAATCTCGACATGTTCCTGGAGATTTCGCTAGCGTAGTCGCAGACATGACTGCCCCCGCTGGCAAACCCGTGGCTGAAAAGGTACCGATTCGGGCTGATGACGGTTTTATGGTGATGAGGAGGAAACGCCGTCAACGTGCCAACATGACCTGCAGCGGCACGGCTCTGATATACATCTCCCGGGTACACTACACCACCGTGCAGTACGTGCGTCTGAAGACCAAGTACGTGGAGAGAGTGCAGTTGCTTGAGTTACGCCGCAACGTCAACTTTAAAGCGTTCGTGGTGCGAATACCAACATGTTTTCTGCACCATGTCTTGGAAGTGGACTTTTAAGTAATTCACACAGTGGCTTCACAAAAAGGGGTTGCAATTGACAGTGAAGTCTTAGTGGAGGTTCGTGCTTCTTCAAAAGAAGTTGAGCAGTAATAAATAAACACCAAAAGCAGATTCTACAATGCATTTAATTACGTAAATGACAGCGAATTTAATTAATTTTCCATAATCACATTTTTCTCAGTGCTTTTCATACTTCAACAGTGATCGTTGAGTTCTGCGCCCCAAGCATGTTGTTAACTGGTGGCAGGACAGAAACTACCACTCTGATACACATGATGTTGCGGTTGTCGTCGTCCTGGATCCTGAACTCGATGGGCAACTGATTTCCCTGTAAATGAACAAACTTGTAAATACAGGGCATGTGAAGAAAATAATAAATCTGACAAATTGGTAGGCTTCTGGGATCAACTTGTTATCGCTTGGTCACGATCAAAGATATAGAATACCTAGAGATAGAATATTCATATATTTAAGGGCCTGTTTCAACACCTACTATTAAGTCGGATATGGAAATACCAACCCCGTTTAGTTTTGATACAAAGATCTTTTAGCTTCTTTACTTCAAATGTTGGTCTCGTGGTCTCAAGTGCGAATGATGAGCGTGGGGTCCTGGGTTCGACTTACGGTCGGGATAAAAATGTTAATGGATTTTTTCAATAGGAATTTCTTAGTAACAGCCTGAAGTTTGGATGCTGGCGGCGTGACACCCTGGTACCTCGGAAAGCACATTAAGCCGTTGGTCCTGCGCCTGATCTCTCCCCTGTCGTATCGGGTTGAGCTCCCTGGTCCCTGGTCATCTGACTATGAGAGAAAATGAATAGAGAGTGCTCCTATGTTTTGCTTCAACTTACAGACATGAACTCCTCGATAGGCATGTTAAGCGTGTACAGGATGACCTCGTCTTTCACCACAGGGCAGTATGTGTTACTCAGGAAGTTACAGGTCTCTGCTCTCTGGCCGTATTGGGGTTAAGTAAGCCCAGGCCACATTCCTCATCCGGTGTATCACGTAGGCTGAAAAGTAAATAATTTATGATAGACGGCTGTCTTGAGTAAAGGTATTAAACTTCCATATTATGGGTACTTTCTACCCATTCGAACATTTTCACGGTGGCTTTCTATAGATCATTAATCTAAAAATAATAGTTTCCGTGCCATGAAATTTTTGATAAATAAGAGAATGCTAGTTCTGAAATACGAGCTCGCTGCGTTTAATTTGCGTACGTATAGTTGTTCCCATAGAACAGGGGTCCCAACTCCAGCTGCCTCTTACTTGCTGGGCAAATCGTTACCAAGGACAAAAATATTGTCCTCGGTAGCGATTTGTTGAAAATAAAATCCATGCAAACACCAGAACTGTAGAGGCGCCTTGGGCACCTTTCATATCTCCCAGCGCGCGTAGCATGAATACCACAGAAACGGGTTTTGTCAACGGAAGAATCGACAAAATGGCAGATCAACGAAAGAAATCTGTAATTTTGTCGATTCTTCCGTCGACAAAACCCGTGCTGGGCGGTCGTCAAACTGCATCCTACCCTAACGCCGCCGCTACTGCAGGCATGCTTGCCTAAATTGAAATAAGTAGATTGAAATGAGTAGTTTGTTGGTACAAAAATAAGTAGTATGAATACCATATTAAAGCAAGCAACTGAAAGGAATTCTGGCGAGCTTTCATTAAAAACAAAATGCCTACGTGCTCTGAAGACGACCTGAATGGCAGCATCCTGGCAATCATCTCATGGAGATCGATTCATCATCATCATTTCAGCCGAAAGACGTCCACTGCTGGACATAGGCCTCCCCAAGGGGGGGGTTTTGCCATAATCGCCACGCTTGGCAGGCGGGTTGGCGATCGCAGTATGTTTGTTATAAAAAATCACAGAGAACGCTGCTGCCCATTCACTGGTAAGTCCCTTAGTCGCCTCTTACGACACCCATGGGAAGATATGGGATGGTGCTATTCTTTACGTCCGGACACCATACAGAACAGATCGATTAGGCGTATGTTTTAGAACTATTTTTTGCTTGCAGGCCTTCTTGCCTCTTCTGGTCCCCTGCCGATCAACGTCCACATAGCTGGTTGTGACGTACAGCCGTGTAGACTGGAACAGGGACGAGATGCTGTCGTCAAGATCGTCTTCAGAGCACGTAAGTATTTTGTTTTTACCTCTACTGGCCGGTCCATTCCCGCTACGCAAACACAACCAGATCGTCTTTTGTTAACTGGCCCAGTATGGGGAAATCCGAATCCTTATGGATTATGGACGCGACAGTAAGCTGTCTTAGGAACCATCAGCTCTTATGCCAGAAAACAATTTTGTCATAAATAGTTTTTTGAATAAGTGCAAGATAACCATAAAATGCCACCTCTACTTCGCACTGGTGCGGATGGATATGGTCAGAGACGACTTTTTAATCTGTTAGAGATCCTGGGCAATTTAGGATTGCAAATTGGTTTCGAACGACCTTTTAGTGATCCTCTGTCTATCATGATTCAAAACCATAACACATCTAAAGGATGGGAACGTTGAATGAGCTTGAAGAGGAAGAAAACTCATTTTGAAGATTACTACTAAGCATTTATCAGGAGAATAGCCTGACGTTATGTAGTTATTTTTTAACAACAAATTTATTTTTTAGCCTACGACATACAATGGATGAGGACTGTGGCTTTTGCTTATTTAACCCCAATACCCTTCCCGTATGGCCTCGGTGAGATGGCAGAGACCAGTAACTACCTGAGTAACACGCAATGCCCTGTGGTGAAAGACGAGGTCATCCAGTACACGCTTAACCTGCATATCGAGGAGTTCATGCCTGCGGTAAGTCGCAACAAGGAACCTAAAAAATACTTCTGAAAATTGGAAAGGCAGTAAAGCAAGACTGAGACTTTTTTTTCGAAACGCCACTCTCTTCATTTAGAAGTAGTTTAATATGGCTGTGTTTGAAGTGTTGAGTTACAGTCTAATCTGGACAAAATAAGGGCGCATTAAAATGGCGATTTCTTGTTACCACATTGCTAATGGCAACTGAAAGTACTATTCTCAAGGGTGTGCGTCTTCAACTCTACGAACAAGATCGAAAACTGTGTTCTGTCGTTCACACACTCATTCAAAGCAAATTGTACTTACTCAAGCCATGAGCGAGTGAAGTGAGCCCCCAAGAGAGGCGACTTGCACAAGCTCACTCTTACAATGAGTGAACGGAGTGTGCATATGACTAGATAAGGCACAGCGAGCTACTCACAACTAAGTACTTGTTCACGTTGGAACGCGCGGGCGCGGTGGCGGGTGCGGTCGCGAAGACGTGGCGGGTTCGTGTTCACATTGGCCGCCAGGCGTTTGCGCGGGTTTCTGTTCATACGATGACTGTGTTTGCTTTGCCAAATCGGAGTTCTAGCCTGAACAGCACTAATAAACTCTTCTGTATTGAAAGACATGATGAAGACGCGCTAACGTTTCTAGCGACAAGTTCATACTGGTTGAACTTACCTGACGTCGCGAGTGAATCGCACGCTCCTCCGCTAGTTCGACGTGAACACACACAAACATCTCACGCGTTTGATATTGACGCGAGCGGCGCGCGCGCGCCAGTCGCTAGCTTGCCCGCTACTTACACCGCACGTGCGTTTCGTACGTGAACACTTGGATATTACGCCATATGTTTGAATTTCGTGACCGCGCCCGCCACCGCGCCCGCGAGTCAACGTGAACAAGTACTAAAGTGCGTCACTCTAGCGCGGGAAAAGCGGGATCACTTCACTCACTCGTTTTAAGATTGGGCTTGCCCCAGTCGCTTGTAAATTAAGTACTACACGTAAGTTAGGATGGAGTACGCTTGGTCTGATAATCGTCAGCAAAGCGTTATCACCGACTAAGGATGGTCGGGAGTACTCGGGAGCTCCTCTCGCTCTGTGTATTTAGTTACAGCTGGGACCACTTTTTCACCCAAAAATACGGCGCGGTCTAGAACTGGGCCTATTTCCATTTTCTCCACATAACATGTTTTTACGGTCTGTTTGTTTACTTAATTACAGGGAACTCAGCTGCCCATCGAGTTCAGGATCCAGGACGACAGCAACCGCAATATCATGTGCCTCAGAGCGCAAGTCGCTATCGTGGCGCCGGCTAACAAGCTAGGGGCACAGAACTCAACGATCACTGTTGAAGTATAAAATTTATTGAAAAAGTTGAATTATTATAAAATTAATAGTTATCTTCTTCATTAAATGCATTGGTGAATTATATTCTTATTTTTTCTTTTAATGAGAATATTCCGTCCCACTGCTGGGCAAAGGCCTTCCCCATTCCTTTCCAACTCTCCCGGTGATTTGCCTTCTCTAGCCAATCAGTCAGGAACGAGTCTAAATCGTCACGCCAGCGTTTCTTGGACCTATCTCGGTGACGACGACCTTCCTCAGGCACCCACTGTGAGACGATTCTGGCCCATCTGTCTTGACCCATCCTAGAAACCCGCGCAGTCCCATTTCAACCTTGCAGACTTATCGCGAACATTGGCGATGCCTGTTTTGGATCGTATTGTGGTTTTGCGTATTCGATCGGTGTGTTTGATGTTTGAAATGCTACGGCTCCATCGCTCTTTGGCAAACCTTGAGTTTGGACTTCTGAGCCTCCGTCAAAGACAAAGTCTGGGCGCCATATGTTAAGATAGGCAGGATACATATGTCGACGAGATTAAGCGTATTAAGTGAGATAGGAAAGTCGCCTTCTATAAGCGCCTTCATGGACCAGTAGCTTCTCCAGGCATTTTCGACGCAACTTCGATCTCTTTGTCAGTCTATTGTTGAAGGAAACTAGCTGGTCAGATAGATATATTCGTCGACATAGTGTATGTCGGCGGCTCATGGCCGTCGTTGTCAGAGTCACACAACATATTGGTTTGCACCAATATATTCACACAGTTACACAAATACTCAGTAAATAGGAAACAGCAGGATAAATCAGCACAAGTTTAATGAAAACACCTTACTCCAATTCCGAGTGTTTATTCCATGGTGAGCGATTTAAGAATCCCCCTTCTTTCACAGTACAACGACTTTAATACACCGAAATTCAAACGGAGGTTGGTAGCAACAGGTAGAATAAAAATAACAATATTTAATTTTGCAAGGCGGGAGAGATCAAACTAACTACTGAATAATCATAGCTTATGACTAGACTTTCAAATAGTTCTATGACATATCCCAATAAATTCCTACTAATAAAGCAAACAGAAGTAACCATATTTTACATAAATCAAACATCAATCCTTATTATGAAACCAACGGAAATAACAATTACTTTTAAATTAAATAAACGGAAATATAAATTTAGTTCAGTAAATCAACACATGTCAAATACAAAACTAACTACCCTAAAATACAACTATTATTTCGATATAAATATCCATACGTCAAAATAAAAACGTAACTACCCTTAAATTATAAAATAACTTATTACAATCAAATGATGGTTTTGCGCCCACACGGCCATTCTGATTCAGCGCGCTCTCTGCGCTTAAAATATTTTGCATGAAAACGGCATCACCCACCCAGGGTTTAGCCTAAATAACACGGCATCACCCACACAGGGTTTAGCCACGGCATGACCCACACAGGGTTTAGCCACGGCATGACCCACACAGGGTTTAGCCACGGCATGACCCACACAGGGTTTAGCCACGGCATGACCCACACAGGGTTTAGCCACGGCATGACCCACACAGGGTTTAGCCACGGCATGACCCACACAGGGTTTAGCCACGGCATCACCCACGCAGGGTTTAGCCATGGCATCACCCACGCAGGGTTTAGCCACGGCATCACCCACGCAGGGTTTAGCAACGGCATCACCCACACAGGGTTTAGCCACGGCATCACCCACACAGGGTTTAGCCTAAATAACACGGCATCACCCACACAGGGTTTAGCCACGGCATCACCCGCCTTGGATCTAGCCATATTGAATTATTATTCATGGCATCACCCGCCTTGGATCTAGCCGTCTAAGACCGGGAAAAAGGATACGCATGATGATCAGTCAGCGTAATAGGGAGGAAGGTGGACCAGTTTTACAACATTTTATGATGGTAAATCATCCGCCCACACGGTCGGTTCATTTTCATTGTCATCCATAAATGGATCATTTTGAGCCAGAGGTGCTGGTCCCAAAAAATCATGACAAGCGATCTATTCGAAACAACCCTTTAAATTAACATGCTTTACTTTGTAGCGATTATTAGACAAAACCTCAAGAACTTTAGTAGGACCTTCATATTTAGGACCAAGTTTAGTCGTTTGTCTTTCATGCTTATACTTTAGGACAAAATACCTCTTTTTTCAAAGGGTTTGATTTGACCTTGCCTTTGTCAAACCTTAATTTTTTCCGAAATGATCGCTCGTCCATCCTTAATTTACACAATGATCCAACTGTATTGAAATCTTTAATTGATATAAATTAAATGAGCTCAAGCACGAGTCAAGCTACATAAACACTTAAACATTCTATTCTCGTCTCGTATTTGTGAGAACTAGAATGACCATTTTTTTTTTTTTTGGGTTGGGAAATCATCAAATCCCCCCTGGAGCGGGAATCTGGGCGGAGCGGAAGGGAGTGTCAGACTTGTACTGACTAAAACCCATCCATGTTCCTTCTTTGCCCTTTGTGTTCCAGGGCCGCGGTAACTCTTTCGAACAGTCCCGCAGCCCTGGCAGGCATCGGCCCGTGCGGACCCTTACGTGGTTGCTGACATCTCTTTGAGGCGCGCGTGGAACACGAACGCGCCGTCGACACGGCCTGTCGTCATAAGACGGCCAGACGGCGAGCTAGCCCATAACTCGCCGTCCACAGGCCCGCGCCTACGGTGGCCGGGGGCCACCACGTGACCCCCGACGCCCAGGGCGTCTCCCGCGGCGGCTGGGACGTGAGGCTCTTTCCCTCTCACGTTCCGCCACCTCCTTCACTAGCATGACTGCTTCGCAGAAGGAGGTGACGGCTTCCCATTCCCTCTCGCTCCGGACCATGGCTTGAACCAAGGCCGGGCGCGAGAGGTCGCCGCCGCCAATCGCCTCTACGAGGACACGGCGCTGCTCCACCCAAGCGGGGCAGGCCTCCACAGTGTGCTGCACCGTGTCCTCCGGACGATCCTCACAATGGAAACACCCGGGCGTTTCCTCCCGCCCGATTCGGTGCAGGAACCTCCCGAAACAACCGTGTCCGGTGAGGACCTGCGTCAGGCGGAAGGTGAGGGCGCCGTGGCGCCTCTCTAGCCACTCCTCAAAGAGGGGACTTATCGCCACCGTGCCCTGCACGGGGTTGCGACAGTCGCTCTCTCCATGTCACCATGAGATCGCGCCGGAGGTCTGTCCGCTGAGCGGTGATTTGCCGCGGCAGCGGAGTTTCCCCCCGATGTAGTGCCTCCGCGCGCCATTCGTGAAGGCGTGCGAGGACTATCGCCTCCAGATCCCATGGCGGCAATCCGGCAAGGAGGCTCGCCGCCTCATCGGAGATCGTGCGGTACCCCCTGACTAGTCTTAGGGCTATCCCCTTTTGGGGCGCGTTCAGGTAGCGGGCGGCTTGCCGCCTCAGAGAACGCGCCCACACCGGGGCCCCGTAAAGGGCCATGGACCGCACGACCCCCGCGTAGAGCCTCCGGCAGGAGGCGTTTGGACCCCCCAGGTTGGGCAGGAGCCGCTTGAAGGCAGCCCCGGTCCGTTCCAGTTTGGGGGCCAAACGTCGGAAATGCTCCACGAAGTTCCACCGGCTGTCAAGGACGAGTCCCAGGTACTTCAGCGTCAACCCGACGCCGATGGAAACCCCTCCTGCCGTCAGTAGGGATCCCGACGGTGGCGCATTCCGAGGCCCATGAAAACACATGGCCTCGGACTTGTGCAATGCCACCTCGAGACCCAATTGCCGGATCCTCTCCACGACTATCGCAACCCCGCGTGTCATGTTTTCGGCCGCCGCCTCGTGCGACCTCCCTTGTGCCAGTACCAGCGTGTCGTCAGCGTAGCAGACTACGCTGACGCCGCTAGGGAGGTCGGCGCGCAGCACCCAGTCGTAACCGATGTTCCACAAGGCCGGTCCCAGAACCGATCCCTGTGGAACACCGCACGACATCTCTCGCCGGTTCCATTCTCCGCTCCGACCGGGGTAGATGACGGCCCTATCCGTCAGGTAATCCCCGACCACACGACGAAGGTAGGTCGGCACCCGGTGATACCGGAGTGCCTCCCCAATGCAGCTCCAGGGCATGGAGTTGAAGGCGTTGGCGATGTCAAGAGACACCGCCAATACGACCCCGCCCCGGGAAACCGCGTCCCCCGTCGTGAGGGCTCTCACGCGCATGATGGCGTCCACCGTCGAGCGCCCCTTGCGGAAACCAAACTGGTGTTCCGCAAGATCCGGCCCCATCCCCGCGAGGTGCCCGGCGAGGCGGTTAGCAATAACTCTTTCAAAGAGCTTGCCCACCTCGTCGAGCAACACTATGGGCCGGTATGCGGACGGAGAGTCCGCAGGGCGCCCTGGCTTCCGGATGAGGACCAGCTTCCTCGTCTTCCAACGAAGCGGGAACTTGCCTCTCTCCAAGCATGCGCTTAGGAGCCCTTCCAGTCGGGGCCCGAGAGCCTCAGAGGCCAGGACCCAGGCTTTGCCAGGCAAGCCATCGGGTCCCGGGGCGGTATTTCTGGCCTTCAGCCTGCGTACCGCCACTCCCAGGTCTACCCCAGTCACCTCCGGAACGTCGTCATCGGTGTGGTCCGCGTCCGGCACCGCAAGCGGCGGCGGAGCCATAGGCGGGGGAGGATGCCTCCCTCGCGAAGGGAACAGAGCGCTCACCACGTCCTCCACGAGCTCAGGCCGGAGACTCTGCGTCAGCGGGGGGGCCCGGGTGCGGAGTTTGTCCCGCACCATCTTGTAAGGGCGCCCCCACGGATCTCCGTTCAGAGACTCCAGCATCTCCTCGCGGGCCAGGTTCTTGGCTCGCCGGACAGCCTCTTGGAGGGCGGTCTTCGCCGCTCTGTACCCCTCGTAAAGCTCCGCCTCAATGGCTGCCGCATCCGGAGGGCGGATGCGGAGCCTGCGATGCCTGGCGTACCGGTGCCGCGCGGCAACGCACGCCTCACGCAAAGACGTCAGCTCTCGCGACCACCAGTACACCTGACGTCGGGCGCTTCCTGGCCGAACTCGGGGCATTGCCACGTCGCAAATCTCGGACATGGCCTCCTGGAACCAACTCGCCTCGTTGTTGATGTCGGCAGGCCTGACCGGTGATGACACCCAGGCCTGCACGATCGAGGCTTCCAGGAGGAGCTCCCGGTCCAGCTGCTTCAGCGCCCATCGCGGACCACTCGGGGCCTGTAGGACCGGCGCGCTTGAGGTCTGAGTGGAGACGTCGAACCGGATGTACCGGTGGTCGGAATAGGTCTCCACCCCCTCCATGACGCGCCAGTCAACGACACGCGGCGACAGGGCGGGGCTAGCGAACGATATGTCCACCACCGACTCACCCTGCATCCGCACGCACGTGGGGACATAACCCCGATTTAGGACGACCAGGCCTGTCTCCAGTGCCCAGTCCTCCACCATCCTACCCCGCACATCCGTGTAACGAGAACCCCAAGCCAAGTTCTTGGCATTGAAGTCCCCGAGCACAAGCACGGGGAGTGAATGGCTCCCGATGACGACACTCAACTCCCTGAGGGAGTTGTGGAACTCGGCGAGAGTTCGGTTCGGGGAGAAGTAGACTCCCACTACAACGATCTCCCCGAACCGTGCTGCTACGCACCCCTGACCCTTCCTGACACTCTCAAGGGTCGGGGTACCGGCGGCGGCCGACGCAATTATGGTCACTGAGCCGCTAAAGTCCTCCACCCAGTCATCCCTGGGCGGGACAAAGTACGACTCAGAGACCACGGCGATGTTAATCGACCACTGCGCCATGCTCTGGATCAACAGATCCTGAGCGCAAGCGCAGTAGTTGATGTTCGCCTGGAGAAGGCGTAATGGGGCCGTTATTGGCACTCCATTTCAGCCCCCTCCCGGGCCCCGCTGCAGAAGTTGCAGCAGTGGCGGCCGCGGCGGCGACAGTGGCGGCGGCTGCAGTGATGGCGACGGTGGGGGTTTTGGCGGTGGAGGTGGAGGGCCTTCCGTTGCCCCTGGCCTTGGCCTTGGCGGGTGTACCGCAGGCCTTGCTCCCTGCCCGGTGATCGGCCGGCTTGCCGGTTGCCGCACATGCAGCGCAGTGCGGCGCGGCGGAGCAAGCCGCGGCCATGTGACCGGGCTGGCCGCAGCGGAAGCATAGGCCACTGCGGTCCACCTCCGAGGTGCACCGGACCGACACATGGTGCCCCACATGGCAGCGGAAGCACCTCAGAGGTCTGGGTTCCAGCAGCTTAACCTGCGCCGAAACCCAGTCCACCAAGAGCCTTCGGCCCTCCACAATGGCTTTCGCCGCCGTCACAGGGCAGCTTACCGTTACGGTTCGCATGCCCGACAGGTCCGGACGTAAGGTGCCTGCCTTGACCTGCTCAACTAGAATGACCTAGTAACTAAAATATTAATATTGCAATGAAAGCCATTTTTATAAGCCAATCTTCAAAAAAATATTCACCAATATTTAGATATTATCTTCAATTGCATCATCTCATTAATTTAATTAACACAATAATTTGTTAAATAATTTAAGTCAATAAATTTACAGTATGTTCTCTGGGATCTGGTAGTTCTTAATCAGATACCAAAATATTAAAGCGAGCCTTTAAAGGCCTTACCGACTTTAGCTATTTCGTACTATTGCTCATTTTCATCCACGGCATGGCTTCGAAGCTGTCCCAGCAGCTTCTCAGTCCCGCTTTCAGAGTCGTCAGTACGTCGGCATAGTCCTTTTTGAATAGTTCCGGTAACCCGTAGAGGTCACAGCTTTCAGCACCACACCAATAGCTCCAACATTGATCATGAAAATGTAAAAATGAAGACCATTAGTAATCATAACTAAGGCAGAGCACAAAATTGGTTATCCTAAAAATCCTGCAATCATAATATCCAAACAACGCAACTACGGTAAAGTAACACGCTTTACCTAATCTATCATTCTGATCGGCAATGAATGACCAATAAACAACACATGCGTTACACGGCCATGGTTGGTGGTCACGTGGTTTATTTTGTGTGCAATAAAAAAAATAAGAATAACACTAATGGAAAGCTATCCCTAACTATGTTTGAATTGAATTCCCGGAAGTCGACACATAGTTTTTGCTATGAGCGTAGATTCTGTACGCTCATAAAAGTTTTATTTAAGTTTAGTTTCTAAATACATAATATCTTGTTATTTCTTGCTATGAACGTAGATTCTGTACGCTCATAAACATTAAACATTTTATTGAAATTTAGTTTCTCAGTAAGTGAATTATTGTTCATTCTTGATGAGGAATAATAAAGTTCTTAAACCATAGTCGGTCAGTTCCATATTTCTTGTTAACTAAAGAAATGGTACTGCTCAATGGGGATAAACTATCTGTTTGTATAGTTTTTTTTTTTTTCAAGATCGTTTTTATTATCTTATACTTCATTGTCGACAGTTTGTAGGGGCCAACGTTGAAAAATTTTTTCTGCATTCTTTAATCTAATACTCAATTGCCCAGTTTTTACAAGATCGAGTTTAATTTTTCTAATGTGGGTAGATCATCAAGGTCGGTATTTAATTTTATTTCCGACTTTGCTAAAGAACACTCATTCATAATCTTATTTCTCAAAACAGTCATCTTTTATCATTCAACGTGATTGCAAGACCCGGAATTTGAACTAAATCATAGCCAATTAAAATATCAAACTGGGTTTGGTTATCATCTACCACAAAAAGTTCCAATTTTACACTAACTTCATCGATCTCAACAACGGTTGAAATACTCTCGGAACACGTGACATTCACACTATCTATTCCATTGAAAACCGTATTGACAGTCTTTCTTTTATCTGGAATCTAACCAGAAAAACATTTTCTTACAAAAAAACAATCTACGCCGTAATCAAATAATAAAATAGGCATTCTTTCCATTTTTAACTGTTGTCATGCAACGATTTATATGACTGCAAAAATTTACCTAGTCTTAATCGGTTGACCTACATTTTTCGTTATTTTGTTAACGGAAAAAAGTTCTCGGAATGACCCTTTTTATGGCGATATTTACAATTAACTTATAGTTGTCTTTTAAAATTAAAATAAATAGGCTTTGACTGACCTAAAGAATCAGGAGTTTCTGAAAGCAGAGGCTTTTTGTAATGTTTTGCAAAACATTATCATTATTTTCATTATTTTGCCTGTATTATCAGATTTCGGTCGATCACGTTTAAGAACTGAGGCAAGTTGGGGTGAAGAGTCAAGCATATTACGTAACAATTCACATTTCACAAAATCAGAGTAGATACCAGTGATAAGAGAATCAATTACCTCAGCATCTGTAGCTTCGGGACGAATCATCCTTAACAAAGCCCATCCCGTGGTTGCGTAGTCCGCATAGCTGCTCGCCGGCTCTGACGTGTAGTCGCGCCAGCGCTGGACGTCGTCAGCATACCGGAATTCTTCGCCGAATGTCTGGATCAGGTCCTGTTCAACTTCCTCCCAGGTGGTAGATTGCAGGGACCACGTATCTGCCCACGACTTTGCTCTTCCTTTCTGCTGCAGTATTGCCTTCATACGAGGTTCATGCAGTGATATGCCAATAGTCGCAATACTTTGATAGACATTGACAGTATCCAGTATTAGTAGTCCCGTCGTGGGGGCGCACATTAGGAACTAGTGGCGGTAGGTAGAAATTACCACGATCCCGAGATGGCGGCGGTGTAGCGGACAGTGCTGCAGCCACGGTGCTTGTTGTAGCTTGCTTCATGATTGACGTCATCATCATTTGTTCCATGGAGAAACTTGGGTCTGGCTAGACCCGATATCCAGAAGGCTTCAGTAGGGGCGAGTTGGATCCCATCGCTGCTGTCGGCGGCTCATGGCCGTCGTTGTCAGAGTCACACAACATATTGGTTTGCACCAATATATTCACACAGTTACACAAATACTCAGTAAATAGGAAACAGCAGGATATATCAGCACAAGTTTAATGAAAACACCTTACTCCAAATCCGAGTGTTTATTCCATGGTGAGCGATTTAAGAATCCCCCTTCTTTCACAGTACAACGACTTTAATACACCGAAATTCAAACGGAGGTTGGTAGCAACAGGTAGAATAAAAATAACAATATTTAATTTTGCAAGGCGGGAGAGATCAAACTAACTACTGAATAATCATAGCTTATGACTAGACTTTCAAATAGTTCTATGACATATCCCAATAAATTCCTACTAATAAAGCAAACAGAAGTAACCATATTTTACATAAATCAAACATCAATCCTTATTATGTGTTGAACGTTTATTTAAAAATCCAAAAACTTCTCCTTCAAAATAACTTTATTGGTATTACAATATGATAATCATGAACAACTGGCTTCGTAGCTCAAAGATGACTGCCGTGGAATCACTCCTTGGTCATGAGCATGATTCTCAGCCGTACGTATGTACTCAACTGACTACTAACGACATTTTCCCGCCGTTACCGTATCGGAAGTCAAAATTGAGCTACGAATTTAAAATAACATTATGAATAATATTACAAATAAAATATAAGATTATTCTAAAAATACAAGTAAAAATCAACATAATTTATAGTATAATAAACAATAATTAATATATTACTTAAAACAAACTTCCGTAAATCAACGAGTTTTGATAGAATTCACAACTTATTTATATTTAAATTGGCAAAGGTATTTAAAAATGCACAATATTTAATAGAAATTAATACATGAATTTTAATCAAGCTTACAATTCGTCCATCCTGATTAATTTCGCGTCCCCGCGAACGACACCATTAGGCAAAAACAACTATTTGAATATATTACATAAAAATAAAAATTACCCAAACATTCAATACTTCATAGTATTAATTATTCTAAAATGACAATGTTATGTCAGTTATTGTGCACATTGCACTTCAAAGTAGTCTTTCGCTCATAGCGACTCTCATAGTTATGTGCACATTGCACTTTAAAGCAGCCTTTCGCTCATAGCGGCTTATATAGTTATGTGCACATTGCACTTCAAAGTAGCCTTTCGCTCATAGCGGCTTATATAGTTATGTGCACATTGCACTTCAAAGAAGCCTTTCGCTCATAGCGGCTTATATAGTTATGTGCACATTGCACTTCAAAGAAGCCTTTCGCTCATAGCGGCTTATATAGTTATGTGCACATTGCACTTTAAAAGTAATTCGCTCATAGCGGCTTATATAGTTATGTGCACATTGCACTTCAAAGTACTTAACACTCAAGCTCATAACAGTGTAGGTTAACAATAATGTAATTATCAGTATTCAATTTAGTAACAAAAGTTTGCATTTAATAATCACCCCTAAAAGAATATTCTACGTTATTCATTTATTTATTGTTTTTAAAACTAGTCTCTGTACAAATCACATAAATTGTTTCATTACATTTAACAAATAAAATAAAGTGTTAATAAACTTAATCATTATGAAATTTACTCATTACTATACACATACATTAAATATTCAGACACCGCAACATAGGTTTCTCTTACTCTAATCTTATATTATTTTAATCATCTGTACTCTCGCCAGAAGATGACTCACTACCTTTATTATTAAAACAAAGCCAAGGATGTATTTTGTCTATAGAAACAATACCCTTATACTTTGACGCTCCTTTCTTTTTAGTAATAGGAGTATCTTCAATCTCATACCTATCGTGATCCAAAACTTTAGTTATTCTATATGGCCCTGAGCATTTAGCTAATAATTTTCTACTTTTCCCTACAGTATGTACTGCTCTTTCAACTCTCACTAACTCTCCAATTTTAAATTTAAGCGGTTGCTTTCTTTTTTTATCGTACCGATTCTTCTGTTTTTCCTGAGACTTTTTTGTATGATCGTCTACTTCATCCCTAATCTCACGTAATTTATCATAACAGTTGCTTAATTCACTTTCGTCATGTGTGTTTTTAACTATATCATCATCAATTTCCGAAACTAGGCTACCTTCATTAATCCCAGTAAGCCTTAGCCCAAACAAAACCTCAGAAGGGGTTTTACCCGTACCTTTGTTTAGGGTGTTGTTTAGGCCCCACTGTACCCGTAATAGTCTGTCATCCCAAAGTCTTTCGTCTTTACCATGATTTTGTGAAGCTAAAGAATCCAAAATTGTTCTATTATACCGCTCCACCTGACCATTTGTTCTAGGTGAAGCCACTGCATTTTTTATATGATGGACTCCTATTTCAGTAAGAAAACTTTTAAACTTCGAACTTGTAAATGACGTGCCTCTATCACTGATAAGTCGTTTTGGTAACCCGAATGTACCAAAATAATCCCTAAGAACTGCAATAGTGGAAGTGGACTTGGTATTTTTAACCGCCTTTAACACAATAAATTTTGTGAACGACTCTACAATCACCAAAATGTAACAATTTTTCCTTTTTGATTTTACGAATGGACCAACATGATCCACATGAATAGTGTGAAAGGGCGTATTTACTTTAGGTATAGGGTGCAAGAAACCCTGCTTTTTTCCCGCCGGTAATTTATTATGAGCACACTCTAAACAGGAATTGACATATTTTTGAATAAACTTTCGCATACGAGGAAACCAGTAATGTTCTTTTATTTTATCTAAAGTCTTATCGAATGCAAAGTGACCTATGTCATCATGATTTTTCTGGAGGATTTGCCACCGACAACCCTTTGGCACCACCCACCTTAATCCGTCTTCAGTTACTTTATAAACCCTATCGCGCTTTAGGACGAAATTCTTACGTATTTCTACCATGTCATCGAAGTCTTTTTCAGAAAGAATTTTCCTGATGCGTTGTATTTCGGAGTCCGCTAGCTGTACCGTCGTTAACCAATCATCAGTTATCGTCATAATATCAAAAGTGTCAATAGCCTGAATTATCCCTGCATTTTCCATAGTCGGGTTCCTACTCAATGCATCAACGTGAATCATGCCTTTACCGGATTTGTATACCACGTTACAATCATACTCCTGAATCAAACTCCACCATCGCGCAACTCGGGGTAACATGTCTCGTTTTAAAAACGTTGCTCTAAGAGAGTTACAGTCTGTTACAATGGTGAAGTTTAACCCAAGTACGTATGTTCTGAACTTTACTAGAGCAGCAATAACGGCAAGAGTCTCTAACTCATACGACGAAAAATGGGACTCCTCAGGTGAAGTCTGTCTACTGTAGTAAGCTACCGGTTTGAAAACTCCATCGATTTGTTTTTGAAGTAAAACACTACCTATACCGTGTTTGCTCGCATCTGTGTGTATTTGAGTTTCAAGATAAGGATTATACAATGCTAGTACAGGCCTAGAAATCAGTGCATTTTTCAGCTTAACAAATGCTTCTTCTTGAGCTTGTGACCAAACCCAAACAGTTTTTCTTTAATAATTTTGTAAGGGGACGAGCTATCTCTCCGAAACCCCTGATAAAACGACGGAAAAAACTGGCTAGGCCGATAAACTGTCGAACATTGTGGACATCTTTTGGCTTAGGAAAGTTTTTAACGGATTCAATTTTCTTAAAGCCCGGCCTTACACCTTCGTTGGAAATTTCAAAACCTAAGTAGTCAACATGATTTTGAAAGAAATAACATTTTTGCGGTTTTAATGTTAAGCCTGCCTCCCTAAACTTTTAAAGTACGATTTCTAATCTTTCGATGCCTTAGTCAAATGACCTACTGGGTACCAAGATATCATCCATATAAGCCAATGCAATATTATAGCGTAAATTGCCCAAGACCAATTTGATAGTTCGCTGGAAAACGGCTGGTGCATTGGCTAGACCGAAGGGCATTCTAGTAAATTCAAACTGCCCATCGGGCGTTACAAACGAGCTTTTACGCCTGCTTTCTTCAGTAAGTGGAATTTGGTAATACCCAGATGCCAGATCTAAAGCAGAAAAGTACCTATTCCCAGCCAAACGATCAATTTGGTCCTCAATACGAGGCAGCGGATAATGTTGCTTAATAGTTTTCTTATTCAGGGCACGATAGTCTACACAAAGCCGTTTATCTCCAGTTTTCTTTTTCACTAACAGAACCGGACTCGCGTATGGAGACTGAGACTCTTTTATGATGTCATATTTTAAGAGTTCGTCAATCATAATTCTAACTTCTTCCCGTTCTGAATGACTTAACTTGTATGGTCGATAAACGACTGGCTCCGTATCTACTAACTGAATATTCATTTCTGCAACCGTTGTCTGACCTAATTCAGACAAATCCTTGGCAAAACAATCGCGATATTGGTTCAAAGTATTGAATAATTTAAGTCTCTGATTTACGTCTAAATTGTCATCAATATTGAGGTCATCCAATGTTAATGGAGGTTTACCGCCGCGATTTTGAACTTCGTGTATTCTATTAATGATTTTAATATTATTATTAATTCGAAAAGCACGTGCCAAGACTTGCCCCTTATTAAATTGAATTGATTTATTATCATGGTTTAGAATAGTTAAGTAACCACTACCATTTTTTATATTGTAAGGGCCAATTTCTACACTATAGTTTAAGCGATGACCATTTTCAACGAAAATAATTCCATTGAATTCGAAATCGGTAAATACTTTTACAGAAATACAACCTTCAGCCTTAACAGTTTTGAAAGACTTCAAAACCAGTCGTGAATCATCTTGCACTCGTTTATCATTAATCACCAAATTTGTATCAGATTTAAATACCCATATGTGGGGTTGTTCCGTAGCCGTCTGACTAATAAGTAGGTCATAGTTTAGATAACTATCAGGTACAACAATCGCCTCGACAGAAATTTTAGCATTGTCAATCATTAACGAAATTTTAGTCTTACCTAATGCATTTACGTATGTATTACCAAAGCCTTTAAGAGACGGCAAATTATTTGTCTCCCATTTTTCACGCGGTACAATTACTTTTATAACTGATTCCTTGACTAACGTACACTGACTACCAAAATCTACGTACCCGGTCAACTGGACATTATTAACGTTAACACCTTTGATAAATTTGCTGTCTGCCCCTAAATTTCTACTATTATCTAGTCATAATGTCTTAACTTCGGCTTTTGTCCAAACGCTTCTATTACAGCTAGGATCATCATGACCAATACGCTTACATTTTTGGCACTTAACAATAGGTTTTTTACATTCTGGTACCGTGTGACCACTTTCATGGCAGTTAAAACACTTCAAAACTCTAACCACTTCATGTTTTACAGGTTTACGCGTTTCGGTTACAGAACGTACTGGTTTCTTATTGAACCTATCGAATCGCTCATGTTTGACACCCCTCAGATAGCCCAGCAATTTATCAGCATCCTCAAAACCTACTGCTTCTGCTCCGTACCGAACTGATCTATCATCTATTCCGTAAACAATGCAGTCAATCGCATTCCTACCTTCTATACCACACCTATTCAAAGCTATTAATTTTTCATAATAGTACTCTTCTAAATCATCTCCAAACTTTGCCCTTTTAGCTAACATTTCCGTAAGCAAATGGCCATAATTTTCGTACGACGGAAAAGCAGATTTAAGTTTTTCGACCCATTCATCCCATGTAAGCAAAATTGATGGCTGTCCTTCATACCACTTTTTGGCAGTACCTACTAGCTTTGGGAGAGCATAGTGAGCCGTCTGTTTACAATCCCAGCCGTAGATCTCAGAGCATTCTTTAACTTTATTCAACCAAGTAACAACTGTTTGGTTTTTCAATTTAGGATCGAATTCTGGAACTACATTACTATTGGTAAATCTTTCTTTATGCTCTGGATTTACAGCTGAAATGGATTGCAACGATTCTTTGATTATTTTAAGTAATTCATTATTAACAGCATCGGTAGATGCAGGCTGCGGCGGCGCAGATGTAGTGGTTTCATTCGTAAAAGAGCTGACAGGACTACGTGATCTATTAATGCTTTCTCTGCGAGGGGTCTGCAATCTCAGACGCCTCTGCCTACTAAGACTACGATCTATAATTCTAGCTCTCGGTACATGTGCATGCGTGTCCGTTGGTGGCGCACGTGGTTTGTGATGCGGTAATGGCGTTATTACGACTGACCTGCTTCGACTTCTTGCCGGCGACTCCACACGTCGAGATGACCTTCTGGATCTACGCCGCTCGGAGCAACGAATATCGCTGCGGGGTGCTACCGACGAGCGATGACTTTGTCTCGAAGTTCGAACACGTGTCCGGGATCGGCTGCGTCTCGAGGACCCTCCCGGCATGACGCTGTGATGACTTCGAATGGACTTCTGTCTGTTCTCGGACCGGTCACTAGGCATCATCCAATTGTACTAACAGTGCAATGTCCAATATACTGAAAAAAAAATTGAAACAACGAGTATCTATTTCATATAATTGTCCTAAGTATCAAACATGTTATTCTAATTTTAGGCAATTAATTGAATAATTAAGGTCATAAATTCGTTACTGTGGTTTATTTTATTTCACACAGCAGAAAAATAAATACTTACAATACAGGTGGTAAAGTTGATTTTAAACCATCCCAATAACATACAAGAATAAACCCCGGTCAGTGGGTCGTCTTAGCCCATTTATGAAAATAAATAACTGCTACATCACGGCCACACTAGCCATTTGAGTACACAGAGTACTCAAATGATAACCTACATAAAATGTAAAAACATTGAGCAAGCAGTGTTGGGCAAGAGAAAAAAATACAAGAGAGAAAAAAAATATAGCTTGGAACTTTGATATTTCAGCTCTCAAGTTCGTTCTTGTACAGAAAATGATCATAATTTCCAGTAAAACACGTGACTTTCGGGTTCGCTAAGCGTATTTTACACCAATATGTACAAAAAAAAATCTAATTAGTAAATAATCTTTAAGCAGAATTGCAACAATACGGATTTTTTTTCCTTTATGGTAGGTATCAACGGAAAAATTTGGCACAACACTTGCAAAAGAAATTACACAATAAAAATCATATTGAATATTCAAATGCACTAATAACATACCTTGTTGTAGACGTATGATCACACCAGGGTGGCAGCAATAGGTGCACCAGAATCCTTGGTGTAATCCCACTTCTGAATTGTTGAACGTTTATTTAAAAATCCAAAAACTTCTCCTTCAAAATAACTTTATTGGTATTACAATATGATAATCATGAACAACTCGCTTCGTAGCTCAAAGATGACTGCCGTGGAATCACTCCTTGGTCATGAGCATGATTCTCAGCCGTACGTATGTACTCAACTGACTACTAACGACATTTTCCCGCCGTTACCGTATCGGAAGTCAAAATTGAGCTACGAATTTAAAATAACATTATGAATAATATTACAAATAAAATATAAGATTATTCTAAAAATACAAGTAAAAATCAACATAATTTATAGTATAATAAACAATAATTAATATATTACTTAAAACAAACTTCCGTAAATCAACGAGTTTTGATAGAATTCACAACTTATTTATATTTAAATTGGCAAAGGTATTTAAAAATGCACAATATTTAATAGAAATTAATACATGAATTTTAATCAAGCTTACATATGAAACCAACGGAAATAACAATTACTTTTAAATTAAATAAACGGAAATATAAATTTAGTTCAGTAAATCAACACATGTCAAATACAAAACTAACTACCCTAAAATACAACTATTATTTCGATATAAATATCATACGTCAAAATAAAAACGTAACTACCCTTAAATTATAAAATAACTTATTACAATCAAATGATGGTTTTGCGCCCACATGTATTTCCGGCCCATCGACCTCGACCCTCTATTTAACGACATTGATTATAACTTTAGTCTTTGATTGATTCATCGTCAGTCCAACCTCAAGGTTTGCAGTGCTCAGGTCTTGGAGCATTTGTTACAGTTGATCTGCTTCAGAAGCAAAAAGAACAAAATCTGTCTGCTAAACAAAGTTTTGATAGTATTTTATCTCCGATTTGAATGCCTTGCGTTGTTCATGTGTCAGCACGGTTTTTGAATACCTCCTCAAGGGTGCTGGTGAATAGTTTAGGAGAGAGCGGGTCACCCTGTTTTACTCCTTTGGCAGTTTTAAATGTAATTTAACGTTAGCCGTGCTATTATTGTAAATATTTTTTAAGAGTTCTATATAAGTTTCCTCTATACCTTGGCCTCGTAGAGCTGAGAATATGTCGTTGTTTTTTTACTGTCAAAAGCCTTTATGTAATCCACAAAAGCCATGTATAGAAGCTTATGAAATTCAGAGTATTTTTCTAGTAACTGATTTAGAGTGTGAAGTCGAAGTTTTTTTAGTACATAGAAAAACTTGGACGGAACCCGGCCTGTTCCGGTGGTTGATACACACGGCGGCACATCAAGCTGTACATTTCCAGTATAACATGGCCTCGCTTTGTATAAATTTCCCGTACAACGAGAGATCCGTAAAAACTGGTTTTGTTTAGTTTGATTGGCCGTCTTGCGCACGAGTCTAATTTGGCATCTATGCAATTGTGGATGACCTCGATAAACGCCTTATAAATATAAGAGACTAAACTAATGGGCCTGTAGTCATTAATTTTGTACTTTTCGCCTTTTTAATGAAGAAAAATAATATTTGAGTGGCTCATTTGGGATGGGAGTTTACCTACCTGTAAGATTGGATTGATTAAGTTAGTTAAGTGAGGGAGCAGTGTGGCAGATTCTAATTTTAGCGCTTCTGTGGTAACGCCATCTGCGCCAGGGCTCTTATCATAGATCATTGTCTTGAGCACTCTGTCTACTTCGTATCGATCGGATACGAAGTAGACATCTATTTTCTGATTACAATTGAGTTGAGTTATCTGAATAAAGAGATGTATAGAATTCTGTGCAAATATCTATGATTTTTTGTCTATATGTTTGATTCCTTGTGTGCTATTGATCAAGGGTTTGATTCACGCAGTTAGCGCAGTTGGCATTTAACGTAACTTACCTACGCGCGTGGCAAGTCGTGCGAATGCTCATTTCAAATGAACTCGCTGACCCCGCTGTGCAAAAATTTCGAGTCACAGTATAAAATTGTAACAGTACAGTACAGTCAACTTCGTTATGCGGAATTCATGTTAATTTTCAGGGGTTTAGTTTTTAGGGAAATATAAGTAAAGCAACATAATTTATTTTATTAATTTAGTTTTTATTTTCACTTAATGTCCTTTTCTTTTATGATTGTTACAGCGCTTCCGCACTATGAAATGCTTACGATCTGGTTTTTAGACTTTTTATCAGTAAACCACTGCAGAGATTTTGTTGGTAGTTTCGGTAGTTTGGCGCATGGCTCGCAGTGTTGCATGGGGCATGCGGGGCGCGGGAGTATTTACCTATTTATAAATAGGTAGTTAAGTATGTAGACGTGTCTGTAAATATATGTTAAATCTCGATTTTCGTGATACGCGACATTGATATTAAATATTATGTAAAAGTTTTATGTCGATAAATAGATTCTTAATGAATCATTTGATTGTTGACACTGGTGTCCAATCTCAAACCAAGGTATCAATATTTTACATAATTCTGTAATCAGTGTACATGCTTATCAATTTGCAAGTTATAAGCATGTACACAGGCACACTACACTAACTATTCTTTCATCATCATCATTATCATCATTTCAGCCGAAAGACGTCCACTGCTGGACATAGCCCCTCCCCCCCCCCCCCCCCCCCCCAAACTGTTATTTATTACCTATTGAACTTTCAAAGTAAAAACTAATATTACATGAATGCGAGCATAAGCTAGTAATAATAAAATCATTACAATACGATACACAGGACAATCTATTCTTTAGTCTTAGGTAGTAAGTAGGTAGGTACGTAGGTAGTAGGTAGGTAGGCAATAGGTAGACAGAGGCAGACATTAATTTATGAATTATACAGGGCAATCTATTCTTTAGTCTTAGGTAGTAAGTAGGTAGGTACGTAGGTAGTAGGTAGGTAGGCAATAGGTAGACAGAGGCAGACATTAATTTATGAATTATATACCTAGTACCTACCTACGTTTATAATTAATATTTACTGTACCAAATTATTGTATTACATTTGCTGATTTTGCTGTGTTCAGTTCTAATTTAACAAGGGGTGGAAGAGAAACCGACGCGAAAACGGTTACCACGTATTCAGAACATCATTCTGAGAAATTTTTCATCGGTTATTAAAAAAAAATTAGCTGTTCAATATACATTTTGACCGCGTAGGTATTGCAATTTTGTAGGAAACAGCTGATTTTTTTTTAATAACCGGTTAAAAATCTATGTAGGGGGGCTTCCCCCAAAGATGTTATAATATCTTGTTAAAACAATAAAAACCTTTTGAGAAAAAGTAATACCATCATCTACACCACGACCCATCACACCACACACACACCTTCACGCCTTCTAAACATCATTGCCAATTATTTGACATGTTTTTTGGGAGTAAAAAGTTTGGTTTACTTCAAGTACGACTTAAAAACCATCAAAATTTTAACGTTTTAAAGATTTTTTTATGATCAGATGAAGTTGTAATTATCGTGTTTTGTAGAATAACCAAGAATGTTTATTAAACTAAAACATATATTTTTATCACATCAAAACAAACAATATTTGAATGTGTAAATAATGGCCGGTAGATGAATGCTATCTTCTTACGCCATCATCACCGAAGAGTGTTGAACCTGCAGAGTGCACTCCTGGCCCCGCTGCCCCGCTCCCGTCCCTGTTTCTGCAGCGTCGGCAAAATCTCGACAAGTTCCTTGAGATTTCGCTAGCGTAGTCGTGGACATGGCTGCCCCCGCTGGCAAACCCGTATCTGAAAAGGTACCGATTGAGGTTGAGGAGGAAGCGCCTTCAACGTGCCAACATGACCTGCAGCGGCACGGCTCCGATGTACATCTCCCGGGTACACTACACCACCGTGCAGTATGTGCGTCTAAAGATCAAGTACGTGGAGAGAGTGCAGTTGCTTGAGTCACGCCGCAACGTCAACTTTAAAGCGTTCGTGGTGCGAATACCAACATGTTTTCTGCACCATGTCTTGGAAGTGGACTTTTAAGTAATTCACACAGTGGCTTCACAAAAAGGGGTTGCAATTGACAGTGAAGTCTTAGTGGAGGTTCGTGCTTCTTCAAAAGAAGATGAGCAGTAATAAATAAACACCAAAAGCAGCTTCTACAATGCATTTAATTACGTAAATGACTGCGAATTTAATTATTTTTCCATAATCACATTTTTCTCAGTGCTTTTCATACTTCAACAGTGATCGTTGAGTTCTGCGCCCCAAGCATGTTGTTAACTGATGGCAGGACAGAAACTACCACTCTGATACACATGATGTTGCGGTTGTCGTCGTCCTGGATCCTGAACTCGATGGGCAACTGATTTCCCTGTAAATGAACAAACTTGTAAATACAGGGCATGTGACGAAAATAATAAATCTGACAAATTGGTAGGCTTCTGGGATCAACTTGTTATCGCTTGGACACGACCAAAGATATAGAATACCTAGAGATAGAATATTCATATATTTAAGGGCCTGTTTCACCACCTACTATTAAGTCTGATAGGGAAATACCAAACCCGTTTAGTTTTGATACAAAGATTTTTTAGCTTCTTTACTTCAAATGTTGGTCTCGTGGTCTCAAGTGCGACTGATGAGCGTGGGGTCCTGGGTTCGACTTACGGGTCGGGATATAAATGTTAATGGATTTTTTCAATAGGAATTTCGAGTAACAGCCTGAAGTTTGATTGCTGGCGGCGTGACACCTCGGAAAGCACATTAAGCCGTTGGACCCGCGCCTGATCTCTCGGCTGTCGTATCGGATTGAGCTCCCTGGTCCGAGGTCATCTGACTATGAGAGAAAAGGAATAGAAAATGCTCCTATGTTTTGCTTCAACTTACAGACATAAACTCCTCGATAGGCATGTTGAGCGTGTACAGGATGACCTCGTCTTTCACCACAGGGCAGTATGTGTTACTCAGGAAGTTACAGGTCTCTGCCCTCTGGCCGAGGCCATACGGGAAGGGTATTGGGGTTAAGTAAGCCCAGGCCACAGTCCTCATCCGGTTTATCACGTAGGCTGAAAAGTAAATAAGTTATGATAGACGGCTGTCTTGAGTAAAGGTGAAATATTTTGGGTACTTTCTACCCATTCGAACATTTTCACGGTGGCTTTCTATAGATCATTAATCTAATCGACAAAATAACAGATCAACAAAAGAAATCTGTCATTTTGTCGATTCTTCCATCGACAAAACTCGTTTCCACGGTGGTCATGCCACGCGTGCTGGGCGGTCGTCAAACCGCATCGTACCCTAACGCCGCCGCTACTGCAGGCATGCTTGCCTAAGCATACAGATTGAAATGAGTAGTTTGTTGGTACAAAAATATGTAGTTTGTATAACATATTTAAGCAAGCAACTGAAAGGAGTTCTGGCGAGTTTTAATTTAAAAAATGCTTACGTGCTCTGAAGACGACCTGAATGGCGGCATCCTGCCCCACTGGCAGCCCACACGGCTGCGTGTCACAGCCGGCTATGTAGGCGTTGATCGGCAGGGGACCAGAAGAGGCAAGAAGGCCTGCAAGCAAACAAAAAATAATTCTAAAACACAAACATCAAGAATTAATGATACTTACAGCCGACCATCGAGCAACTCAACCAAAATTTATCACAGGAGTACATGATATGTCATAATAAGTTACTCACACTGGCTAACTTGAGTGGTCTGCCCTTTGGTAAGAGCCAGCACGGCACAGAACAACACTACAGCACGAAACATCTTGTCTCTTCAGATGTGACTAACTGTGTAATTAGGATGAGATTAGTCGATTTACATTTATATACATAATCTGTTTTCAACTTGCCTGATAAGTTAACTGCAGGTGTCCTTTTACCTACAACACTGGTTTGATATAATTCCTAATCAGACAATCTGAATAGGTATTGAAATCGCCAAATATTGCTCGACTCGTGATGACTCAAGTCCTTGACTCTGTCAATCTCTGCCTGTGAGCTCGTCAAATAACAGCAATGTGATATTGTGGAGGTACAACAGGGTAGAGCACTAAGCCAAAGAATCATGATTGCCATTCAACGTGGTACCTAATACTGGTGGTAATAATACCTCTTGGGCACTGTTCCCATTGATTGCGATGCGGGCGAAGTTTTTGATGCCTAATGCCTAGGCTTACATAGGTCTCGACCAAGGGTTTTCACAACGACCGATCCATAATCGCATACCTGCTATCTTCACCAGTTCACCCGTGCACCTCGCGGGTACCTACACACAACGTGTGTCACACTGTGCCTGTCGGTACGCGGTCGCAGCTCTAGAACTTTTTTGTTTCGTTGTTGATCATCAGTACTTTGATCATCACTGCCACTTCAAATTGAACTGTGTTAATCATTGATAAGGTATTAATCTTGTTAATTAGTCCACTTACGACTCCCCGGACGTTCTTAAACTGATAAAGTATAAGATAACTGAATGTAAAAACTGAATGAAACCATCAGCTTTGAATACATCTGTTTACTTATATGACTCACACTGCAGGTGTTTTTTCAAGTAAACAAACGATTTTTTTGATAATTTTGGAGAATTCCGGGTCAATGTCTAACCAGCTAGTAGCTTACAATATAGAGACAGGTGGTATTTTACGTTTGAACATAAATAATATACTTTACTATAGCTTTATACGTGTTGAACTTTGCAACCTGTCCTGCAAAGCCCTTTAACACTTACTACTGAAGTTCTAGCGAGTATTAACGACTTTACATTGAATGCAACAGCGAAACATCCACCATCCCACCGCCACTGTCGGGACCATTTTCAAAGATCATTAGTTACTTTAAACAACCACTAAGACTTTAGTTATCCATAGTATTAATCCATCCTCAATATACCATAGAGGGATGTGCTAAGGCAGCCTGCGACATTCGAATCTTTCGAAACGAATGGTTATTGTCAATTTACAGATATCAGGCTAACAAACATGAACTTCTAGAGTTATAATCATTAGATGTCGTCGTTGTATCATGGGTGTGAAAGTACCCTTAACGAAGCCGAAAGGCATTTGTTCTCTCCGTCATTGGGATATTTTTTTTGTACAGGACCATACCTGGAAACCTTCTACTTCCGGAGATATTGGAGGTCAAAGTTCCAACTTTTTCACAAGTTTTTTTTTTTTTTTTATAACTACTTTAAACACCTCTACGACCTCTGTACTATTCGATGCAGCAATCAGCACAATATTTTGAGTGCGTTACTTTGAGTCCTACCGTAAAAAGTGACTTCACGCCAAAACAGAAGTGCGTAGAATTACTTAGTTTGATGTAAAGAGTGCTTGGTTGACTTTAAATTCAATGACTTCAAATTCGCACAAAGCTCAAGTGGTTTCCCGTACGTCTTCACCGAAATTCTCATACCTTGTTTCAGCTCTACAGAGTTCTGTTCAATCCTACAACCCGCTCTTATCTTAAAGAACGTTTCAAGATCCTTCATGACACACATAATAGATATCTGAGGTCATCGTTAAAGCTGAGACGCCGATGCATTCTACCAGCTTCTACGACAAATCTGTATGGAATGAGTTACCTGTGTCAGTAACGCGGGACGAAAACTTTGTCCACATTTAAAAATATGCTCAAAAACCACTCTCCTTATACATAGTTCTCTGCTCTTGTTACATGGTTATTTTATATTTATACAGGGTGGAAAGGACACCGACGCTAAAATGGTTACCGCGTATTCAGTACGCCATTCCGAACCCCCACAGCAAAATTGTTCGTCGGTTATAAAAAAAAAGGCTGTTTCCTACAAAGCTACAATACGTACACGGTCAACATGTTTGGAAGAGCAATTTTTTTTTATTACCGATTATAAATTTCTAAGTGGAATTATATTCAAAATGATGTTTTGAATACGTGGTAACCGTTTCAGCGTCGGTGTGCCTTCCACCCTGTACAGATTTCTAGATTCTACTTGTCGAAGCGTCGACGCATATCAGTCGGTTTGGATCAGCGCCATCTATCTCTCACTGGAGGAACTATGTAGTTAGATTTGACAACTAATGTTTGGGAACGTCAAGTAATAACTTGGGGATGGTTAGCGTGGAGTAATGGCGACACTGAGCGAATAATCGAGTCAAATGTCGATCCGGAAGTGTAATCAGGTATTCGACACTGACAGGTACTGACGTTGACAGGTAGGTTGGCTAACCTGTAACGGGGGTAGTACACGTGTGCGGTGACAGTTGAGTGAGGGCACTTTGAATCGGTCCGGCAGTCTGGGTAGACGTTCGTTACTCCGCGCTAAACTTCCCGCGTTCCTAAATTCTTAATCGAGCCATATCTCAGGCATCCTTGATTATTTTGTATTGAGTGCGTGTTAGCAAGTTATTAAAAGTGTAAACGAAGGTTTTGTGAGTTTTATTTCCGATGTCGCGACCCACTAATAACGAACCTCCGTCATACTTATATTTTAGCTTCTTTTTGGTTTAAAGGGACAATATTTTGATATAATTTTTTCCATTTTTAGTGGTTTTCTGTGTCGGGGTTTATTTGTTAATTTTTGATCTTCTTAATTGTTTTTTTATCATTGATTACTACGTATTTGAGACTTAGTGGATCACACGTGTGAATTATCAAACAGATAAGTGATTATGTTTAAATATAAGTAATTTGATCGAACTAATTAATCAGTCAGTCGGCAAGTCAAGATGTTTCGTGCTGTAGTGTTGTTCTGTGCCGTGCTGGCTCTTAGCAAAGGGCAGACCACTCAAGTTAGCCAGTGTGAGTAACTAACTATAGCCACCCTAGGACCTAGACAAGCGTTTGACTCTTTCATCATCGTTTTTGCATATCACTTTGTTAAGGCCCTCTTCTCTACATGAGATTAATTTTAGTTCATGGAGATCGATAAGCGTATGTTTTAGAACTATTTTTTGCTTGCAGGCCTCCTTGCCTCTTCTGGTCCCCTGCCGATCAACGTCCACATAGCTGGTTGTGACGTACAGCCGTGTAGACTGGAACAGGGACGAGATGCTGTCATCAAGATCGTCTTCAGAGCACGTAAGTATTTTGTTTTTACCCCTACTGGCCGGTTCATTCCCGCTACCCAATTACAACCAGGTCGTCTTTTGTAAACTGGCCCAGTATGGGGAAATTCGAATCCTTATGGATTATGGACGCGACAGTAAGCTGTCTTAGGAACCATCAGCTCTTATGCCAGAAAACAATTTTGTCATAAATAGTTTTTTGAATAAGTGCAAGATAACCATAAAATGCCACCTCTACTTCGCACTGGTGCGGATGGATATGGTCAGAGACGACTTTTTAATCTGTTGGAGATCCTGGGCAATTTAGGATTATGCAAATTGGTTTAGAACGACCTATTAGTGATCCTCTGTCTATCATGATTCAAAACCATAACGCATCTAAAGGATGGGAACGTTGAATGAGCTTGGAGAGGAAGAAAACTCATTTTGAAGATTACTACTAAGCATTTATCAGGAGAATAGCCTGACGTTATGTAGTTATTTTTTAACAACAAATTTATTTTTTAGCCTACTACATACAATGGATGAGGACTGTGGCTTTTGCTTACTTAACCCCAATACCCTTCCCGTATGGCCTCGGTGAGATGGCAGAGACCTGTAACTACCTGAGTAACACGCAATGCCCTGTGGTGAAAGACGAAGTCATCCAGTACACGCTTAACCTGCATATCGAGGAGTTCATGCCTGCGGTAAGTCGCAACAAGGAACCTAAAAAATACTTCTGAAAATTGGAAAGGCAGTAAAGCAAGACTGAGACTTTTTTTTCGAAACGCCACTCTCTTCATTTAGAAGTAGTTTAATATGGCTGTGTTTGAAGTGTTGAGTTACAGTCTAATCTGGACAAAATAAGGGCGCATTAAAATGGCGATTTCTTGTTACCACATTGCTAATGGCAACTGAAAGTACTATTCTCAAGGGTGTGCGTCTTCAACTCTACGAACAAGATCGAAAACTGTGTTCTGTCGTTCACAAACTCATTCAAAGCAAATTGTACTTACTCAAGCCATGAGCGAGTGAAGAGAGCCCCCAAGAGAGGCGACTTGCACAAGCTCACTCTTACAATGAGTGAACGGAGTGTGCACATGACTAGAGAAGGCACAGCGAGCTACTCACAACTAAAGTGCGTCACTCTAGCGCGGGAAAAGTGGGATCACTTCACTCACTCGTTTTAAGATTGGGCTTGCCCCAGTCGCTTGTAAATTGAGTACTACACGTAAGTTAGGATGGAGTACGCTTGGCCTGATAATCGCCAGCAAAGCGTTATCACCGACTAAGCATAGTCGGGAGTACTCGGGAGCTCCTCTCGCTCTGTGTGTTTAGTTACAGCTGCGACCACTTTTTCACCCAAAAATACGGCGCGGTCTAGAACTGGCCCTATTTCCATTTTCTCCACATAACATGTTTTTACGGTCTGTTTGTTTACTTAATTACAGGGAACTCAGCTGCCCATCGAGTTCAGGATCCAGGACGACAGCAACCGCAATATCATGTGCCTCAGAGCGCAAGTCGCTATCGTGGCGCCGGCTAACAAGCTAGGGGCACAGAACTCAACGATCACTGTTGAAGTATAAAATGTATTGAAAAAGTTGAATTATTATAAAATTAATAGTCATCTTCTTCATTAAATGCATTGGTTAATTATGTTCTTATTTTTTCTTTTAATGAGAATATTCCGTCCCACTGCTGGGCAAAGGCCTCCCCCATTCCTTTCCAACTCTCCCGGTGATTTGCCTTCTCTAGCCAATCAGTCAGGAACGAGTCTAAATCGTCACGACAGCGTTTCTTGGACCTATCTCGGTGACGACGACCTTCCTCAGGCACCCACTGTGTGACAATTCTGGCCCATCTGTCCTGACCCATCCTAGAAACCCGCGCAGTCCCATTTCAACCTTGCAGACTTATCGCGAACATTGGCGATGCCTGTTTTGGATCGTATTGTGGTTTTGCGTATTCGATCGGTGAGTTTGATGTTTGAAATGCTACGGCTCCATCGCTCTTTGGCAAACCTTGAGTTTGGACTTCTGAGCCTCCGTCAAAGACAAAGTCTGGGCGCCATATGTTAAGATAGGCAGGATACATATGTCGACGAGATTAAGCGTATTAAGTGAGATAGGAAAGTCGCCTTCTATAAGCGCCTTCATGGACCAGTAGCTTCTCCAGGCATTTTCGACGCAACTTCGATCTCTTTGTCAGTCTATTGTTGAAGGAAACTAGCTGGTCAGATAGATATATTCGTCGACATAGTGTATTTCCGGCCCATCGACCTCGACCCTCTATTTAACGACATTGATTATAACTTTAGTCTTTGATTGATTCATCGTCAGTCCAACCTCAAGGCTTGCAGTGCTCAGGTCTTGAAGCATTTGTTACAGTTGATCTGCTTCAGAAGCAAAAAGAACAAAATCAATCTGCTAAACGAAGTTTTGATAGTATTTTATCTCCGATTGGAATGCCTTGCGTTGTTCATGTGTCAGCACGGTTTTTGAATACCTCCTGAATAGTTTAGGAGAGAACGGGTCACCCTGTTTTACTCCTTTGGCAGTTTTAAATGTAATTTAACGTTAGCCGTGCTATTATTGTAAATATTTTTTAAGAGTTCTATATAAGTTTCCTCTATACCTTGGCCTCGTAGAGCTGAGAATATGTCGTTGTTTTTTTACTGTCAAAAGCCTTTATGTAATCCACAAAAGCCATGTATAGAAGCTTATGAAATTCAGAGTATTTTTCTAGTAACTGAATTAGAGTGTGAAGTCGAAGTTTTTTTAGTACATAGAAAAACTTGGACGGAACCCGGCCTGTTCCGGTGGTTGGTACACACGGCGGCACATCAAGCTGTACATTTCCAGTATAACATGGCCTCGCTTTGTATAAATTTCCCGTACAACGAGAGATCCGTAAAAACTGGTTTTGTTTAGTTTGATTGGCCGTCTTGCGTACAAGTCTAATTTGGCATCTATGCAATTGTGGATGACCTCGATAAACGCCTTATAAATATAAGAGACTAAACTAATGGGCCTGTAGTCATTAATTTTGTACTTTTCGCCTTTTTAATGAAGAAAAACAATATTTGAGTGGCTCATTTGGGATGGGAGTTTACCTACCTGTAAGATTGGATTGATTAAGTTAGTTAAGTGAGGGAGCAGTGTGGCAGCCTATTTTAGGGCTTCTGTGGTAACGCCATCTGCGCCAGGGCTCTTATCATAGATCATTGTCTTGAGCACTCTGTCTACTTCGTATCGATCGGATACGAAGGATTCGGATCCAGGGATCTATTTTCTGATTACAATTGAGTTGAGTTATCTGAATAAAGAGATGTATAGAATTCTGTGCAAATATCTATGATTTTTTTTTTGTCTATATGTTTGATTCCTTGTGTGCTATTGATCCAGGGTTTGATTCACGCAGTTAGCGCAGTTGGCATTTAACGTAACTTACCTACGCGCGTGGCAAGTCGTGCGAATGCTCATTTCAAATGAACTCGCTGACCCCGCTGTGCAAAAATTTGGAGTCACAGTATAAAATTGTAACAGTACAGTACAGTCAACTTCGTTATGCGGAATTCATGTTAATTTTCGGGGGTTTAGTTTTTAGGGAAATATAAGTAAAGCAACATAATTTATTTTATTAATTTAGTTTTTATTTTCACTTAATCTCCTTTTCTTTCATGATTGTTACAGCGCTTCCGCACTATGAAATGCTTACGATCTGGTTTTTGGACTTTTTATCAGTAAACCACTGGAGAGATTTTGTTGGGAGTTTCGGTAGTATGGCGCATGGCTAGCAGTGTTGCATGGGGCATGCGGGGCGCGGGAGTATTTACCTATTTATAAATAGGTAGTTAACTATGTAGACGTGTCTGTAAATATATGTTAAATCTCGATTTTCGTGATACGCGACATTGATATTAAATATGATGTAAAAGTATTATGTCGATAAATAGATTCTTAATGAATCATTTGATTGTTGACACTGGTGTCCAATCTCAAACCAAGGTATCAATATTTTACATAATTCTGTAATCAGTGTACATGCTTATCAATTTGCAAGTTATAAGCATGTACACAGGCACACTACACTAACTATTCTTTCATCATCATCATCATCATTTCAGCCGAAAGACATCCACTGCTGGACATATTTATTACCTATTGAACTTTAAAAGTAAAAACTAATATTACATGAATGCGAGCATAAGCTAGTAATAATAAAATCATTACAATACGATACACAGGACAATCTATTCTTTAGTCTTAGGTAGTAGGCAGGTAGTAAGTAGGTAGGTAGTAGGTAGGTAGGTAATAGGTAGACAGAGGCAGACATTAATTTATGAATTATATACCTAGTACCTACCTACGTTTATAATTAATATTTACTGTACCAAATTATTGTATTACATTTGCTGATTTTGCTGTGTTCAGTTCTAATTTAACAAGGGGTGGAAGAGAAACCGACGCGAAAACGGTTACCACGTATTCAGTACATCATTCTGAGAAATTTTTCATCGGTTATTAAAAAAAAATTAGCTGTTCAATATACATTTTGACCGCGTAGGTATTGCACTTTTGTAGGAAACAGCTGATTTTTTTTTAATAACCGGTTAAAAATCTATGTAGGGGGGCTTCCCCCAAAGATGTTATAATATCTTGTTAAAACAATAAAAACCTTTTGAGAAAAAGTAATACCATCATCTACACCACGACCCATCACACCACACACACACCTTCACACCTTCTAAACATCATTGCCAATTATTTGACATGTTTTTTGGGAGTAAAAAGTTTGGTTTACTTCAAGTACGACTTAAAAACCATCAAAATTTTAACGTTTTAAAGATTTTTTTATGATCAGATGAAGTTGTAATTATCGTGTTTTGTAGAATAACCAAGAATGTTTATTAAACTAAAACATATATTTTTATCACATCAAAACAAACAATATTTGAATGTGTAAATAATGGCCGGTAGATGAATGCTATCTTCTTACGCCATCATCACCGAAGAGTGTTGAACCTGCAGAGTGCACTCCTGGCCCCGCTGCCCCGCTCCCGTCCCTGTTTCTGCAGCGTCGGCAAAATCTCGACAAGTTCCTTGAGATTTCGCTAGCGTAGTCGTGGACATGGCTGCCCCCGCTGGCAAACCCGTATCTGAAAAGGTACCGATTGAGGTTGAGGAGGAAGCGCCTTCAACGTGCCAACATGACCTGCAGCGGCACGGCTCCGATGTACATCTCCCGGGTACACTACACCACCGTGCAGTATGTGCGTCTAAAGATCAAGTACGTGGAGAGAGTGCAGTTGCTTGAGTCACGCCGCAACGTCAACTTTAAAGCGTTCGTGGTGCGAATACTAACGTGTTTTCTGCACCATGTCTTGGAAGTGGACTTTTAAGTAATTCACACAGTGGCTTCACAAAAAGGGGTTGCAATTGACAGTGAAGTCTTAGTGGAGGTTCGTGCTTCTTCAAAAGAAGATGAGCAGTAATAAATAAACACCAAAAGCAGCTTCTACAATGCATTTAATTACGTAAATGACTGCGAATTTAATAAATTTTCCATAATCACATTTTTCTCAGTGCTTTTCATACTTCAACAGTGATCGTTGAGTTCTGCGCCCCAAGCATGTTGTTAACTGGTGGCAGGACAGAAACTACCACTCTGATACACATGATGTTGCGGTTGTCGTCGGCCTGGATCCTGAACTCGATGGGCAACTGATTTCCCTGTAAACGAACAAACTTGTAAATACAGGGCATGTGAAGAAAATAATAAATCTGACAAATTGGTAGGCTTCTGGGATGAACTTGTTATCGCTTGGTCACGATCAAAGATATAGAATACCTAGAGATAGAATATTCATATATTTAAGGGCCTGTTTCAACACCTACTATTAAGTCGGATAGGGAAATACCAACCCCGTTTAGTTTTGATACAAAGATCTTTTAGCTTCTTTACTTCAAATGTTGGTCTCGTGGTCTCAAGTGCGAATGATGAGCGTGGGGTCCTGGGTTCGACTTACCGTCGGGATAAAAATGTTAATGGATTTTTTCAATAGGAATTTCTTAGTAACAGCCTGAAGTTTGGATGCTGGCGGCGTGACACCCTGGTACCTCGGAAAGCACATTAAGCCGTTGGTCCTGCGCCTGATCTCTCCCCTGTCGTATCGGGTTGAGCTCCCTGGTCCCAGGTCATCTGACTATGAGAGAAAAGGAATAGAGAGTGCTCCTATGTTTTGCTTCAACTTACAGACATGAACTCCTCGATAGGCATGTTAAGCGTGTACAGGATGACCTCGTCTTTCACCACAGGGCAGTATGTGTTACTTAGGAAGTTACAGGTCTCTGCTCTCTGGCCGAGGCCATACGGGAAGGGTATTGGGGTTAAGTAAGCCCAGGCCACAGTCCTCATCCGGTGTATCACGTAGGCTGAAAAGTAAATAGTTTATGATAGACGGCTGTCTTGAGTAAAGGTATTAAACTTCCATATTATGGGTACTTTCTACCCATTCGAACATTTTCACGGTGGCTTTCTATAGATCATTAATCTAAAAATAATAGTTTCCGTGCCATGAAATTTTTGATAAATAAGAGAATGCTAGTTCTGAAATACGAGCTCGCTGCGTTTAATTTGCGTACGTATAGTTGTTCCCATAGAACAGGGGTCCCAACTCCAGCTGCCTCTTACTTGCTGGACAAATCGTTACCAAGGACAAAAATATTGTCCTCGGTAGCGATTTGTTGAAAATAAAATCCATGCAAACACCAGAACTGTAGAGGCGCCTTGGGCACCTTTAATATCTCCCAGCGCGCGTAGCATGAACACCACAGAAACGGGTTTTGTCAACGGAAGAATCGGCAAAATGGCAGATCAACGAAAGAAATCTGTCATTTTGTCGATTCTTCCGGCAACAAAACCCGTGCTGGGCGGTCGTCAAACCGCATCCTACCCTAACGCCGCCGCTACTGCAGGCATGCTTGCCTAAGCATACAGATTGAAATGAGTAGTTTGTTGGTAAAAAATATGTAGTTTGAATACCATAATAAAGCAAGCAACTGAAAGGAATTCTGGCGAGCTTTAATTAAAAACAAAATGCTTACGTGCTCTGAAGACGACCTGAATGGCAGCATCCTGCCTCACTGGCAGCCCACACGCCAATCAGTCAGGAACGAGTCTAAATCGTCACGCCAGCGTTTCTTGGACCTATCTCGGTGACGACGACCTTCCTCAGGCACCCACTGTGAGACGATTCTGGCCCATCTGTCCTGACCCATCCTAGAAACCCGCGCAGTCCCATTTCAACCTTGCAGACTTATCGCGAACATTGGCGATGCCTGTTTTGGATCGTATTGTGGTATTATTACTTAGACAGGAAACGGGATGTTTCCCATGTTTACTGCTTTTGTCGAGTCCCCGATATTTCGGCGCTGTTACGGATACATGGTGGACGGTGATCATGGTGCTTGCAACAGCGCCGAAATATCGGGAACTCGACAAAAGCAGTAAACATGGTAAATATCCCGTTTCCTGTCTAAGTAATAATGTTAGTGACCATGATAGTTTAAAATCTTATATCGTATTGTGGTGTTGCGTATTCGATCGGTGAGTTTGATGTTTGAAATGCTACGGCTCCATCGCTCTTTGGCAAACCTTGAGTTTGGACTTCTGAGCCTCCGTCAAAGACAAAGTCTGGGCGCCATATGTTAGGATAGGCAGGATACATATGTCGACGAGATTAAGCGTATTAAGTGAGATAGGAAAGTCGCCTTCTATAAGCGCCTTCATGGACCAGTAGCTTCTCCAGGCATTTTCGACGCAACTTCGATCTCTTTGTCAGTCTATTGTTGAAGGAAACTAGCTGGGCAGATAGATAAATTCGTCGAAATAGTGTTTTTCCGGCCCATCGACCTCGACCCTCTATTTAACGACATTGGTTATAACTTTAGTCTTTGATTGATTCATCGTCAGTCCAACCTCAAGGCTTGCAGTGCTCAGGTCTTGGGGCATTTGTTACAGTTGATCTGCTTCGGAAGCAAAAAGAACAAAATCTGTCTGCTAAACGAAGTTTTGATAGTATTTTATCTCCGATTGGAATGCCTTGCGTTGTTCATGTGTCAGCACGGTTTTTGAATACCTCCTGAATAGTTTAGGAGAGAGCGGGTCACCTTGTTTTACTCCTTTGGCAGTTTTAAATGTAATTTAACGTTAGCCGTGCTATTATTGTAAATATTTTTTAAGAGTTCTATATAAGTTTCCTCTATACCTTGACCTCGTAGAGCTGAGAATATGTCGTTGTTTTTTTACTGTCAAAAGCCTTTATGTAATCCACAAAAGCCATGTATAGAAGCTTATGAAATTCAGAGTATTTTTCTAGTAACTGATTTAGAGTGTGTAGTCCAAGTTTTTCTACTACATACCACATGTAGTAGAAAAACTTGGATGGAACCCGGTGTGGTTGGTACACACGGCGGCACAGCAAGCTGTACATTTAAAGTATAACATGGCCTCACTTTCTATAAATGTCCCGTACAACGAGAGATCCGTAAAAACTGGTTTTGTATAGTTTGATTGACCGTATTGCGTACGAGTCTAATTTGGCATCTATGCGATTGTGGATGACCTCGATAAACGCCTTATAGATATAAGAGACTAAACTAATGGGTCTGTAGTCATTAATTTTGTACTCTTCGCTTTTTAATGAAGAAAAACAATATTTGAGTGGCTCATTTGGGATGCGAGTTTACCTACCTGTAAGATTGGATTGATTAAGTTTGTTAAGTGAGGGAGCAGTGTTTCCTAATTTTAGGGCTTCGGTGGTAAGGGCTCTTTTCATAGTGCATTGTCTTGAGCACTCTGTCTACTTCGTATCCCGTTATGGAAGGGACACGAAGGATTCAGGGATCTATTTTCTGATTACAATTGAGTTGAGTTATCTGAATTAAGAATTCTGTGCAAATATCTATAATGTTTTGTCTGTTATGATGCTCTAGTGTTACTTTGACTAAAGTATTTGAATATTCAAGTTTCAGAGATCTATTTAAATAGCTCTCTTAACCGGTTAAACTATTAAACTATGCTGTTCTGATCCTATACCACACATGTTTCCATGTTCAAGTAGGTTCTTCTTCCCAGTCGTTTTTAAGCTACTACTGCTTTTCCTTATTCCACCATCTATCCTGTCATATTGCTCTTCTATATCTATGTATGTCTAGACTTTTAAAGTGGTCCGAAAGTTCAAAATTGTAGGATTCATCATTATTATAAGAGTAGAAGAAACCGAATAAATCAAATCATATTCAAAGTTCTTAACCACAAATCGTGTGATTTGTGGTTAAGAACTTTAATACTCCTCATCAAGAACTAACAATAATTCATTTACTGAGAAAGGATAGTGGGCATAAATGTATGGTAGCTTTAGCTGGTCTCACTACATTTGAAAACATTACTTTACCCCTTAGTCAGGCCAAAGCGCATCAAATTCTGTCCTAGGGTTATTGAGTTATCCAGTAGCAAAAAAAGAAATTGGAGGTCTGCTCCGCTTGGGCGGAGCACCGCCGTGTCCTCGTAGCGGCGATTGGCGGCGGCGATCTCGCGTCCGGCCCTGGTTCAAGCCATGGTCCGAAGCGAGAGGGAATGGGAAGCCGTCACCTCCTTCAGCGAAGCAGTCATGCTAGTGAAGGAGGTGGCGGGACGTGAGAGGGAAAGAGCCTCATGTCCCAGACGCCGCGGGAAACGCTGCGGGCGTCAGGGGTCACGTGATGACTCCCGGCCACCGTAGGCGCAGGCCTGCAGACGGAGAGTTATGGGCTAGCTCGCCGTCCGGCCGTCTTATGACGACAGGCCGTGTCGACGGCGCGTTCGTGTTCCACGCGCGCCTCGAAGAGATGTCAGCAACCATGTAGGGGTCCGCTTGGGCCGATGCCTGCCAGGCCTCCGGGACTGTTCGAAAGAGATACCGTGGCGTTGGAACACAAAGGGCAAAGAAGGAACATGGATGAGTTTTAGTCAGTAGAAATCTGACACTCAGTTCCGCTCCGCCCAGAGCGGGGTGGGTAATTTGATAATATCCCATCCGAAAAAAAAAGGGTTATTGAGTTCTGACCATATAAGGTTAGTTCATGTCGGGTTTTATGGTTGTGACACGTACAAAAAAAATAAAGTTTAGTTTAGGTGACGGTTAAAGTTAGGTTAGCAATTACGTTTTTTCATTTATGGGTAGAAAATGTCATCAGGAAAGCTTTGAGTATGAATGTGAATGGCTATACGAGTAGGAGAAGACCAAAGAATCAGGTGCAGTATAATGGATCATTACCACTAGTTCACTGCACCTGTAGAACTGGCAACATGACGTTTAGATGCTTCGCTCATGTGATGGTAATTATTTGGCTTTTGGGTATGGCAACGTAAGAAGATAGCATTCATCGACCGGCACTCTTTCTGGACTCCATAGTAATCGAACCAGAAGCTTGAACAAATTTTTTTTTTTTGTTTTTTGGACTCATGAGAAATGAAATATTGTATTTTATTACATCGTCATTCCTCTGCTCTTAGCCACCAATTCACAAAGAAGAAGGAGCACGGTTCATACAAAATTAACCCACGTCCTACAGCAAAGATAAGTATCTCAAAAAATTGATAAAAATAGGTAGGTATAAAAAGATGGCATACTACCAAACTCCATCCTTACAGTCTAACATTAAAAAAAGTTGCTAAAAAAAATCGTTCAGGGGCAACATCTACAATGAATGTACTACAATATTGAGAAATACTTGGCTATCTTGACTTGACTTCAATCATTGAGTTCCATCATCGAACAACTGAGGTTTTTTTCACTTGTTCGACCACCAAACATCGAACTAGTGAGAATTATAACTTGATTGTTTGTTCATTAGCATTGTTAAATAGAATAGAGTAGACTAAGATAGAGTAGGGTAGACTATGATACAATAATAGATGTTGTTTTTTTTTAATTATTTCCTTTATTCATTTTATCAGAAATCGTTTACATTTTTAAATATTCGGAGAATTATTAGGATTATTTAGGAACCTAAAAACTATATAAAAAAAAATAACATAACATAACATCACGCCCGTAATCCCCGAAGGGTTAGGCAGAGATGTACCTAATAGTACACCCACATGAAAAAAACATTAAAAATATAAAAAATAGTAACCCACCAGCTTCGGGAACAGGGTTTGAGCTACCGGTTGTTAGGGCTCTTGAGAGAGGAACCTCCTAACAAAACGTGCCGTGTCCAGAAGTACTGCTTTCTGAATCATGCCCTTGATCCAGCTGCCAACCGAGAGCCTCCTCAGAACAACCAGCAACTCAGCGGAACCGTTATATCAACAATCATTGCGCTACGCTCCAATCGATCTGTCACCACAATGTCAGACGTATTGGCAACAACATTCCTATCAGAGACGATAAGTCGATCCCCATATAACGTGAAATTACCATTATCTAGAACTGGGTCGGGCGCATACAAAATATTTTACATAACTTTTATTCAATTTCCATATCTTTTAATACAGTATTTAAGAATTGTGCCGGATGGTTCATAGGTTCTGGATTATTTCTCATACAACCTAAGTAATAGATGATCATCATAATATGGGCGCATACTCCCAGTGTCCTGCGCCCATGTATGCATGAACAACAATATTCAATTATTGCATTTTTCCCTTCAAGTTCTTTGCCGTAAAGCGTATAGGTATAGTAGTCTCTTCTTCGAACGTTCGTTCGTTGTTCTACTTCGTACCCCATGGGGAATATGTTCTCGAAAGTCCGGTCGTGATAGTAGAAAATGTTCATTAAGAATACGCCGTCGCAGTGAATGCTCATATCATCCGTGTCCAAATCACAAGGCTTAATCAATTCTGGTAATAGCATACAAAAATCCAACAAAATACAATAGGTCAACAAACTAGGTCATTTATTATTATTAACAACTACATAATGTAAAATATGTATATATATATATTTTTAGCAATTATTCATAAGTTATAATTATTATATTTGAACGCTATTAACGGCAAGACATAGCGTACATTTTATTAATATTGACGTCTGTACTTTTGTTTACCTATGTTCTACAAATAAAAATATTTGAATTTGAATTTATGTACATTAAAAAAGATCTTAATATATTACTCTTTAAACATCTTACAATCATAAAGTAATAGGTTCCTCTTAAATATACCTTCTGCGGTCAATAGAGCTTTATCACAAGTCAGAATAGTTGGCTAACACTAAAGTTTTAACTAATCAAAAGAAAAAAAAAACAATAACATTATTGCAAATGGAATTACCATATCGATTCTTATGTGGAATTTATCGTAGTCTACCCTACTCTATCTTAGTCTATTCTATTTAACAATGCTAATGATCAAACAACCAAGTTATAATTCTCACTAGTTCGATGTTTGGTGGTCGAACATGTGAAAAAAACCTTTGTTGTTCGATAATTGAAGTCAAGTCAAGATAGCCAAGTATTTCTCAAATAATTATCATGTAGTATTTTAGTACATTCATTGTAGATATTCCCCTGAACGAATTTTCATAGCAATTTTTTTCTATGTTAGGCTGTAAGAATGGAGTTTGGAAATATGCCATCTTTTTATACTCATTTCGGCGACCCGAAGGTGGGGTGGGAGCGAGACAAAAACGCGCCATGTCTTCATTATATTGCATTTGTGATTATTTTGGTTAGCCTGCACACATACTTAGATATTTTTTGTAGTGTTTATTATATTTCTTAGAGGTAGTGTTTTTATATTATACCCCAAGTACTGTTTATTTTATTTTCATATTAATTAATGTAGCTGAAGTGGGCTGGCCACGTAGCACGAATGCGCCCGGAGAGATGGGCAACGATTGTCACCCACTGGACACCTGTCGGAGGAAATCGCCGTCGAGGTAGACCGCGGCGAAGGTGGTGTGACGATCTGATCTCGTTTGCGGGGCGACCATGGCCTGATATCGCACAGGACAGAGAGGTTTGGAAGGAGAAAGGGGAGGCCTTTGCCCAGCAGTGGGACACTCAAACAGGCTAACAAAAAAAAAAAAAAAAAAAATATGTAAAAATATATATGCTGTCTTGGCTTCCGTACGTTTTTTCATGGGTGACCACTGAAAACCAGCGCTGTGTTGTGGGCCCCCCATAACACAGCATCATGCTGAGTAGTAACCTGCTTGTCGCAGTCAGGCAGCTGTTAACTTTTTTCTTTTTTTGTTCCTTCCTGTTGAATTTATAGTTTATTGTTTATTTTTTTTGTAATTTTGTATGATGCACGACATGACCCTGCGACAAATAAATATTTTTTCTTTCTTTCTTTCATTTTTATCTTTTTTTTGAGATATTTCTCGTTGCTGTAGGACGTGGGTGAATTTTGATCCTTCTTCTTTATTTGGTGTTGGCGCAGCATATTTTTTCTTCCATACTTCTCAATTAGTCGTCATCTCTAGTCAGTCCCTTTCTAGCCACATCATCTTTCACACATTACATCCATCGATTCTTTGGTCACTCCTTTAGATTTTTTATGAGGATATTTTAAAAATAAAATTTACCAAAAATCCTAAGCAACTGTACACGAGACGATTTCATGGTTTTCGTTTCATTTAATTTATCATGTTCATGTGTCAGAGAGATTGATGCTTATGATTGACCCTATCGATTGATGCCTTAAAAGTACAGAGTGTTATTTTTTTGGAATTGAGCCGGTTCGAATCCCGAGTGTGGCAAGCGAATTTTCGAAAAGATTTATTTATTTATAAAAATAAAGGAATGTTTCCTTTGAGTAAAATTTTCGATCTCCAGTATTTAGAGTACTTTCCCTCCAGGTGGCTTTGAAAAATTCAACCCAGTATAACTAATCATTGTAAAACTTGAACTTGCAAAACAATATCAGTGCTTTGAAATTGTTATAATTGATCAGACTTTATTGTGTTAATCACAGTTATTTATTACCTTTTAACCGCGGCCCTGGAACACAAAGGGTTAAGAAGGAACATGGATGGGTTTTAGTCAGTACAAGTCTGACACTCCCTTCCGCTCCGCCCAGAGCAGGAGGGGTCATTGTATGATAATATAGGGGGTGAGCCTAGTTCCATCAGCCGGGCACAAATCGAGACTACATGGCTTATACTAAGAATTTCCTGGTGGAAAAACCGAATTAAAAAAATATAAAATAATAGTGAACCGATAGCATTGGAATATTCTTCTTGATTTCAGATCCAAATCAATGTTATGAAACCGATATTATGATGCAGATGTTTACTATGTACTCGTATATAATATTTCAACAACAAACAAATTTATACAGACTAAGTAGTACAAGGAGTGTTCATTAAGCAATGCACCGATTAACCACACTTTCTTACCGCAAAAAGAAAAATATTTTTTGTTTTAAAGGGCTAATAACTCGACTAACATTTATTATTATTATTATAATTTAAAAACTATGTTAGTACGCTCCCAGAAAATTCATACATACCACAAAAACATCACAAAACAACAAACAAACATTACAAAATCATCGATGATGCATCATTCCTGCCTCACCAACACCTGTACGAAATGGTTCATCATGGGTGAATCAAAGGAGATGTTCCAGAAATGTATGGAGCCTGGGCCAGCATTATGTACACTACATGTAAATATCGCTATAAAATACAGTAACCGTTTTTATTGTTAATTTTCTTTAATTTCACATCGTTTCAATGTAAATTCAAATTAACTTGGTCAAGGAAAGCAACACAACATAAAATTAAACATGGTGGATCAGATCAGCAGTATTCAATGACATTTGATTGACGTGTATCGTAATATCTGAGATAAAAAACAAAAAACAGAAACAATAAAACAAAGCCGGGGTCAGCAGAGAAGCAATTAATCAATGTCCGTAGTAGTAAACTGGGTCGCAAAGAATTACTAAAAACTCCGAAACACATCAAATTCAAACTCAAAGCTAGGAAAGACTCAAACGTCACTTCTTAAAACTGTCAAAGTCGTCAAACGTCATGTCAAACACAACTGTCATGGCTGCCCTAAAAATAAGGTTATCTTATTAAAAAAAAATTCAAATGATCATTTTTATACGCCTGCACCCACCCTTCTTCAAATTAATTTGTTAGTATTTTCTTGAAATTCTCCTATTTTTTTCCTATTTATCTGTGTAGTGTACATAGTGGTGGCCCAAAATCAAATATCTCCTTTGTCCATAACATCTTCAGAATGCCATTAGGACTCGACCGGGCTCTTTCTAATAGTGACGCCGTTTTCTTTCTCAAACATGTCAGAAGCACTACAGAAACGCGGTAGTCCCAAGAGCATTCTGAAGCTGTTATTGTATTGGACCCTCAGGGCGTTCATTATTTTCCACGTGTAGCTGGCCCACAGGCCACTTGTGTAGGTCTTAGGTTGTTTTTTTCTTCAAAAAAAAATAAAAAGAAGATATAAATGAAATTATTAATAACATGTTTCTAAAATAATAATGCCAGCATTCTTTATTGATAGCTTTTAGATGGTTGTCGAAAAAAAAATAACAACGTTGTTGCTTCCTGTAGATAGTTTGAATTTTTCGAGTGAACTCTCTGTTTATTAACTACTTCATATCTGTTTTCATTTTAAGATGATTGTCATAACAGTATTTAGAATGTCTTTGAAATTAATCACTTATTAAAAAAAACAAGCTTGTGCTTGTGTCCAGTCGGTATAAATAGGTCGTGTGTTAAGTTTATTAATTCATAATTATCACAGTTACCAATAAGGTGTGAAAATCACAAATGTTCATACATTATCATTAACCAACGAAAAAAAAAAATTGAAAAAATAATCATAAAAAAGCAAGTGTTTAAATTATCAAATTATTATTTTTTTGTTCTTAAAAAGCCTGGTCAGTTCGCCAACGTTGTAGTTTATCCTTACAACAATATTGTCAGACGTCGCGCTTACAATTTTAGTGAAACTCGAGAAGTTTTCTGAGATAATAATAATATGCAGATGGTTTTACTACTGTCCTTGGAATTAGTTCGTCTCATTGGTGAGTTATGCTGTATTTTTTACAAGCTTGCACTGTTCGTATGTAAGTTGTCCGCTTCACAATTTGCAGACCATTTTTCGACCACTTGTTGTTATCCGATTGAGCTGAAATTTCGCATAGGTACACCTTTAGTTCTGGTGACAATACAGATATGACTTGATCCTGCAGCCAGGACCGCCTGCTCCCAAGAGAACTCCTCAACGGTTAATAGCACGGACACGAAACTTTGCATACGTTGATAGATAAAACTAATTTTATTCTTTTTCATTTTAACAAGCTTTATTTTAAAAATAAAATGAAGTTAAATTCTATTATGTTAATATTGTTATAATTATGTAATTTATAATCAGAATTTTTACTTATGGCCAAAAAAATAAAAGAAAAAAGAATTCACTTTTTTATGGCCTCAGTTCCAAAAAAAAAAAAAAATACGCTACTTGTGTACCCCACACAAGTAGCATATATTTTTTTTTTTTTTTTTTATTAGCCTGTACTGTCCCACTGCTGGGCAAAGGCCTCCGCCAATTCCTTCCATGTGCTCTTTTTGCCGTGCCTCCTGGAACCAAATATGTCATTGAAAAGGTCATGTTGATAACTTTCATTCGCATAGTGATACCAACAGTTAGACATGTTGTGCTGGGAAGTTTTTCTGATCAGACGGACACTAGGTCCAGAAGCTCTGAGCTGGGACCGTGTGTCCGCAGTGCATCAGACATAACCACCACCGGCTAGTTGCTAACCTAAACAGTAAATGTAAGAAAGAAAACAAATTAAGGTTTATGGGCGCCTGAATGAAATTGTCAGGACGCTGTGAACATTTGTGAAATTCTTGGTCGAAATTGGATTGAAAAAATAACTCGTCGGCTTGTGTTCAGACTATAACCAATTATCGTTTTGCTTGTCTTTTGTTTCTAGTACTTTCTACGGCGGAGGACCGCGACCGGGCGTGGACAGCCGGTTTTCGGGAGGGACCTCGGACAGAGTGCCTACTTCAGCTACGTAGGAGTACTCATTGTGCATATGCGTACGTACTAACGTATATGCACAATGAGTACTCCGATGTAGTTGGAAAAAAGAAGGCAGAAGAAGGAAGAAGGTGGTACTAACCACCTTCTTGTTTTCACTCAACCAAGCGTCGACATCTTCGTCTTCAACCCTATGTTTTCACCTTTGCGCACTTAACGTGGTCTTAGGTCTCATGCAACTCTTGCCTGCCACTCTGACCGGGTCTGGCTGGTGGCTCGCCTATGTTCCTATTTATACGCTATCAGTTCTGAGTTTTCAATCTAACACATCATTTCTCCGTCCACCATCCGGTCTAAGTATCCGTGTACTGTGATGTGATACCCACAGATGTGTATGTAATATACTATTTGACTACTGTAGTCAAATAGTATGTAAGCAGGAGTACAAATGTTTAATGTGATTATATTATTTGTCTATATAATACTGGCTGCCATTTTTCAAAGGGAAGCCGGTAGGAATCGTGTTCTATGGAAGCTTCGCCACTGGTATCCTGACCATTTCCACTTCGTCCGCGCTACTACCATAGTTATTGGTTATTGTTGTTCAGAATTTTGTTTGTGTATTAGATGTGATCACGAAGAAAGATCCGCAACTATGGTCTTTCCGTTGCCCTAGGCTATTAATGACTTGAATTAAAATTCAAAATCATTTATTTGCTAATATGGGTAATTACATAAAGTTGTCAAAAATAGAGTATAGTTCAACCATATTACGCCTTGAGGCATGCAAAGCTCTAGCTTTATCTGTAGCACAGCATTATTATACAATTACTTGCAACAATAATTTATAACCAATAACACAATTTTGGTAATTTCACCGTGGCAAATAATAATGAAATAATAATATCAGTAGAATAATAAAATGTCATGTATTAAATGTTAAAATAATAGTAATAGATAATTAATTTGTGCATTAATCACATGTCACATTCACAACAGTTCTGAGAACAGTATGTCCTTACATCCTCTATTAAGTAATCCTGAATACTATACATACACATAGCAAACACACATACACATATACATTTAAATACACATACACATTTAAATAGCAAGAAACTTTTTAATTTCTTTTTAAATTCATCGATGGATGGAGTTTCTAGTATAGCCTTTGGTAAGTGATTGTATATACGCGGTGCCATACTGAAAATGCTTCTGGTATATAAGGCCGGCTTGCTAGATTTGCAACAAATTTTATGACTATGTCGCTTACTTCTCTACATAACAAAAAGATGTTTGTTAGTTCTTGTGAAGCTAGCAATCTCATAAATGTAGACACACGGCAATACCAATATATTATATTTGATAAAATATGGTCTGCAGCTATCAGACTGGTTGTTATTAAACATACCCTCCCCCCCCTCATACACCGCGGCCTTGAATGCTATGTCCTTATTGGTGGAATGACCCCAGAGTATAATACCATACTTTTTCAAGGATCCCACTTAGCCATGGTATGCTGCAAGTACAGCAAAAGTGTCGTATAACTTGTCCTTACTTGTAAAATCTAGTACCATCATCAGCAAAAACTATACTTGGATGATTCGTTACTTTGGGAAGGTCATTTATATAAATGATGAATAGTCGAGGGCCCAAAACACTTCCTTGTGGGACGCCTTGTTTGTATTCTGAAGTGTAGTTAATTTCTGTACTTGTTTTGTTGGTGCATACTCGAGTAACTAATGTGAACTGTTTTCTGTTGGTAAGATAAGAAGCTATCAGCTCCAATGAAGTGCCCCGAATTCCGTACCTATATAATTTATTCAATAAAGAAGGTAGGTACTCGTAATTAAAAAAATTAAGTAGTAGACTAAATAGACACAATTTTCACAGTGTTATGGGTAAAAGGAAAAGGTGAGTGTACATATATATTGATTCTTGAAGGCAAGTCAATAGGAATTACATAATTATTGAACTATTTATATGGACTGTCCTGTTTCGGAAATACAGAGTAGGTATTCTTGTTAGCAGTAAGTATAAATACTTAGCAAATTAGTAATTAATAACAATTGATGTAGATGTAAATGAAATTGGTGTGGTGAGTTAAATTTAAAACCTACAGAAATCCTTTAAGATATGCTTTATGTTTTTTTTGTATTTAAAGTAAAGAACTGTATCTTTTTAATGACATTAGATAATTTATTATACAACTCTGCTCCTTCGTATAGTATTTTACTCTTAGCAATTTCTGTCTTAAGCAAATGTTGTTTTTTCGTCTAGTACTAGTACTAGTACTATCTCTACTACTACACAATCCGCCGCGCATGACATCACCCTAACGAATAAACTGTTTATCTTAAATCTAAACAGAGACCGTTGTTTCCGTTCCCCTGAAGCCTCTTCCCCTATGTAGAAGTTACTAATTTTGAAGAGTTATTTGAAAAGTCGCATTCGGAACGAGGTGATCTGACAGAGAACCAGAGTTGTCGACATAGCTCGCAGATTAAATAAGCTGAAGTAGCAATGGGCCGAACATATTAGCCGTAGAACCAATGACCACTGGAGTAAACGTTTTCTTGAGTGGCCCTCAGACTCGGTGGAGCCGGTGGAGCGACGATCTTTGCAGGATGGCTGGTAGCAACTGGATGAGATTTGCTGAGAATCTAGTTGAGTGGCATGCGATTGAGGAGGCCTATGTCCAGTAGTGGACTGCTGTAGGCTAATGATGATTTGGAAATAATATTTAGGCTCTCCACTCCAGATAAGTTAGCTTTTCTTAAGTCCTTTTAATTAGAAATACATGTTGCTTAATCGACTTGAGGAGACAAGTTTAAAAACAAAAGGAATTAAGGTTCCAAAAGCGAGCGAAGCGAGCTCGACAATTTTAACACCCTACCTTGGACAGGACTTGACTTAGCAACTGGTTCGACCGATCATGCAGGATTTACTTGGTCGATTTATCTGTACATGTTGCCTCGAATAAATACAGAATAATATGTAATGTCAGATCATAATGTCCACATGCTCCATTTTTTGCACCTTGTGTATGTAGGTAGATATCAGTGGCGAAGGTTACAACTCGATTCCTACCGGATTTCCTTAGAAAAATGGCACAGTCAGTATTCTATAGACAAATAATATAATCACATTAAAGATATATACTCCGGCTTACCTCTTACAAAGATTGACCCTTCGCTACTGATAGGTATGCCATAATTTTTAGTTCGGCTGAGTTTCTTTTTCTTGAGCTTTGTGATAAAGGAGCTAAACTGCGTACCTACTTACCTAGTTTGGTAAAATTTCTATTTTCACCGTTTACGGTTAAGAAATAAAGTCTGAATTCAGTTTTCGTATTTTTATTTGTGTACCTACCTGGCCGGGGTCAAGTGGTTTGATCAATGAATGAATATTTCAATGGATACCCTTCGCATTGTGTAACCGATCGTGAATGCATTTTACACACATATGCATTGACCGCAAAGAAGCGTTACTTCGAGTTCTTATTATTTCATTAAAAAAAAAAACAATAAATTAAATTATTCGTGTTTTTTTTTTATTGTCACTTATAAAAATAATAAAAAGTAAGAGAGTCTACCGCAATGCCTTTACAAGAAAGTTAATAGTAGTGACAGACTTATAATCTTTCTATAAAGGATTACTTTGCTTGTTGGAGTATTTCTTTCATAGCGGTTTTCATGGTTTCAAACGCCATGAACTGGTTTTCTATGAACTTTACGAATACGTGCAGTACTGGCACTTCGCTGTTATCGTTCAAATCCTTTATATATTCATTATAGGCGCCACAGTCTAGTTTTTGTGTCATCAGATGGACAGTGATGGGATCCCAGGTGATTATGTCTAAACCAATGTTTGTCAAACCGTTGAGACACTCTGTCATCACGCAACTTCCAAAGGTTCTAAACATCGGGTTTTAGTATGGCAGGTAGCTGCAGCATCGTGTTCATAAAAGATGTGAAATGTAGCAGTCGGTTGTCATATAATATAATATAAATTGCCCTTTTATTCTGAATTGTTTCTGTTTCTTTATCTGTTGCTATAATATGTCCCTCAATTCAGTGTGCCTTTTGGCAATGGCATCCTCTAGCTCCTTCCACTGTTTTCTGTCACGAGCCACTCTCCTCCAATTGGGGCCCGCTGTTTGCCTAAGCTCATCTTCCCATCTTCTTTTCTGTTTCCCCTTGCTGCGCTTACTGTCCCTTGGATACCAGTCGGTCATTACTTTACTCCATTTCTCTGAATTTGCTCTCATCATGTGGCCAGTCCATCTCCATTTTTGTTGGTCAATCCTGGTCAAGATGTCCGGTAGCTTGGTTTTTGCTTTCAATTGTTCGTTTCTTACATGATCTGCTTTTCGTATGTTTGTCATACTCCGTTCCATGGCTCTTTGGCAGTATTGCAATTTGTTTCTGTGTTGTTTCGTTAGTGCCCATGTTTCACAACCGTATGTTATACAGGATAGTATGCAGATGGTGAAAACTTTTCTCTTTATAGCGATTCCTAAGTCTCTAGATTTCATGATCTCTTTTAGTGACCAATACTTTCTCCAACCACTTGCTATTCTTGTGTTAATTTCCTTATTGGTTTGATCTTTTGGTGATATTATTTGGCCTAGATATGTGTATTCATCTACATACTCAAGTGGTTTTGAATCTACCTCTATTGGTTTTTTTTCCGAATTGGTTAACAGTCTTGTTTTTGTTGTGTTCATGGACAATCCCACCAAGGCACTTTCCTTGCTTAAAGCTTGGATCATGAGCTCAAGATGATTTGGGTTTTCCTCGAATAGGACTATGTCGTCTGCGAATCTGAGGTGATTTAGTTTCCGTCCATCGATGTTGAGACCCAGGTGAGACCAATCCAGTTTCCGGAATACATTTTCCAGGACTGCAGAGAATAATCGGTTGTCATACCGTTCAATATCTCCCAAGACGAAGCTTAATTGTCGGCGCTGATGTTCAGATGTTGCACCAGTGTTTCCGCTTCACCCTTTAGCCTTTTTTTTCGGATGGTAAATCATCAAATTCCCCCCCCCCCCCCCGCTCTGGGAGCGGAAGGGAGTGTCAGACTTGTACTGACTAAAACCGATCCATGTTCCTTCTTTGCCCTTTGTGTTCCAGGGCCACGGTATCTCTTTCGAAACAAACCGCAGCCCTGGCAGGCATCGGCCCATGCGGACCTCTACGTTGCTGACATCTGTTTGGGGCGCGCGTGGAACACGAACGCACCGTCGATACGGCCTGTCGTCATAAGACGGCCGGACGGTGAGCTAGCCCATTACTCACCGTCCACAGGCCCGCGCCCTTGAGCCTGGTCAGATGCTGAATTTTTTGAGCGTTGTTCAATATCGTTTCCAGGAATAGATCTTTGAACTAATGTCCTGAAAACTCTGGGATCTCGATTGTCGGTGCTGAACGTTCATGAAAAGCGTAGACCACATCTCGCTCTTCAGTTGTTTTCTAGTTTCGTCATATTTGTCTTCCTTGGCGAAGAGTATGTCGGAATAAGTATGATTAGAGCCTCTCGGTAGAGCCTCCAGTCCCAAATGAGTTTTGCCAATAGCTTCCCACTTCATCGTCAAAATTGACAAGTGAGCGTCAAGTTCCCATGTCTCAGCTAGGACTTATAAATCAATTTTAACCAAAAACTGATCATTCGCCCTGAAGTTCCACTCTTGCTTAGTGAGCAACATCGTTGTCTTCTCATCAGTTTCTTCTCCAAACAAACCCGTCAGGCCGAACTTAATATTTTCCCCTGTAGCTTGCATCATTCTTAAAATGTCTGCTTTAGTTGATTCATACTTAGCACTTGTCTTACCAAACACATTATCTGCAAAATAGTTTATGTTTTTGTCTTCAATCTCCTGCGGAAGTGTTGCATGCCTTGTGCTGAAATTCATCCATTAATCTTCTAAGGAGGACAGCCGCTTGTTAACGTAGTCCTTTGTTTTTCTGGCTTGCCATTATTGTAGTTAACGCATAAAGTTCTTGTTTTCGAAACATGTCGATTGCAGTGATAGCTTACTTAAGGCTCCTCTAGTAGTCGAAGGCTCTTTCAGTTATTGTTGAAGGCACTTCCAGTAGATGTTGAAGGTCTTTTAGTAGTTGAAAGCTCTTCCAGTAGTTGTTGGTGGTCTTCCAGTAGTCGATAGATCTTTAAGTAGTTTTTGAAGTTCTTTCAGTAGGTGAAGCTCTTCCAGTAATAGTTGAAGGTAGTTTCAGTAGGTACTCAATGTGCCTGTCCTCTAGCAAGGTATTTGCGCCTTCTTAATTCAACTGGGGCGACCTGCTTGTGAGAGACCAGCCGAACCGATTCGCTACAGTCACAAGAGAAACAAACACTCCAAGATACACGAAAGGACCATAAATGTACTGGTCGTAGTAGTTAATTCTATAACTGATTTGTCGTTAAGTTATTGTGAGTTTAGTAGAGAAACACGTTTTCACCAAGATTCACCAATTAGGTTTATTTAGGCAAAGGTAAGTAGAAAAGAATCCATATGAAATATGGACCGACAAAAACCAAACTTGCGGCATATACGCATATTTGGGAGTCCTGTAATGGTCGGAACCCCATTGTTCACAACGTTTGTTCAACTTTGTTTCTTATTAGTTCGAATAAAAGGTCCGGTAGGAGTGAAGTCTTAAAGATCATCATCTATCATCTTTACATAGTAACAAAGTCGCTCCCGCTCTCTGTACGCTTAGATCTTTTAAACTCCGCAACGGGTTTTAATGCAGTTTTCAGCAATAGATAGAGTGATTCAAGAGGAAGGTGTATGTTATGTATACACGTATAACGTGCGAAGCCGGGGCGGGTCTTTGCTAGTTGAGATATATTTCAATTCTGTTGTTCTTACGCCCAGAGTTCCTAGAAAAATGCCCATGGACCTTTAATAACACAAGTGCACGAAGCTTTCAAATGTACGTGACTTTAATCCTAACTTTTTATATTCCATTATTTCCTTTATTTATATTTTTACAAATTATTTACATTTTTAAATAGTCCTTAAAAAACAATTTAAAATATAAAAAATTGTAGCCCACCGGTATCGGGAACAGGGTCTCCGGTCAGGGCTCCAGAGAGAGGAACCTCCTAACAATACGAGCAGAGTCTAGGAGTACCGCTTTCTGAATCAAGCCCTTGATCCAGCTACCTAACGACAGCCTCCTCAGGTATTGGTCGAGGCTCTTGGCAATTAAGCCATGGGCTGATACGACTATCATCCATTATTATTATAATATTATAAATGCGAAAGTAAGTTTGTTTGTTTATTTGTTACATTTTCACGCCTAAAGCACTGAAATGATCATCCTGAAATTTTGCATATACGTTGTCAGGAGTACAGAAACGGACATAGGGTACCTTACTATTCCCGAGGAAAAAAACAACAACGTTCTTATGATAATAGATGGCGCCACGTGTCTTTCGAATCATGATTGAATATTATAGAAACTTTAGTAGTGTGTTGAGAGCGGGCAAAGCCTAGTTTTTTTTTTTATAAAATGCTTTAAATGATCAGTTAGATTGTCTTAAAACAAATTGAATTGTTTTCACTCTTTTGCAGACTCCCAACTACTCCCAAGTAAATCAGACAGAGTTATATCTCCCGCCTTGAAACAGGATGTAGTGGATAAACTTTTATCAGCTTCGCATCTTGATCCCTTGTAACCACCAACACATTGGCAGACCGGATTACCCGCCTTTTGTCAGTGAAAATTTGCCTCCATCGAGGCAATATCTGTTACACGAGTTTATCTGACATCGCACTCCGGTATAACCGGAATAACACCTGAAATAAACAAAACTTAAAACATTGTAAAACTAAGCAAGGAATCCAACAGAATACAAGCAATAAAACATAATGTTTTACCTGCATTCAGGAAGTTCTTTATTATTGACACGGCTCTACCCTCGTAGACAATATCTATTGCAAACATAAACATCGCATCTCCCACCGGTGTAACCAGGTTTGCAATCGCAGTCCGATTCCCCATCAATTTTCACACCGAAAACACAAAACCAATCCAACAACAATATCAACCGTCAATATTGGTCGGACTTATTTCACAGTCCTGTATCTCCTGAATGTCATAGTTCCCTACAGCTATAGCGACATTCATCTTATAATTATTCACATGAATGTGTTCAAAATGTACATATAATAGTAATTTAAAATCAATGGAAAAATGTAACGGAAGTTTACATTTTTCTAGAACGACAAAACTCCACGAAGTAAAATAATCCATTTGAAACAGGTAATGTATTTGGTGGATGCGCTATCATTGAAAAACTTTCCATTTCATAATAAATTCTTCGTGTTTTCTCTCTTGTGTTCAGATCGCAACGAACCATATTGTATTGTATAGTTGAATTTGGCTAAAACCAGTATATTGCTTGAGTATTATGATCAATAGCCAAACTGTACGGCTCCAATTTTTGAGTTGCGTTGAAATGTAGTGAAGTTGTATGCACAAAGACTTCTCTTTCATCACCACTAAACCGGGCTCGCTCTATTGTAGGATTCGTCATGTCTGTGTTGAGCCAGTAAGCATACCTGTTCAAAAGAAAACCTGCTGTTGCTATCAAGAAGTTAAACACAATATGTTAAGTTTAGTAAACATTATTGAACTATTACATCAGAAAAATGTCAAATGTTGGCTAAAATGGCTATAGAGATTCAAGGAAGGAGAAATTCATTGGGCCAACCTCAAATAGGAAACACGATACGGGTGTTGTATACGCAGGGTATGAAATGAGACACAAGTGCAGGTTGAGTATGGAATGAATATATTCCTTTTTTTTTTCTTTTGAAATGGCATCTCGCAGTTCCTAGGAGGTTGTCAACTGCTTAACCGGACTATCCTGTGGGTGCCTTGAGTGAAAGGCCTCCAGCCAGGGCAAAAAACTTAGCGACTCACGCTAAGGCACCCCCTGTGGGGTACGAGCCTCGGCTTAGGGCGTCGCTGGGGTAGGACAACAAGGGGACAGGCTGGATCTGAGTGGTGTCATTATTTCGGGGCTGATTTTGAACTACAGGCTCAGCCACGCGGGCTGGATCGGGCAGGGTGTGGAACGGGATGTCGCGACGGCGAGGACAGAATGACGGTGTTTGCGCCTGTGCTTCTTGAGCGTGCTAGTTTTCCTATTTCTCTCCTGGAGGAGGGTGATAGCGTCATCGGTGGTGACGAGAGTATGCCTTGGTCGGCGAATCTTACTGATGTTAGAGAATTCGTATCGGGCGGCCGATGCGAATAGGGGATTACGGTACTTTAAGGCAGAATCGAAGAAACGCTTGGAAAGGCGCTTCATAAACTGGAGAATAGTGGGCATTTTAAGGTCTATGTGTAGACGGTCATTGCGGAAATACCATATAAGGGGCTCCCGTGACTTTTCGTAAGAACCAGTTTAGAAGTACTAGCATCCAATGGATATATCTGGGCTTAATATGTGCGAACACGACACAAGAGTATGTCATGATAGGACGGGTCACCGCGGTATAGAGGCGCAACTTGCACCTGAGAGATAGTTTGCTCTTTGCCGTAAGCAAGAAATAGAGCCTACCCATAGCGAAGGCAGCTCGGTCACGAGCTAGGTAGGTAGGTTACTATCAATTAGGCAGTAGGTTTACTATCAATTAGGCAATAAACCCCAAAGATAAATTACTGCGGACAATAGGGATCACCCTGATCCTCATTCCTCACAATCACAACAATGAGAAAATAGGTATAAAATCAAATAAACTAGCAATTATTATCACAATTTGAGTAGCAAATCACTATATTGAATGACAGACTAAATACACATAAAAGTCTTATTAAGATTTTTTTTTCATTTTCATTTTTCAGCCGAAAGACGTCCACTGCTGGACATAGGCCTCCCCCAAGTGTCGCCACATTGACCGGTCCCGTGCGACTCGCATCCAGCGGATCCCTGCAACCTTTACCAGGTCATCGGTCCACCTAGTGGGAGGCCTTCCAACGCAGCGTCTTACGGTTCGCGGTCGCCACTCCAGAACTTTTCGGCCCCATCGGCCATCCGTTCTGCGAGCATACACACACTTAAATGAACCTTAACTGTCAGACCGTAGGTTTACTTTTGTTAAGCAATCACAACCGAGGCGAGAGAGATAGCAATAAGGGAACCCTTTGTCCCTTTCACTCAATTGCCAACAGATAAAAATGTTAAAGATGGTAGAAAATATTAAACCGGCAGTCACCTCACACTAAAGCAAAATAAATTACGTGTATATGTTTTTAGCCTTAAGATAAATTTTAATTATTTTCTTTTATAGGTTTACAGTCTGTACATAATACTAATTTATTTATTTTAAGTCAAATTAAATATTGGTATGATTGTTTGGAAGCTATTATATAATAATTATGGTAACACTGAAATCTGTAATCAATGGTGTTAATTTGCCGTCCTAAGTTGTTTTGAGAAAATTATAAGATTTATCTACGGTTCTTTTTTATTTTAAATGTGAAAATGGTTAAAAGTATTGTATCACGTCATGTAAAAGTGAATCATATGGTGGTTGTGGCATATCTTTTCACAGGTAAGGAATATTATAGATTTTGTTTACTAACAATGATTAGTGTGACCATGCCTTAGACGTTTTGCGGACGAAAGACTTAAAATGCTTTCGTGTATTTTTCATTAAAACTGTTAATATTATGCGCATGATAATTATAATTAGTACCTATAGTATCGCCTTATTGAAATAGCATTATTTTGTTTGTTACAGCTTTCCATTGAAAAAGGAAATTAGGCAATAATGTCGATTCCCGAATTTCAAACCATAACCAAAAGTTCTGTTGTGTGCAACCTTCATTTTAAGCCAGAGGATTTTCATACTACAAAATCACGACGAGCGTTATGCTAATGCAGTACCATCATTTTTTCCAGTGGTAAGGATATTGGTTTTACCATCTGTACAACTGATGAACGCGGAAAGAAGACACGTTGAGTGTGCTTAATGATGTTCTCCTGCGCGAAGCTCTTTCAGTCGGCACTGGCGGGCGCCCTGCAACCACAGGCTCCGGCCGCTGCTGGTATCTTGCAAGAAACGACGTTAAGGAAGAGGGCTTCGTTTCACAAAGATAACAACGCCGAAGTTAACTCTTCATAAGGTTTCAGGAAGTAACTCTTCAGGACGGTGTTGAACAATTTTTCATTTAAAAGTTCTGGATTGATGACTACGATTTTTTTCAAATTATGTGCGCACTTACGTTCATACTTCGGAGGTTTGCCGTATCGAGAATATTTTTCAAAAGTCTGATGCGATTAAAACAAATATTTTATACAAGACTCAATCATCCAATTAGTCTACCACATTCTATCCAATGCATAACGGATGAAGAACCACACGAATTACAACTAGTAAAAGCATTGGCTAATTCGTATTTAAATTTAAGAATATTCCATCATGCGAAATGTAATGCATTGAGAAACTTAGGCAGTAAGATTGGCTTACGGAAGAAACTCCACAAAACAATTCTATTTAATCATGTTTAATTTTAATAAATGTTTGTCACACACTTTCAATTTTATTCCCTCCATTTGAATACCCAAACACCAATTCTGCAGAGCAAACGGAAAAGAAAATGGAAAGGAAACAAAATTATTCTTCTAATTCTTTTTTCTTTTTCTCATAAATTATTATTTCACTATTTTATGTAACCGTTGATGTCATATCCGGACACAAATTATCTCTGTCAAAACGAATTTTCTTATTTGTTACAAAAATGTATAGTCACCCTATTAGAAAGAGACAAGGGGCTCTGTTATAAATATCTCTCTCTTGTCACGTTTTTCTGATTGAGTGCTCAGTCCAGTTTATTATACTAAGTCCATGCTCTTTGCACGGAAGTAATAAGTACTACGTACGCACGCGACGGCCAGTCAAGCTTTAAAAATCCAGTTTATGCGGATCTCTCATTGTATAGGAAATCTAAACAAAGCGAGGTCAATTTATACAGGAAATTTACAGCTTCATGTGCCGCCGTGTGTACAAAGGCAATTCTTACTTGCATTAAAAAATTCCCACCAAAAGAGGGGTTAACGCTAACTTAATCTCTTTCTAATAAGGTGACCATTCATTTTATGTAAAAAGTAGGACAAGATGGAAAGGCATTACATATAACATTCATCATCATCATTCTCTTGCCTTTATCCCAATTCATTATAATATAACATTATTAAATTAAATTAAAAAAATATTTTCAATTCTCGTTTCCGAGGCAACTAAATAAAAAAAAAATTAGTAATACGAGAAAGCTATTATTATATATTAGGCGTCGGTAGATAGGTATTAAAAAAATAATCATAATCATAAATCTTTATTTAATTCAACATCAGAAGTAACAGGCACTGGTATATATATGCACAATCTTAAATAGAGAAAGGTGTCTCAAGTAGGAAGGTCCTGAGGTACAGATCACCTCTCCGGCTTAGGTATACCATTTTATTTACAGCAATTTACAGCAACTAAACCTGAAGTTTATTTAAATAATAAAATTACTAATTTGGATTTTACTATATTTAATGGTAACCAGTGAAATGATGTATTAAATAAGATTAGTTCTTAGATAATAGGTAGATAAACAATATCCCACAAAATAAAAACTTTATGGGGACACTACCAAAATAAGACAATGACGTTGTCAAATTCAACCAGACCACCTTTTTCCAATGTTGCCCGCACACAAACTAAATAAAATAGTTTCGTTTGAATATTAAAACAGGACTTTCAGGATTTCGTATTTTTATATGTGCCTACCGAAATGACTTCGAATACTAATAATTTAGTAGATTAATGATCATGTCCACATTGTGCGAGTGGGGAAAGGCTATAAAATCCGGCGGCAGTGACAAGCCTCAGAACGGCTATTTAAACGGAGTAAAATACTTATATGAACAAACTAACATTGCGAATAGGTTGCCTGATAAAGTTAAGTCAAGGCTACCCTTTATTAAAACTAACGGAACTAATCTTTTTTTCAAACCAAACGAAATCAAAATGGAATTAGAGTAAATATCTACAAAGCAATCAAGCCAAGAATCTGTTAGGTTGTCATCTTTTTGTCCCTACTGCAGAGTTGTAAGGTATAAATAGATAGATTGATACTATATGGCCACTCATCTATTTTCTTATTAAAATATGTATTAAAAGAACAGATACGTAATTTTATTACAAACACGATAGCATAACGTTCGGTTGTCTAAGTAAAATCGGTCAAGCTTCAGGGTGTCGCAATTTTAAATAGTCTTCACTTAATGATATAAGGGCAACTCATTTGTTATGCTTTTTTTCATGTATATTAAACATATTTTTGACTCAGTAAACATAGGATTTTTTTTGATACTAGACAGGCTATTTATAATGGTAGAGATACCCCAGAGTGAACAGGAGTTATATCCGTAAGAGCAATTGTTTCACTCGCGGCATATCTTTAACGTTTAAATGTGACTGAACTTGCATTTGAACTTCGGAGCAAAATATTAATAATAGTCAGTAGTAACATAAATTTAGTAAATAGTCAAATAGCTTGCTTTCAACATTATTTGTTACATCGATCTGCGTAATACTTGCGTCTACACTTCAACTTTTTATTTTTGCCCGTTCATCAGTCCTTGGAAAAGTATCCGCTTCGGCAATCATGGCCTATCTTCGAAAATATGAGATCTAATATAATTCCCATGTTCTTCTTCTTCTTTTGTATCGATGATTTATCACATTATTAGCACCCAGGTGGCTACGTTAATCGCGGTTTCAGTAGAGATTTTGACAGTAAGTCCTCTAAATCGCAGGTGTAGGGACACTTTAGATACTCCAGGAAGTCACAGTTAGCTGCTGCTACCGTGGAAGTACGTGTCTATTAGGGGCCAGCCATAAAATTAATCAGCCATATTTGTGGGTGCTTATGTATCACCATTGTTAGAATATTACAATTATACGACTAAAATCCTAAAAGTGCGGAATGAATGCACTACAATGCCTTGAAAAACCAAACTTAGAAGCTTTATAACGACGTTCGTGTTATCGGTAACATGAAGATTCTCGAAGCGCATAGTCTTTCTAGTTCTATTGCTAAATACATTAAATTCAAGCGTTTGCAGTATTTTTCAATTGCATGGTTTTTGCATTTTTTGTATTCTCAATTTTGTTTCCATCGTTTGTGTCCATCACATTTTTTCCATCGGTTGATTGAGCTCTCAGAGCTGAAAGATTTTTTTTTTAATTGTTAAGGATATTAACCGTTGGGGGCCTAGGATAGAACATGAGTTGCATCTATATTTTGCTTACGTTCATAAACTTTGGGAATGACAAAAGAATGTGCGCTCACGTGAGCGAAGCCGCGGGCACAGCTAGTATAATAATAAAATAGACCCTTACCTTTTATTTTATTATTACGAAAATTTACAACAGCACGGTGCGAAATCGACACCCGTCTGACATTCGGAAACACCCGTCGACCGCTAAAAGTCGTTTGTAACGATGGCGGGGGCCACAGGGCGGAGAGCAGAGGTCCTATAAGAGACTGCGATGTTTAGTTTCGTAGGTGATCCCCATTGCCTGGTCTTCCCCTATTAGAAGACGGCACGCATGGTTCGGGGTGTCTCGCCCTGTCAGGGCGGCCCTGAGTGTGGAGGTTCAGTTAACCTACCACACTACAGATTAAAACTACCGCGAATTCACAAAACTTGATGAAAAAACATGTTGCGCCGACTAACTAACATGGGCACAAGGGCAGGAAGATGATGATTGGTTCTAGTTGGATCGGTTTTAGTCCTATTGACCGTTTATAAACACACTAAAAATACATCTTATAGGGAATTTGTTTGTTCTCACACCAGATAGAACTGACTTACTTGACTTAGATTGACTTGACTTTGACTTAGAATGCACCAGCCCCAAGAACATTGTTAAGAATGCCAGTACATGCTCCTACACATTTTCAACTGCAGACTTGCTGATCGCTCTGCGAAGTTAAATGCACAACGATGTTTTTCGGCAAGTTATAAATATTGTAGGTCTTTACCCTGTTTATAAGAATAAAAACGAGAGTTCTATTGTGTGCACCTAACGACAAAGCGCACCAATTTTTTATGTGGTGCACATTCACAGCAGATTATACACTAATTATACGTTCCACTCATATCACTCTAGGAGCCACTTTCCTGCTAGGGTAACGTACACCAAAACAATTAAAACCCTTGAAATGATTAAAATCCATTCCAATAGAGAAGTAATATTTTTACAACAATTCCAAGCGGACTAAGGTCGCGGGGCATAGCTAACATTTAAATTAACGTGAAATTACCTATCAAAGTTTCCACATGACCACCGTAGAAACGGGTTTTGTCGACGGAAGAATCGACAAAATGACATTTCTTTTGTTGATCCGTCATTTTATCGCTTCTTCCGTTTACAAAATCTGTTTCTACGGTGGATATGCTACGCGTGCTAATTCACTAAAACTATTCACCCCATTTTACCGATATTTATTTAAACAAGTTTTTACGAAAATCTTTTATTCTGTCTGAATTGGAATATAATTTGGCAAATAAACTTTCCTTTGCAAACTATAGCAAGACAAATTACAATAGTACAGACCCTGTGCCTAATCTAAACATTTTCGATCATTAAAGAAATGGTAGGAATTGTTCACATTCAACAGTTTTGGAATTACAAAAAGAAAAAAATAACAATTGAGTAAATTCCAAGCCGTGGACCTGAGAAAAAATGTGTTGACTATATTTCTATGTAGTGAATATTCACATTTAATCATAACTAACGAATTATACATTTATGAATACAATTTTAAAGTTTTCTAAAAATATGAACTAGATATCATAAAACGTAGCATAATTCTTCTCATGAGATAATATATGACTATCCAAGGCTTACTTTTACTTACACTTTAATACAGAAATATTTATGTTATGAGCATTCAATCCACGGCTTGACAAAAATAAACAAAGGAACTCGACCGCTTAAGGTGTTATAAATGCTCAAAATTATTAAATATACAAACCTACTTACTACTAACATATAAAACTTACAAGAATGTATCGTAAATCACAGATTCCCATACTAATTAAATGTTTAATATCGTTTTAGGCTTAATCTTGCCATTTTTTTGGTTTTTCTTAATTATAGAGGAAATATGTGATTCATAATTGCAATAGGGTAAAATAGCTAGTTAGTGCATCAAAATTTTGTAGTGAAGTATTACTTATTAACATAACTATTCATACCGTTGACAGAGAAAGTTTTCACACATATTTACTAATATATTTAAGTAAGTTAAATGATTGGCAATTACAATTTGGCTATTTCACCCTTATGAAAGCTAGATATATGGCTAGTAAACCACCTACTTAGTGTGACTGCGCTTAGTCTATTTATAAACCTAATCACTGCACTAATTCAAATGTATATCAGTCTCAAGAAAAGGAGAATGTCTTTCAATCGCTAAGCATTGTTATAACTAACACTAATCTGGCCTCAAAACGATACAACTCCTAAATAAAATTAAGTTTAATAACTACTAATTGATCGTTCAACACTTTGTCCGCACTTTACACTTATTTATCACTTCTGGAGGTGCCAGCTCGCATATCTTTCACAATAACCTTAGGCTCAATGTTGATGATTTCACTCAACTTCTTAAGAGTGAACGGCATCATTCTGTTACAGAATGACATGAGAGTAGTGACATTGGCATACTTTTCTAGCGACTCAGGCTTTGTTTTATAATAGGAATACCCTTCTTCTGAAATACGGGGAACACTGTAAGGTAGTCTGGTGGTGGACTTCTTGGCGACAGTGTTACCCGGGAGCTTGGTCGTCGACTTCCTAGCGCATCTCTTCTGAAGAGGAGCCTCCTCCTTCTTTCTTTCCTTTTTAGAATCCGAATACACATACGGCACAGTTGTGTATTTGAATAGAAGCGTAGGATGAACTGCGTTGTGGTGACTCTTCAGGTCTCTTAGGAATTTAAATCCTGTATGTTCACAATGACCGCAGTAATGCGTTTCCCTGGTGTCATGACGCAGCTTGAACAGCGCGTAGTTGACCGGCACGTGCGGATGCGCCACGTTGTGATGGTCATGTAGAGACTTCACGTCGAGGCGAAGAACTAAGCAAATGCAGCATTTGTAAACCACGTCGCCTTTTCTAGCAAAGTCGGGTTTGCAATCTCCATGAAAATGGGTGTCAACATCAGTTTCTGACATTGAGTTTTCACAGAATAAGCATATCCTGTTTCCTTCCTTACTCCTCCTTGCAGGTAAGGTCATAGTTTCCTGCCCTGCTGATAACTTCTTCTTCAGATCGATGACATGTGATTTTGCGGGTGGTATTGCGTTCATTATTGTCTGCTGATGGGCATCAGGGTGAATTTTGGTAAAATGTGCAACCATGCCTGACTTATTAGAGCAGGAGTAGTCGCAGTAGTAGCACGAGAAAGGCTTCAAGTTATAATGAGTGAGTACATGTTCTTTCCAAGGCTTGTAATATTTATGTTTGAAGGGGCAATCAAGGGCTGGGCAATGTCTCACGGTCGGCTTCTTGTGGCCGGGGGCCTCGTCGATGATGAGTCGTTCGTCATCACTCTCCGGTGCCGGTCTCTTGCGGCTTACTGGCACTACATCGGGCGTGGGTACGCGCTCTTCATAGCGGACCACGAGGAGAGAATTATCGATTTCTGTGAAACTCTTTTCAGGAGTGGAAGGCTCCGATGTAGTTGGGGTAGCGGAGACAGTCTGCAGGGTCTTCTTCTGTGCCTGTATGATGTAGTTGACCCAGGCCGCGCGCATGGAGGGGTCTCGTATGGCCTCCTTGGGCCGGGACGGGACGTCGTGATCCTTGCAATGGTACTGAGCGTCATGGTACGTCGAATGTCTGTTAGAACAGTTAGTGCAACCCCACCTGAAAATGTTGAAATAATAAATGATTAAAACTTAATTATGTTAAACAGAAACAGTTATAAGTACATACAATACAATTATTTTATTAAAATCTTAAGAAAAGTAGTAAAGAAATAAATTGAACGTCAAATATGGAGTAAAAAAAGAATAAATAAAAATTAGTTACGTTAATAAAATCAATTTATTTTTCTTATTATTTCTTTTAGAGAAATTATTAATCGGGCGAATCAAAATTTAATCGGCGACCAATATGTTGAATGGGCGACTATTGTACAAAGTTTTATTAATTAGTTGCGGACATCAGCCCGTTATACAATACAATAGAAATATTAATTTAAAAAAAACATTCACGGTCAAGGAACCCGGCGATCAGGGCTCCAGAAAGAGGAACCTCCTTGACGAGCCGTTTCCAGGAGTACCGCTTTCTGAATCAAGCCCTTGATTCAGCTGCCTAACGAGAGCCTCCTCAGGTATTGATCGAGGCTCTTGGCAATTCCGCCTGACGCAGGTTCCTGCACCGAATCGGGCGGGAGGAAACGCCCGGGTGTTTCCATGGTGAGGATCGTCCGGAGGACACGGAGCACACCGTGGAGGTCTGCTCCGCTTGAGCGGAGACCCGCCGTGTCCTCGTAGCGGCGTTTGGCGGCGGCGATCTCTCGCGTCCGGCCCTGGTTCAAGCCATGGTCCGGAGCGAGAGGGAATGGGAAGCCGTCACCTCCTTCTGCGAAGCAGTCATGCTAGCGAAGGAGTTGGCGGGACCTGAGAGGGAAAGAGCCTCACTTCCCAGCCGCCGCGGGAGACGCCCCGGGCGTCGGGAGTCACGTGGTGGCTCCCGGCCACCGTAGGCGCGGGCCTGTGGACGGTAAGTAATGGGCTAGCTCACCGTCCGGCCGTCTTATTACGATAGGCCGTGTCGACGGCGCGTTCGTGTTCCACGCGCGCCTCAAAGAGATGTCAGCAACAATGAAGTGGTCCGCAAGGGCCGATGCCTGCCAGGGCTGCGGCCTGTTCGAAAGAGATACCGCGGCCCTGGAACGCAAAGGGCAAAGAAGGAAAATGGATGGGTTTGAGCCAGTAGAAGTCTGACACTCCCTTCCACTCCGCCCAGAGCGGGGGGATCATTTGATGATTTCCCATCCGAAAAACAAAAAAAAAAGGCTCTTGGCAATTAAGCCATGGGTTGAAACGACTATTTATTTATTTATTTGGGTCACCAACAATTGTATACACTGATATAAGCAAAATATCGGCACAATGATCGCTGAGTCCACATCTCGCATGTTGACAACCTCGTGAGCCAAGTCAAGATACTTGATTTATTATCTTTCTCGGCTTTCACGAGATTCTCGTCATGCGGGACTTGATCCACCACCACTATATCAGGCTTATTGGCTACAATAGTTCTGACAGTGATGATGGATTGATCCCAGTACAATGTGATACGATATGCCATTTTCGAGAACTGGGTCGGGCACATACCTATAGTCCGATTCCACAAGGTTGTATTTTACAGCAAGTTGCTGATGCAGGTTGTGTCTATGCAAGTACGAGGGTACTTGCATAGACACAACCTCCGTTAGCCAGACGAGAACACCCGGAGATAATGTGACGGATTGATTCGCCTGGACGGCAGCATGCCCGACTTATGTCAACCGTGCCGTCCTTCACAATAAATCTCCGGTAGTTAATCGTCATCATAACTTCATTCATAATTGCATAGACAAAACCTTCGTATTCTCTGAAGAGGTCCCCGGAACGTAGCCAGGCTACGGAAACTGATAGGTCTACATCGGGCCCATGCAGGGCTCGGTAATAACCGTCCATGAAGCTCCTTACTCTGCCATACCTCCATGCGGTCGTTAGTTATTATTTTGATTATTATAAAAAGGGAGACGTTATTATTACTTTTATTTACTCACAACAATCGTTCCAAAACAAACTTTATTCTAATGGGAAAAGGTTGATTTTACGTGGCATAGAGAAGGCATCACGCCATGACAGCGTCATACCATCTTCCGTCACGGCATACGAGTCGGTTTTACTACGCGTGCCTAGGCGCTAAATTTTACTTAAAATAAACTGCCAGATTTTTTCACTTTATCTTACTATGTAAACCAGCATACCTGAACAGATTAAGTTCCGTCTCCAAGTGGTCTCTCATGGCCGCTTCGTCTTTGAACAGCGTGCCACAGTTGGGGCAGCAGAACATCATGTTGCTGGGCGCTCTGAGCTCGCCGAAAGCTTCCTCCAACTGTTTCACTGAGAATTTTTTAACTACGTCATGGGTAGGAAGCGTGGCGATAGGTGCAGGCTTGTTCGGTCTCTCGACAATAATTTTCTGACTAGCTAAGTTGGCCTTATGCTTATCTATAATAGCCGCTTGATGGTCCAACTGGCCTGCGACCCACTTTTCTTTGTTGACGTCCTTGGGCAGCTCGATGTGGTCGTACTGTCTGAAGTGCTCGGTGGTCATGTGTTCCGTGAGGCCGAGTTTGTGGAAAGCTTTGTAGTTGCAGAGGCCGCATCCCCATCTGAAAGATTGTATGTTAAATACAGGGTTTAAACAGACCCTTCACGAAGCCGTCAACCAAGCATTCTGTACATCAAACTAAGTAACTTTACGCAAAAATTATTGCTGTAGAACGACTTAGTTTTGGGGTGAAAAATCACGTTTTACGGTAGGACTCAATGGAACGCACTCAAAGCATTGTGCTGATGGATGGATTGAATAGTACGGGGGTTGTGGTGTTTAAAGTTCTTTGGTCAAAACAAAAACAAAAAAAATCAGTAGCATGTAAAATTCATTGCAACTAAAAGTTATAGAAAACTCACATTATTATACCACTGCCTAACCCTTCGGGGATTACTGGCGTGATGTCAATTGTAATTTATGTATTGCATGATTTAAAAGTAGAAACAGAAATTCCAGTGGTTTATTTTAAAGTTATTTGCCAAACTACCAGTGAATTGTAGTATTTGTAATGCCATTTGTATTAAAATAAGAATATTTATAGTCTGGTTAACTTACTTCCTATAATGCAGTTCTTCATATAAATGAGATTGCATGGCCTCCCTGGTGTCTTCCGATATAACATTGCATAGCGGGCACTTGAACTGGATTCCATTCGGCTCACAGAACTGCCCGAATCTCGTGCACAACTCCTCCATAGATTCTACCGACTGTAAAACCGTCGACTCGTCCACTTCTTTCTTTACCAGCTTCAAGTCGATATTGACGGGAGGCAGGGAGGCTTGCGGTGCCACGTCAGGGGTCTCCTGCTCCTCAGTCTTCACCTGAGGCATGTTCGGGCCCACCTTCTGCCGCTGTTTCATCCAGCGCGCCGTGCCGTCCACTTCGTCGGGCAGCGAGCCTTCCCTGTAGTAGTAATAGATGACATCTTCAGGCTCTTTGGGGTGCGAGTGCGCCAGATGGTTGTTCACATTCTCCAACGCGGACGCCCTGTACGGGCAGTAGCCGCATCTGAACTGCATCTTAGATTGATGCAACTTGAAGCAATGCTCGGCCACTTCAGGACGCAACATGCTCTTGAATTCACAGAAACCGCACTGCCACGGCTTCAGGTCCATAGTGGGCGCGGTGCTGGGAGACGCCGCCGCCGTAGTCATCGCTGCTGCCGCCGCCGCCGCTGCTGCCGCGCTTGCGCTCTCACGCACTATGTAGTATGGTGCATTCTGGTGCAACTCCATCATATGCTTCTCCAAGTAATCACGCTTGTAGTAATACATGTCACACTGTGGGCAAGCATACAGGGTGTCGTCGTGCATCTTCAGATGTTGCACCACTCGCGCGGCGGTGATGGGCTTGGTGGTGTCGGTGGTCTGGCTGTCGGGGCAGTGCACGCAGCGGAAGGCGTTGCTGCCGGGGCCGGCGTGCAGCGCCTCCCAATGGCGACGCAGTGTGGGCTCGTCCACGGCCGTGTAGGAGCACCCCACGCCGCCGCACGTGTTGCGCTGGCGGGCCGGGATGAACCGCGGGTAGCGCCCCAGCCGCTCGGGCGGCACAGGAAGCGCGCGCGCGGGCCGCTCGGGCGCGGGCCGCTCAGGCACGGGCCGCTCGGCTCGGTGCGGAGCAAGCGAGGAGGACGCGAGGTTCACCATGCGGTCGAAGTGCTTCTCGTTGGTCTCGAGGTGCGGCACGGGGTTGACGGGCGCAGTGTTCGGCGCGGGCTGCTGCTCTGCGTGCAGCTGCAGGTGCCGCACCATGTTCAGGCGCACCTTCGTGCTGAACTCGCATATCTCGCAGTACACCAAGTGCTCCAATATAGGATTTATCGGAAGCTGATTTATTTCTCCAGGCCAAAATCGACGCTTGCTCAAAGTTTCAAGGTTATTTGCGCTAGGTTTCCTCTTAGGCAGCTCTTTCTTGTCCTTTTTCGTTGGATTGACGACGTAGCAAGGAATTCCCTTCTCTATGATGGACGTGACAATATGGTCTTTCTCCTTGTGTACGTCCTTGAGATGTCGCTTGGCCATGAGGAGGTTCACTTGGTTGGTGCGACACACGCCGCACTGGTATGTAATCTTCTCGCAGTGGTCGAACATGTAGTGGTCCATGATGTGATCTCTATTGCTGGCCATGTAAGGGCAGTGCGCACACTTGCAGCCCTCACTTTTGTTGGGATAGCAGTAGAAGAAATGTTTTTTCAAGCCATTTATGGATTTGCATATTTGCTGACATTTAGGGCACGTGCTGAGGATATCTATTGGCACCTTTTGGCTGGTGGTCTGCACTGGGACTGTGTGCTTGTCGCTAGCGGAGGTAGTGGTGTCGTCATCCGAAAGATCTATGACAGGCAGGCTGGGCTCGTCGTCGTCACTGTCTAGCACGACTACATCGCTAGGCAGCTGCTTAGGTGTTTCGAGCTCAACTTTAATCGGTACTTTAGTGATAGTGAGCGACGGTTCAGACTTCACTGCAGCGACTGGTGCATGCTCGGAGGGTGGGCTTGTAGTTATTGAAGTTGGTGCCACAAGTGCAATTGGAGCTACTGGTTGCGTTACAGCTTCAAGTATGATGTCTTTAGGTGGTTGGATTTGCATAGGGGCCGGTTCCGTATGTACTGGGGTAAGTTCCGTATGTACTGGGGTAGGTTCCGTATGTACTGGGGTAGGTTCCGTATGTACTGGGGTAGGTTCCGTATGTACTGGGGTAGGTTCCGTATGTACTGGGGTAGGTTCCGTATGCACTAGGACGGGTTCCGTATGTACTGCGGCGGGTTCGCTAAGTTCCTGCTGAATCTCCATCATCAAATTAACGCCGATGAGCTTCTCCAGACTTATGGAGCGTTCTGCTTCACGAACTGGGTTCTCCTTGACAGCGCTCGGAGCCACATCTTCGCTCGGGACTTCAATTATGTTCAGGTAGGTTAGCGGAAGGACCCTCTGCTGCAATAGAAATTGACCGTGAGCATACAGAAATTATAGCAAAACTTATTAATACTCGGTTTATACCGTCTATAAAAGTTTTATCAACAAAATATACTAGCTAATAGTTAACTAGTTATAAAACTCATGTCAAGTGGTTTAATTAGATTCGTTTTAGAAACTGGGTGTCATAACGATAGTTTTATACAAAGTCTAATCATCGGAAGAAGCAAAAAAGGGCCTAAAACTCTGGCAAAACTGAAGCAGAACCTGCACTGGATGCGGGAAGACATTCACTCGCATCTATTGAGGTGTTACTGGCACGAGTAGTCGCCGACCTCCCATAGGAATCTGCTTCAGTGTGGCCAAAGGCAAAGCTAAGCTTGGTTTCACAGAATTATCTACAAATCCCACATACTTTGTCAGTAATAGTTCTCAAGTAAGCTTGGGGTTGTTTGGTGGGGTGTACGGCAGACGTGTGAGCCAGGAGTTCCACTTCGCTGTCGGCCCCTAGCACGCACCAAGTGCATTGAAACAAGTTCAATCCGTGAGACGTCATGTGCGCGAGCAATTCTAATGGCGATGGCGCATCTTCTTTGCATATCTGTAACGGAATGAATAATAGAAAAATAAATGTAAACGATTAAAATCTAGATAAAGATTTATAAACAATAAAAAAGAAAAATATTCCACAATATTTTTTTTTAAGTGGTATATCTACACTAGTATTATAAAGAGGAAAGTTGTTTTATGTTTGTAACGAATAAACTCAAAAACTACTGGACCAATTTCAAAAATTATTTCACCATTAGAATGCTACATTATCCCTGAGTAACATAGAAAAAAAAATGTAGATATCCAACCGTGTGAAGCCGGGACGGGCTGCTAGTAATTTAATAAATGTGGATGTGTATTAGTATTGTAATATAAACTTGAGTTATATAATAAAAAGTAGTAAGTAATGACATGATTAACTTCGTAAAAATAAATAAATATTAAATCACACAGATACAAAATTCTTTAAGACTTTTTTTTTTTTTCTTTTTTATGTAAAGCATTGTAACAGACAGCGTTCTTAAAATAAAGCACAATATGATGGCTATCTTACCCCATAATCTTCTCCCACAATGTTACTCAATCTCATAGAACATCAGCCTCAAGGAACTATCCGATGTAGCTCTCAGATTGACTACTAAGTACGAGTATAGTTTGCAAAGTGATAAATATTTTATGAAAACTGTTGCAGCCCACAGTAAAACTAAATGGATTGTATGCAAGATGATGGAAACTAAAAACTGAGATAAATATTTTAAGCTTAATCAAAGTGTGTGCCAACCCCATGGGGGTGGGGATAAAACCGTTGGTTTATGTAGGCTTGTATGTATTTTAACATTAACTTACATAGCAACGATGCGAGGTGGCGCCAACATGTTGTTGTAAATGCTCTTTGAACTCGTTCGGGGTGAAAGTTTGGTACTTGCATTTGCCTTTCGCTGAAAAACAACACGAACAAAATGTTAAATAGGAAAAACCACCGCTATTTAGATGATAAAATGGTAATAATGCCTCTGTCTAAGTCCTGGAACAAGCACGGCAGAGCGTAGAGGGACTGGGTCTTGCTAAAGCAATTTTGATGCTACTACGCCCAAAACGCAGAGTAGCTAGGCAATAAGCGTGATATCTTCGAAGAATGTAAGGACGGCCTATACAACAATAGAAGTACCAGCGTTCCAGTTTCATAAACAAAACGGTGCATTGTTCCAGTCTGTACCTACCTACCTACCGTTTCTGCACAAGATTTAAATATATAATTTTTTTATTACTTACCATGGCAACAACGATAATATGGCACTGCTTGCTCTCGAGTTAGCATGCCACCCCCGTCGCCAGCAGTAGCCGCGACGGTCGTCCGCAGCGAGGTTGCCGCGGCCAGCGCGACGCCGTGCACGCGGCTCGCGTGGGCCCCCACCGACTGGCTGGCCGCCGCTCGGTAGAAACACTGCCCGCAAGAATACTGGCAGTGTCCGTGCACTCTGAACACGTGCATCACAAGATCGATGGCGTTCCCCAGAGCATCGAAATCACAATAGGAACAATTTAAAGCGTCGATACCGCCGATGCGCTGATGCGTGGAGGCGTGCAGTAGCGCGTCCTCGGCCGAGTCGGATGTAAACGAACAGAATCTACCCGCACATTTGTACACCTGAACAAGTTTGTCTAGAGCCATCATAGTTTCCAGAACCACTCGGTGTTTATTTAACATCACTTTGGCTTGCGGTTCCTCGTATTTAAAGGTAGGTTCGGTAGGTTGTTTCTCTTGTCCAATTGACGGGTAGGTAGGGTTTATCCGCGGGGACTCCGCTCCGAGGCTCACTACACTCTGGATTACCGGGAAACTTGAAGTTTCGTTTGGCGTATCATCAGCCGCTGTAGATATCAAGTCACAGATGGGTCTAACATTGATGAATGGGGTAGAAGAAGCAGGACTGTCTGTTTGCCTAACTTGTTTATCTGGAATTTCTTCAACTGTAGATTCAGGGACTATTTCCTTTTGGTAAATAGGAAAGTTATCCATGTGTTTATCAAGATAATGTTGGAAGCAGTCCTTGAATGTATGTGCCCCTTGTGGAGTAACTATTACTTTGCAAATGTAACAATATCCGTCCCAAATCTCAGAGTGCTTTAGTTGTACATGTTTTTTCATTGAAATCAGAAGGGTCGTCTTAAAGTGATTGTCCTTCGCATTGATACAACAAATATATTCTTTAGCACCCGATTCAGTGATTTGGATTTTGAAATGTGGATAGTCAACAATGTCATTAGAAGGCTGATTGGCGAGGTCTTCTAGTCTCAAGCCGAGACTAGATTGTTGATCATCTTGATGCGTTAACTGAATAGGTTGTTGGTCTACCTCTGCAAGTTGGTTTATTTTAGCGGTGTGAACAGACTGAGGTTCGTCCTTTAAAATTTCATCTGTGTTCTCCGATTCAACCCGTTCAATTTTTATTTCTTTAGCCTCAATGGGTTCTTCGCTAATGAAATCTGATAATTCATTAACATTGTCATCAGCTTCAAAGGTGATCTTTGACTTAATACTTGCTAGAACCTTCTTCGGTTTACGTTGCGTTGACTCAGATTCAACACTTTCAGCGGTATCAGTCGGTTTTTCAGTTAGCTTGGCCGTTACGTCTCGAAGACTACGATCATGAACTGCTGGTGGCTCAAGTCTCTTTTTATCACGTAAAAACTCTTTTAATGTCCTTCTAGACATTGCTGATAAATTAATAGTATAAACAGGAGTTTGTTCATCATCGTGGCGTTTAATGACGTGATTTTTAAGATTTTCAAGAGATAATTGAGTATAATTACATCTTGTACAAATGTAGCCAATAAGTTGACCCTTGGTTTGTTTTGGAGGTGGTGGAATATCCAAACTGGGCGGGCATGTCTTCTCAAGTGGGCACTCACAGCACTTGTGCTTGTATTCACCAGTGTGCATACTCACTATATGCCAAAAGAAAGTTTCCAAAACCGAGGAGTTATAAGCGAATTCTTTAAAACAGAATATGCAAACGTAGTTCTCGGAAGGCATCTTTCTTATTGCTGGGATATTAATTTCTTTACTCTGTGCAATGGCTTCATCAGCTTGATTCGGATCCATTCGAGACAGTGGGATTTCGTCGTGCGGGTGTTCACTAATGTAATGATGTACGATGTTGGTACCCTCAAACCCACATAGACGACAGGAATAAATTAACTCATTTTTACGGAAACAGTACTCTTTATCAGTATAACAATCAAAGTTAGAAACCGTTTCTACATTCGTTTCTGGTTTAGTTTCGAGTCTTTTCTTTTTATTCTTAGGCTTTATCACACCATCTTGCCAACCCCTTCCTCGTTTCCGTTTGTACTTTTTCTTTATTTCAGCCAGAACTTCGGTGCTACCAAAGCTTTTCGAAGATGCAAGTGAACCAACTTCTGAATCAGAACTGTTGTCAGAATCAACTTCGCTCGCATTTTCGATAGTAGTGTCTCCCGCTGATTCTGGTTCAAATGCGTAAGGATCTTCTTTTTTATGTTTAGTTTTTGACTTAGGTCCAGGTTTGTATTTTGGCTTTTGCATTTCAGGTAAACTAACAGGAGATATTTTAGGCTTAGGTTTAGGTCCAGGCTTTTTTCTTACTTTTTCAGGAACAGAGTTATCACGGCTTTTGTCAGCTGAGTTTTTGAATTTTTCCAAAACCACTACGGGTTCCGACTCCGGTAACACGCCTTCTTCCTTTGGTACGGGTTTTTCATCGACCATTTTGGCTAAACGACACATTCTTATGCCAGTAGCACTTAAAATATCATCTCTGATAAACATTTCTTTAATATCATCATGCAGTTTTTGTAACTCGCGTGTTGGTTTTTTGGGTTTTGTTATGGTCTCGATCGCAGCTGTGGCTCGAGTAACGCGTTTCTCTGCAATTGACGTAACTTTTTTAGGCCACCGGCCTTTTCCTTTCCTAGAAAATTTAGACTTTTTGCCGGTCATTTTCTTTTTATTCTTAGGCTTTGTTACCTGAAGGTCTGTCCCTTCGGCTTTGTTGGCTTCATCGCCTATTAAATCTTCAAAGCTTTCATCTTCATCCTGATTAGCATCAATTTCATGGTCTTCATTCAATTGCGTCTTCTCATCACTTTCATTTAATTGTGTCTTTTCATTGTTTTCATCAAATCGGGTCTTCTCATTGTTTTCATCAAATTGGGTATTCTCATTGTTTTCATCAAATTGGGTCTTCTCATTGTTTTCATGAAATTGGAACTTCTCATCGTTTTCATTCCTCTTCTTTTCCTCATCGCCTTTATTCAATTTCGTTTTCTCACTATCATGTAATTGTGATTCCGTTTCTTTTGCTGCCACTTTATCGACTGTCTGATTCGCATCAGGTTTTTTGTCATCAGTGACAACAGAAATTTCAGCTTTGTTTTTCGGCTCTGGTTGTTCTGTTTTTTCTTCAATTTCATCATCGGACACTATTTCGCTTAATTTCTCAAGCTTTTTCTTAATTTTATCGTTGTCACCAGATTGATCACCTAACATACTAAGCAATTTTTTTATTTTAGATTTGTCTTGTAACATTGTTAGCAAATTACCTAATTCCAAATCTGAATCGGTTTCTGTGCTTGTTAAACTGGGTTTAGGTTCGACAGAATATGTAGAAGTTACATTCGTCTCGCTGTGCGCTTCTTCATTTGTGCTATCAGCAACGCAGTCATCGTTTTTATTTTTGTCTAAGACATCAATATTGATGGTACTGTCCGGAGTAGAGCAGCCATCTATACCTCGTTCATCTATTATTAGTTTATCTTCACCGGGTAAGGTATCTTCTTCGGTTTCGGTAGTGGAAACAATATCCTCATTGGTAGGTTTGCCAAAAAGAAGGTTGTTTGAATTTGAATCTCCGTCGTCTTTAATTTCTACTGCATCTCTTTGTACCGATGCACTTTGAGAAGATTTAACTGAGGCAAGCAGGTTGTCGAAACTTTGTGCAGCCTTACTTTTGTTTGACTTTGAATCTTCAATATTTTTCAGCTCTTTTAAAACTACTGTATTAGCTTCATTCGAATTTGTTTCAGACTCATCAACAGCCTTAAGTACTTGAGAAAGTTCATCTCTACTTCCACTTGAATTGTCCTGTGAAGATGAAAGAGAAGTAATATTTTGCATCATATTCTCAAGCGTAATTTCATTCGTAAAATTACTACTAGTTTCGCTTTTAGTCGCATCAAGGTCGTTATCCAGATCTGCAATAAGCTCATTAATATTATCAAGTACGGGGTCCGACACAACATTATCGGTAAACATCTCTAGTTCCAAGCCAAAGTTAGTGTGTATATCGATAGCGTTCGGTTGTTTTGGTATTTTTTTCTCTTTGACAGGACTAGTTATCTGTGGTAGTTCTGTAGGAGTCGTAATACGTAAATCACTGTCAGCGACTCGAGGAAGTATCTCTGAGGCAGTATTTTCCATTTCGGAATCGGAATCACTTATTACTGATTTCTTGGGTTTTTTAGTTTTAGCAATTGTATCTTTCACAGCATTTGACACTGCCAGTTTTCTGCTTAATCTTGTTGATCTTCTTCCAATCTGTTCATCAGACTCACTCGTATCATCGATTTGTATTTGTAGTTTTTCCGTTTCATAATCTGATATAGTATCGCTCTCTTTTCTTATTTCTTTATTTTTTCCCTTGTTTTTATTTTTAGAACTTTCATTGAGTTTTTCATTTGGTGTCTTTTTTTTCGGTGTTACTTTATTTTTTTCTTTACTGTGATCGTTGGCTTTTTCTTTTATTGTTATTTCTTCGTCTTTTCTTTTGTCGACATTTTTTCGCTTATCTTTTTCCTTCTCATCCTTTTTGTCTACAGGTTTCTCTTTTTTAGGTGCCTCCACTTGTTTCTCCTCCACAACACGTTTAATCTTAGGAATCTTGTAGTTTTTGACACCATAACCAGAAGTCAAAATAGCACCCTTCACAATGTTGTCATTGGAGTATACAATACCACTTTTCCTTGCGCGGGGATCTTCATATTTACTTTTCGTATTATTTTCTTTGCGCATTCTGGGATCTCTATAGTTCTTTTTAGGGGAGTAAGTCAGCTTCGAAGAACTTTGAACACGCTTGTCTTCTTTATGTTTAGCATAGTATTCTTTTTCTCTTTTACTACGGGCAATACTTTCGGTATTAGTTTTAGATTTCGTATCAATATTTCGTATTTTACCAGTGTCAAATTGGCTCGATTCTTTTCCGGGGTGTTTATAAGTTTTAAAATCAGCTTTAATTTCTTGGAAGCTTCTTTTATCTGCTGCAGAATCTACCGAATCTCTACCCATACTTGACGCTCTTCGAAACACTTCTTTATTATTATGAGTTTCAGTGTTCCGTTCGACACTATCAGACACCGGTTCGCAACGGGATTCTTGGACTAATGACCTTCCAACACTTGCAGCTCTTAGTCGTCTCGCATCAAAATTGTACTCAGATACCTGAATACCTTTGCCACTCTCAAGGAAATTTTGGAATGTTTCGTTAACACTGGTGTCAATCTTGAAAGAGCGGCCAGTGTCTGATTTTACAGTTAATGACTTATTTTTCGGTTCAGTGGGAGAATTTCTTATACTAGGTCCTCTAGACAATGACCGCGTGAAGGTATCTTCGGCGTGAACATGCCGTCCAATACTCTTTTCACGTTTATCTTCTGGATGCACGCTACGCCCAATACTTCTTTCGCGCTGGTGGCCACGTCTAAAAGCAGAATCTTCATACTCGCTGTTGTATTTTCCACGATCTCTTGAAAACACTCGATCATTCTCAAATTCTTTTGGCATTGAACTAACGGTAAGTTCACGTTTGGATGGATCTTTACTTAATTGACGTCCACTTAATTCTGGCGCATAGTATCTGTATTTACTATTCCTGCCTTGGTCTCTGTCCTGGCTTGTATATGTATCTGATCCGCTCAATGATTTTTGAGATTGGTATGAACTGCCGCGGTAGTAGCCACTATCTTTATAATATCCACGGTCTCTTTCGTTAAGCTGAGAGTTTGATTCATACTCAGGTTTTCTGTTAAGTCTGGGATCTTTAGTATATTTCTGAGTATTAAAATCGGATCTTCCAAACGGATGGTTAGGTGTCGATGGACAGTCGGATCTTCCAAACGGATGGTTGGGCGTCGATGGACAGTCGGATCTTCCAAACGGATGGTTGGGCGTCGATGGACAGTCGGACCTACCAAATCCGTGATTTGGTGTAGTTGGGCATTCATTTCTTCCATAATATGGCGTTGGACACTCGGTCGCACCGAATTGGTGACTTGGAGTAAGAGGGAGCTCATTAATGTTAAATGAATGACTCCCAAAAGGATGGATCGGGGTGGCCGGACCATCTGACCTTCCGAAGGGGTGGCTCGGAGTGGGTTGGCAATCCAACCTTCCGAACGGATGACTGGGAGTAGGTGGACATTCCGACCTGCCAAAGTGGTGACTTGGTGTAGAAGGGCACTCAGCCCGCACATACGAAAGCAGAGGGGTCATAGGGTTGTCTAATCTACTAAATGTTTGTGTCGTCGTGACCGGCACATCGGATCTTCCAAAAGACGGTAGAGGTGTCCTGGGACATTCCGATCTTTTAAAAGAAAAGCTGTCTCGACTTTCGAGGCTATTATATCTTTCAGTTCTTTGTCCTTGACTGTATTTGTCTCCAGTGAAGGAGTCGGTATAACGTGTATTAATCGACACGTCACTTGAACTCCAACTACTGGTATCCCCAATATCCTCAAACCGCGATTTTCTTTCTCTTTCAGCAGATGGCACAATCTTCGAATCTTTTGCCACTGAATTTTCTCCCTCTCTAGAATCAATCATAGTAAACGAAGGAACATATACGTGCTTCTTGTTTGATTGGTCGACATCAAAGGACTGATGGTTAGGAGTTACTTCGTAAGACCTTACATTAGGCGTCATAGATGCATTTGACGCTGGACTTAAAATAATATTAGAAAATGTTGATCTTGGCGTCCTATCAGGATTAGCAGTATGCGGACTAGGACTTTGGCTTGCATTTACATCCCTTCTTACACGAGGGTCCAATAGCACGGGTTTGTTTTGAATTTTTGTATCAGTTTTTGTAGCACTTTTCGTGTCATTAGTCAAAAGTCCTGAAATGTTACTGAACGACGTAGGTGCTTTGTTTTGATTCGGAGATAAAATCGGTAAAGTTCTCATATCGACATCTGCGTTGCGATTCACCGGCACAGCTTTCACTGGATCACCAGGTATTATGACAGGAGGTGTCGATTCCATATTGCTTGACTCATCACGGTCGGGTGATTTAGGAGCGAGATCGCTATAAAGGTCGCTTGCTTGAATTTCACTTCCATCGTCGACATCTGAACTGTCATCATCAAAAGACATTTTCTTTTGTATATTAAATCGCTCACATTCTTTTTCTGTCAATTTAAGACTGGGTTTCTTGACAAGATCGTCTAAAAAATCATTATTTTCACGATAATACCGAATCGAACTTACTATCTTAGTTTCCATTATAGCCTTATCTCTGTCTGCCTTCTGTTTATAGTTTTCTATAGATATCCTTTTCTTGGGCATAATTTCTTTGGCGCTTGCCACTTTGTTGATTTTAGGTTGGTGTAAAAGTGGAGTGCCTTCTTCGGAGCCGGGGATAGTAATAGACTCACTCAATATTTCATTTTTGAGAGCTTGTAGTATATCTATTTCTGAAAGCGTACTATTAGTTGGTGTTTTGGGTACTGGCTCGTTGAGTAATGGTATTTCAACAGGTTTTTCCATTTTCTCTAGTTCCGCTTCAATCAAACACACATCTTTGTTAGTTTTAGGAACTTCCGAAACAGCAGTTTCAGCTCTACTATCAGTTTTAATGTCTGTTTTTCTTTGAGTTTCAACCTGCGCCAGTTTGGCGTCTTTGTCACCTTCTATTTTATTTGCTTCTACAGATTTATTACTATCATTCATAGGTTTATAGAAGTTAGCTGTATTTTTAACCGGCTCTATTGGTGTATTAGCTTCTGATTTTTCTTTTGATCCTGTTTGTAATTTTAAGTCTGTGGAATTATTTTTACTTGTTACTTTATCAATATAATCATCCTCTTTGTTATTCTTTTGCATATCAGGAATCGGTTTCGAATCATCATCATCGTCAACTTTTATTATGTCCTCATTTTTCTCCTTATCAGTTTTATCAACTTTTTTGCTCTCATTATCGTACATTTCTAGTTCCAACACGTCTGAATTAGCACTAGTATTAGAATCAGGTTTATTTTTATCGGAATTTATCACAAGACAAATTTGAATTTTACGAGCTTTGTCTGTGTCCGTAGAAGTTTGCGCATCACTTTGATCTTTAAGTATCAAGTTACCGCTCAAACTGCCATAAACATTTTGAATAACTTCACTTTCACTGTCTGACAGTTCCCCCTCTTCTACTTCTTTCTTTTTGCTACTTTTTCCCTTTTTCTTACTATAGGACTTTAATATTAAATCAGATATGTCATCTCTCGCTCCAGTCTTCTTTAGCTCAGTAAGTATCTGCTTTCGCAATCCCCGTAATGTATCGATGTCTACGTCACCATCTTTGCAGTTAATAATTCTGGTGAATATATCCTTTGTATTCAAAGTACTTAAACTATCTTCAGGCACGTTCAAAGTAATGTTTAAATCTTTGGATTTACGTGCTGTTGATTCTTTTAAAGATTTTTTTCTTTCCTTTTTATGATAGGAAGGAGAGTACCTTCTTGGAGATCTGCGGGGTGACCGCCGGCTAAAAAGAGGTTTTTCTTCCGCTGAATCGGGCGTAGACCAAAGTCGTGCAGAAGAATCGGGTGACACTAAAACTCGAGTGTAATTTCGCTTCGAAGCAGAAGATGGAGATGGAAGTTTTTCTCCCTTTATTTTAATGGGAGAGCGGTGTGTTGGCGATATTGATGATTTATTTGGCCTCCTCTGAAAAAGGGCCGGTTCTTTAGAACCTGCAGTGTGCATTTCTTCAACTTCATCGACCCTCAAAATCTCTGGCAATGTCTCCTGGACATCATCTTGCCGTTTGGCCACGGTTTTGAGCTTACTTCTTACAGCTTCTAAATCTGATTTCTCTTGTGGCGTGGGAGGATCTATGGAAAATCCAGGATCCGGTGCCTTTTTAACAGCCGTATCTCTCTGCAAAATTTAAAAAAAAAATGTAATGACTTAACTTAGTAATCTTTATTTAAATTAATTTGGGTAAATAAACGTACCTGTTCAACTTTTGCGTACAAATTAACCAGAACTTGTTCACATTTCAGTAAGTTCTCCATTTTCATCCTAAAAAAAAAAAAAAACACACTGTAGTCATAAAATGATATCTACAAGACACGATTGGTTTTTAATAAATAATAAAGTAATCCAGAAAATGATAAGCAAATCAAGTATCTTGACTTGGTTCGCGAGGTTGTCGACATGTGGGATGTGGACTCGATCATTGTGCCGATAGTCGTATCAGCCCTTGGCTTAATTGACAAGAGACTCGATCAATACCTGAGGAGGCTCTCGTTAGGCAGCTGGATCAAGGGCTTGATTAAAAAGCGATACTCCTGGACACGGCTCGTATTGTTAGGAGGTTCCTCTCTCTGGAACCCTTACCGCCGCGCGCCGGTAGCTTGGACCCTGTTCCCGATACCGGTGGGATACAATTTTTTATAACTTTAAATGTGTTTTATATTTTTGTGAATTAATATTTAAAAATGTAATTAATTTGTAAAAAAAATAAATAAAAGAAGTAAGCTAGACTACTATATTTTTTTATAATAGGCCAAATGATAACAATAACTGACATGAAGTGCTTTTCAGATTTGGAATTGAATTTTCGTTTTTATTGTAAATATTATTCTCATTCTTTTATTTTCTGTACATATTATTTAAACATCAAATCGTCAGTTTCATTTTAAATATTTTAAAAACAAAACCAAATAAAAAAATATTTAAGTATATTAAAAAAATTGTAGTCCATCGGCATCAGGAGCAAGGTCCAGGCTGCCGGTGGCCAGGGCTACAGAGAGAAACCTCTTCATTAAGCATGCCGTCCAGGAGTTCTGCTTTCTGAACCAAGCCCTTGATCCAACCGCACAATGAGAGCATCCTAAGGTCAACACCTTAGGATGCTCTCATTGTGCGGTGCTCTCATTGTCGAGGCTCGCTATTAGTCCATTAACCATAACTTCTATCGATACAATGACTGCAGTCCACGTTGCACATGTCGACAACCTTCGTGATACTTGATTGTCCCATCATTCTCAGGTTTCACGAGATTCTCGTTTGAGGGACAGTAATGTCAACAATCATTGCATGGCGCTCTCGGCGATCTATCACCACAATATCAGGCTTATTTCCCATAATAATTCTGGCCGTAGGTAGATCCCAATACAATGTGACCGTTGTTAATGACCGTTCTGGAGAGCTGGGTCGGGCACGTACTTGTAGTATGGAACTTCATAATTCACAAGGTTGTACTGCAAGGCAAGTTGCTGGTGGATAATCCTAGCTACTAGATTGTGTCTGTGCAACTACTCGCCGTTAGTTAGCAAGATGAGAACAACAGGAAACAATATGTCGGATCGATTCACTGTGACGGCGGCATGCCCGACAGATGTAAACCGCACCGTCCTTGACAATACATTTCCGATAATTACACTAGTTTACACGATTTTGATACAACCAGCTAGTTGTTGATTATAGTTGATTATGAAAGAGTGGTTTTGGAAATATTAGTTTACATGAAAACGAGTCTTAGTAAAAAAAATAGAATGGCCAATTTTCGTCTACTTTTTTTAGTATTGTTGATTACTATCTCTTATAATTAATAGGCCAACAGTCAGCCTCTAACATTATTTTATGGCAAAATCCTTAATAGCTGATCTTCAAAAATCTGTAGATATTGGTAAAAACCGGCCTTCCAGGTAGCCCCCCCACTCATACTTCCTTTAACTTTTGATGACCAATGCAGTAAAAAGTTTCTAAAACTTTAACACTTGGGTACCAAGTTTTAATCTTGGTTTACAACAGGAAATCCGGAATAAATGTAGATATGCACTGTTTAACGAATCTCTTATAGGCCTTCTCATTTTTGAAATTATATACTGTCAATCAATGTAGGGAAAGAGATCAGAATTTCTGCTATAAAATATAATAAAATCTGAAAAAAGTTATTTATTGTTTGTGACGAATAAATGAACATGAAACTACGACCCATTGGTCCAACTGGGGTATCAGAAAAATATGATTAGACAGTAAAAAAAAATGTGACGGGATAAAATATTTCTGCTAGCACTTTTACAATTTTAAGTTTAACACAGCTTAGTGTAACATGGTTTATAAAATCTTGCAGGATATGTTAAAATTTGTAAACTAGTGTTATTCGTTATGATAACTTCATCCATAATCGCACATACAAAACCTTCGGTTTCCAAAATTAGGTCACCGAAACGTAGCCAGGCTACGGACGCAAAGAGGTCTACGAGTACATCAGGTCCGTGAAGGGCCCGGAATAAGTGTTCATGGAACTCCTTGCTCTGCCATACCTCCGTGCGGTTATAAGTATCCAATACCACAGGTTTGCGCCAGTTCTCGTTAGCCAAAGAAAGCTGTGGGTGAGGCTCTTGCGATCTTGTCCACTGAGACCACATATCGGTGCATCCCCACGTCGCCTTCAATGAAGTATTCGCGGGGAGTGCACACGTCGCGGTTATGCAAGGTCTTGTTGTAATCATTATTGCATTCAAATACACAAATATTTGTTATCAATTCAGTGCCCATCTCAATACAACTCAAACAAATAAGTGAGTGCATAAAAGTATGGGTCGCAATTAACTTCCAATAAGATAAGACAACTTAAGACTCACTAAAGCTGACACAATAAATAAGAAATAGTTCAAATTAATGAAAACTTTTTATAAATAAAAGCTCAGAAAATAACAGCAATGATTAAAAAAATGCTAATTACCTTTTCTTCTTGTTTAGGAGCAAGTCTCTTAGAGATCGGATCTTATCTAGCTGCGCCTGCCGAGGATTCGCGGACCCAGGTCCGGTAGCTTCCAGTCTTTTGATCATGCTCTCGAGAAATGGTATATACTTCTTCATCTCCTCGAACTTCAGGTCGTATTCGGAATCCATTTTGGCGGCTGTAAAACAATTACTTGTATAATGTTTTTGATATTTACTCCAATTAATTAATGCAATAAGATAATACCTAAATAAAGCAGTGTCTCAATCTTGCCTTAGTAAGTGGAGATTGTGTTAACTATAAGCGCAAACAATAGTCAACATTTACATTTTAAATGTAGAATCTAGGTATGATCAAGAACAAAAAAAAGGCCGCACACAAGTGCCTTTCGGCTTCGTTAAGGGTCTTTTTACACCCACTATTTATATAATAATCATTGTTAGCACGGGAGATGATTCACTTCGCCGTTGGTTTCCACATCCAAACCAACTATTTGCAGGCATGTACTGTATCGCTTATCAAGTTCGAAATATACAAAATCGATTTGCATAAATTCCTTCGGACAACTAGAGTCAACAAGAAATAGCTGTATAATAATATATAATAGTGTGGACATCAAGTAGTGTAAAGAGATCAAACGGATTGAGACCGGAATAGATAGTAAAATAAGGCCGGGTACCGCATTTGTATTTTATGATTTTTTACCGAATTACGAAAATATCCGTAAAATTGACATCCTAAGTAATATTATAAATGCGAAAGTAACTTTGTTTGTTACCTTTTCATGCCTAAACCACTGAACCGATCATCCTCAAATTTTGCATATACGTTGTCAGTTTTCATTCAGAAAAAAGTAGATAATAGAGGCGCCACGTGTCTTGATGACTATATCACATCACACCTCCGCTGCGAAACAACAACTGCGAAACCGCTGCGTGAGTTTCGCTGTGCAACAGTACTTCACTTACGCGAAACTATAATAGCGAAACAGAGCGAAACCTAAAACTAGAACAGTTGAGAAATAAGAATCGAAAGAAAATGTCGTCGCTTTCGGAGTCAGAGGAGGAACTAATCTTACTGTGGTCAACTACTTTAAAAAGGCGTCGTACCTGGGTGCATGATATATAAAAATTGTCGATTGCTACAGACGCGTCCGAGATACACGCGGAACCGCTCCAAAATGGCGGACAACGCGCGGAGATGTAGACGGCGCCTAAGCAAATGAGCGAAATCATGTTAGGAAGAGACAACATCATAGTCAGTTTTGTACGTTAGAGCAGGGAATTTCGCTATTGTTTCGCCGCCCAACAACTCACAACTATGGCGACAGCAACAGCGAAACTATGGCGGTTTCGCCCTTTGGGTTTCGCAGCGGAGGTGTGCTACAGGCATTAGAGTCATGATTGAATTCTATTATTATACTAGCTTATGCCCGCGGCTTCGCCCGCGTGGTTCCGTAATTGTCCCACGGGATCGTACTACCGGAATAAAAAGTATTATTCGTGTTAAAAAAAATCCGGTCAGTAGTTTTTTGCGTGAAAGAGTAACAAACAGCCATCCATCCTCACGAACTTTCGCATTTATAATATAAGTAGGAAACAAACAGAGTACAACCGGAATTGATTGTCGAATTCTAAATTAACGTGAGCGACGCCGCTGGCAAAAATTCTTAATTCATATAATAGCTTGAATAAAACATGACACTCTCTAAAGTCCTAAACAAATAAAACTATTATGTTTTATAGTTTTCGTTACCTATAGTTTATCTTGCTAGTAGCAACTTATTTTTAGTAACATCTTCAAAGACAATAAGAAATGAAAGTGAATTTGCAACATTTCAAACCTACTATCCATCAATCCCTCCCTTCACTCATAATGTCCAAATAAGCGACCCCGCACGGATGCACCAGTATGTTTGTATATCGTATAGCATACGCGAACCATCCTTAATATGATAGATGATACAATGGGAGTAAAGTTACAATGTTACTAATGCCCACAGGCGTTTCGTCTCCTTAAGGAGAAGCCTCAACTGTCATCATTTTTCCATCGTGAATATAAACGATAATAAAAAATTCACAATGGGTATCGTTTCTTTAAACAATTCATCTGACACGCGGTGAAATCATTCATTACCAAAGATTGTTTTGACGGTTGACGACGTTGTCCCTCTCTCATAGATAGCAAGGACTGTGTCCTAAGCAATGGGATGGGAATATTATAGGCTGATAATAACTGTTAAGGGGGTGATTTTATTTATCGAATCCACTGGAAGACGTTCCGTATGAAAGTCATATCCGATTGGAGGAAAAAAGAACTCTTCATAAAACGTTTCCGTTCGTCTTTTGGTTGTAAATGATAACTTGATTTTGATGTTAGTTAAACAATATTAAAAAAAATTACAAAAGGTTTTAAGAATGAGAAGCGAATAATCTTAAACAACCCACTGTTTTATTTAACTTGATTAATGTGGACGTGACATGGACTAAAACAATTCTAAAACAATTCTAAAACATTGCTATAATTATATAACTAAACAAATTGTCGATAGTTTTTTTAATAGGAAAATAAATAATACTCTAAACATCACTTTTCTAACTAACTACTAATATTACGAATACACGCATTGAATTCTGAATTGCTCCACTGCTGGGCAAATGCCCCCCCATAGCCTTTCATCCTTCTCTCTGTGCGCTGAGGTATAATCGAATAATATAATTATGTAGAAGGAAGCCTTCTCTATAACCCGACGACCGGGATCTGGTTTGTACCCCAAAAGCTATTTTAAAGTAGAATAGCGTGAAAAAGTTCTAATTTAAAGGCCATTACATTTTTTTTAAAAGAACAATTTCATTTACGCAAGACCTAGAAGCTAGTAGTATGATCTCTTATAGATCGATCTTTACGATCTTGGTATATTTCACATCAAATATTTGGCTAAGCCATGCACGACTTGACTCATAATTAAACAGAAAAAATCCTAAAATACCGCTAGTCGAAGTCGAGATCAGCATCGAAAATAACAGAAACACGATCACACGATGAGGCAAAAATACAAAGTTTTATTTTTACCATATTAATATCTACGTTAAGTCTGTATTACCTACTCTGTAAGGTATATGTACATATTATATCTATTATGGGTCAACATTACCTGAAAATAATAAATGTTGTTACAGTAATATAATAAAGCTGAAGAGTTTGTTCGTTTGAACGCGCTAATCCCTGGAGTTACCAGTCAGATTTGCATTTGGACCCTTAGGAGCCGAGCAAAAAGAGAAACGGTGGGTGAAACCCCGGGGCACACACAGCTAGTCGTAAATAATCTAAATATACAAAGGTTAAATTTGAAGATCGGAGCCATCGGAGTAGGAGCGGCGGAAATATCCGTCCGGATTTCTCCGGACATGTTCGACGGTTGGCCCCGCGTCCGAACTTCGCCCGGCTATGTCATCTATTCGGACTTTTCAACAGAGGGTGTCTTATACAAAACTATAGAGTTCAATGAAAACTGAAAGATTTAAAACTAGAATGCCAGGGTTTATATCAGGACTTATGGCAACCCCCTAACCCCTCGCGTGGTTCCAAGAAATAAGTCATGCCACACCACACCCGGACCTCGTATCATAATATTTAGGTAGCTGTAGCACAAACGGCCTATTAACTTCGCCCGTTACCAATGATTTACCTGGTAAAATGCCTACGTAATAAAAACATAAAATACCACGTAGGTAGAATACCTAAAGCAGGTAAGTAATATGCAAATATATGTAAATACAGGCATATCTGATTTTTTACTAGCTGTTATCATCGTTTGAAAATCCTCACTATCCGTAACAACCAAAAAGCGGTTTGATTTAAGAAATTATTATGATTGTATGGCCACTGTAGCGCCATACTATATGGCTACATAGATACGTCACTGGCAAGCGTAACAATTTGTAAGTATCAGGTATTGCCATCATTCACAACTGATCACACGTCCTATTTCTACACCCATGGCGCATATATTTCATGAGGCGGTGACACGCTTGGTTTATATGGAAAGTATTGACAATGCCGTCTCCAGCAGCGTGGTGGAAGAAATAATCCTTGGTTGAATCCATTGAATTGTCAACATATTTGACGCTAGCCAATACTCTGTCGAACGATCAATGCCGATCTTGTTGGTGGATGTAATTATATCGTAACTTTTACTGTCGAAGATTTTGTCTCACACAATACCTTTTTGTATCGCTGCTAGCTATTGATACAAACAGGAAATCAGAGTAGTCGCAATAAAATATTAAAAAAAAAACAATTTTCGGGACATTTGTTTTAATTTCCAGAAAACTCCTTTAAGTGGAAAAGTCTGGAGAAATAAGGCCGCACAAAATCAAAAACTCAGGTCCAAAAAGCCGGTAATTCGGGAAAATCAAGCCGTATGGTAACAATAGATTAACATATTGGTTATGCAAATCACAATGAATGAGTTAGAATGTGCACAAAATAATCTTAATGAAAGTCTTAATAAAAATTTGAAACGTCCGTCCCCGAAATAAATTAAAACTTCCGACTGTGTACTGTATTTTCATTGCAACAAAAATATTCATCACAGTTATGAATATTTCAACTGGCTCAAGGCAAAAATCACCTCGGAAAAAAAAATATTCGGCGTATTATGAAAGGAAAGGTCTAAATTATTTTCTGGTAACTACCACCCCTAAATCAAAGATGACCCTCTTGACTCGAATATTTTAGTACATTTTTAGCCTACTATAATATTAAAAAAAATTATATCAACGAATAAAAATATTAGTCGATTTCCACCTTTAACATCACTAGCCGTTCCAGCGATGTTGCCATTTCAAAGAGTGTAGTTGGGTCTCGAAAAAATATTTTTCGATCAACTTACACAAAGGCGTCGTGGGTGTTCAAGTAGAATTAAAATAAAATTATTTACTCAAAAATCAAACAGGAAAATAAAAGTAGTGCTCAAGTCGCATCCAAGTCCATCGATTTAAAGATTGCATTATACGATGGGACTGACATGCGCTGTGCGTCATAAAAGTCCCTAAAATTAAAAGAAATAAAAAAAAAAAAAAGAAGATTGCATTGACTATTTTTTTTAAAACATGTTGTAAGTAAGCTATGCTATTACTACATTTTTTTTACGTTTTATCACTACGAAAAAAATAAGAATCATTATTAAGTTCCAAAGTCAAATAAAAAGAATACGATTGTTTTTTGTTTTACACTCACTTACGAAATAGATGTTTTATCTTTAATTTAGAAAAAACCAAAAGCTTCCAAAACCTACCAGAAATAACATAAATAGTTCTAAACTTAAATTAAAAAAGACAAAAACTACCGTGGTATTTAAAGTACCGTGGCATTGCAAACCAAGTAAAATTGAAAATTATAGGTAAATATTCACATACAAGAGTGCATGAGCTTAATTATTACAATCTACATTATTTAATCAACAACCACTATACTTACTATAAATTTAACATGGGATCATCCGAAAGAAATTTCTTATTCTTCATTATTTTTGTAGACGAAAATAAAGCGGTTTTAGGTAGGTAATCCTTATTGCACTATGTCCAAGTAGAGGAAAAGTACCATCGCACGTTACGCAAACACCTATCTCTAGGTATTTGTTTATATTTACTACGCAGTATTTGGGAATATATCACGATATTTTTTTTGTATGATAACAAAGACACACACACGGCGAAGTTTCATAACAGGTAGGTACCTACCTATACAAACAAAACGAGTAAAATTCCACGCAATCAAAATAAAAAGTTATTGACCTACCTTCTATTCAAATGCACCTAAAATAATCAAATCACTCATCAATATTAACAAACTAAACGATTTATTTCAATATGAAATACTGACAATATCACTCGCACTCTTTTCTTAAAACCAAACGTGATTCCTCGTAACTACAATGGCGTCATACACCAGCGCAGCAGCTGCGCCGCGCGCCCTTGCTCGCGTCCCCTTCGTGTCGTGCCGCCGCAAGAAATGAACGCGAAACAAAATGGCGACTCTCTTGTCTAAAATGTAAATCAATGAGAATACTGACTTTGTTCTTTGTACACATTTTTAATGCTATTGTGGATAAAAGTACGGAATTTATTACTAAATTTTTTTTTAATGTATGTTATGTAGGTGAACTTGCTTCTAATTTTTATCAGGTCTACCAACTAAGCAGAAATAGCGTTGTGGATACGAGTTGACTACTACGTCACATCACATCCGTAGCTAATAATACGAGTGGTGCTAAGTCATGGGGTTAATAATTTTAGAACCTCTAGCTACGCACCTACCTCTATTTACGTACCTAAGAAATGTGCCTAGAATTAATTAAAGATCGTGTGTAATAAAAACATCGAAAACTATTTCATCTGCAACATACCTTTTTATCCAAGACATTTTATTACACGGCCGATGGCCAATCTTGATCCGCTTGAGCAGCTAATAAATCGCAAAAAATATAATTAGGTAACAGTTATGATTATCTGATACCTAATAATATACACCTACTTTTCCTAGCATAATAATATGGAATTATAGACGAGCTAATCAATACTTACTCAGTTCGATGTAGGTATTTTATGCTACTAAATATTTAGAATATGAGGAAATATTTATCACAACATCTACTTTATCGTGTTATAGGTATGCGTTTCTCACTTGGCGTTACACTTTATAACGTCCATATAACGTCATGCACTGACCTACAAAAGATTCCTATTTCAATTAGAAATGTCCACGGGCGGCGGCGCCATCATGCATGTGAATAACAACGCGTATCTGGCCAAATTACGTATTTAAAGAAGCACTACTAACCTTTCAAAAAATTAAAACAAAGTCAACAATCCTAGGCTTCTTTTACACTCCTTCAGGGATTTGTTGTCATTTTAGTGTGAATGCAATTTGCATTAACACCTCAACTAGTTTTATATTCCTGTTTCTCTTTGTTCGTGTCTCGGGCGCGGATGGCGACTGCTGGCGGGTTAGTAGCGGCGGTGCAAGGACGGCAACCCACGCCCCACCGCGCCGACTAGGGCTCCACCAACGGCGTCGATTTTATAATCATCATTCGACGGACGGCCGCCGCTCTGGCACACTGGGTGTGTAGCTCGCTCACTTGGGTCCTTTATTGTGTTGTTCCTCCGCCCGCCACGTCGCCATTACATTTTTGTGCACTCACTCAGACAGACTCAGAGAAATAGTGACACGCACGTTCTAGAATATACGCGAGTTTTTTTTTCGTGACGTAGGTAGTGTTTTGTCGTCGACCAGCCAGAAACAAATTGTAAATGCCATCAATGTTCTAAACTGCGCAATCCTCGCGCAGGTAGGATTTTAAAAGAAAGTTTATGTATTTTAATTGTCAGTTATCTGTCAAGTGTGTCGTCGGCGTCATTTTTAGTAAAATAAAATAATAGTGTTACAGCTATCATGTAACGAAGTAATGTGATGTGATACTAAAGTGAATATTGCGGCATATTTTGGTTTTAACGATTTTGTGGATAGTAAATAAAATATAAAAGCGTATTGTATAATTGCAATTTGCAGAAGTAACTTTAGACTCATAGACTTAATTTTGTTGACAAAATTATATAATTTTTCGACGCGCGTAAATTATCAAGACTCTTTATCTAAGTAGGTACATAATTTACCGTGCCGAACCCATGCCGTGTTGCGTCGCGCGGAGTCGCCCCTGTTTAAAAAATATTTACACCTATGTGAATGAGCGAGCACAAAAATGTAATGTCCAAAAGGATCAGGTCGAATTTCAATTTACTACTATGAGAAAAGGCATGAAAATAATGGTTAGTGGATAAGGAGTAGGTATTGCGGTGAAACAAAAGTTTTGATAAGCAAAGATTTTTAAAGACTAACTACCTAGGTAGGAAGGTGTTTATTTTTTGGTTAGAAACAATACCTACATACAAATAGCAATAATATAGCTTATGTACAAAAAGGCGAACTTAAACCAGAATTGGGTGTCCTAACAGCAACTTTCTCGATTAGCTACGAGATTTGCAAAAGATATTAATAATATATAAGTGCACAAACAGTAGGTAGGCTTTAGGTAAGTATTGAACGCGGGGCTTCTTATTTTAAATAAGAAAGAACTTAATTTAGTTAGGGAGTCGCCAGAAGTTCCCGAGATCTAAACTCTATAAGCCGTCTTTGATTATAAATTTCACAGAGATAGAGAAAGTAGGCAGTTACCTACTAATGTAAGTACCTACCTACCTAAGTACTACAAACTGAAATTAAGGTGTGCTGTTCTTACTTCTTAGTGAATTGCGTCAGTTAGGTACCTCCTACTGATAACCAAGGTACTCTTAGGTAAGTAATCTCTTTTATCACGTTGTGCGAAGAGTCGAGGTACCTACCTACGTAGGCACTTGAATGAAACAGTCTTCCAAAAGAAACTTATCTTCCTCCGAAGACTCTCTATCTTCAGGTACAAAGTTTATTATCAAAAAAGTAGTTTAGTTTATTTGATGTTAAAATCAAAATATTTTATTTCACATAGGCCTACATGGGCACTTATAAAACATCGAGAAAAAGGTGCACGGTTCGGGTTGGTCGTTTCCTATGGAGAAGAACCGGCAAGAAACTCCATGGTTACTCTTTTATGGGATGGATGGTGTAGATACTTACTTGCTATTGCTTCTCTCAGCTTCCTTTACCTACCTGTAAAAATTTGAAAATACTTAACACGCTTCAAATCAAATCAAATCATCTTTATTGTGGACTATAGGTATACATCATAAATACAGGTCTTAAATAATTAAAATAAGTTCAGCTATGTCCCGCCGTTGAGGCATACAATAATAAAATACAAATCAGAAGTTAAAACACAATTAGTCATATTAATCTCGATACATTATTAAAATATTCCAAATTATAAATACATACAAATTCAATTATAAGTCATATTAGTCATAATTCATTATTACAAAAAAGAGGAAAGACACAAGCAATTTAAATGGTATTCAAATACAATTCACAATATTATCATACGTATGTGGGAGAAAATGATACTTATTTTTCACGACCATCATGAAAAGATAATAGAGCAGATTTATTGTCTTGCAAATATAAGCTAGCTAGGAAATTTATGCAGTCGCAATGACTCCTCTGCAATTCGCACTTCGAATGCATTTCCTCTGAAACTCGCGAATACTGGTAGGTACCTACTTCATAAATAAATATTTGTTAGAAAAGCGGAATAATATCCTAGCACACAGTTGAAGGGGTCAGCAGACATGGAAGTATTTATTCAGTGGCAGTTAATGGCCGCCAACGTAATCATAATCAGTCTTCTATAGACGATATATATCTAACACAGCATTAAGTACCTATACAACATGAGCCAACAACAAAAATAAAGTAGGCGACCCACCACTTAGCTACTCAGCCCGGGCGTAAACGTCCGGAATGCCTTTATGAACCTACTTTATTATTTTGCAAGTACACAACACGGCGCGGCGCGGCATGGCAAACCAATAGTAATGTATGGTCTGGTCTGCCAACGCTTGCTATTTTAGTAGCAGCTGCAGAGTGTCGTCGTAACGATATAAACGAAATGTGAGTGTTAAAGGTAACAAATAAGACTCAAAATCATTTTCGCTTACAAAAACCTTTGCGGTGGCGTGCAGGCTCTGCGCTCACTGCCCTTTAGTTAGCTGACGACAGTAAAAGGGGGTGTTTTTTGGAGAATGCTTGTTATCAATGATGTACTTACAACGTTTAAAGACAAAACGATTAGTGATTTCAACATTGCAGGAAGGAGATATTCATTTTGGTGTCTGGATGAACCAAGAAGTTACGTAACAGGTCGGGATTGAAAGATAAAAGTTTCATAGATCCCCATATTGGTCTGCTTTTCCCATGACAGGCTTTAGTTTATTATAAACTAGCGACCCGTCCCCGGCTTCGTGCCAAGCCGGGTAGCACTTCTCTATAGCCGATGACTTCTGGAGGATGGATGGGTTAAAAAGTTTAAGCAGATATCTATAGGTAGGGTGGGGTGGACAGCAGAACAGGCTTTATTTTGTATCATGCATTATAAGATTGCGCTAAAGGTTTACACGCTCCTACTATAATAGTGTACAATGTAGGTACATTCGTGTTCGCTATAAAACTATATTTTGCCGACATCAAACAATAATCGAGTGCAGCAAACATTGTTTACATAAATAAAGTAGGTGGCTGGGTCGCGTTACAAATTGGGGCAGTAGACAGATGTAAATGATTTATTTGTGATGCATTCGTAACTCTTCGGCTGAATATGGCCCTTCCACCCACAGTCTGGGAGACTACACCCACACCGGCTATCTTTTTCTTCTTCGATTCGCTGCAATGTTGGTGTTTCAAATTGTATTGGCCCAATACTTCTTCGCCAGTTCCAGACCGGTAATTACTGTTTACACGAAGTAGCATCTTTACAAAATAAGTTCCGATTAGTGAGCCTCTTACGTGAAGAAACTAAGTAACAATAAAACCAGCTCAACCTAAGTTTGGTGTTCGTAGATGAACGGATGAAATGTGAGACACAAAGTTCCTCAGTTCAACATTCAATGTTGCACTGTACTATGTAGCTAAGACCCATTTGGGCATTCGATCCAACATCCGTAGCTATAGTTACGTTGCAAACGTGTAACTAACCGTTTTTTTAAAGAAATCCAAGTATTAGGTTTCACAAGAAATATTACGACAAGAACTATATAGGTAGGTATTAGCGCAAAATAATTGCACTTGGTCGCCCACACTTTGAATTTCGTAAATAAACTATAAATGAATGATGACGAGGAGTTTTTTTACACGATAAGTTTGTAATTACAGCTCTCAGCATTTCTGTAGGTAACCCGAATTATCGTGTCCCGTTAAAGGCCTGCTCGGACGAGTGACTAGTCAGTGGACATTCCATAACTGGCGAAATTTGGGTACACCTAGAAAGAGCCAAGAAAGAAAATACATTTATTTGGCACATGCCACAAGTGCACACAGTGTAAAAAAGGACAACAAAAAAAAAATCTAAACAAAAAATAAAATAATGTGACACTACGTTTTTTCTTGACTTGAATGTGCCCTGGCCTCAAATGTCTCGCTGATGGTGGTGCGTGTGTCGGATCTTTTAGTTCCCTTCAAAATGGTCGAGTTGAATGGTGCTGAACTGCTGATCCATGCGTCATGTTGTGTCATCCACGGTCATGCCACGGCTTATTTGAATGAATTATTTTATTTTTGTATTGGCTTTTTTTGTCTTCACTATGGACACTTTTAACGTGCAAATCTCGCAACAGCTACATCGTTCTCACATAATGTAATATCTTAACAGGAATGATGTAACGAAGGTTTCGTAACAATATTCTGATTTAAAAGGGTGTCCATGGAGTTTCTTGCCCGTTCTGCTCCTCAGAGTTCTACACTTTGGAATAGGCAACTACAGTAGGTACTTTCACAGGTATTATGCCTTGTGACTGGGACTGTAGCTTCATTTTATTGTTCTCTTTATTTCCCACTTGAAATAAATACTTTGATTTTTTTAAAGTAATAATCACCTCCAAAAGGCAACAGGTCAATACCAACATAACTTTTTTTATATAGGTATTATACCACCTACTGTTTACTTATGTTCACAAAATAAATGAATTTGAATTTTACACGCATCCCCCACACTTTGTCTGCGCAGTCTTTAATTGGTCCAAATTCCACCAGATTGCCTGTATAAACTAAGATTCCCTCTAATTATTAGAATCTGTCGTAAGCAATACTACTGTATTGCTTACGACAGATTCTAATACAGGCACTGATTACACAATACAAGCACTATAGGCCGATTACTCAACGAAAATCGGTCGGACGGACTCTAATTTCTAAAGTATTTAAAACGCTTTTGTGTGCGTCACCCACCGTCAGATAAAATTTATCTCACACGATAAAAGTTTGGCTCAGACATCCTATTTCCAAACTACAATACAGATAAAATCGTTTAAATCAAGCAAAGGTCGCTCAAACCCGTTTTGACAGAGAAAAAACAGCGTTAAAACGGGTCGGTGCACCCAACCTGTTATTTTTTTAGGAAGTTTGCAGGGTGTGCATTAGCACAGTCGACTTTGCAACGTTGCTTCAAAGATAATTCAGAAATTCAAATAACGGGCTAGTTTATTAAGTTAACGTAGATGTATAAGATTTTAAACTATCATGGTCACTGACATTATACGGATATAACGGATAACTACTGATTATCCGTGAGCATGGTGGCGCCGAAATATCGGGAACTCAATGAAAACAGTAAACATGGTAAATATCCCGTTTCTAGTGTAAATAATAACAATGTGATATTTTGAAAGCTGGACTGACTGGTGGGTAACGGTCGGTGAGAGGAAATCTTAGCTACACAAAGGAAAAGCATTCGGATGGGTGCAGTCGGCAACTTTTGCTCGGCTTCAAAAACTGTCATTATCCGCTTTTAATTTCGTTTAGGAGCCAAATCTAATAAAATTAAACTACACGTTTCGATTGCCCAATCCCAGTTTTGGCTTCTATTTCCTGAGTCTATAATTTCTAAAATTTTATTTATAGTAGTAGGTAGTAACTATGACACGAAAAATTTTATTCTGTCAAAACTCAGACGGCCCTTTGAAACGACGAAGGTGACTCAACTCAATAACGGTGTAATTAGATCCCACGGTAAAGACGAGCTTGGCATTCTCTGCTGACCTCGTCTCTTACTCGTAATATACAACCACATAACTTCGTAGAATTATCTATTAGCGGACGCGGTAGCAACAATCTGAAAAAAGTCAAACACAACAATTATTAAAATAGAACTAATATTCGATTTTTCTTAACGCTATTTTAAGTTTTTATTTATTTTGCCTTGTTAGTTAGCCAGTTAGTAAGTATTGGTCAAATCTTGCAACTGAATTTCAAACCAGTTCCCCTCAAATTGAGCTAATATTTGCACACACAGCACCTACATTTTCACGAGAAACATGAATCACGTTAAAATTCATGAATTGTTTATGAACTTTGTGACAATTTTACGAATTAAATGTAATTTGCATTTTAAATAAGTTTCATTTATTTCATAATCAGTTCTTAAAACAAAATAATCGTCTACTTTTGCTTTCAAACCTCTTTGTTGAACTTAAAATCGTGTCTCTTGAATATACATTACTGGTCGCTCAAACATTTTATCTACAAGGTTATTTGTGTATCGACCAACCAACAAGTATATGAGTACCTACTGTGCTAACTGCGCATGTCTGTCGGCTTGGCAGTGTGACGACACGCGGTTGCTGCGGAACGAGCTGTACTTATTATGTGGAACAAGAACTAAATGCGGTCGTCCGCCCCGCAGCAATTCAGTGCGCCTCCAACCAACACAGAGCACGGGCGTGTCGCATTTTTCAATGAAATTTTAGTTGTACTTTATCGAGTTTTACGTTTTATTTCGTACGTGGATATAATCTAAAAGTGTATGTAAATATAATATATAGTGTTAGACTTTTAAATAACGGAATATCGCCTCAAAATTAAATGATTCCAAGATTTTATAATGTAATATTGACGAGTTTTGAAAGTGTTTTTTCCTTCGTATAGTTATTAAGTTTATCAGTGCGTTTTTTGAGGAAAATATTTTTTAGTTTTACACGTAAGCAGCTTTCAGAGTTATAGAGATTTTTTTATCATGTTTTGTTTTCATGAATTGCTTATCTGCTACATTGTTAAAGGTTACCAAGGCCAGTTTAATCCATAAACAGCGAGTTTTAGCTCATCACAATAATGAGTTTCCATCACGATAATTACGGAGCTCAACAACAGGAAATAGTTTATAAGCATTTTTAGGAGCGGTTATTTGTTTTTGACGTCAAGAAGTGTTAATATTGGCTTTAGGCTTTAGCTTATTTGGAATTAATAATGTTTTGTTTGATCTTGTGACGCAAACTTCAATAAAAGCGGGTGTTACTTGTAGTTAATTTATGTTTCCGTGTATTTTTTATAGCTAAGGAATTCCCCATACAGTCCAAGATAAAAAGAACCAAAAATGTGCTAATTGGCTTAAACATAATTTGCAAAATGATATTTTGTTCCTATAAAGCAAACTATAATACTGTTTACATGGCAAGTGATTAAAATCTGACGTAAACAAGTTGATGCTGGCGATGCTATGACCTATCTCTACAAAACACATACATAATAGTGTTATTATTAGAATTAACGTTTCTTCTATTTGCCAAGCTGTTATCAGCTTGCTAACGTCCTCTTTTTGAGTACCTAAGTACGTATACATATAAGTAGCAACTAACATGTATGTGCATGGGCGTACCCACGGTGGGGCACTCTTGACTCGAAGCTAAGAATTTTTAGGCAAAATTAATATAATGACACATTTTTCACATTAAAATAAAAATTTGTTAATGTCAAAAATGAAAGAAACAGTCTTGTCGGCCTCTGTATGTTGAGCGTGCACAGAAAGAGGGTTCTGAAAGCACAATTACATTTGAAAACGAAATTTTATCTAGATTTAGCCAGAACCCTCGCAGGTTATTATTGAAATAAGATGTAGTGCAGTCAATAAAACGCGTGAGTCAGTAAATAAAAAGTATTTGTAATTTCCTACTACTTAGTTTATTTACTTCTGCCCTATCCCTTAAAAAATGTTGGGTACGCCCAAGTGTATGTGCCAACAGAATTCACAAGCAAAGACAGGTGCATACCCAGCAGTGGAGACAGACTGTGAACAATGATATTGTGTGCCTTACAGAACTCTTAACTAGTTTCAAGGATAAAAAAAAACTTAACATTTATTTTCCTCTACTCGAATGTAAAATCGATTATGATAAGGCGTAATTAAGTATTATTAATAATAATGCAGCCGGCCTTCAACCACTACTACGTTAATGTTTTTTACGTTAGTTTGACGTTTAGTCGTCGAGTTCATGATATTTATAAAATTATATATTTATAATTCTAGTTTAGTAGGTATCATCGCCGCGAGATAAGAATACTGTTTTTCTCTTTTAGATTTGTAACTGGCGCAACATAAGTAATTTACTTTGAAATAATAAAAATATTAAAACGAATATGTTTTTTTTTAAATTTTGGATGCTTATAGTGTTCAACTAGTTGAAGTTTTGTTTAATTTATTACTTATTATAAGTTTTTTTCAGCTGTGGTGACAAAGTGTACGTAATTATACTCGGCACATACCTATCCTTGAAGCAATTATTCATCGTTTTCAGATCATATCCCACATTCAGATACTGTGATGCGTTGCAACCTTCACTGTAGAAGGAGTTTTAAAAATGGAACAGGGAAGTTGCGAGACACATCTGAAAATTATGAGCAAAACAGTTACTTTGAAGAAGAGTTCATGAAATTCCAGTGTTCTTACAAGCAATAAAACAAAGAGGAACTTTCAATTTTTTCTTTAATCAATAATTTAAAGCTTACAGACATTCTCGTGTTGTTACAAGTAAGCGTCGGCACAGCTGCGTGCCGCCGTGCTGTCGCCACGGCTCACATTCCCGTTACACTAAAATTTCGCCAGTAAAACTTGGTACATTGGTACCGCCAGTGACGCATCTCATGTGTCGCTCACGGCACCACGTCCCCTCACAAATAAACCATCAATTCATGATTAGAGCCCGTCAAATCCGTCTCAAAATGTCATCAAAATGCTTTGAAACCTGCGCTATACGACCAGTGTGCGTTCAGATGGACCCTGGACTAGCTTCCTTTATACATGTGACAGTTATACAACAGACTGAATATAGATAAATAAACATTTTACACATCTTTTAAAACATCTGGAAACTTTGGTTAAAATGTCAATCCTGAACAATTCATGTTGCTGATCTAAAACAATAGGGTTTTATATTTTATTCATATTAAATTAATAAAAGGCATAGACGTAGTATAATTGCTTGAGTTTCTAACAAAGAGATTGACATACGCTTTCTGGACGGTAATACTCTACATTTGTCGTAAGGGCGTACACAGGGAACATTAACTGAAACAGGTTGGTAATATCTATACTGCCGAGTCAATCTGTCTGTATACGCTCCTATTGTGCGGCTAACCGAAATGATAATTGACATGCATCTAGCTCAGGTCTCAATGATGAAAAAAGAATCGCTAAAATCGCACGCGAATCGTAAAATTCATAAAAAAATATATTCAAGGAATTTAAAACACAACTGTTATTTTTTTTGTTACACTTGTGCCAAATTCCAAAATCGTATTACAAAATGAAATCGCGATTCGGAACTAAAACGGTCGCCCTAACTACGTCTATTCCCCGCCTCGCTGAGTTCAGACGCGGGGAAGACAATACTTCTATTTTATTATTAACGAAAATCTTCTCCTCACATAAACGACATAGTAACAAAAATGCTTACAAACACAACCGTAGACGTACGTACACACTTACGCTCGCACACATCCGATCACACTCGCTCGCATCTCGACCAACCTAACGTGGCACCGAAAACAAGAAAACCAGATCGAGTGAACTCACTTTACAATTTGGCAGTTTGTTTCTTGAGTTCAGCGCTTGTCCATGAGTGACATGGAAGGAGTAGGAACTCCACTATAATGAAGTCAATTGGAAGTTGGGAGCTGACAGCGGGTTAAAATAATGACTATCAGTCGAAATAGCCTAGACAAATTAATACATCAAAATTGTTACTCGCCATCAGCTTTTACCTTTTGTCAATACATGTTCTGTCCAGTTATACAATTTGAAGGGAACACAGACATCCTAATTTTGTTAAAAAGTTTCTTCGATTTGAGATTTCTACAAGGTTACGGTTACAAGTCGCGGACGTATTAATGAATTTCAACTACAAACAGGCAAAATCAGGTCTTACGATATACATTAACTATTTTCTAAATATTTCATACTTCGTCCGTGCTTGTAAGTTATCAATGTATTTCGATGTCTTGAGATTATTAACAGCTCAATATCTTAGTCTCTATTACAGTAGATTGCTGTTATATGTTATCCCAGTCATCAATATTTAGGAAGCAGATAAGAATATGTAATGTTGTTTCTTTTTAATGTTCCAAATAAACACAAAATGTGACAAATCTGTAGAACCGAAAACAATTATTTCAGATCTAAATCTCGGATAGAATGTTGGACTATGTTTGCATAAAATTATCGATACATGCAATCTTTGACGCGTTTATGTCATTCGATTACGCAATTTTTGCGCACAATACGAGTTTTATTACTCTCTATACGTTTTACCTCAGCTTTTATACAAAGGGAGTAGATTAATACTATATTACTTTCTAAATGGAGTTTGACAAATTCATTATTGCTATTACAGGAATCGAGGGTCGATTTGAACAACTGAGCAATTGTATTCATAGACCGAGAAATCTTCGTTTCACTGTAAAGAATTTGGTATGTCGTTTAGGGCGAGTCTCTGACGTAACGACTGGGCGCACTGAGCGTGTAATGTATAACTCGGGTTTAATAGGGAAGACGTCTCCACTGGTCTCGTATGCCTCTTGTTGTGTGCGCGCTCAGTTGTGCACCGGCGCCTGGTGGTGGTGGCGCTCCAGGTCCTCCAGCGCCAGCGCGTTGGGCACGTGCACGGACGGCAGCTTGCCGGCCTGCGCGCGCGCCAGCAGCTCGGGAGAGAACCAGCGCGCCAGCTGGTTGTCGCCGCCGCCGGTGCCGCCGGCACCCGCCATGTCTGCGAAATTACCTGTGCCGATCATTATTTATGTCGTGGACTAAAACAGTAATATGTGTCTTCAACTCTTCGTTAGTGAAAGCAGTCGTAGTAGCCCAATAAAAACAGCCCGGCCTTATGAGTTGTAAGCCGGGGTTTCGAACCCAGGCAGACGCGAAACTTCGGTATTATATTGCATCACCACTGCTCCCAAAACAATGAAGGAAACTTTGTAAGAAAATCGGTATGTCAAAGAACCAAAATTCTGAAGACATGTACCAACTCACGCTGGACCCGCGTAGTACATCACGGCCCTTTCATACAGAGCGGAAGCCTGTATGCCAGCAGCAGGAATGTCACAGGCTGGAAGAAGATCGTAACCGCCATTTTGCTTATTTTACAGGAGAAGGTTTTTTTAAAATATTTATAGCATCAATTTGAAATTTTTACTTGGTGTTATATGGGCACCTCCCTATTAATTCAAATGTTAAGATTTGACTCGGTACTCTATAATCACATACATTTGTCGCTTACGTTAAAACTGATGACCGTTATTAGGTAGAGCTGATATGAGTATGTTGATTAAGATAATTCTTAAATATCATGAAATAGTAGAAACAAATCTTTGTGATTATTTTTAAACATATTATGCCAGACAGAGAAGGACAAAGAGTCAGAAATACCAAAAAGTAAAAAAAAAAACATTAATTAGCTTTAAAATGAAATACTAATTTTTGGCGCTTACGATGTTCTTCCTGAAAAGGCTCGATATTTATGAAAATAAATGAAGGAGACTAATCTAAAATATTTAAGTGAACTCATCACTTGAATATTTCACAGACATTCTCTGATGAGGTTTTTAGTAAGCTATCCACAGGGTACTCACCATTAATACTCCTCTGGTGCGACTGGATGAGTAGCTTATGGAGTGAGGTGCCACCAGCTATGCCACGGGCCATATTGTTCATGTTGTTGTACTGTAAATGACAGAGAACGTTATTTGACATAAACTTTAAGATCAACATGCACTGGGCCCGCATTTTTAGGCCGGAGGCCTGTGTCCCAGCAGTGGGAACGCTATAGGCTGGGTTTACTTAAATAAGCGTAAAGATGTACGATAAAAAAAGATAATCTTAGGTGCGCTTGCATCACTAAAGCAGCACACTCAAACTTATTTTAAAAATTGTTATATGTTTTTAACCATTGAGACAAAATGATGTTCTAAATACGTTTTTAGCGTTAATAAAAAGGTTTCAAGGCTTTGTATATCCTGTGCTAAAGGACCTTCATGCATACAAAAACGAATTATTATTTTGTTATGTAATAACTTACCGAATTCGTTACTTGCTGCCTCTGAGTAGTATGAGGGAAGGGACGAACTGAACCCAGCATATGCTGTAACATTACACAAAATAGTTATTTCGTTTATGTATCAAAATAATTGCACCGAGAGATGCGGACATGTTTAATAAATTACTAAGGTTAGGCTTGCTTGTATAAATTTAGGAATTTTGATTTATAATTGTCTGAAAATTCAAATCATAACTTCACTGCTATTTGCTTTGACCCTCAGAACCTCGCGATATTATATGATGCAAGTCAAAAATGTATCATCACCTGCTGCTGATTGATATAATGTTGTTGATAATCATTGGGCGTCGCGTAGCCCATCGTTGGCGCTGTGCCGCTCTGGTTACCCTGAAACAAGAACATCACAATATCAGCATTATAACAAATCCTTCGGCATTTATTAGTGGCTATTTATTATCCACGATAAGGGGCTAGCCAGAAACCAACAAGATTCGTACGAAATTATCTTCCAGATTAATTTAACTGGGACCCCATCAAGCTATACATAACCAGTTTATGCGGATATCTCATTGTACGGGAAATCTATGCAAATCGAGGCCATGTTACACTGGAGATGTATAGCTTGATGTGTCGCCGTGTATACATTCCAGAGTTGTCAAGAAATTACTTCAAAGCCTGTTCATAGATAAGGCATTCGCAGCATCTGCAGAAAGCGGCAACATTAGTCGAATACCTAGCAGATTTCTATACATTTTAGGACATCAAAAGCGACATCTAGTGAAAATATCAATAAACTCAGTAGGTATTCCAAATCAAATTGTAGGCAAAATTTTGGTGTGTATTTAGATCAGCGTTACCTTAACTATGGGCCTGCCCTGGGGCACCTTGGGTGGCTGCGTCCATTGCTGCTGCTTCGGACTTGGCGCGTCAGACTCTTTCTCTGCAGTCATTTTACGTAATACCTGAAATAATATTTTGTAGAATAAAACATGTCATTCATGACAGATAACAGTGCCATTTTGCCACTGGAACGCATTAGTTTGCAATTTAGTAACCGGTTTGAGTTGTAGAGGTAAGATAGAAAGCCATGTAAAAAAAAACTGGTATTCATCTGCAGCCAGTTAGACAGGAAGCTGACCCCGATATTGTTGGGAAAGGCTGGGCAGATGATGATGAAATCCTTCATCCTTCCTTTCCTGCACAGCGGTTCGAAGTCGCCTTTTGTCATTTGAATTCATAATGTTCAGTATGTTGAATAGTCATAAAAATAATAAAGGACTTGTACAGTCATGAGCACCAATAAAGACCCTTAATGAAGCCGAAAAACACTTGATCTCCCCGTCATTGCGATTATTTTTTTTGTTCTGGACCATACCTGAGAACCTTCTAGTTATGGAGATATTTGAGGTCAAATTTCCAAATTTTTCACAAGTTTTTTTTTTTAATACTAGTTTTTAAGGTTTTTTTTTTTCAAAGCATCCATCAGCACGATGTTTTAAGTGCGTCACATTGAGTTTCACAGTAAAAAGTGATTTAACACCCCCCCAAAAAAAAAGCCGTTTCCCAGCACTACATTTTGTGTAAAGTTATTTAGTTTGATGTACAGAATTATTGGTTGACGGTTTCGTGAAGGGTCCGTTTACACCCTGTATAATCGAAACAATATAACACCACGCCTGTAATCCCCGAAGGGTGAGGCAGAGGAGTATTGTAAACCCACTCTTCGCCAGCGATATTTATGTTAGTTTAAAAATACTACTACTAAAATACTCACCGAGGTGGGTGTGAATGATATAGGCGTCGACTGTTTGGGCTGCGACATCTCCTGCCTGCGGCGGTAGTTCTCGCGCTGCTCCTCCAGCTTCTTCTTGATGAGGGCATTCTGCATTATGGACTGCGTGTGCGCGGCTAACTCGCGCGGCGAAGGGATGCGGGCCGGCACGCCTGCCAGGAAGGTTCATTCATTAATTTAGTGGAACGAGGTTGTTATTTAACTTACTTACTAACTTACTTATTAACTACTTTCCTTCCTTGCGTAAACTGGCAGACGGGATTGCAGAGAATAATATTAAATTATCAACTTAGAAATAAGGCTGGCCTATTTTCTAGCCAAAGAATCAGCATTGCCAACCAACGTGAATTTCTACTAGCCTTCTAAGCATTTTCTCCGCTGACAGTGATGCGGTCGAATTTTTTGACGCCCTATATTTTTTTCATACTTATCAAATTAAAATACATAAAAAATCATATAAATCGGTCGACCCGTTTCAGAGGAGTGCGACCACAAACACCGTGACACGAGATTCCTATATATAAGAAAGATAATAATGTTCACAAGCCTCTCACACAAGAGGGTTGTGTAAGATGGCGGAGCATGATTTTTTTGTTATTTTTGTAATCCGTATACGTGTCCAAATATCGTAGCAGAAGCTTCCCTGTTATGTTGGCGGTAGGCCATAAGGTGCTATGAAACTCAACTGCTCCTATAGTCAAACTGGTAATACGGTTTTACAGACATATCATAAGTAAACATTTGTAGTAAACTACATATATAACCAAAAATATGGTGCTAGTGGACTGCAGGACTTACCTGAGCAAGGGTTTCGTATAGCAAATACTGTTGACATTGACATAAATCAACGAAGATTTGATAGGTATTATCAAAACACACAAAAAATCATATCTGGTTTTCCTCGATAGTTAGGCAGAGGTGACACATATTTTACCAGTAATGTTAATTCTCATGCAACAGGAGGCAATAGACCCGTCTATTGCCATCGACCAAGCATGCAGACTCCGGTCTGTTAGGCTGCCATCAGACGTACTGCATCGCAGCAACCGCGCGCAGTCGTTATACTCAACTGGTGTATCCAATGGAACAGTGGAATATATCGACTGCGCGCGGTTGCTGCGATGCAGTCCGTCTGATGGCAGCCTTGCTGTGAAATTCCTAACGGATAAACCCAGGAATATTTAGCTCGATCTGGGAATCGGAAGCAGAACCTCACGCAAGATATATTTAGATAGCCTTTACTTAATTATAAATTACTAACTCTTTTTTTTTGGATGGGAAATCATCAAATGACCCCTCCCGCTCTGGGCGGAGCGGAAGACTTGTACTGACTAAAACCCGTCCATGTTCCTTCTTTGCCGTTTGTGTTCCAGGGCTATCGGTATCTCTTTCGAACAGTTCCGCAGCCCAAATTACTAACCCCTTGGTGTTCTTACATAACACACGTGTTCCACGATTAGGGCAGAGCCGCAAAAGGCATATTTCCAGTTATCCCATGTCACAGGTAGTGAGTGCACTAGATTCACCAGATACTAGAGAAGCAGGTGCTTTTCTTTGGTTATTTACTAGATTTCAGCCATTAAGCCACTTAAGCAAGTGTTGCAATGCAATAGGTAAGGATCGAACTCACGAAATGTTGCTCACCTCTGGCTATACGTGTTTAAATCGATTGTAATGAAACATATACTACCTGGATGGTGTACAGCTAACGTATTGGGACTGGTGGCCATTATGGGCGACACACAGAACGCTGCGTCCGTGAAGAAAATTAGGTGTTAGTAAGAATTATGTTGATTATTGGTCATGCACATGATACAGTAAATGAAATTCGTAAAATGTTGTTAATGATAAGTTTACACGACGTCAGTAAAGCGAATAAGCAGCACTTGAGAGTATCGTGTGTGCTGCGATCTTTATGAGATGTTGTATGGTGAACTTTTTATACAGAATACGGAGTCTCATTTGAAAATTCACCAACACCCGATGTTGCGCATCCAGTTAGACAGGAAGCCAACCATAAACAAAACATAGTTGAGAAAAGGCTTGGCAGATGATGTGTTGTGATCTCAATTACAAGATAATTTTATCAAATAGGTAACTCCGACAGAGCTCTTCTATTTCATTTAAAATTAGATACGCACGAAAAATGAAAAAAAAACAATAGTACGCACGACGGCTAATCAAGCTATACAAAACCAGTTTATGCGGATCTCTCATTGTATAGGAAATCTATACAAAACGAGGCCAAGTTATACTGGAAATGTATGTAGCTTCATGTGCCGCCGTGTGTACGAGTGTTTGTAACAGAGTAAGGAATATTTAAAAAAAACACAACTCCCGAGTCAGTTCAAGTAGTATTAAGAGACATGTTTGGTAATGTGTAAATAAGATAACTGGTAATATTGTTACCTTGATGCGGGAGTGGCGACAAACGCAACGGCTGATGATGTGGAGGAACGACTAGATGCGGGGGGCCTGGCAGCGGGGACTCGCCCATCTGAGGAATAAAATATGAGGTTAGTTTACTATAATCCCAAATATTACGCTGCCACTATACTACATCAGGCAAAGGTAGCCTGAAAAACATCAATTTATCGCGTTATTATTCTATATTTTGATTTTGTACTGAAAATACAACTCAATTTCCAAAATATTACTGAAAATTTCAAAACACGCGCGGCTTGTTGGCCCCTGAGGACGGATTGATAAAAACACGCGGACGTCAGCAACACTAAAAGTGGGACTTTCATGTTCCAGAAGGTTTCCAAATATGAAAAGCCTGGATAGAACGGACTCATTGAGAGCTAATAAAGTGTGTACCCTTAACAAAGTCGAAAGGCACTTGGTCTCCCCGTCTTTGCGATCATTTTTTTGTTCTGGACCACACCTGGGAACGCTCTAGTAAGGAGATATTGGGGGTCAAAGTTCCAATATTTACACAAGTTTTTTTTTAAATACATGTTTTATATGTATTTTTTTTACTTTAAACGCGTCTATAACCCCTGTACTATTCAATCCATCCATCAGCAGAATGTTTTGAATGCTTTACATTGAGTCCTACCGTAAAACGTGATTTTTTCCCCCAAAACAAAAAGTCGTTTCCCAGCAATAATTTTTGCGTAAAGTTACTTAGTTTGATGTACAGAATTCTTGGTTGACGGCTTCGTGAAGGATCCGTTTACACCCTGTATTATGTCAAAATTAAAATGTCAATTACTGTGTTGAATATAACATAGCTTCCTGTACATTACCTGTCTCTGGTGCTGGTGAATTCTTAGTATGGTGAGCAACACTTCGCGGTGACGACTCTGAAGACCTGGGTTACTCAGCTGTTGCATTAAATGCTGTGCCGTTATCTCGCCAGTTTTCAGTCCTGTGATAAAAGTACAGTGGTATTAAAACACGTCCTTATTTTGACTGGATAGTGGGGATCGATCAGCGACGTATATTCGACGTGGTGTGTACCGTTCATCCAAAACAATGGAAATTAAATGACTTAGTGTTTAGGGAAAAAGTAGTTAGGTTGGTACACTGCCTATTACACCATTTCAAAAAAGGAAGACATCATCATCATTCTCCTTTATCCCAATTCATTTGGGGTCGGCGTAGCGTGTCTTCTTCTTCCATACTTCTTTATTACTCGTCATCGCAGCAGTCAACTCCTTTCTTTCTTTCTTTAAAAAAAAAAGGAATACATCATCTGCCCATAAACCCCAAAAATCAATAACGCTCGAAAAACCTCAAAGACTGAGCATATGTGTAAGCACGACTCATAAATGAAGAACCATTTAATCCATTTTACGTGTCTAAACTGAGTCAGACGAGCATATAGCTAAACGCTTCAAACAAACACGTTCGTACAGGTTACAATACAGGGTGTTTGGTTAAACGTGGGCAATACTTTAAAGGAGTGAAGTACTCATAAATATGAACAACTCTTACTATGGAGCTATCTGCTGTTGCCTACATTTTTTCGAGTTACGCGACTAAATGTGTGGAGCAGCTGATATTTTTTTCGCGATTTCATGGTAGGTCCCATAGTAAAAGTTGCTTATTATATTATATTCATGAGTACTACACGCCCCTTAAAAATTGCCCACGTTTAGAAAAAACACCCTGTATAAACACAAATACCAGTAAACATAATACGAGCATTTCTTTCTCACTCACACTTTTACGTAGAAGTACACCTTACAGAGGGCAACAACAAGTGGATGCTGCCGGGGAGATTCCCCGATCGATCGGCAAGCAATCCAATTACACCAGACGAGGCGACTCTTAATATCTACGTATCTAAAGTGTGTAAAAAGACCCTTAACGAAGCCGAAAGGCACTTGTTCTCCCCGTCATTGCGATATTTTTTTTGTTCTAGACCATACCTGTGAACCTTCTAGTAAAGGAGATATTGGGGGTCAAAGTTCCAATATTTTCACAAGTATTTTTTTTTAAATACATGTTTATAATGTATTTTTTTATAAGGTATTTCTTTAAACGCCTCTATGACCCCCGTACTATTCAAGCCATCCATCAGCAGAATGTTTTGAATGCGTTACATTGAGTCCTACCGTAAAACCTGATTTTTTTCCCCCCCAAAAAAAAAGTCGTTTCCCAGCAATAATTTTTGCGTAAAGTTACTTAATTTGATGTACACAATGCTTGGTTGACGGTTTCGTGAAGGGTCCGTTTACAAACTTTATACTTGTATCGTTTTAATTTGTAACCACGTTTAGACTAAAACATTCGTAGATACACATAAGTATATCTATATGTATGTTCGCATTCATACGCAAAATCATAAGCAAATCTGTAAATACTACTATATTTTCATTTGACAAAGTACTACTATATTTCCGATACCCTTAATATTCGATATCAACTCGTAAATAAAGTAGTTTACCAATAGCCAATCAAAGCTTTGAACATATAGTGCATCCAATTTTAAGGTTATAAAATCAAAAATTACTACGCAAAAGGACTCAGATGTCATACAACCATGCAGGCAACATCAATAGCAAACTAAAACATTTATTCTCATAGAAAATCATACCTAAATCTTATCACGAAGACCGGAACAATGTTTAAAACGCACTAACCGCTGGGTAACGCGTCATCAAATGCAATCCCCGGGGATCACAACATCGGGAATACGAGAGAGACGTTCGGGTGACTTCGGCATTTGCATACCGCCATGTTTGTTACAGCTTGTATGTAAATTCTCTGACCGCGCAGGTCAGTCTATATACATGGTGTTTATATTGAGCAGGTGAATCCACCCATCAAAGGTTAAAGTTGACAAAAAGTCGTCATGGTTCTTTTGGCGCTTAAATGACACTGTCGGGTGGCGCTGTTGGTAAACATTTGTGAAATATTGTCTGTGGAAATTGTATTGAAAAAACAAGATGGCAGCGTTAGTTCCGATTATGACCACGCGCCAAAACCACTATGACACATTATTTTAACAACTCTATAGAGATGTCAATCTGTCAGTTCGTAACGTCACTCAGCTAGCGCACTTGCACGTGCACGGGCGGGGAAATAGGGAACTAAATTTATTACGTACCTACTTTTTTTTTTCTTTTAGTTGTCTTTGCATATTTGTTGTTTTGATTACAAAGGCATTGTAGTTATGCTTTTGTTTATTTGTTGTGCCGAGTTTCTCGTAAATGAATTATCGAGGCCGAGGCCCAGAGTCTGAAAAAGCAAAATATACCTGTCTGCTGTTTTGAGGAGCTTGGTACGCCAAAAAGACGCCAGGACTGCCAATGAAAATTTGGGTTCACCGACTTAACCAATGATATTTTGTCAAGTCTTAAAAACCATGCGAAGCAGGAACGAATCACTAGTGTTATTAGAATTAGTATTAAGTGACTGACCTCGCACAATAGCTTGCGCTTCAGGTCGCTGCAACAACTCTCTGTCGGCGGGCGCGATGCCGGCCATCTCGTTAGACGAAGCCGCTTGTTGCTGCTGTTGTTGCTGTTGTTGTTGGTGTTGCTGAGGACAACAAACAGACATTTAACACACAACACAACAAAAATAAGAGATGTACATACCATTCTGTCAGCGTCACAGAACGGTTAACCGATGTCGGAGTATCTTCAAAAAATCATTCCAGAAATTACTCAACAGACATCATAAGTAACTAGCAGTGGCGAAGGTTCTATACAACTCGATTCCTACCGGATTTCCTTTGAAAAATGGCACAGTCAGTATTCTATAGACAAATAATATAATCAAACTAAACATTTGTACTCCGGCTTACTTCTTACAAAAATTGACCCTTCGCTACTGATAACTAGCGTTTGCTCGTGGTTTCGCCTGCGTGGAAGTCGGTGACTATCCTACGAGGATAACAAGTGACCTATGTTCTAACCCAGGTGTGTGCTGTGCCAAGTTTCTTCCAAATTCGTTCAGTATAAGAAATACAGCGACTAAACAGGAGCGATACCTTACTTCAAATCAAAATGAAATTAGATCTCAGAATAAGAAATTAAATCTAAATGTGACACTATTAAAATTCATTTTTCTTTCTTTCGAAGCTAATAATAGTCACCTACTAAAATCAATAACTCTATAAAAAGTTGTAACAGTAAAATACCTGCACTTGCAAGAGCTTGTAAAGGAGCTCTTGCGGTATATGCGGCTGCTGTTGTTGCTGCTGTTGTTGTTGTTGTTGTTGTTGTTGCTGTTGTTGTTGCTGCTGTTGCTGCTGCTGCTGTTGTTGCTGCTGCTGCTGCTGCTGCTGCTGCGCTTTCTGTTGCTGCTCCATGCTCTTGTTCAGCATCTGAACGACAGTTAGCGAGGGAATGATATGATGTTATGTGGGTAAATTTTGTTAGTATTCTAGCTATCTAGGAGTTGTGAGAGGAAAGTTAAGTTGTGAGTTTCGTTGAAAAGGGAGGAGATGAGATTCCCCCCCTTCCCAGCCCACTTTGGTTGCGTCGAACTTTCACTGCTGATGGATCTAGATTGTACTGAATTTCTGATAATCGAATGTGGCTTTGTAAATAACACCACAACTGAAAACCATGATGCTTAAGGAAACAATTTTGGCAAAGCTTTTCTTCCTATAAAAGTGGGGCTTATCATCATCATCATTTCAGCCGAAAGACGTCCACTGCTGTACATAGGCCTCCTCCCAAGTCGCCACATTGACCGGTCCCGTGCGACTCGCATCCAGCGGATCCCTGTGGGGCTTATGTTTCAAGACATTTTTATAAGTGACTATCAACCTAGTGCGTTGCGTACCTGTAACAAGCTCATGGGCTGCGGCTGCGCCTGCGCACGCGGAGGGTCCGGCGCCGCCGTGACGGCGTGGCCGCCCGACACCTGCGCCAGCTGGGACACAAGACACACACAGTTATTGTACGATTTTCATCTCAATAAACCACAAAAACCTCCTCCTTTCTATTGAACTCTGTTAAAAAAGAGGAACATTTCTGTTTTTATGAAGTTAAATGGAAATGTAGTAAGTGACCTTGGTATTTGTGTTTGGTTACGTCTGCATATTGACATTTGAAGTACCAGAGGTCGATCCAACCTATTTGGGTAAAGGCTAAGTCGATGATCATGCTGTTGAAATAGAATCAAAATTGAAGAGGTAACATCATCATCTGCCTAGCCTTTTCCAAAATATGTTAGGATCGGCTTCCAGTCTAACCGGATGCAGCTGAATACCAGTATTTTACATGGAGAGACTGCCTATCTGACCTCCACAACTCAGTACTGGGTAATACGATACCCCTTGGTAAGACTGGTTGTCAGACTTTTTTGGCCACTGACTACCTGTAACGACTGTCAAAGATCTACAAATGACAGCCGGGACCAACGGCTTTAAGAGGCACGGAGGAAACTCGGTATGTAATGGTTGGTCACCCATCCACAGACCAACCTAGGCAAGCACGGCTTAACCTAAAGATCGATCGAGCGGCTGTTATTCTTTTGCCACGAGCTCCTCAAAATTGTTATTCGTAGTAAGGAGCATGAATAAGGTACACATAAATGTGGTACTCACAAGACGTTTGAAGGCAGTGAGATCATGTTCAGGTACATTGTGGTGCTGTTGCTGCTGCGGCTGCGAGTGCTGCGGCCGCAGACGCGCCTCCAGCTCTTCCAAGCTGTGCACTTTGCCGCCGCTTACGTGGTTCACCTCTGCAACAAGTAAGTTTGATTGAGTAAGTCTTAAAACAAAGATTGTGAGTATGTATGACAACTTTTCCCTACAATTAGAGGATATCGCAATGGTAATTAAAATAAATCATTTCCGTTTACATATTCAGCTAAGTGATCGACATATAAAGTGGGTGGTAGACGTACACACGGCGACACATCAAGCTATTCATATCCTGTATAACCTGACCACGCTTTGAATGAGCTATCCTAACAATGAGAGATCTGCTTTTATACTGGTTTTAAGTCGTTTGGTCGTTGTGTGTACGAGCAAGTACAGTCACGAGCACCAATATGTATCATCATCATCATCATCATTTCAGCCGAAAGACGTCCGCTGCTGGACATAGACCTCCCCCAAGTGTCGCCACATTGACCGCTCCCGTGCGTCTCCCCGCGGATCCCCGCAACCTTCACCAGGTCATCGGTCCACCTAGTGGGAGGCCTTCCAACGCAACATTCCAATATATATACACTTTCCTAAATCTAAAAGCGATTTTCGCGATAAATAACGATTCCAACTAGGAGATATAATCTTTTTCATAAAATATGAGTTCCAGAATCCTAGTTTCGTAACAACATGAAATTTTAATCAGAACAGTAGGAGAAAAACACTTTTAAAAGTTAGGTTAAGTGTTTACATATTGGTGCTCGTGACTGTTTATGTACATATTTGTGGCTCGACGTTCCCTTTTGCCAATATGTCACCGAAGTTAAGATATTATATTAAGAACTTTCAGTGTTTGAAAAGGGCGACAAAGGTTGTCGAGCTTAGAAACACATGGTGTAAATTAAATAGAAACATATTATTATTTACATCTGTTTTTTTAGGAACAAATTGATAATTATGTTAAATTCGTTTAGCACTAATCTTACTTAGTTATTTGTGATGCAAGCGGGCTCAACTACGCAAACCGTCGATAAATCGTCGTTGTATCTCACCAGGTCTATTCTCATGGCTGTTGGCGTTAGCGCGTAGCAGTAGATCGAACAGCGAGGTGGGCTGCGGCGCGAACGGCGCGCGCGCAGCCGGCGAGATGGGCGCGAACACCGCCGGGCTGGGCGACGCGCGACCGTTGTCCAGCTCTGGGAGAGGAAGGACAATCTTGAATACATACATAAATTCGTGCCAAAAGCAATAAATAACATGGAAAAAATCCCATGGGGTTAAACAATGCCTAGATATTCAGGACATTTTCTATTCTTGTGTGATGAAAATAAACACCATTTAATAGCGTAACTTAAGAGCTAATGGCAATACGGTGCGATTTGACTTGCACTATGATTAAAACAAGTGTCAAACAAAAATTAAGACAACAAATGGTTCCACTGCTAAGATTTGCTGTTCGTAAGATCACCAGATACAAAAATGTTGATTCTCACGTTTTCCTATTTTATTAAAGGTATCCAAATGCTACCAAATCAAAAGATGTCAGAATTTTACAGATTCCTATTTATTTATACTTTATGTAAATAAGGAGGCTGAAGTTAATCTCTCCTTATGTAACGAGAGCTCACCTAAAATCAAACATTCAAGCCCTTCATTCTGTTGCGTATGTAATACTCACCATCCACCATATTGTGCAGCAGTCGCTCGTAGTGCTTGGCGTCGTTGGTGGGGCTCTCACGCCGGAACCAGCGGCTGAACCGACTGCCGCCCTCGGACTCGCCGCCGCCGTTCTGAAACATACACAGTTTTAGTTTTATTGTTAACATTTGACTTTATTATTCTCGAAAATCTTCAGATATAAGAACAACAAAAAACAAGACCAAACGAAGCAAACTAATGGTGGCGTCATTTTACGTGTTTTCTCGAATTTCGAGCTTTACCTTTTGAACGTTAAAGCATAAATGCACGCGCGTGCTCTCCACGCCAAGCCACAATTTCAACTACCAATTTGTCAAATATTTGTGACGTTTGGCGTACAGGGCACGCGCTTGCTTGTCACGTATATAATGGCGTTCAAAAGGTTAAACTTTCTTCAGACCGCGAGATAACTCTTGTTAGAATGAGTTGTCACTTGTCACCAACCACTCAGATGAACCAACTTATTATCCAAGCATTTATATCTTACATGTTTAACCTGGCGGTCCTCAAAGTCTACTAATCGACTGAAGAGCACAGAGAAGACATAACAACCATAATTATCCCATCAGCAAGTTAAAAAACCTACATAGACCCAGGGTCCGAAAAGTTTACCCTTGAAAGGGGTATTAATTTTGTTATTTTTTAGGCTTAGGTGAAAACCTCATATTAATCAGCCTATAATTTAACCGGTTCACGCACAGAGTTCATTTTTATACATAAAAATATGCAAGAACGTGTCGGAGTTAGTACGCGCTCGGTGCTTTGTCAACTGTCATGGTGACATTATCATTAACAGTAAACATGGTAAATATCCCGTTTCTAGTGTTAATTATATCATTCATCCTCGTTAATCAGTAACATTTAAAATGTTAACCCATATTATAAGGTTTAACCCGTATAATGGTTAATCAAACATATAGGTTATAAGGCTAACCGGTTAGCCTTTTAATCCGATTATTCGATTCTTGCTCCTATAAAGCATGATGGACTTGTACATTTCTTGAATACAGAATGAACATTTCATGTGTGTACTTACGGTGAGCACGTCGGGTATGGCGTCGAACTTGAGGAACTCGTCCAAGTTGAACTCCGGCTGCTCGTTGTTCTGCTGCGGCTCTTCGCTCTTCGACTCCACGCCAGAATCCTTGTCCTGGAGAACACATTCGGACGTTAATTTCGTATTTCATTAAGAAAGAAAAACATTTATTGGACTCACACAAGACAAACAATAAAACTAAAATAATACAAAAAAATAAAACAAGAAAGGGAAAAAACAAAAAAATTGGTCCTGTACGAGGACAAAAGGCCCCTCCCTATCTCAGCATGAAGCATAATAATAAGACGAGAGTTTAGTATCATTGCGATGAAAAAAATGCATACAGTCGCTTATTTAATAAGCGACTGTATGCATTTAAATCCGTTGGTCATAAATGGAATCTAGGTTTTTTTCTAGATCGCTGAACTCAACTCAAAGCATCTATTTCAATTAGACCATATTAGGCACTTTTGAATGTCAGAAAAACAAAGAAGGCGAAGCTACAGTCCCAGACACAAGGCATAATAACTTGTGAAAGTACTGTAGTTGCCCATTCCAAAGCGTAGATCTCTATGGAGAAGAATGGGCAAGAAACTCCATGGACGCGTTGCTAATATTTCAAAAATATATAAAGGTGGCTGCTGATGTTCAATTATTATTCTACTAGCTGTTGCCCGCGAACTTCGTTCATTTGAAATTATTATAAAAAAAATTACTTCCCTTTTTGAATCCGATTTTGTTACCAATTTCTATGGTTTTAATTTATTTGCACGGAACCCTAATTACCCTTGTTACTCTTTATACCATCAGCTATCTGTCAGTAAAAGTCCCGTCAAAATTGATTCAGCCGTTTCGGAGATTAGCCGAAACAAATAGACAGACTGACAAAAATTGAAATATGTTTTTGTTTTATGTGCCGTATATATTTCATATGCATTTAATAAAAAGTTATTATTTTGATATTACAAACAGACACTTCAGTTTTATTAATATGCACAGATTTTACATGAACTGTTGTTATTAAACTTTTGCCAATCATGGAATAAGGACCGATCTCCACCAAACTGGAGCGGTGAGCAGATGTGCAAGATTCGACCAATCACAGGAGAGACCAGAGACGCTATGTCCATTTCAACCAGTATGATTGGTCGCTTTCTGCACGTCCCCTCTCCGCTCCGCTCATCGCCGCTCCCCTCATCTCCGCTTTGGTGGAGTCCGGGCCTTAGACACTACCAAACTAAGTATCGATACGAAGGCAAATTATATCCCATTACTTTTAAACTTCAGGTACACCAGAGGCAAAGGTTAATTTAATTTAATTTTAGACTTTTTACGCACCGAATCTCGTAAAAATCTAACTAAAGAACCAAAACTAAGAACACTACGGTAACAGGTTCATGTAACATACATTGCTGGTGTTGGCCGAGTCGCTGGCGGGCGGCGCGACAGGAGATGAAGTCTCGCGCCAGCGCTCCGGCGCCGGCGACCGCGACCCGCCGCTGTTGTTCCATTTCTGGTACAAAACAACACGTTGACATACACATTTCTTGTTGGTTGTGTTTGATTTTCAACAAAAAAATGGTCTGTCTAATCTGCCGGCTTGACTCTTGGTGATAGTGCCAACAGATTTTTGACAATCAACACTAGTTTTCCGTTCCTCACAAAGAGAGGAGGCCTGTAACCCAGCTATGGGGATATTATAGGTCGATTTATAATACGGCGTGTATTCAACAGTCTTCGTCATGAGGGGAAGAAGTACTAAATTAAACACGTCTCGAGCACGTCTGTAGATACCCACCCCTACTACGGATAGTAAAGGATTAATTCAAGAATATCTTTTCATACACTACATAGAACACTGTTACCCAACAGTTTGTCAAAGTGAGCAGGTAAAGCAAATAGCTTGTGTTATACACCACTATTTTTTAATTAGTACAAAAAAAAATGGAGCTCTATCCGTACCCGTTCCTGATCATATTTGTGTAATCAAAAGTCAAAAAAACGAAATCCCAAAATTGTCCACGAAAATTTGTCATAACTGGTAAATTCATAATTGAATCAATCATTCATAACAATTACCACTAGAAAATACTACGCGCAGTGCTTTTCCATTTCTGTCGCCATTCATAGGTCCCGGCAAACTATATTTCCATAAATTGAGTGACATTTTGGGATACGCTTATAACTTTGCTGTTTATGAATGAATATTATTTATTGAGACTTTACATATAAAATAACAAGACCTTCTCTAATAAGCCCTTTAAATATTTGTACTAAGTAAAAAATAGTTGTGTATAACTCTCTGCATATTTCTGTGTCCATGCCAAATAAATATCTTCTTCTTTGCGTGTCGACAGACGCAAATAATACCCGACCAGTATATTGCCACCTGCACAGCTCTGTTGTTGGCTTCGTTTAAAACTTGGAAGGTGCAGGTGATTAACAAATTTCTGCTTTCACATTTAATTGGCATAACACGATAGAGTAACCAGTTTGCATTAAATCTATGTTAGTCATAAGTATGTTCTATGTGAGTCAAACTAACATAAAATACTAGCAATTTCCCCCGGCTTCGCTTCCATTATGTCAATGTTGATCGTATGATCAGGAGTGCCGAAGATTACCCCCTACACACTTACTTCTTTGTTAGTATAGAAGAAATATAAAAAGTATAGTTAAAATAGTAGTGTTCTTCACCTCAGTCTCTTTATTGTTCGCATTGCCATTCTTCTTGTTGTTGGGTACAGGGTCGTCGAAACCGCGCAGCTCGATCGTCTCCAACTGAGATGTTGGGCCCGCACTAAACCTAAAGTACAAACAAACACAATATTCGTATTAGTTATATACTGGGAGTAAAAGAAAGGGTATAGACAGACATGTATACGTATGAAAGGTTATGCTGCAGACCATCAAACTGAACAACTTTCTCCATGGGTTCAATATCATAAATACGAAATAATTATCAGCTGTCCCATACAAAATTTCAATACCTACTCGACCCAAATGAATGGGACAGCTGATATTTTTTTCGCATTTACGATATTGGACACAAGGTGAAAGTTGTACAGTTTGATGGTCTGCACATATCCTTTCATATGACTATACCCTTTCTGTTACACCCTGTAGAATTGTCACCTAAGACACATTCGGTCTAATGACACATCCGGTCGGCCAAAGGAATTTCACAGTAGCATCCTTGGAAGCTGAATTTGTGCCCGGTTGATGGCTATAGGCTCGCCCCCTATTACATGAAACTTAGACCTAACTGGCGAAATTAGGAGTGTACTGTAGGTACTCCTCTGTCTAACCCTTCGGGGATGACAAGCGGGATGTCATGGTCTAATTACACATTATTAATTTTAATGTTCACGAGAGGCATCTAATAAAGATGGGCTACGTCGCAAGCGTGCTCTAAAAAACGAGAATCATCTGATAGAAATTGCTGCAGGAAGTAGACAAAAAAATAGTTAAGAATTTAAAAATTATAATGAATTCTTACCATTCGGGTTCATCATCCTTCTCAAGGCGTCGTTGAGAATAGCGACCACCAGATCTACGGTTGTCCTCTCTGTAAATCATAATAGAAATTTGGTACATCAAAACTTGAAGAGGCATCCGTTTGGTGATAGATCAAGGACCTGTTTAACAAATAAACGACATCTCATGGAACTGATTCTGCAGTCGTTTTCTAAACTATAAATATCTTTAGACAGATACCTTACCAATGAATTAACACTAAGAAATACAGAATACTACATTTTGCTTTGACTTCGCAACATACAACTCAGGTCATGATTTCTGTGTGCCAAATTTCATAGAATTCCGTTGAACATCACGGCTCAATGGATTTTCTTGCTTGAAAATGTAACAGACAGACAGAATTACTCCTACATTTATAACAGTAGTATGTACCAGTAGCGAAGGGTCAATTTTTGTAAGCGGTAAGGTTTATTTGTTGACAAGAAAATTATTGTCATTTTTGAAAAATTTTCAATCCTATGTACGATGTATTAAATGGCTGTACTGTGATCCACAGATGTCTATTTGATTACAGCGTCTAAGCTGGAGTACAAATCTTTAATGTGATTATATTATTTGTCTATAGAATACTGACTTTGCCATTTTTCAAAGGGAATCCGGTGGGATTCGAGTTGTATGGAACCTTCGCCACTGGTTTGTATTGATATTTATTTCCAGATCAGCCTTTAAATGAGCTTTGGAAAATCTCCAATAATGAATTCATGATTTACCCACTTGAGTGATACTAACCTAAAAAATGTTTAGCCACAAACCTGTGTTGCATCTTCTCGTTGATGAATCGATCGTCCCGTTCCCTCTTGATGTCAGAGGAGTAGGAGTCTCTACCGAACGAGCGCCGTTCGAACCTGTGCAATACGAATAGGAAAACTGTGTAAAAGAACTTAATAATAAGAAAATTGATGAGGCCGAGTTTTTGAGATGGAACTACGATTAGTTTTAAAGTACGATTACTTTTTTTCATTCTTCGATTTTGGGGAAAACAAATCGCACGTCCTCTAAAAAACTGTCATACCACAAAATATGTAGATTTTTAGACAATACTCGACTTCAATTGTCCTTGCTCTATAACGAAAAAAAAAACAACCATAAGTATAAAAAAATTAGTCGCCGAATGGCACGATCGAAAGTTTTTGAAGCAAAGCATCGTTAAGAACACAAAAAACTTTAAATGCTTCTATCTCAACACTACTTTTGACGTGCGAAATGCTATTTTTTAATGTGATTTCATCGATTTAGTTATTTGAAAAATAAACTACTTATTTTTACCCACAAAATATCGTGTGAATTTTCCAAAATGAGTTTCTTCAAAATTCAAAACTTTTTTTTCTATTTTCGCATACAGATACCATCTGTATAATCAAATGTAGGCAGTAATATACAACGCACGCAAATTCTTTTAACGCGCATCACCTGTATCCGCCATTTTGTTTTAGGCCATACATATGCATGTATGTATACAGAATACTAGTCTAGTCCAACGTCTGAGAACCAATACTAGTACCCGTTTCTATTCCGCTTCAATAATCTAATGACCAAACGAACAGCTTGATCATTGGCTTATTGATGCGAAAAATAACTGTTTACAATATCTTGTTAGATTTGCAAGATATTGGACAGAAAAGGCCATTTATGCGATGAACAGTGAGTGTAAATGTATCCTTAACGAAACCGAAAGGCACTTGCTCTCCCAGTCATTGCGACCATTTTTTGTTCTGGACTGTACCGGGGTACCTTCTAGTTACGGAGATATTGGAGGTCAAAGTTCCTACATTTTATCAAGTACTTTAAGAGCGTTTAGACTTACGGCATTTCATACAAAATTTCAAGTCCTTATTTTTCGAAATGAAAGAACCAGAGAACATTTTCGAAAAACAGTTTTGCTAAATTAGACCGATTTTAAATTTTACATCGAAACAGAAATTTCCAATTATCTTTTTTTTAAAAGACATTTCGAAAATGTTCTCTGATAACTTTTTAAACCTATGTATGCTGCTTATGCGTATAAAGTTTCATTAAAATCGGTTCAATCATTAACAAAAAAAAGCACTTGAAAGTTTGAATGAAATGCCGTAATTCGTAAACGCTCTGAATTACCTCCATGACCTACGTACACATAGCGACACATCAACCTATACATATCCAGTATAATCTGACCTCGCTTTGTATGACCTGCCGGTACAATGAGGGATCAGCTTAATTTGGTTTTGGTTTTTGGTCGTCGTGCGAACTATTCAATGCATCAGTGCAATGTTTTGAGTGCGTCACATTGAGTCCTACCGAAAAAACGAAAAAACATGATTTATAATCCCAAAAAAAAGTCGTTTCCCAGCAATAATTTCTGCGTAGAGTTACTTAGTTTGATATACAGAATGCTTGGTTGACGGCTTCGTGTAGGGTCCGTTTACACCTTGGATGTGTTGAATAGTTCGCATATAAGTCGAAATTTAAGATTACCAACTTATTGCTTATTAAATGGCCAAGTCAGTATCGCGGCTGTTTTACTTCAGCAGTGATATGTCAGTGAATGAAAGTTCTTATAAATATGAAATAAAATTAATATGTAACAAACTCTCAAAGCTTTTCTCTGGGATTAATGTTTTTGGAACTTCAGATTTCCATAGCCAGCTCTGTGAACACTTACAAAAAATTCCAAGACATGCGACATCTTTCAACCAGCACTGGGTCTGCAAATTACAGGCTCGTGTCCCAGCAGTGCGAACATTATCGGCCGACTATACAACATTATTTTTAGTATATGCGAAACTTGAATATAGTTTGTTCAGAATAAGTAACTGAATCGATTCCAATAATTTTTTTTAAACCATGTTATACTTTTTCCCACTAATATTTAAAAAAGTTAAATGTTGGATACCGAGCAACTTTAGAGTACCTATCGCAATAATTTAGGTACCTACTGCCAAATTATTATTATCAATGAGCTCAAGACGACGCTGGAGGCGCGCGCTGCGTGGTGACCGCGTTTTTGTGCGGACAACTAGGTGGCAGAACAAGCTTATAACTTTGTGATTTTTCATGATACAGTTTTGAAATTTTGTACATAGATTCTTTACATAAAACTACTAGACACGTGTATCAGGTTTCGCATATACTAAAACTAATGTTGTATGCTACATGCAATACAACGGGCGATCAAGTCATACCTGTCGTTATTAGGCCTGGTTTGTTCCCGTTCACGTTCGCGTTCACGTTCCCTCTCACGCGGCGGGCGGTAGGGCTCTGCCCCGCGGTACTCGCCCTCCTCCCACGCGTTGTTGGGCACGTCGCGCACCATGATGCGGCCGGAGCCGATGCGCCGACCTCCTGTACAAGATATAGGCGTTATGATGTTGGAAATGAAAGGTTCTCGTGGAAAAGGTTGGTGTTAGAAACTGAAGAAGCGAAACTAATCATCTATTTCGAAAGTATTTACTGTAGTGGTATTAAGAGCCTTAACGTCTACGGTATTTCATACAAACTTTCAAGTTATTTTTTTTCGAAATGACTGAACCAATTTTAATGAAACTTCATACGTAAGTCTAAAAACATGACAGAAAACATTCGAAATGTCTTTAAAAAAAAAAAGATAATTGGCAATTTCTGTTTCTATGGAAAATCTAAAATCGGTCTAATTTTGCTGTAACACTATTTTTCAAAAATGTTCTCTGTCAAGTTTTTAGTAAAGTGAAGTTTCATTAAAATCGGTTCAGTCATTTCGAAAAAAAAAACACTTAAAAGACTGCCTTTCTATTAGATTTGGACAGCCATTATAGTGAGGACTCATGCTAAGGAGCGGAGTGGTGAGCGAAGAAAAACCCTCCAAAAGAATCGATTAATTTTTAAAATAAAGAATTTATTTTATTGCTTTATTTTATCTGCTGTTTCGTGGGAACCCAAGAATTATTAATATGAATTATGCTCGAGTTAAAAACAATAAAAGTAAGAAATTCGCAGAGAATCGTAGAACACACGATATGCCTTAAACGTGGTCCCCTGGAACCCTGTCATATTAATCTAGGCCATAATCCCTTTAAAATATTTGAAATCCAAATTACATAAATGGCTTATTATTGATAATTGTTTCTATAGTTAGTGTAAAAAAGTAACTGATAGATATGGCTACTGAGTTCTACAAAGTATTTTAAGTTGATATATAATATTTTTTATTTTTCTTTAATTAAAAGTCTATTCCTTTATTAATTTTCTTTACATTTTTAAATATTTCTATACAAAGTAATATAAAAAAATAAATTTAAGAATATAAAAAAATAGTAGCCCACCGGCATCGGGAACAGGGCCCGAGCTACCGGTGGATATTGTTAAGATTTCGAATAGACACAAATCCTGAATTCTAAGTGATACTCTTACGACCTAGACATATTATAATATTTATTTATTTATTATTTATTTAAATAGATAACATGGGAGACTTACAGCTAAAACAAACAGATCAAGGACAGTACAATAGTCTGAAAGCCAATTACAGGTCTCCACTTTTAAAATACAGAAAGAAAAAAAAAAGTAAATTCTATGGACATTCACACCAAGTTACTATACACTACAGCATAATTACTCTGTTGCTCACACTGCATAACAGCCATCATAACAAAATTAACTACATGAAAAAGCATCGACTTAAGCACTTCCTAGCTGACGACACACTAGTTTGGAATGGATCTATATCATACTGTTTACAAAGCTTGTTTAAGTTTCTGCTTGCACGCACAATGTACGAATTCTGCCTATAATTAGTTGAAGCAAATGGCACACACAAAGGTGGATTGTATCGTTTAGATTTCAGTTTAATTTACACTAATTGATGTTGTATTAACATTTTATGTTTAATATATTCTAATATTTGTATGCCATTCTATGGCGAAACATGTTAGTTCACAACCCTATTTTCAAGACCTTAATGTACTATGTTTTTACATAAATAAAATTATTATATTCTATCCCTTGTCAGTAAACAAGCAATAAAAAATACGCCCTGAAAATACTAGCAAACTGTAATCTGTATTTCAAATGACTTATTAACATGTTTCACCCTGCCACAATACTGCTACCCTAGCTTGTGGTAGAAGGGTTGGTCATAAGTTCATAACAGTTCACAGTACTGAGACTTTTTTTTTTAAATGTTGCAGCACCATGCTGAGATAGGGACCCTTTGGCCTCGTACACACGGCGGCACATCAAGCTGTACATATTCAGTATAACATGAACTCGCTTTGTATAAATTTCCCGTGTAACGAGAGATCCGCATAAACAGGTTTTGTATAGCTTGATTGGCCGTCGTGCGTACAGGACCAATTTAATTATTTTTTATCTTTTTCTTATGTTTACTTTTTTTTATATAATTTTTGTTTTATTGTGAATACAAGCATTTTTTTTGTTTTGTCTTCTTTTTGGTTTTCTTTTCTTTTCAACGGCCTTGGGTATTGGGCTTAAGTTACTAACTTAGGTTATGGAATGACAATAATCTGATGGAAAGTAGAATATTGTGCTGATATGGCCAGATAATATAGCTTCAAATTACAATGACAATCATTTGCAATAGGTAATGATACAGTAGGCTTTGAGTATGAATGTGGATGGGTATAAGAGTAGAGGAAGACCAAAGAAACGATGGATGAACTGTGTGAAGGATTAATATGGCAAGAAAGGAGGTGTCTGATGAGATGTCGAGTAATAGAGATGTATGGAAGAAGAAAACATGCTGCGCCGACCCCAAATAAATTGGGATAAGCGAGAACGATGAGGTAATGGTCCTAAAGTAGTAGTTAAATTCTCTAAACATAGTCAATTATATAAATGGTATGCAAATCTTTACAATATATTTAATGTATTGTATACTCATGGTATAGGCTCTACATACAGGCACACACAACTAGTCTAGATGAAACACCGTGTACCATACCTTGATCAGGCTTCGTCGGATGCAGCGCAGGTTGGTGGGCCGGCGGGCCGGCAGGCGCGACGGCCGGGAGCGGGGACTCCGGGCGGGTGCGCGCCAGGTGCGGCGGCGGGGCCGGGGCCGGGGCCGCGCCCGGCGCCCCGCAGCCCGACGTGAAGCTGCGGCGCTGCGGCGACAGCACGATGCCACCGCCGCTCGGCTCGCTCTCCTTGCGCACGCGCTCGCGAGGGTCGGCCGAGCGACGCTCGCGGTCACGGTCGCGTCCGTACACGCCCTGACAAAACAAACATTCAATAATGGAGAGGCTACAGAACAAAGTTGGATACAAAGCACGGTTAAGAAACGAAATTCTTTATTAAATTCAAATATTTATTTACGAACACGGTAATATAAAATACATATCAAAATTTAAAAATGGCAAACCGCATTAAACGACATACTTAAAACAACATACATGTGTAAACAACAGATATACAATAACTTAAAAAAGTCTTCTCCGGAAGCTTCTGTATGCGAAAAGCGCTCTCTTCCCAACAAAACACACGCATTTAAAAAAAATCCTCATATTTGTTTACGCTTAAATACGAAGAAATGATGAGAGCAGACTGATCCGCAGGCAATAAGAAACGTCTGCATGAGGCACAACTTGAATGTTAGGGTGATCTATGCTCAAGTAGAGATCAAAGATCAAAAGATGTTTGAGCGTCCTTGTGAGTGCGGGCCGAGGGTGCATCCATACAACGGTTGATCGAGATCGGCGACATTGAGACATGATTACGCATTTTGTCGACGGTTGACTACGGTCTGGGCCCCTTACCACAGATTACATAGTACCCTTACCCTTAGTAAAGTTATATCAAGCTAAATTCCCTTAAAAATGTTGGTAAATCTGAAGGTTATATTATACTGGTTGTAACTTTACGTACGTATTTATTAATAATTAGCGACCCGCCCCGGGTGCAATATATTATATAAATTGCTCTTGAATCACTCTATCTATTACTGAAAACCGCATCAAAATCGGTTGCGTAGTTTTAAAGATATAAATATACATAGGGACAGACAGATAGCGGGAAGCGACTTTGTTTTACACTATGTAGTGATACTACCCGTATTTAAAATATAAAATATTTGTATTATATTGTATAAATCACCGTTTAGGTCTCCTACAAGCTTGGCTTAACCCGAAGAAAGCTTAGCACAATTGTCACCATAATTACGTTACATACACAAAAGCTTTATTTTCACCATAATTACGTTACACACACAAAGGGTTAATTTGCAAGAATTTAATCGTAATTTTAGTTACCTTATGGTTTTCGTTGGGCGCATCTCCTCTCGCACCTCGGTCTTCCTCATTGGGCGAATCAGAACGTCTCTTCAAAACACTGGAAGATTACAATATCGTTATTTTTAGGTAGCAAGAAGCACGTTAGAAGAACTAAGTAAAGAGTAAATTATAATCAAGTGGAGAACAGCAGGATACAGGCAGCTATCAGTTGTCTCAATTGTCTGCCTGATAATAAATCTTCCTATCTTACTAATATTAAAATGTGAAAGTTTATGAGGATGGATAGATGTTTGTTACTCTATCACGCGAAAACTACTGAACAGATTTGGATAAAATTTAGCACATAGATAGTTTATAACCTGGATTAACATGTAGGATACTTTTTATCCCGGTAGTACGATCCTGTGGGACAATTATCGAACTCCAAACGGGCGTAGCCGCGGGCATAAGTTAGTAAATGATAAAATATTGCAAAAATGTCGGCAAATTTTTAGAGCATGCACGTTAAAGCTTAAACGTGCAATCCCTGCCATCTGCCATTTTGTTCTAGGCAATAGGGAATGTCTAGTAGCGGCACTATCATACAAGCCTTTAAGCTTGCCTTTCCCTTGTATGGAATCATTTCATAATTCAAAGGTATTTTAACAGTCTGCCTGCTTTATGGGCTTGCGCTAGCTTGGCGTAATGATGGCGCATAGGCACTCCATTGAGGGACACATCCCTAGAAATAACAAAAGCTAATTGCTTTTATTATTGCCTTAAGGGATGATTTCCAACACCACAGCCGTCAGAAAAATTTTAGAATACTAGCAATCTAGAATACGTATTTCCAATCACTAATATTCATGTTCCCCCCTTCCCCAAAGCTTATGCTAGAAGGGTTCGTTCACAATAGTTCAACGATTGGGACTCGGAACTTAGGTCCTGGCAGTCGCTTGTCAGGCGCCTAAATCGTTGCGCTATTGCTGTTTTTTTTATTATCTCTTGACGTATGCGGAATATTGTACTCATGCGGGCATATAGATGTTTATTAATAACTTTTGTTATAGCTTCAAACAATTCAAAATATCATACATCATAGTATATCTGTGGATCATAACTAAAGTGGCGAAATAGAAGACATCATAAACGGTTGAAGGTTTAGATAAGATTTTTTGGAATATTGATACTCACAGCGCAAGTGCCTCGCAGCCGGCGAACGCGTTCTCCAAGTTCCGCTTGACAAGCGGCGAGTTGCGCAGACGCATGAGCTGGTCCCGAGTGTACTGCAGCGGCTTGCGGGCCGGGCCCACCGCCAGCACAGCCGGGTCGCCGCCCCCGCCGCCAGACACCACGTTGTCCTCACCTGTGAAACGGAACGACATCAGAATGGAGCTAAAATTTGTGGAATACAGATTTTCTGCAATGACGAAAGCTGCCCTGGCGCCAAAGAAGCCTCCCAGAGTAGCGTTTTTATTCAAACCGTACTTCGAATCCAAACGCCAGGTGCATCTTAGGAGACCTAGCATTCGGTAACGTTTTTGAGACGTTCCAAAGCCTGTTGGGCTGCCAGAATTGCCAAATATGCAGGAACTCTTTAATGACGAATGTGGAGAACAATGGCAGAAAGTATTGAAGGACTATGCCCCCGGTTAATTCCATTAGGAACTTATCAGTAGCAATCAGGTTTATGACGTACGACGACGGTACTGCTACAACGTGGTTATACTATTCACCTCTGCCTACCTCTTCAGAATAGACAGCAGGCGTAATTTTATGTTAAGTTGTACCTATTCGCATCTCTATCGTATGTGTGAGAGCTAAAGGCTTGCTACTACCAATGTGTGCATTCCCTCATTGTTCCAGTGCCCTTATTTTATCCCCTCGTCAGCGCGAGTGACCTTGAGTGTACCTCGTACCTACACAAATTAAGTTCAACTCAATAGTTTAATGGGGTGAATGGTAATGCATAATAAGTATGTACGTACTCAACAAGGAACGTTTAGTACCTACCTACTTAAAAAATTTAAACCGTTTGTAAAAGATTAAGTTAATATCGTTTAATGTTTTAAATGTGCTAAATTAATCTAGAGCAGAGAATTGTGGTATTCCTCAAAACGCAACTATTTTTATGCGCAACTAAATTATTCCTCGAAGCGCAACCATGACTGAAAAAAAAATCTCTATTTTTAATTTTGGTTGCGCTTTGAGGAATACCCCGGGAATTCACTGAAGACAATTATTCAAGTAGGTATTCTCTACTTTTTTCTCGTTAAAAACAAGGCTTTGGATAAGGGACGCACAGAACAGAGAAGAGGGGCAGAAAAAGAAACCGGGCAAGTACGAGTCCGACTCGCGCATGAAGTGTTCCGTACCATCGTAGTAGGCGAGCCCCCTTTATTTTTTAATTTATTTTTATTATTTGTTCTTTCTTATAGGTTTTCCTGTAGTCTATAGGCAAAGAACTATTTTTTTAATAGTTTTTCAAAATTTTCGGCCCTGTAGTTTCGGAGTTTAAGGATGGTCAATTTTCGTCTATTTTTTTTTTAAATAACTTCAAAACTATTTATCTTATTTTTTTTTCATTTTCTTGTTTACCCCCGAAAAGTGGCCTTAGTGGTAAATTCATTCGTCCGTCTTTGGGTCGCCGACTTACATAAGTGTACCAAATTTCAACTCAATCGGTCCAGTAGTTTCGGAGTAAATTTGCTGTGACAGACGGACAGACAGACACGCGAGTGATCCTATAAGGGTTCGGTTTTTTTTTTTTAGGTACGGGACCCTAAAAGGAGGTTACACCCAACAGTGGGTGATTTCGTTCTGAAATGATGATGATCATGTCAGAGGTCACCTGACTGAGTAGGCACAGGAGTAATTTACTTCGTGAATAAACGTGACATTTTTTTTGTCATTGATAACATTCAACACGATATTCTGAGTTAAATAACAAACATACTTAAACGTACAAAAAAACAGCTAAAGGCCAATGAACTTAGTTGAATATATTTGTTCTAGGAGTCCGATATAAACCAACTGTACCTACATTGAATAAGTTAATACTAAACACGATGATCTATTTTATGCAACTTTGTAATATAAAGATCCCTATAGTTAGTGTGACCTTATTGCTTGCTTTACAAATCGAGCATGAAAACTAAAAGAAATAATTAACAACGAAACGAATGTTCAACCGTGTATATCAATTTGCACGATAGCATGACAATACAAACATTGTTATGTTCAAAAATTAGTTCCAATATTACTTTTGGTGTACGATTACCCAGTGCTTTTACATAGATTACAAGTAACGTATACACAATGGTACACATTGGCGTACATGGATTACAAAAGAACTACTTTCACGGGCCTATTTGTATAACGAGCGATAGAAAATACGCTAACGTGTGCCGCAATGTTGAAGACCCACTGGCTGCCAAGTGCCAAAACGCTACTTGAAACTGTCATCCTATTTGAAGGTTCCCTCATAAAGTATTTAATCTCGCCTCCCGGGCGTGCGAGTTTTTGTTTCGCTTGCTGTAGGTCTTCTAAGACCACGAGAAAAGACAAAGACTAGAGGGAAAAATCCCGTTTTCGCATTATAATCTCAGTCTTAATTAGAAAAACCTCTAATTTCCCTAGTTTTAACAAATCGAGATTCCGGCATGAAGTTTCATAAGAATGAAAATTGACCTTTCGATTTCCTGATCATATTATATAATTAGGGAAATTATTAATCGGGCGAATAAAAGATTAATTGGCGACCAATATACTGAATGGGCGACTATTGTACCAAGTAAGTAAATATTTATACTACCGGTCATTGCGGCAAGGAGAATATAGGAAGCAAGAGCGAGCGAAGGCTGAGAGAGACTTGTGGCACCCAGGTTCGGACAGGTTAGGTTCGAAGGGGATGGCGGGGTCTAGTGAGCGAACTAAGAACCCGGAACCCCCTTCGCGTTAGGTTACTTTCAACCCTGCAAACTGAAATAGGAGCCCCGCGCAGCGGGGCTACGTCGACTACGCCTTATCTACAATCTAGTGGTTAAAAACCGTAAATGTTTTAAGTTTTTTTCAGGAGTCCTTGAATTATCACACTGATCGTATTGAACAACTAGTACACTGTAGCTGCCAACCTATTATTTTTGCTACCCATTTTAATTATTTTTTAAATCCTAAATCAGATTATTTTGTCGCCGCGTTAAATACATGCCATATAATTATATCCTATTTCTTGATGCTTAATGAACCTTCCAGACCAAAATATTCTCCACGCGTATACACGCACTAAAACTTGTTATGGTAATTTTCCTACACCAAAATATGTAGTAAACACGGTTTTACGTATCGTTAAATATTAGAAGCTTTTGATGTCTGCACAGAGTCTATGACTAAGTGAAACATAATCGGGTCTGTCTACTACACTTATATTTAGTAGAAGACCTACTTACACCTGAGAATTGCGACAAACAAAACAGGTTTTCTTATTCAGAGCACCCAAGAAAATTTGGCGCTATGTAGCGAGGATTGGCTGGACAATATCGTTTTTAATTATAAAATAAATGACAGTATTTAAGGAAAGGCTTGGGTAGTCGCCAGTTACCTGATATAACCCGGCCTGTGCACTCAAATAGACGACAACCGACAACAATGCTCTATATTTAACATGGTCGCTAAGAGCGTCTTCACATTCTGCTGCACGTAAATATATTTTCTTGTGCAATTATTCTAATGAGCGATGCAAGTTGTGCGACGGAAATATATTACTAGGATGACTCAAGGTTGTAAACAAGAAGTATGTATGTAGTTCCGACATAAATAGACGCGTAATTTTGTCAATTCCTCGATGCCGTACACATATCGATCACCATAACCTCCTTTGCCTAGAATATAATAAGATTCAAACACTGTTTTAAGCTTTTACGGTTTACAACTAAACTTATACTGTCACTTACGGGATATCTTCCGTGATTGTTCATTGTTTTGAGCTCCCGATAACGGGAGCGGGTGGGTTGTTTTGTCAACCCGCGATCATGGCGCTTGCAACAGCGTCGAAATATCGGGAGCTCAAAACAATGAACAATTACGGAAGATATCCCGTAAGTGACATAAGTTAAGTAAGATTCGTAGCAAAATCTAGACCAAATAAACATTTATGAGGGACTTGAAAACTTTTGAAAAAAGAACTTCTTTCAAAAATTCTTCGGACATTTCCCGAGACAAGTCCGTACCTACATACTGACAGACGCATGGAAGCTATTTACTAAACATGTGGCTGATATTGATTTTTGCGAATGTGCTTTTCAACAAACAGATAGTATGGTTAAATCCGCAAAGACTGCATATTCGCAAAGAACTTTTCACAGGATTTTATGATCAAATTAACATGTAAAGTAGTACCTATGATAAAATCAATGCAGGTTTTATGTCTGTTACAACATTCACATTTTCAGAAGAATGTATGCAACATTAAAACTTAGAGGGTATCTTCATAAAAAATACTGGGGAAGTATTTTTAAGCAATCTTACGTAATCAGCGGTCATTATTACTTAGTAGTCAAATAAATTAAATAGTCATGATACTAATCATGACACTTATTTGTAATTTTTTTTTTTATAAACGTCATTTACATATCCGCAATCAACACAACCACGCAAGATTCGCGAAAGCAAAACAATGACTAATAATAAAAAACTAATGACGACACTTTTTTTGTTAAAAAGACGATAGCGTGGTCTAACGATTAGACAAGTCGGCAATATGGAAGTATCGTATCGGCTAAATGACCGTCACTTTCACACGAGGGCGGGATGCTCGTATCCGACCGCGCCACTCCGCAATTCTCTATGCGACTAACAAGCCTAATCGAACTGTAATAGTGGTTGGTTATCGGAAAACAATTTAGCCGTTTGACGTTTTCCATACTGCGATAAATCAATTTGGCCCTTTTTCTAAAGTCATTAACATTGGAGGTTATATACATGTAGCATAACATTATGTCGTAACTTACGCCAAGACACACGCTTCACCCTCTTGGTGGGTGGACCAGCATGCATGGGTGGACCAGCATGCACCTTCGGAGGCAACTGAGCCGGAATCCTCCTCATCGCACTCTGATACTTGAGAAGAAAGGCGTGCACCGCGCATTTGGCAGGGGAACTTATCTTCTCAGGGGTGATAGTTGCTGTCAAAGCGGCTAGCGTGGCCGAGGACCTGCGTGCGCGACGCCTGGCAGCACGGCTACCGGCCCTCCGCGTCCTTCGACGCCCTTTCTTTGAAACCTCACCTACCGGTGGCGCGGAATCTTTACTGACCATATTATCAGTCATAACCGAAGACGCGACACCACAAAATGGCGTCTTAAAAATAACCTAACTAAAACTTAGCCTAACGATAAATTAAATGATATTAACGATTGTATAAAATTAAATAATACATAAAACACTAAACAACTAAATATAAAACCTAAGCTCACTAAAACACTACAACTAGGATTTTGTCAGAGAGACGGTTGCGCGGAACGGAGGGTCATCTACGTGTAACCAACGTAATATTTCCTACCACTGTAGAAGCAGAATATAGTCAAAGCTAAGCGAAAAAGAGGAAAATCACGAATTATCACAAACGACACAGAACGCACGAACACGTCTCAAAGACTGATTCAAATTGACGGCCGTTGAGTACTCGACGAAATGGGACTACCCTCCATTTTTTATATTTTTTGGCAAGAATTTTTCGCGTGATGCAAAAACTACCTTACACTATGATAATAAAAGGTTTTCTAGAATCATAACTTTGTTTCAGATCGTAACGTCGAAAGAACAAAGAGAAATAGCTAGAAAAACAACATTCAGTTGGCATTTTTACAAACACCATCCGACACGTTGTTTTTTTTTTATTAAAACTTTCAATGTAATATCAATTAATATTCGATGTTCGCTTCCATTTCCCTACGGATATAGTTCAACCGTCAAAATATCCTGCAGAGCGTCTGCAATGCGGTTTTGCAATACAGATGTATTGTAACGGAAACAGTAAAGTTTGCTAAATTGCGAATACAGAAATACTTTCAACTTTTGACTTTGCCCGAAAGTCTGACAACCAGTCTTATTAAAGGGTATCGTATTACCTAGATCTGGGCTGTGGAGGTCAGATAGGCAGTCGCTCCACGTAAAATACTAGCGTTCAGCTGCATCCGGTTATACTGGAAGCCGACCCCAAAATAGTTGGGAAAAGGTTGACTTTGAAAAATGTAAATTGAATTAAGTTATGTACAAAGTAAAGGAATCACATTATGAAGGTCGATAAGTACTAAAATAATCTTCTCCGCATTAAGTTAGTACATTTTTTTATTACTTATTTTTAACTACCTACCTACCAGTTTTCTGTTGCGGTAATCTCAATTATTTCTAGAGACAAAGGTTACATTTTGGCTATAATTTTGCAGTATGTAATATGAATAAAAATACCGTTATTAAATGGACGCGTCAGGGTAGCCCGCGAAATTCAAATTTTCTTACGTTTTTTGCAATTTGCAGGTCAGTGTCAGTTTGTATGTTGATGAAAAATGAGTCGTGCCAGTAACACGTATGTAGTTTCAGAATTATAACCATTAAAATCATCAATAAAACCCTCTAAGTTCATTTAACCCCACTGAAAGACTTTTTCATGAAATAGTTACGGAAAAGGGTTACATGAACTTACGAGGGTTGTATTAATGATTTTAATTCTGTAACTGCATGCGTGTTACTGGCGTGACTCAATTTTCATCAAAATACAACCTGACACTGCCCTGCAAATTTCAAAAAACATAAGAAATTTCGGGGGCTACTCTGACGCTTCCACCTTAAGGTGTTGAACGTCTTACGCCAGCCATTGAGCATTTGAGCCAATGGAGTTGCGGTGCGAAATTTCATGTTTTATTTTGTCATATCGCTAACGTGCTACTTTATCTAACTTTCTAGAGGGCTCATTAAATTGATAATGAAACATATTATAAAATCATACTTTACATTATTGAAGCGCTACTCAAAATCATGTTTCGTAAACATTTCGTTCATTGATAAAATGTTATCTGCGAAAGCGAGATGATAAGCTACTGATTTCGCTGGTAGGTGTGTTTTTCTTACAAATAAACGTTAATGCTCATAATAATAATACATATAAACAATATCAACATACTAGCCTTGTTTCCATGTACTTCGATATTGATCTGTGACAAATGCCACCGAATGAACTGTTTGCACCAAATCATCTTTCACTAACTTGATTCTACTTCATCACAATTTACTTTATGGTCTCCCAGTCAACGCCCCGCGTGTCGTTTTTCTGGCTTTATTTTAGATAAATCTGAACGAAGCTTTTTCGGATTTCCACTTATACACCAACAGGCTCTTAAGACAGTGAATATTGCAAATAAAAATACTTTTTTTATGAAAACAATCATGAGAAATGGCGTCACCGGTCGCAATAAATCTCCCATCTCAACTGAACCGTTGCAGAGCAGACGGGTGCATATAGAGGTGCACTGTGAACAATCGGGGGGAGCAGACCAATTGACCTTGATCCTCCCTGCTATATTTACCCCTGCATGTACAAAGTTAAGGGCTGGCCGAGAGCTCGGGTTAGGCAACGCAATCACTTAAATAGGGATCTGTGGGTAAATACAGTGACCTTTTACGAACGATCTTTAGACGGCCCGTGGGATATTTATTTACACAATATTTTTTTTTTTCAGTGTTTTGGAGACTGTTTGATTGAATTCGTCTCGAGGGGGCTAACATTCAAAGAGAGATAAGGGAAAGGGTTACCCCGAAAAGTCCAGTTAACAAAAAACTTGCTCAGTAAACTGCTTGTTCTAAATCGCCTGATTAATTAGCATTTTGATATGTTGTCACAAATTAGTAAACTTTTCCTATATTTCGTTTAAACTTCGGTAAACAAATCGGTATTCGCGACACGATACCTGCCGTATCACGCACCCTGTTCAATTTAATAATATCCGAGAAATTGATACAAAAAAGTCTTGTGAACAAGTAGGTGAAGTAAAAAAGTTTTGCAATAAATAAGCACGGATTTTTCTAATTATCATAATGACTAGGCTTAGCAAGAAATAGTGAAGAAAGTGGTTAGTTTTGAACAGTTCTGAAACCTGTATTATTAATTCATCATCTGCCTAGCCTTTTCCCAACTATATTGGGGTCGGCTTCCAGTCTAACCAGCAGCTGCATACCAGTATTTTACATGGAGCGACTGCCTATCTGACCTCCACAACCCAGTTAGTACTGGGCAATACGATACCCCTTGGTAAGACTGATTGTTAGACTTTTTGGGCCTCTGACTACCTAACGATTGTCAAAGATCTACAAATGATCAAAATAATCAAATTATTAATTATTCTGTTCAATATTTTATCAGCACGATAATTTCATTGTGATTTGTGTTGGTAGGTTTAATCAATCAGTACACAGATCTATTGTACTTACGGTATAATTATCCATCTGTCTGTACTGAACAAGTATGTGAAAAATTAGCTAGCTGATTTTTTCATGTATATTGCAATAGTGCGAAGTCGAAATGTATGTTTCGGGCGTTCCCGTTATGCATACAAAGAACTGCATACGTGAAATACAGACAGACAGGTGACTGGAACGGAAACGTTATAAATTCACCGTCATCAAGCTACCAGTCTATTACCCCAGAATACGAAACCACTGACAGAAATCATGAAATCTGAACATTGTGATTCATCGTGTCCGATAGGTATTTGATATTTCGTCATACTATGAAAACCTCCACAAAAAAAAAACAAATCGGTTCGAATATTATCGGAACATTCATGCTCAAAATACTTTTAGACCAGCACGCAAAAATCCCAATGCCAATAATAAAAAACCGGCCAAGTGCGAGTCGTACTCACACGCACACAGGGTTCCGTAGCACCTAACAATCAAGCTCATTCATATGTTGTACTGTATTACATTTAACAGCAAAACTAAATTTGTTTTTCATAGTATGTTAAAGTTACTGCTGCAGTTTAATGAAAAAGTCCCATATCTCAAAAACTAAACATCAAATCTTATTCAGACCAATTTTCGTTGAAAGTTTTTTTTTGCGTTCTACAATTCTTTATTTTTTTCAGAATTTTCGTCCTCTTACAGGACACATTTTACAACTTTGGAAGTGTCTATCTTTCCAACGATTGACTTGGAGAAAAAATGGTTTTAGGAACCTCAATGTCATTTTTAATGACCCATCTATAGATACCCGCACGTATAGGTCTGTTGTTTTTGTCCATCCCTTAGTCTTTTATTTTTGTATAAAAATCGTAAAGCGGTTCACAGAATACGTCTACCTACCATGTTGCAACTGTGCAGTTCTAATAATTTCGGAATAAAGTGGCTGTGACATACAGACGAACAGACAAACAGAGAGAGAGACAAGACGAATCTTTAAGGGTTCCGTTTTTTGCCATTCGGCTACGGAGCTCTAAAAAGAAAGGAACATTTTTTTTTAGTCGCACTTAGAATCGCGAGCGTGTCGCATTGCATTGTTTACGTGCAGTCCTGACGACAATGTTGCAGAGTATGATAAATACTTTGTGTCAACGTTCTGATAACTCCTCCACCTTACTGTAATAATAACAGTGCCATAAATATGTAATTACATGAGCTTTTAAATTACGAACTCAGGGCGCGTTCACTAGCCTAATGAGCCTATAACGTTCCAACTGCTAGCATATAGGCTTCTCTGTGAAAGAAATTGTACCGTATTCCATCTTATCTACCACGCCAGGCATAGTAGAGGTTGGCGGATAACAATGTCTTCGAATTTCTGGTCCTGTTTCCTCACGATGTTATCCTTTCACGTTCACTATTCATGTTAAATCTTGTTATTGTAGAACATCATCATTTATTATTTATTTATTCATTTAAATGCCTTAAACTATCATTACAGGTTACATTGAAGCTCTACTCTAACGTTCAGAACGTTCGAGCATTGAAGACCTGACCGAAATTAGAAGCCTTCTTCACACGATTCCCGGAAATAATGGCAATTTTGCTAGCAGGCGTTACTAGGAATATTGCAAAGGAATTTAATGAAATGCTGTCCAGTAAAAGGTTCCTAGAAAATCTTTATTAATTTCTAGAAATAGCACATTACACAAGGTAGGTTTACTAGTCCTACACAGGGCAGGACTAGCAGCTATATGTATATATGTGACGAGTTTTGATTGTTTCATTTCTAGATAGCTTACTCACATGTGAATGTACCCCAAGTAACATTATTGTGCGTACATAGAAAATATTTAGGGTTAGGGGTTAAAGTATGAAATTGCCGATTTGTATGGACGATTTCGTGAAAAGTGATATTTCCATACTAACATTTTTTTTTTCTTGGAAACGTCTGAACCGATTGTGATGAAATTGCAAACTATAGTTAGAGTGAAAAAAGCTACGCTGCACTGCGTATCTTAAAGACATTCGTCGCAATTTAAGTACTTCAAGCGCAATAGCCTATCTCTTTCTGTATCATATGTTCCATATTAATAAAATATTATAAAGCAATGGTAATGAGATAATTTACACCGAGTCTGTCAGGTTTGGGTTTGAATCTAAAAGAATTGAAGGAATTCAGGTTGATTCTAACAAAATGTTGAAAGCTTCCAACTACAGTTCACCCGTTCCTGCAAACCATGGAACTATTCTTTTAGTATACTATTATAAAATGTTTGTTACTTTTTGGCAACAATAATCTTAATAAATTCATAATATGACACCAATAAGTATAGATACCTCATTCATTGCTTGAGAAAAAGCCTTATTTTAATGCAATTTAATTATGGGCTAAACATGCTCATGTTTGTATCAAAATTGATAAGGTCCTTTGGTTATTAATTTTTAGATCTTATTGGCCACTTTCTAAGAAATTTTGAGTGAAAGGACAATAAAAATCTTATTTGAAAGTGGTTCCAATGAGACAATATCTTCTATTCTTTTTTTAATAACTGGCAAACAAAGCCGATGTTGACTATTCTGCCAATGGAGAAAGTCATAACAAGCTGAATGCTGCTTTATATTTATGGAGCCTGGGCCTTTGTGTGTTTATTTTTCAAGTACCACAAGTCACAGTACACATACTAAATTTAAAAATACTAGTGTGATCTAGTATCATATTTATTGCAAAATCAAATCTAAGGTAATTTCTTCAAATCTGGCTGCCGATCAGCACTAACAGAATGGCAAAATACAACAGTCCCACAAAACGCCTGCATTTCACTACATCCGTGTTTTAGCCGGTGAGAAGGAACAAACACTCCAGCACAAAATGCACATTATGATAAACAGATTCCAAGTCAAAACAATGCAAAATAACTGATGAATGACTATTAAATAACTAGCACAGCTCATGGTAGTCATTTGTTTTTGTAGGTTCATACACAAAATTAACATACAAAGCCCCCAACACTATATGTATATATGAAAAATGTAACATTATCCATTCCTCATTCCTTTTGTCCTGAGGAATGTAGGTACTTAAAATTCTGCTACACTATTTAGTCTACATTTAAGGGTACTAGTACTTATGTCTTTGACACTCAAGTGATATAATTTGAAAACAGTTTTTACACACATCATGCATCCATTGGTGTTACCACCAACAATAAATTGTTAATAATAAACACTTGTTTTGATAATTCAAGAATGTAAACATCTTGTTTTTCGGAATATGTGATTAATGTAAAATGTAAAGTTTAAGCAGATAAATAAATAAAATTGGTATTATAAGAATCAAAATGAAATATTTAATCATCATGTGATCTTTCAGAATGTGAATATTCGCACATTTGTCCACCGAGACAGTATAAAGACGGTAACATACTGAAGTGCATGTACCATAACACAACACTTATTTCACATCCTGATATTCTCTCAGTAAAATGAATGCTTAGTTTTCACTAGAAAGTATGACAAACTTTCAATCACTTACTTTCATAGTCAATAAATCAATCAAGAAATTGAATTAGTACAACAAGCTTCCATAGATTATGATAATCACGATAAGATAATAATAATCATCTTCTATTGATAATAAAATTATTAAACCACTTATGACTTATTATAATCACCTATGCAAACAATATGCAAAACACTAACATAAGCTGACATTTCTAATGCAATTAACTTCTAATGTGATCCAATAAGATCTTATTTGAAGAAAAATGTAGCTGTTTTGCTATCAGCTAGGTGCCTTGCCTAAAGTATCAAGATGCAAGAGTACACCAAAAGCAAAAAACTTGAGGGTCCAATAATAAAGTGAACTAAACATTAGATCTTGCTTTGCCTGTGACCTACTTAAGATACTGCAAGATTTGTTTATAAAATGCATTGAACACAAAGAATTGACAGCTTCATAAGGTTGACCTAACACCAATTGGAACGGTATCTGCTTAGACATCAACAAAACCCTTATAAAACTGAAGAAATCAGGGTCAATGTTTTGTAAACTGCATAGAGGTCTTATTAACGCAAGTTATTGCACCAATGAAGGTATATGAAAAAATATAACAAAGGGAATATGTAGGAAGCTTACCTTCGGGGCTCGAGCCATCATCCGGGTTCTCGTCGGTCGGTTTCTCCCTCAAGGAAGACAATAGGTTCACAGCTGACATAGCTCGCAAATCCTCCACTCAGTTACTCAGTCTTCTCGCAATATATTACTTTCGCTAAAATTCTATAACAACTTTACAATATATACAAAATTGTTCAGGAAATTAATCTATCACCTATGTATTGTTTATATCACAGACTTTTCGTTTTTCAACAATACGGATCAAAACGTCCACGCACGAAAATACTATCAATATTTATAAGACTCTAGATATAATAGACTTATTTACACAATACAAACTAACGTTTATCATCTAATTTTTAACAAATACGCTCTAGCGGTCACAAGATACCTACTCATAACTAAAAGATTTTATCAGTTTTCGATGCAAAAATATATAAAACGTCCGCCATATGCCTTTTGAAACGTATATAACACGACCATTTTCAATTTGCTATACTGCGGCAGGTTATTGAGTGATTTCTGGCATTCGTAATTTGTTCGTATTATATCCAGTTGCCATTGTTTAGTTTTTTTTTTAGAAATACGGCGTTCTTTGTGGTATGGAAAGTTATCATGGAATGATGGAAGAGTATCGATAACCCGTAAATTCAACTCATTTCAGAAACTTAAACTACGGAATGTTATGTAATTAATTCAATTATTTCGCCAGCTTTTTGGCCGTAATTTGGTTTTGAAGCTTTATTTTATGATTGGCAATTTGTTGTAGGCAATTTTTATCAAACTGTTGCAATTTACATTTCAGATTTGTTGACAACATGGACACGAAAATTAGCAACATGCACCTATAACAATATAAAATGTTATCAGATATCCACAACCACATGTGGGTGTGGGCTTTTTGTCAATATTTAACTAGGTATATAATAATCATCCTAAATTCCTAATCAATAAAACATGAACATTTCATAGGAGGTTCTCGAACGTTACATTTATTTATCTGTATCTATCTGACTCCATTTTTCGTTCAGAAAAGTTTGCTAAAATCCGATGATGACAACAGAAATTAAAGGATTTCTAAGATTTCTAAATATTCTAAAAATCAACAGTAAGAAAATTACACGGGTTTTTAAACATCATATCAACGTACACCAAAAAAATATTGAGCAAACACAAAATTTGTGGTTGCATGCCAATTTAATAATGTTTTATTTACGTTTACAGTAACTGTCATTTGAGAATCCCATTTCTGAACGTTTATTATCATGGTGTGGTGCGACATGGTGCGACATTGGCTGAAGTTCTTAGTTCTGATAGTTTTCTAAATTTTGATTTAAAAATGTCTCTAAAGTGGTCTGGAAGTCAAAGTGATTCCGGTATATTAAGAAAGAGTGATTTCAAGGAGAAGAAAGAAGACCTATTCGTGTTCGGCTACTCGTGCAAATTGTTCAGGGACGATGATAAAGCCATTCACGTTGACCAAGGCAAACACCTCATTCCGTGGATGGGGGATGAAACGTTGAAGATCGACAGGTTCGACCAGTTTTTTACTATAAGACTGCTAATTGTGGCGCTATAAACCTACAAATATAGTTATGTATCAGAAAAAAATAAATTTTCGGAAGATCTTTAAGTATTTCGCAGAGAATGTTGTTACGAAGTCCTGTGTAAGAAGATCGAGCGTCAGGCGCCTCAGGTGCTTGTGGCATCGCGTAATGTTATGGTGACACCCGCCGGTGGTATGTATAACCTGCAACGGTTCACTTGAGTATGTATTTTAAAATTCAGGTGTTAAACTAGGTTAGAAATCCCTTCGATTCTGAGACATCCAAACAATCCCTAAAGAAAGTTTTTCTTCTATGTTCTTACAAGCTGATAATGTTGATTTTAGACTTGTTACATTATGCTAGAAATAGAAGTAAAGAGAAGTGTAGGGGTTTGATGTAATTTCCCATTTGTAATCATTGTATTATATTCAAAAGCACTTTGTTTTACTTTGATTGTTTAAATTGTCTATTGGCTTATTACTAACATGAGTGACTATTTTATCTCAGGGTAAAGTAAAATACTGGCATATTGTTTATAAGCTTTCAAAGATAACTCAAGATATTTAGATCTATATGGGTGATATAAGGAAGGATCTGCCTTTAATAAAATGTAATCAATATTTTGATAATGTGAAGTGAACACATTGACTACAAAATGTAATCAATATTTTGATAATGTGAAGTGAACACATTGACTACAAAATGTAATCAATATTTTGATAATGTGAAGTGAACACATTGACTACAAAATGTAATAAAAACATAGTTATTATAAGTTCTACTAAAGACCAGGTCCTTGCTTACTTGCGACACCTGGTTAAAAAATTTCAAACACCAAACTTTAAATCCAGAATGTGTCTCTCTTCGCAAAAAAAAATTGCAGCCCTCAAACGATTCTGGCTTATTTTAACCGTTTTAGCTTTCAATTAATGCAATGTAATATTATCTGGACAGGTACGATGCACGAGGAGCTCTGCATGACCTGTCGAGGCTTGAGGCACCGCCGGGAGGCTACGACTGGCGGGTGGAACTTACTCGCGGCGAGCTGGATGTGGAACAGCTATGTGACGAGGAGAGATACCGTGCGCTGCATAGAGATGAAGATGAAGAGGAAATGTACAAAGGTATGTTTATTTTACTTTTTTGGTACTGCCAAATGTTGGTGTCTAGAGTACTGGCAAGATCGTTGGAAGCAATCAAGACTGTTATTAGAGGCAGCATGTACAACATGGCCCCACTGCAGAAGACCAACATAGATTGGAGATTTGAGAACTTAGAGAGTGATGAAGAAGAAAATGTGAGAGGAGCTCGTGGCTAAATAGTAACAGCCGCTCGGGCCGATCTTTAGGTTAAGCCTTGCTTGCCTAAGTTGGTCTGTGGATGGGTGACCGCCCATAAATACCGGGTTTCCTCTGTTCCTCGGAAAGCATGTTAAGCCGTTGATCCCGGCTGTCATTTGTAGATCTTTGACAGTCGTTAGGTAGTCAGAGGCCCAAAAAGTCTGACAACTAGTCTTACCAAGGGGTATTGTATTACCCAGTAATAACTGGGTTGTGGAGGTCAGATAGGCAGTCGCTCCATGTAAAATACTGGTATTCAGCTGCATCCGGTTAGACTCGCAGCCGACCCCAACATAGTTGGGAAACGGCTAGGCAGATGATGATGATGATGATGATGAAGAAGAAAATGTGAATTGTAATGTCTTCTTCTTCTATTAGTACATTATTGGGTTCATGGACAGCTCAGACCTCAAGTGCGTAAGTGGCGTCTCCCCATAAACAATGCAACACCTTCCATTTTGCCCCGCATGCCCTATCATCTGTGCTCTTGATTATTTATTTACTGCATCAGTGAGCTGGGTTCGCGTGGCTGAGTTTTGGCCTAAACGTATTTAACCTTTTTGCCATTGAAACGCTAAGAAGAAGTACATTGTTGATATTATTGGTGTTTCTGGAGTTCACATGCGTAGAAGCAGCTGTGTGAGTTATCAGTATTGTGAGGCTACCATAGCAGTATGTAAAACACAAAACATTGTTGAGCAATGATAAACAGATGTCATTGTTCTGATGTGATATTAATAGTTTGTCACATGTTATTTGCACAGACAGTATTCAACTTTGTAAGGGAATAACTTTTGCCTGCGGGTCCGCTCGCGTTTGAGTTGGAACTTATCCTACACACGCACACACACACACACAACACACACATACACCACACAACACACACAACACACACATACACACACATACACACACATACACCACACAACACACACATACACACACATACACACACATACACCACACAACACACACATACACCACACAACACACACACACAAAACACACACACACGACACGTGTACACTTGGGGATATGTAGCTTCCCATTACTGAAAGTATTTTCTGGATCAGATCAGTAGTTCAGAAGATTACCGCTACAACCAAACTTACTGACATATAAGTCATGCTGAATCTCATCCAATTTCACGTGGGGGAGAGGGGGTCTCGGCAAATATCACGTATTTTTTTTCTGCGAGATGCTGTGTAAAATTGCGAGAAAACTGGACTAAATACTCTGTACCCAGGTTCACCAATATTCTATCTTCCACAGAGGAAGAACTAAAGCGCCTGCACGCGGCCGGCTATGGGCAGGTGGGATTCAACTATGATGCACCTGCGGAACCCGAGCCGCCACCACAGCCTGCTGAGGTGGATGAGGAACCCTTCATCCCCACACCGGCGTTCAGGGCGCTGCTGCCGATTGATATTGTGTTTGTGAGTTTATTTATTATAAGTAGTTGATTGATAAATTATGTTTATTCTGGAAACTAGTTTAAAAAAAGCTTACTCATCAATTGTTTTTATAAATACTTGTAAAAATTTATATTTACTATTTAGTTACTCTCAGAAAAACAGCGAAACAAGCTCAAAGTCTTTTAATTACCAGACGATCATGTTGGGAATCACAGACACGCACAGGAAAGCATGGTTAGGTCATGCTAGGCTGAGGACCATGCCGATTAGTGTCTGACATCATCTTGATAGAAAAAGAACAACATAGATCTGACAGAACCTGTCCAGTCAGTGCACGCATTTGTCAGTAATCATGTAGCTCAACTCAAATCAGTTGTAATGCCCAAAGATCATTGTAGTTGATTAAGATATTCGTGATACTAATTACTTAATACCTCCATTGTGATCATTATTTGTGGCACGCACGCCTTTGTTACCTGAAGGATTCGAAACAATTTGTAATATTCAATGTGAGACCAGCAGACTGAACTTAATTACACAGATTTCTAGATAAGCATAATTTTATTGTCTATAGTTGGTCCTCACCTGGCTAGGTTATCTGTTCAGCCAGTGACAGTTACAGACAGACAGCAGAGTTACTTTCGCGTTTATCATACTAGTATGGATTATAGATGAATGACGAACAATAGAACATTCTCCAACTAAAAATACATTTTATTCCCAACAGCCTGAAACCGTAAAACAAAACGCAATAATAGAGAAGACAGCCAAATTCATAGCATCCCAAGGAGCCCAAATGGAGATCCTGATCAAAGCCAAGCAGGGGGACAATGTGCAGTTCAAATTCCTCAATCGGGACTCGAACCTGCATCCTTACTATACAGCGCTTATAGGGCTGGTGAAGGCGGAGAAGTGGCCTGAGAAGAAGGTTGAAGTTGTTGAAGGTATGTAAAAAAGATTACCTTTCTTAGTTCAGCTAGATTCGGTAGTTATTGATGAACTGTAAAGCCGACCCGAAGCAATTACACATACCTCATTAGAAACAAAACTGTTTCATGTCCGTCACATCACCATCTCAGGTCCAGTTAAAAACCAGCGTCGGGCACTAGCTGCTCGGCTGTTTGCTGCACTGGGCCTTTTTTCTGTTTAATTTTAAGTTTTATAATGTGTAGATTTAAATTTTTTATTTGTTTTTTGCGTGCACTTGTAGCATGTGCCAAATAATTATGTTGTCTTTCTTTCAATTACTTTACTACATGGTCTACAGCATATCCTTTCATATGACTATACCCTTTCTGTTACACCCTGCAGATTTGTCGTTTTGTCCGATCTATTTGGTTTCGGAACTAAAAACGAGTACATTATCAAGGGCATAAGGCGGTTTATGCGCTATCGCATTAGGGATACACCTGTAATGATAGTGTAAGGGAAATTTTAATAAATAAATAAATAAATGTCAAAAAAAAAAGAATGTATTTATAATATCAAAGGGTTTACTTATTGCAAAAAAAGTGTAAGCTATGTCGTAATCTAATAAAATGTCGTCTAATTAAATAAGGGCAATTTTTTTTACAGAAAAACCACCAGAAAACGACGAATATTTACATCCAAGTTTGGCATCCACCATTATTGAATCTGTAAGTATATTGTCTGCTGTTTATATTTTACTATAGTATAAAGACAGTATTTTAGTATTATAACTTGCTTCGCTGAACGAAAACATCGTGAGGAAACCAAACATGCCTGGAGATATTTCTCGACGGCATGTGAAGCCAAGTCAGTGGTCCATGGGCGGCATGAAAACTCTGGCAACAGGTTAGGCACTAACCACACGAAAAAAAAGTATAACTATTACCAAAATATTCTATACTAGCTGCGCCTCGCGGTTTCAGTCGCGTATATGTAGTACATAATTTTTATGTATAATCAATAGTTTTCTCAGCGCACGCCAAATAATGAATTTTATAGGTAAAATTTTACTTCTTTGGGTTACATTATTGCAATTTTCTTAAGGATCAATAATTTAAAAAAAAAAAAATTATAGCCTATGCTACTTCCTGATATTTTAGCTTTCTATTCGTGAAAAAAATATTAAAATCGGTCCAGTAGTTTCGGAGCCTATTCGATACAAACAAACAAAAACTTTCCTCTTTAAAATAATATAAATATGTTCTATACTAGCGACCCGCCCGGCTTCGCACGGGTATAATGTGGATAATAGACATATAAAACTTCCCCTTGAAACACTATTGTTGAAAACCTGCTTTAAAATCCGTTGCGTAGTTTAAAAGATCGAAGCGTACAGACAGCAGGAGCGACTTATGTTTTATACTATGTAAAGATTTATCAATCAAGAAAAGGCAACAATTGAGGATCATTCAGTATTCAAATTTTTTCTACATTTATATAAAACTAATTTGTATAAAAAATAGTGTCAACGTAGCTGAGAAAAGGTAAGGCAGATCATTACAATGATGTGAAAGAACACAACATTACTTAAATTTCACCTACGTTTGTGAGAGCTAAACGTGTTTATATTTCCTTCACCATTTAGCAAACTGACTGCCTAGGTTTGAACCTAGGACTTACTGAAACCATATAATATTAGTTTGAATGAATTCACCCATCTTCTCCAACTAGGCCCCGGCAATCCCAAGTATCCACTACAAGCCTTCGGCCGACTGCGACTACACGATGCTGATCAGCAAGATGCGCGGCGAGGGCGAGGGCGAGGAGGACGGGGAGGCGCGCGGGGACGTGCCTCCCCCGGGGACCGAGCCCCCGCGGCAGAGGGCTCCCGCCGGGGAGATATACAGGCCGCCTGTCATGTATACTAAGGGGCCGGATGGAAATCATGGTGAGTGACCATTTGAATAGGAACTTGAAGAAAAGAAGCATCTACTATATCGTTATCGTCAACTCTGGCCAAGGGAAAGTATCTTATCTTCTTGCTTTAATATTATAAATGCTATCGTTTGGGTGGATCGATGTTTTTAATCAATCACGCCAGAACGGCTGAATGACAGTTGGCACTGAGATATAGATTTTTTTGATGGATTTTTTTATCCCGGACGTACGATCTCATCAAGAACATCAGCCGCGCGCATAAGGTAGTAAGTAATATGGATTAGTTGTCCTTTCAGCTCTGTTTATACACCGCATACGAACCTAATACTGCTTCTAAAAGCTTTATCAAAAATTTTACCCCATGAGGCCCAGTCCACCAAGGCGGAGAGGAGATGTACGCAAATCGCCAATAATATTGGGTATAATGAACATCGCGTCTTTAGTTTCGTGATTGGTCAATCTTACGTCCCCTGACCGGTGGATCTGTCTTCGCTATGTTACATGGTAGAAACCGGGCCTTATCCATTCTCCCGGCAACCAGTACGACAGTCAACATCAGTTGGTTCGGGGATTTTCGCTTTCATATCGTTGAAGAACATTTTATCTATATTTAATTTACACAAACGTTATTGATTGAAATTCAGATTTATGGATTCTGTTAAAATATTTAAAAACTGGCCACGAAACCTGTGAACTAACATAACCATTTCTGTTCTAGTGGACCCTACTGCCCCTTCAATGCATTCAGCTCACTACCAACAATACGCAGCATACTACCACCAATACTTAGATCAGGAACAAAAGTCGCAGCTGAAGGAGACACCCTCACTCAAGTCCACCGGACTCAGCCTGATGAAGAACTATAACACTGACTCGGACAGCGATGCGTCGGGTGAGTCAATGTTACCAGCAGTACCTTATAGATTAAGGTCCCAGGGCCGCCAGACCTTACTTATTTTCTGATTAACAAAATGTGTGGCATCGAGTAGTGTTAGTATGTACTGTGAACTTATGCAAACCTGCTAACTTGTACCTTAAAAATATTACTCATTTTTCTTCGGGTCCTGACTTTTATATATGTTGCAGAGAATATTGTTAAAAAATAATATCAGTGGTTCCAGATACTTCTCGTTGGCGGAATTTGTGCCAGACGCTTTAAAGCTCGCAAAAAATAACGTTATTTTACTTATAGTCTCAGTCAATTTTTTTTTTTTGGTACTCAGATAGTTATTTGAATAGTCATTGTAAACAGCTAGAACAATTGTCGAAATATTTAATCTACAAACGCCTCCCTTTAGTACTTGATCGACTACTATACCTTAAATCCTTTAATTAATCCATAGATTTCGATGACAGCTCCTCAACGGACAGCAAAGACAAAAACCCCATCACTGTACCTCCAGACGACGTTGCGATTGTCATAGAAAAGATGGCGTCGTACGTGGCCCGCAATGGCGACGAGTTCGCGGACATTGTGCGCGCTAAGAATGACCCCCGGTTCACCTTCCTTGACCCCGAGAATATCTACCATAGGTACTATATGAAGCTGATGCAGATGAAGAGAGGGCACTTTGATTCTAATGGGAAGGAGAAAAAGAAGAGGGCGGGTGAGTTTTTTAACTTTAGGAGCCTAATAAAAGGGTATTTTAATTCCTTTTTGGAGTTCGGCTGAGCTAACTAAGTTTTTCTTAAAATCTCGTATTTAATATAATAGCAGATAAATAGTATTTATGAAGAAAAATATTATTTTTTAGAAGAAGAAGTATTTATCGTCTAAATGCAGTGGAAACGCGTTGCGCCGACCCCAAGTAGATAGGCAGGAAAATAGTGATGTGATGATCTAAAGAATACTGTTTTTTATGGACTACACATATTAAATCAAACCAGTAAAATTACGACATAATCACTATATCTTTATCTAGATGACATAGACCAGTTGGAGCCAGCCAGCTATATGAACAGTGTAATTTTTGCTTGCTTTCTAGATTGTTGCCCTATTTTTAAATCAGGCAATAGCCGATGAATGTTAATAAAGTGTTCTACATCGCATTTTTCTTTCACAGCACCCGTATCGTTCTCCATAAAGAAACTAAAGGAACCGGATCCAATTTTACCAAAACCAGCACTTCCTTACGAGTCCAGTTCGGACGACGACTCAGAGAAACCCTTAGACGGCTCAAAACAGCCACAGGAAGAATTTAGGGAGCCCCCGAAAGTGTACCCGCAAATATACCCTATGAATCACATACCACCCGTAGTGATGTACAAGATTGATCCCCAGTATAACAATGAACCTTTGATGGGATCCTATCCTGTACCCGAGAGTCCGGTGAAAATGGCTCCTAAACCCCAAATAATAATCCCTGAAATTAAAGAAGTACCGAGACAAGAAGAAATGGTTCCAATGACACCTGAATTACCGCTTACACCAGCCATAGAAGAAATCAAGGAAAGTCTGTTTTTCGATGTTCCCGTGGCCGAGAAAATGCAAATAGTTTTGCAGAGGGAGAAAGAAATACTTCGTAAAAGAGAAGAGTCACAGAAAAGGGACAGCCCTCCTAAAAGGGAAAGTCCTCATGTGAGTGACAGTCCTCGCAATAGAGTCAGTCCTCTCATGAGTCCTCAAAAAAGGGAGAGCCCTCATAACCGAGACAGTCCTCGAAGAAGAGATAGTCCTCGCAAAAGAGACAGTCCTATTAAGCGAGAAAGTTCTTACAAAAGGGAAAGTCCTCATATCAGAGATAGAGATAGTAATTCACATAAAAGAGATAAAAAGAAACATAGGGACCGTAAAAAGGAACATAGACCCAAGTCAGAGAGTAGGGATTCAAGGCGGAATGAAAGACGAAGTGCGGACAGAGAAAAGAAGAGAGACAAGGACAAAGGGAAGGAGAGTGAAAGAGAAAGCAAGAGAGTTAAACATAGTAGGGACGAGTTGGAGAACGAGATTATATCTTTAGAAGATAATTCGGATGATTTGATTGATTTGACCGGAGAACAGTCGGATTCTAAAGGTGAGCTTTCCCAACTTTTTTTACTGAATTTTGTGGCTGACCCATTTTTTCTAAACATATAGCAAAGTTAGGTTCAAAAAGTGATAGTAAAACTGATAGTTGACAAACACTCTTTCACTTTATTATGTTCCATTTAGATTTCGATTCACATAACATAACCTCACGCCTGCAATCCCCGAAAGGTTAGGCAGAGCTGTATGTAATAGTCCACCCACATTTCGCCAGTTATGTTTAAGTTCCATGTAATAGGGGCCGAGCCTATTGTCTTCAACCGGGCACAAATCCTGACTCCGTGGCTGCTACTGAGAAATTTCTGATGGAAAACCAAATTACAAATCTAATGCCAATTGCTCGACCCGGGAATTGAACCTAAGACCTCTTGCTCAGCAGTCACGATTGCGACCAGTAGACTAACGGCAGTTTTCTAGCTTCTAAGCAACTATTAATGCTAAAAGTTGGTCTTTCAAAATTATAAATCTTGCTTTTTGTAACAGGTGAAGGCGAAACGGAAGCAGAACGCGCAAAACAACAAGAGAGGCGTCGTCGCGCTGCTGAGTTCCTCAAGAAAGTAGGAGTGGACCCCGCCGCCGCCGCACTGCCCACCTCCTCGCTAGCTAGCGCTATGGTATGTGATTTTAAAGATATTTTTGTCATCGTAAAAGAAGCAAATGATATTAACGCCAGTTACATGAATTATTAAGTATATGTTATGATAGCTACTGTCACAGTGTGATCAGGTAATCGAGTGCTGCACCCAAAATAGCTTTTCTTATCTGCCTTAGCATTGTACCCAAATAAATATCTTAAAGTCTATTTAGAACCATCGGGTAAAACTAAATATGCTGTTCTAAACCTCTATTTTTTTACCACTTTACTTCTACTGTACCTCTGTATTTTTAGATGTAGCTCAGGTTTTTGACAAAGTTTGGCACAAGGGATTGATTTATAAACTAAGAACTATGTTGCCAAAAAAGTTCGCAGATATATTAGAATCATATAATACTTGGTAGAGTCTTTAGAGTAAGGCAAGAAAAGCCTATTTTAAACTAAAAGAAATAAAAGCTGGTGTACCACAAGGAACTGTTCTGGGCCCGGTCCTGTATCTACACTGGACAGCAAATAAACCGAGCCACCCGCTACCTAGGCACTCTAATTCGATTTTCTCAAAAACTAAAAAACCTACAATTATCAAAGTTGTACCGACAGAAAGTGCGTTTCATGGTGATTAAAATGAAAGGAAACTCATTGGGTTTAATCAATATTTCAGTGTTTATTAAGGATTTTACAAAGAAGAGTCGTTTTCCAGTCGTGACAATCGTTAGTAATGATAAAGTGAAAAAAAAAATTAAAGCCAAAAACAAAGATAAAATCAAAAAAAAGTTTTTGATCAATATTCCGTATTCCCTTCCCTTGCTCGGATAACTGCCAGCATCCTTGTATTCATCGACCTTACGAGCCTGACGATAAAATCTTGAGGAATTGTATTCCACTCCTCTTCAATTGCTATTCGCAGCTCTGGAAGCCTTGTTGGAGCAGGTACCCGGGCTCGAACCCGACGTTTCAGCTCATCCCATAAGTGTTCTATCGGATTCAAGTCCGGGCTTCGAGCTGGCCAGTCCATCGTACGAATGCTGACGTCGCGTAGATACTGGGTCACCACATGAGCAACATGAGGCCGTGCATTATCATGCATCAATTGCATATCCTGTCCGATATATCCTGCGTAAGGTACCACATGGTCTGCGAGGATTTCAGTAATGTAGCGATGAGAAGTCAGTCCACGTGTACGGCCCGTCGGTTCGATGAAAACTAACGCCGTATGTGCTGTTAACGAGATGCCGCCCCAGACCATTACAGATCCTCCTCCATAAGCAACAGTTTCCTTGATGCAACACTGAGAATAACGTTCTCCAGGGCGACGATATACTCTCTGACGTCGATCACTTCCATGTAGACTCACCCTGGTCTCATCAGTGAAGAGTACATTACTCCACTGCTCTAATGTCCAATCCCTATGCTCTCGAGCAAATTCAAGTCGTGCTCGACGGTGTGCTACCGTTAATGCTGGGCCTGTTGCAGCTCTTTTTGGGGTCAGGTTCCGTTCAGCAAGTCTCCTTCTGACGGTATCTGAACTTATGACCACTTGGCGTTCGTCACGCAGACTTTGTTGGACTTGAATTGCGTTGAGGTGGCGATTTCGCAGAACAGTAAGGTGGATATAACGATCATCTGCTGCTGATGTAGCCCTAGGTCTGCCCGTACTTGGACGGCGATCGAATGCTCCAGTCTCTAGGTATCGTCTGTAAACTCGTTGCACCGAAGATCTGCTGATTCGAAGCCTTCGAGCGACTTCACGTTGCGCAATGCCTGCTTGAAGTAATGCTACAGCTTGAGCTGCTTCCTGAGGTGTTGTATCCATTATTAATCGAAAAAAGTAGCAAAAACACACGCGTCTGAGCAAACGATGGGCAAAAACTAAAGAAATGATAAGAAATATCCGACTACCCTCATTGTAGAGAAAAAGAACGCTAATTTCAAACTCTGGTGAAAACAGTGCAAATCGTTAGCATTGTGTTTGTTGCTTGATTACAATGTGAGTTGACGGTACTTTCGAATTAATTTGTAGTCATTTTATTCACCATGAAACGCACTTTTTGTAGGTATAACTTTGATAGTTGTAAGTTTTATACTTTTTGAGAAAATCGAATCAGAGTTCCTAGGTAGCGGGTGGCTCGGTTTATTTGCTGACCAGTGTATTATACACATGTGATATACCAGAACTCTAGTTCATGTTCGTGTTGCATTTTCTAAAATGCCAGTTGCATTTTAGAAAATGCAACACGAACATTTGCTACTTTTGCTGTTGACAAAAAATTAAAAAAAAACAAAACAACTTTACTTGTGTTAATACCTATAATTTTCAAATTCTGTCTGTGTGTGTAGTAAATAAGATATTATGTTTGAGAATAATCTTATTTCTTACTATCTTATTTTACGACTATTATAAATGCCAAAGTTTGTGTGGACGCAAAAACTACTGAACGGATTCGGATGAGATTTGGCACACAGAGAGTTTAAAACCTGGACGATCCAGTGGGACGCTAACTGAAAACCACGCAGGCGAAGCCGCAGTCATAAGCTAGTGATTCATAAATAGGCCACAAAGCGGTTTACGCTACCTTGTTAACTGAAACCATTCTTCCCACAGGTGGACACATTGGAGTCGATCCGTAAGAAGAAGGCAGAAGAAGAAGAGAAGAAACGCAGACGTGACAAGAGAAGACACCGCGACAGAAGAGGTGATTATATTTTTAAAGTATATTTATTTATGTATTTTAGAACATGGAGGACTTACAGCTAATAAAAACAAACAAAAAAGGAAACCATACTCACCAGAAAGCCAATTAGAAATCCTCACGTATAGGAATAATTATAAAAACACTCTGTTAACTTGCCGCAACGGTTTACACAATCGTAACTAGCTTGAGGAAGTCGATTTCTGCATATTTTATTGCTAGTCTAAACTCTGGAAGCCTTGCAAGCTGAAAAAATTGTAACTTGCGGTCATATTTTTTTTTTTTAAATTAATCTTTGCCCCACACTAGGAATTTCTCCTGCATCGCGGGTGCGTTTACAAAAATTTAAACTCACATACACAAACAGCCAGACCCGGAACAACTACCTGTAGGTCATCCAAATATTTGTTCCGTGCGGGGATCTACCCCGCGACACGCAGCGCAGCAGCCGATCACTCAGCCATTGCGCCAACCGTGCCGTCTCAATTTGGCGTTTACACATGTAACTTGTAGCAAGGTCAGCAAGCTGCAACACATGCAGAAGTTAGCTTCCACACCTATTTACACAGTCGTAACAGCTTGCGCAAGTCAATTTCTACAAGTTTTATAGCTAGTCTAAACCTCGCTTTACAGACCTTGTTTATTTTTTGTGTTCGTAATTGTCAGAACAGGAAGAGCTCGTGGCTAAATAGTAACAGCTGCTCGGATCGATCATTAGGTTAAGCCGTGCTTTACTAGGTTGGTCTGTGGATGGGTGACCACCCATTACATACCGAGGTTCCTCCGTGCCTCGGAAACCACGTTAAGCTGTTGGTTGGCTGTCATTTGTAGATCTTTGTCGATCAAGCCGTCCTCCAGTGATGCTCCGTCAGACATAAGGAAATTGATTTTTATTTACATGAGAAGTATCTCGTCTTACAACATTGAAACAAGTGAATCATCACTGAAGCTATGTTTGTATAAACAGCCCATAATGTTCCCACTGCTGGGATACACGGCCTCCTCTCTAGAGAGGGAATGGGCTTCACTACGCGAGCCCAGTACGGGTTGGTAGATGTCACATGTCTTCGAATCTTTGGTTCTAGGACACATGTCGGTTGCCTCACGAGGTTTTCCTTCACCTTTTTGTGAGCAGCTGAAGCTATGTTTGGTGTCGACTTAATTTAAAAAAAAATATATATATAATGCGCTTTATTTTAATTTCGGTATTTATTTTGGAATTCTTATGTGAGTATAACTTAAAATAAGTAGTGAATGTATGCAATATAGTTTGTTTGTTTGCAGTTTGGTGTAATAGATACCATGGTTGTGCGCCAGGGTAGCCCGCGAAATTTAAATTTTCTCATGTTTTTTGCAATTTACAGGTCAGTGTCAGGTTATATTTTGATTAAGATATAATTCGTGACCGTACAAAAAATGGCTGTACAGAGTTATAGTCATTTAACTCGTCCATAAAACCTTCTAAGTTCATATAATCCGATTTAATGACTATTTCATGAAAAATGGAATAAAAAAAATCAAATCAATGAATCAATGGGATTATATGAACATAGAGGGTTGTATTGATGTTTTTTATGATTATAATTCTGTCACTACATACTTGTTACGGTCGCGAATCATATTTTGTGTCACATAGAGCCTGAAACTGGTGGCCTACCAAGGCGTCTTAAAGCAGGGGTAATTCCAGTGTGGGAACGAGATGGCGCTAGACGACCTATATAGCTCGGTCTCTCTCCCACACTGGAATTAATCCTGCTTTAGGACGCCATAGTAACCCCCCCCCCTGACCAGCAAATTGCAAAAAACCTAAGAAAATTTGAATTTCGCGGGCTTGTCTGACGCTTCCACCTTAATCATGATTGTTTATCATTTTTCAATGTAGTCGGGGAATTTAATTGTTGTGTTTTAAGCCGTTTTATAGAACTGCCAATGAATAAAAGTAATTGTGATTAGAATATAGGTACTGTTTAAGTCAAATAAAATAAAATAAAAATTGTATAACAGTTATTTTCCCTGATTTTATCAAATATCTTGTATATAGCCGGTGCCAGACGTACTACCGAGTTGGCTGACGGTTGACCATTTTTCATCCTTATGCCCTGAGTAATAAGGTTAAAAAGTGGTCGACCGTCAGTGAGCCTGGTAGTACTTTCAAATATTTGTTAAGGCGGGATGTGACGCACGGGTGTTTGAGCATAACTGTGTATATAAGGTCTATCTTTTCATCCACGAAATATTTTAAGAGTAACTTCTTTAGGTCGTAAAGTCGCCATAGCAACGAAAAAAAAAAATTATCTGAGTGGTTTTGTTTTTACGAAATTATTATAATTCTAAATTTTTTTGAAACTTTTTGCTTAAAACCTTCACTCCCTATTCTAACAATGATAGTAGCTAAATACGACGTAGTAACTAGCGTAATGAATGTTCAAAAATAAGGAGCCAGTATTTATTTTGTGGGTCAAGTACCTAATTTTAAATTATTTATTTTTTATAAAAATATTCTTAGATAAAAAAAAAATCCCTTGAATTGGCTTCGTTATAGCCGTTAGATGATTCTCTTAAAATATTTCGTGTATGACTAGTAAGACCTTATATAGTGTGAATGCACATTTTGCACTCTGTCATCGCATTTTGCAAAATTTTCAAATTAATCTTTGAAGCTATATATATCTGGCGTCGGTTTAATACTAGTCCATGTGTAAAAAAGTCGTGCTAAAGAAGCTTTTATTTCCTTTTTCAGACTACGAAGACGAGTCCGAGAGATCACACAGAAAGAGTAAACGCAGAAAGTACAAGTAAGTCCTGATATTTTATAAATAACTAGCTGTTGCCCGCGAAATTATTATAAAAATGGTACTTCCATATTTCATGGGATTTAATTTTTTTACACGGAACCCTAATCCTTTTTCTAAAATAAAAGTAGCCTAAGTCACTCTTTAAAACGTCGACTATCTGCCAAAAAGCCCCGTCAAAGTTGGACCAGCCGTTTCGGAGATAGGCCGGAACAAACATATAAACAGACAAGAATAAAAAAAAGATTTTTGATATCAGTACCGTATATACTTTCATACTGCATTGAGTAAAAAGCTGTTATTTTGAAATTACATACAATAAATAAAATTCATGTGTCTGACATGAATTTTATTTATTTGTATGGAAATGGAACTAGTCATGAACTGGGCCAATCTTTTATATAGTCACAATGCCGTCAATTTGTTTTGGTTAATAAATGAAATACTATCGTTCACAGATCTTCCGATGACAACGAGGAGTCCGATTATGATGGGTAAGTAAAAAAAACTAGTTATAATATTTTTATCTACTGTTACACAATTTTATTAGTCAAATTCAATGGAACAGAATATCTATTAATGTAAAATTTTACCAAGCCTACCCAACAAAATAAGAAAGTCGTGTTCATAACATAAAAAAAATCAACATTATCTTTCACAGAACAAAAAAGAAAAAACGCAAGAAGGACAGAAAGCACAGCTCCAAAAACAAGCGCAAGCGCAGACAGCCCGACGTCGATGAGGAAGAACCTGTAGCCATCAACATAGACCTCACTAACACTTTGAAAGAACTCCGCACTTCTTCACCAACCAAAGAGCTAGTTCTCCAAGACATAGAAATAACACACCACAGTGTTGTTAGAAAAGAATCTTCTGACGAGGATATAGTCAAAGATTTAAGGAGAAAGACAGAGAGACAGTACAGTGAGGGGGAGTGGTCTAGCGATAGTGAAGGAGATTCCAAGTCTTCGGGTAGTAAGAAAGATGAATAGACTTTTGTTAATCACACAAAACTCAACTTTATATTTTTGTGGTTTAAGTTGATATTAGAATGTTAAATTAGAGTATATTACGAAGATGTCATGAAAAACGTATTGCAGAGGAAATTGTATTGTGTGCAATGCATAATAAGATTTCTAGATCAAATTGCATATTAATACAAAATGTTATCTGTTGATAATAATGAGTGTTTTATGTCCGTGTTGCGTTTTAAATTAAACGGTATTGTGTTCTTTATAAGATTGAGTTTCGATAGCTTTAGAGTGATATTAAAGACAACACAGCCGGGCTTGCAGTCAGAAATAAAAGCCTGGCTTTTTAATTTTAAAGGTAATAAATAAATCATATTTTAAAACTTTAGTTATATAAAAATCATTTTACCGAATGATTCTAGAAATATAATTAGGTTATTTTTGATAATTTTAAATTAATTTAGTATATTAAATTTAAAAGCATCGTACGCATTTATAAGACATTTTAGTTTCGCAGTAATTTTTTTTTGTTCAGAATGCATTGTTGGGTACTTAAAATTATCGTCTAGTACTAGCTTAAAATCGTAAAATAATCTAGTGTATTTTAGTCCAATGAATTAGATTTTCCCCTATGTAACGTAAAATCGTTGATCATATTGTAAAGATCGAAGAATGTTTCAGATGTTGTTTGTTTTACACAAATATTTAATGTAATATACTCGTATGTACCGATATATGATGCCTTAGTATTTTTAGCTTCACTATAGATGAAATAGACAAGCCCAATTTATCATTATCTGCCTACCCTCTCCCCCTCTTGTAGGGGTGGGGTTACAATCTAACCAGGTGCAACTGACAGTTATGAGAGAAAACGTGTTAACTATAGAATAAAATAAAATAATTTATGAAGTTTTTATGAAATTTTACACTTACTCAAATCATAATTAAATAAACCTATGATACAAACATAAAACACCAAATCGATGTTAAATAAAAAAATATTAAATCGTAAAAAAATATGTAGTGCCATCATCTCAAGAAATTAATAAGATATATTCGCAACATTTTATACTACTTTTTAATAAAGAAAATATAATATTTAAAGTTAAAGAAATTTATTAACGTTATAATAGAAAAGAAAAACAATATTCATTGATAAAATATTACCTAAATTTTTAGGGTCCCGTAGTCAACAAGGAACCCTTATAGTTTCGCCATGTCCGTTTGTCTGTCCTCAGCTTAGCTCAAAGACTCTTAGTACTAGAAAGTTGTAATTTGGCATGAATATAAAGTTACGCCGAGAAAGTGGTAAAATAAAATATAGAAAAGATTTTTTTTAGGGTATCTCCTGTAGGTTGAGTGGGGGGAAGATCGAACAGTTTTTTGATGAGATGAGAAGTGTTGTCTTTGAAGTCTTGTAGAACAGTATACATCAGCTTATGATAAAATTAAATCTGTAGTGAGTAAGGAGTATATTTTTCAATAATATTGATAACATCCTGTCAACCTTTTGACGGCCATTGTCACATATATGTGACAAGCAAGCGCGTGCCTTGTACGCCAAACGACACAAATATGACATGTAACAAAATGTTAGGTGAAATTGTGGCTTGGCGTGGAGGGCACACGCGTGCCTTTATGCTCTGGCTGTCAAATGGTTAAAACTGTTCCAAAGCAGAAAAATGTTTAAATAAAATGTTTTTATCACGAGAATGAAACAGGGAGAAGACGAAAGGGTGATGGTGTAAGGTCGATATAGTTTCTAAATTCGTTTATTTATTTATGGATATCAGACGTTGTTGATGGTCACTAGTCCTGAACAGAGCTGCCTGTGTTGCCAAAATACCTTAGTTAGCTTTAGTTAGCAAAGATAAAACGATTTTTCTTTTTTATACAGGGTGTAAGGGACAACCCTCCACAAACTGATGGGGTGAATTCAGTATATACCATATTAAGATGACCGGTACAAGAAATTATTTCAGGACTGTTAGGGGAAGCCAAACAAATTGATTTGTTTTATTTGCTCAAACGCAATGTATCGTTACCGTGGCAAAACGCACATAGCGGACGGCAAGCGCGACGACGAGGTCGATAAAATCTGCTAGTCAGGAAGTGAACAGGTGATTTCACGCGTCGTTCGTTAGAATATTTCAACATCCATGATTTTTGATTTTAACCGTTTTATTTACATAAATGGAGTGCTGCGTACAGGGATTGTAATTTTACGTTGAAATAAAGGAATAGTAACTGAAAAAAAAATGATGATAATTCCGGTGGAATATGATTGAATGATGAAGCTGAATGCACCCTGTCAGTTTTTAGAGGGTACCCCTTACACCCTGTATATTTCAATCTTACCCCACCGGGGGAACATTGAAGTAGCGGTTCTCGAACTTTTTACTCTAACTGCTTAAGATTATACTAAAAATAAAACATCACTATCAATCAAATAAATCCTTTCATTTACATTATCCTTATGCAGAGATCATGTTAGTCAACCAATGTAGCAACAAAGGTACAGACGCCAGCACATCAAGCTATCCGAAACTGTCAAAGTTCCCCAATCAACCTTGAACCTAATGCTTCAGCCATAAGTTGGAAATCTATTAACCTTTTCACCGCCCATGTACACAGAACTCGATGCCTCGCCTAGCGCCAAGCTATAAATGTATAACGAAATATGCAGTAAACAGTAGGGATGAGGGTATCGTGATATCGGTGAATGGGATTTATAAGCGTTAAGTTAACTTTTATTTATAATTTAACGTAAACAAATAAAAACTGATTAAATATTTCTAAATTTGTTTTATTTCACAGTATCCTTAGTAAGAAACACCAGTATAAATTATAAGTATCAAAGAAGAAAATTCAGAAGTCAATGAGGACTGTAAGAAATGTACATCTCTATTTGTTTCTTAACATCATTCGATGACTTCATTTGAAGTCCTTGGCGCTCAAGATCACGTTTTACCTTTTCACCGCCAACGCACACAGAACGCGATGCCTCGCCAGCGCCAAGCTATAAATGTATAACGAAGTATACAGTAAACAGTAATGATGAGGGTATCGTCATATCGATGAATGAGATTTACACGCTTTAAGTTAAGTTTTAATTATAATTAAAACTGATTAAATATTTTCATATTTGTTTTATGTCACATTATCCCTAGTAAGAAATACTATTATAAATTATAAATATCAAACGACCGAAAACATAACTCCATTAGAGCTCTAAGAAGTGAGGTACATCTCTATTTGTTTCATGACGTCATTCTTTGACTTAATTTCAAGTCCTTGTCGTTTAGAGCACGATAAATTCAATTGTGATTAGGGATTTTTTTATTGTCTACTCACGTATTTTTTTAACGTTAAGTCAACGTTTTTTACCGTAGGTATCCTAAGCGGAAGAATTTTTCACTTTATTTAAAGTGTTTCGCCGTGTTTTTCGAAATGGAAAGTAAGTATGTAATTGAATTATAATACACTTGAAGCAGTGTACCTATCACAGCACTGTTTTTGAAGCTTTGTCTCTGTTCTTTTCTTCACTCATGTAACGGTAACGTTTACCCGCCATTCTAAAGCTGCGGTGCCACAGCATTCGCACCGAGCATTCCCGCGGATCATCCCATACTTTTGTTCGGACGGGCAACGACAGCTCATCCGAACCCAGTTCTTCAATCATTTTTCACTATTGTTTACTATTATTAGTAAAAATAAAACAGTGTATAGGCAAATTGAAAGAAGGATACGTGCGCGTGTCCTGATTGGTGCTGCACTGTCCCAAAGTGAGCTTGATAGCCGTACGCTTATGACGTCACAGAACGACTTCTATTATAGTCCGTGGCGCCCGGGGCACGGAAAACTAATTGTTTTGTAGAGATGGGAATATAATTATCGACAGGGATTGATAACAACTATGTAATTCCGGATTGGCAAATATCTGAAGGTCGATATTCGTCTATTTTCCTTTTGTTATAAAGTAGTTAACTAAGTTCATATTTTACTGACCTCAAATTGTTTTCAATAGTAGTATTTATAAATATTTCAACGGGCGAAATCAAACAGTGATAACATTCTCGTCACTTCACTGGCCGACTATATATCAAGTCCTTGGCGTTCTGGGGACATTAAAAATTTTCGGAGTTTTTGCTTTTGCCGATTTAAGACAAATACGGGCTACTTTTGTGTGGAAAAGTAAAAAACAGGGTATTAGACCGTGCTATAATAAAATGAAACGAAGCTTTTAAATACAGTACTTTTATGTTTATAGTTAAAAATTAAGAGCTTATAATGAAGTCGTGCCGGTGCTGGCACGGAAATCTGAAACTTCTATTGAAGTCCGTGGCGGTGAAAAGGTTAGTTCAATTTAGATTAGGGATATCGGTTAGGAATGCGAGAGTCGCATATTGTTCCCGTGACCTGCCGCCATTTCATCCATCCAATGTTAATTCTGTGCTTAACACTCCGATCTATTTCGCCATCGCTTTGCACAAGTGAACCGAGATACCGAAAGTCGGAGCAGACTGGAAGGAGCGCGCCATTTGGCGCTATGGCTGCAGAATTGGAGAGACCGCCGAAATCGTAGAAAATGTATTCAGTTTTACTTCTGCTGATTTTGAAGCCAACAGTCTTCAGCTTCTGTTGCCATTTCTCCAATCTGCTTTGGATCTCAATGGTCCATGTTCACCGACAAGAACAATGTCGTTGGCAAACAGCATGCACCAGGGTGCTTCTTTCTGTATGTCCGATGTGAGAGCGTCCATAAACTCAAAAAGAAGAGGTAAGGACCTTGATGCAAGCCTACAGTCGCACTGAACTCGTCGGTGTTGCCAGCAGCTGTCCGGACGTAGGTACAAGATTGTCTGTACTGTACATAGCACGTATTAACTCTACATACTTCCCAGATATATCTTTCTCTTTCAAGGCCCACCACAATACATCCCGAGGTACCCTATCTTACGCTTTCTCCAGATCAGTGAACACCATGTGCAAGTTCTTGTGTGCACGTCTGTTTATTTGCAGGAGTAAAAATGTGGCGTCCATTGTTCCTCGCTCTGGCATAAACCCAAACTGGTTTTGGGTGATCTCACTCCTCTCTTACTCTTTTCTCTATCACTTTCTCCCATACTTTCGGACAACTTATCCTGCTCCTTAGCCCTGGAAACTGCTACCGCCTTTTTTGCCTTTCTCTTCCATTCTTTATAAATGTTTTTCTTTGCATCTTTTAAACTGTCATTTCCGTTTGCTACACCCTGCCATTCTTTAAACGCTACCTTCTTTTCTTTTAGACTCTTTTGCAGATCTTCATTCCACCACCATGTATCACGCATTTTTCCTTTCGATTCTCCTAACACATCTTTTGCTACTCTCCGTATGCAATTCGTCATCTCTTCCTATGATTCGTTTACATATTATTTTCCTTCCATATCCTTCATTTCAATCATCTTATCTAATACTTGACTCCTAAACATACTTGCACATTCTTCTTTTTCTATCATACGCCATCTGTTTTTAGGTGGGGGCCGTTCTTTGTTTGTGCTGGACGAGACACTAAAGTTTTACCTCCATTATGACCAATCTGTGTTGGGAGACTAAGGCTTCGCTTAGCAGCACTTTACAATTTTTGACGTTTTTAATCTGTTCCGTGTGACCAGGAAAAATTCTATTTACGTCGCGTGGTGGTCACGTTTATAAGTAATGAGATGTTCGTCCCGTTTTTTAAACCACGTGTTTGTTATTGCCAGGTCGAAGGCAGACGCAGCTTGCAGCAGTGTCTGACCATCATGATCTCTCTCATACCCATCCTTCATTCTACCTGTATTTATTAATAATGGTTGACGTAAACATAGTTAATAGAAATGTTTGAAATGAAGTTTGTTTTTTTTTACTACTTGCATTATTTTATTTATCTATTGTTAGTGGCTCTCTTGGAAGTTGGAGAGCTTCGATAGGTATATAGTTATAGCAAGCTAGCAAAAATAACAGAACAGTGAAAATACCAACAACGAAATCTAATCAATTCTACTACAGTACCACATTTTGCAATTCATTAACCAACACACCTCTATTCAACACTTGGAGATCCCCGCGAAATTCCACTTTAGATAAATAAGAACTGTCAATCCAATGTTGAAGAACAAACACAAATCGATATAACAATTTTGAATCTTATTTCTAATTTGTTAAAGTCTACTTTTCCTTATCACAGCGGTTTCGGTCATCATGAAAGGACTCGATTAGTTTGTCTCCCTCGTATTAGTATGTCAATCAAAAATTGCCCTACCTTGCTTGTGGTAAATCCAGTTTTCTTAGATAAATTATGTGATAGACGTAACAAAGAACACACGTATAATATAGAGATAAGGTAAATAAATAGACTGTCTCGTTGGTTTAGTGGACGCAAGCGACTGCTGAGCAGAGGTCCTGGGTTCGATTCCTAAGTCGGGCAAAGTCTTATACGGGGTGGAAGGGACACTGACTGTATTGCAGTTTTGTAGGAAACAGCTGTATGAATACGTGGTAACCGTTTTCGCGTCGGTGTCCCTACCACCCTGTATACCTAGGGGTTTTCCATCAGAAATAATTCAGTAGCAGCCACGGAGTCTGGATTTGTGCTCGGCGATTATAAGCGTGATGTTATGCAAATACAATATAGGTAGGTAAAGCATTTATTTCTGTACTTTAGGTAAGTACATATCTACTTATAGTATTGCTTCCCAGCATATTCTTCTTGGAGTGGACACCTAGAATTAGGTTAGAGTAGCAGGCAAGAGTTGGATGCGGCAGACTCGAGACCGGAAAAAGTGGCGTGGAATATATGGGGCCTAGGGGACACTCAGCATTGAATGGATATGGGTTGAAGGTGACAGAGATATTGCCATGCTTCAATAGCTACGCTAGACGTGGAGATAAATCAGAAGTCTTCGCCATCCGTAGGTACCTATACAACCTCTACCAGCAGAAGCTGAAAACAAATGATATAAAAATACGCAATCTCGCACTTTATCTGCATGTTTGTTTTTATAGAACTGGTTCTAATTAAATTGGATGAAACATATATACTAATATAAAATACAACCTAACTATCTTCTTTTTATAAAAAAAAATACAAAACAAACCACCCTAAAAAGAACCTAACTTTACGGTTTGAACTTTTGAAGAACCTCTTTGGAGGAACTCATCCTGTCTCATAGCTGTTGAATCATTTTCTCAGTATTTGTAATAGCGGTAGTTTCAAATAAACTCTTACTCAGCAAAATCCAGTAGGTATCAAAAATCCTGACCAAACCATCCACTCAATGTTTTCTTAACAGCAGCACCGATGGATCAAGCAATACTTGGTATCAAAACCAAGATTATTTAAGGCTCGTAATTTAACTGTAAATCAAAAAATGTTCTTTGTTAAACATATAAAAAAATCTAAATCCTCATCAAAAATACTGATGGCACAGCAAAATAGTTACTGATTGCACAGCAAAATATTGTTAGTTTAGCAACAATTTTAGTTCGTGACGCGTCGCTATTAATTGAAAAGCGGAGCTTTGTTATGAACGGATATCTAATAATAACAACGCACAATAAACTTAGGAATTCATTTTTGTTAAAACAAAGCTTCTATTTTTTAACGCATATGTCAATTTATTTAAGTGAAACTGAGTCGACCGACGTAGCCCCGCTGCGCGGTGCTCCTATTTCTGCCTTCACGGTTTAAAGTAACCTAACAGGACCTCACTAGACCCCGCCACCCCCTTCGAAACTCCGTCCGTGTCGGGGTGCCACAAGTCCCGAGCTCGCTTCGCTCGCTCTTGTATTCTATGTTGTCCTTGCCGCAATGCCTTTATTGCGCTGAAAACATGTTGCAAAAATATTTTGTTTAATTATGTGTGAGTATTACGTTTGTACGCTCTGGTATGTGCTATCAGTATTTTTGATGTAAAAAATATTTAATTGATGTAAATAAATTGACGGGTGATACTGATAAGTTCTTTGATGTGTATTTCAAAATAAGTCATTATTTAACTGCAAAACCGAAAAACAACAAGTAAAGCCGGATGCCTAGATGTTGTAGCCTATTAAAGAATTATTACTATCTCAATTAAGTTAAGCCTTCTTTATCTGATAGCGCCGACTACTCGAGATGCTCCAAAGCCGCTATAAAATGTCAAGGAGATGAGAGCTGTACGTCAAACCTTTGCTTCTCAGGCAAGAGTTTAAGTGTCCCTGGAGAAATATGGCGTCCCAGGTAATAAAATTGTAATTGATATTTGCTTAGATGAAAAGTTTAAGGTCGAAGTCAAGGTTTTTTGAAGTCTTTTTGCAAGTGCAAGGATATTTTATGTTTGTTTTAGGCAAAAAGGAAAGTGGATGTTGAAAAGAGGTCATGTGATCCTCCAAAAAAATCCAAGGTAGGTTTAAAATATTAAACAAATGAAGGACGAGGGCGTCGTCTATGATGATGCAGAGGTTATCAGGAAAGAAAGAGAGGGTGGTTCTGATTCCTGCAGCATTTAGACACCCAAATACTCCGAAATATTTTATTCGTATTTTGTTGTTTCGATTTACAAAAGTCCGAATTTCATAATACCTAAGAATTATAATATCTATTATTAAAAATCACGAAAATTTTTTTACCGATAGTCGTAAATCCGATTTCTTTTCCGATTTTCGTATTATGTTCGAAGATTCAAAAGCTCGATGGTCAGATGGTCGTCGGTCAGAAAAACGACATTCCGATTTTCAATTGACAAATCATCTACTTTTCTGCCAATCCCCAGAAGAAAGAAGAGATCTCCATGATCGACCCGTCGCAGCTGCTGCGCCCGGAGCCGGTGTTCAACGACAAGCCGCTGGAGGCCTTCCGCGACTACACCGTGGACGACTCCGACCCACTGCGGGCGCGCGTGCGCAAGACGTACTATGATATGCACACCAATGTCACCGTCGACCTTGTCAAACGTGAGTTACCACTGCAGATTTCTATAAACAGCATGTTTCAGAAAGCTGTGGTCATAAAAGGATGTAGTATAGACCATCAAAAAAAACAACTTTCTCCGTGGGACTATCATCGTACCTAATCGCGACAAAGATATTCAGCTATTCAGCCCACCCAAAATGTAATTTCCTATACTTGACGGAAATGTATTGGATCACTTTTTTTTTCGCGATTATGATGATGGTGCCATCAAATCCTTTGGAGAAAGTGGTTCGGATTGATGGTCGGTATAGTCCTTTCTGATACCCACATGCTGTTCACTGCTGTATCAGATAAGAGACTAGCCAGTACCACTATCTTAAAAGTGTGCCCATAGGGATCTAAATGTAATGGAAATCATTGATTATTTTATCCAAACTTTTGTCGATACTTTTACCTTATAACTTTAATGATATGAGCCTAACTGAACGACGGAGAATGTTAACACCGACTTCTAATTCCATGTCATCATCACCAACAGTAACATCATCATTGCATTGTCGTTATTGTTTGCGAATAACGACAATGCAGTGATGATGGTAAATCTTGCCGGTTGTTAGCTGCAGTTGGTACAGACCGCAAGTCCTTTATTCTTCTGACAATTCCAAGCCATCCTTTCGGTAACAAATATTAATTCAAATCTTCATAAATCTCCTCCCAGAAAAGAAAGAAAAATGGCTGAAGTTCAACACGTTCAAGAGCACGATCAAGGATGCCCTGATCAAGTTGAACGAGCTGGTAGACGAGTCAGACCCTGACACCGATCTGCCGAACATCGTGCACGCTTTCCAGACTGCCGAGAGGATCCGGGTTGACCACCCTGATGAAGACTGGTTCCATCTTACTGGTCTCGTTCATGACTTGGGCAAGGTACGTGAGACTGTGTTAACTTTAGCCTATTGCTAAAGTTAACAGTTGAAATATCAACCTATGTTGTAGGTAGATATCAGTGGCGAAGGTTCCATGCAACCCGATTCCTACTGGCTTCCCTTTGAAAAATGGCACAGTCAGTATTCTATAGTAAATAATATTCCACTACTCCGGCTTACCTCTAACAAAAATTGACCCTTCGCTACTGGTAGATATTAATCGTCCAGTAGATATAAACTGTTTGCAACCGCTGTTGGCAACTGTGGAACGATCTAATGAAAATTTTGTACAAGCAAATGTGATTCCATGTGATTGTGTATTCCATGTGTTTGTGTATTGTCTTTAAGGACCTTTGAACTCAGGACCTGATACGGGAAAATAGATCTTACTTAATTGTAACGCATGGCTGGTAATTATTTATTGATACGGGTAGTACCCACCTATACAGAGTGGAAGGGACACCGATGCAAAAACGGTTACCACGGATTCAGTAAGTAGGTAAGTACATAATTCTGAACCACAACGAAAATTTTCATCGGTAATTTAAAAAGATCTGCTTTTCCATACAATTTGACCGTGTAGGTATCGCGCTTTTGTAGGAAACAGGGGGGGGGGGGTTCAGAATGATGTACTGAACACGTGGTAGCCGTTTGTGCATTGGTGTCCCTTCCACGCTGTATAACTCGTAGGTATAGCAATAGAAGCAAGTTTTCTTTTAGACCTAACTCAAGGAGTTAACGCCGTCAAACGTGGATACCTACCTACATCTTCCCATTCTTCTTGTTAGCGTGTCGATGGCACGTTTTTTTTAAATATTTTGCAAAAAAATCAGCTATGCGAACTCCGCTCGCTGATGCAGTCACAAGATCGTCAAGTGCGCAGGTGTTAGGGCATGCAGCGCAAGATGAAAGATGGGCCATTGTCTGTGGAGACACACCGCATACACATTTGAGATCTGAGCCGTCCATGAACCCTGATGAGATTATCTTTGCTACGGCCGACTTGGGTTCGGAGTCTAAAAGCCATTAACAATCTACTTAGGTATAGCAAGTTTGCAACGCGTCATGAAATAGAATGATCGTTCATAGTAGGTAACGTGAGAACATCACCATAAACAAGCTAATCTTCACGTTATTGATAACCTCTTTTACGATTCCGACCTTTTAATTGTTGATCCATTGATACTGCGCCCCGAGTTGGAATTTTTACGACTGTTCAAGCAAAATTGATTAAAACTTATGGAAAATATTCCATGCGATAAAAGTTACGTAAACTATACCGCTTAAGGACACATTTTACATTTTCAGTTACTTAGCATTTATACAAGGTGTAACATAATATACGCAAAACCTCCCGTGTGGTCTCTCAGACCATGAAACTGAATAACTTTTGTTCTACTAGTTTTTAAAATTTGCAAAAAAATGACTTTGTATAGGAACTAACGGGATCAGCTGAGCTGACCAACAACCATGGTAAAACTAAAAAAAAAGTTATGACTTTCTTAAAGTCTAAAAACATTTTTTATTTAGTTTCATGGTCTGAGACACCACACGAGAGGTCTTGCGTTTAAATTATGTAACACTCTCTATAAATGCTAAAGTAACTGAAAATGTATATACTATCTATCTAGCTGTAACTTTCGGATTTGGTTACAAGGCACACACACGGACATACCATGAGAGATAGTTAGGTTAGGACATAAGAAAGGTAATATTTATTTCGGTAGTATCTACGTTCCTGTGGTTTAATTTCTAACCTCCAGAAGGGTGAAGTAGCGGGTACAAGCTAGTATAATAAAACCAGCACCCCCCCACCCCACTCCTACCCTACATAATTTACCAGCGTTAATACATTATGATCATATAAACATAGATAAATCTAATCTTTATGATGAGATGGGTAATTAATTGTTATTATCATCTTATGTAGCTACTAATATGCATTATGAAATATAACTATTAAATATCAACGTTACAGTACTTTTGAAAAGGCAAGAAATTTGCTGGTAATCTAAAACTTGAAGCTGAAACAAACGTTTAATATCCTTATATTATACGTTTCTTTCAGCTTCAATTCCTTTTGGGCTTCGCCGCATAGCGTCGCAATAAAGAGAAAATAACAGAAATCAATGCATTTCATCTTCTTCTAAAGAACAATGACGATTGAGCTTGGATATTGATTTGCGACGTTGGAAGACGAGAAATCATAATACTTGAAGCCAATGTGTGTCTGCAACACATCCTTCAGCTACCAACGTCTTTCCTAGTCGATATAGTGAATTGTCTTTGGCTTCCAAACAGGTGATGGCTTTCTACGGCGAGCCTCAATGGTGTGTTGTGGGCGACACGTTCCCCGTTGGCTGCAAATGGGCTAACTCCATCGTGTACGGACCCGAGAGCTTCAAAGACAACCCTGATACTTACAACCCTAAATACAAGTGAGTATTTATCCAGATTTATAAAATTAAGTTTTAAGTTTTTAGCTATAGCTTAACATACAACATCAGATCGCTTTTAGTGATAAGACCGCCCATTGTGTTACCCTATGTGAGATGTTTTCTTTTATGAATGTTACTTGTATCGTGTACATAATAAAGACCATTCTATTCTATTCTAAATTCGAGAAAAGTATTTGTACTTTTATACAGTATTTGTACAGTAAGTACATAATTCTGACCCACAACGAAAATTTTCATCCACAACGGTAATTTAAAAAAAATCTGCTGTTCCATATAATTTGACCGTGTAGATATCGCTCTTTTGTAGGAAATAGGGGGGGTTCCGAATGATATTCTGAACACGTTGTACTATTCTACTCCTCCCTTTCTATGCAGGATCCCTTTCACTAAATATGTACTATCTTGTTGTCCCTAGCACCGAGTACGGCATGTATGAGCCTAACTGCGGCCTGGACAAGCTGCAGATCTCCTGGAGCCACGACGAGTACATGTACCAGTTCCTCAAGCATAACAAGAGTAAAATTCCCGAGAAAGGACTGTACATGATCAGGTAACATTCTTTATAGTCCCAGTTAGTATCTATTATGAGTACTACTACACAAAGTAACGTTTATTTTGAAACTTGTTGTTTTTTGTTGGAAAGCCTTGTTAGTGAAAATACCGCGGATCGCGAAGAAAATGGTATAGGTCCTATGAAGAGTAAACTTATCTGACTCCATCCTTTGACATGCTGTAAGGTAGCGTGTTGTAATCATGGTGATTGTCCACAGATACCACTCCTTGTACCCTTGGCACGCTGGTGGTGACTACCGCCACTTGACCAACAAGAAGGACGACGAAATTCTACAGTGGGTGCTTGAATTCAAGTAAGTTACACAGCTGGATTCATTCATTTGGAGATAGACAAAGGAGACAAGATCAACCACTGAATAAAATCGGAATAAACTAGAGAGGTTTTAATCACACCAATCAAATAACGACTTCACTTACGTAGCTTGATTAAAAGTGGGCCTTTCAGAAGTCGTCCATGATTTGAAAATTCAGTATCATCTGATCTAGTTCTTTCGATTTGGGACGAAATCGACCTAAGTGCAGGGTTGAAATGATGAGATGTTTGAATGGCAATGCAAGCACCTCCGATGCTGAAGAATATTCCCTGTTTCTCCTGTCCTTGTCCTAAAATTCGAGTATGCACTGTTTTGATAATAAAACATGTTCTTCCTCAGCAAATACGACTTATACACGAAGAGCACGAAGGTCCCAGACATCGAGGCTCTGTGGCCCTACTACGAGAAGCTCATCGAGAAGTACATCCCAGGAGTCTGCGAGTGGTGACCTGGCCGGCCTACTGGATGTCTTGAATTTATACAGTGTGTAAGGGACCATAAACTGACAGAATGCATTCAGCTCCTTATTTTGAATCATATTCGACCGGAATTATTATATGGATTTTTTTTTTTTCATTTACTATTCCTTTATTTCAATGTAAAATAACATTCCCTGTACTCAGCACTCCATTTATGTAAATATAACGGCTAAAATAAAAAATCCAACAATGGAGGTTGTCTCTAACGATTCCCATCATCATCATCATCATCATTTCAGCCGAAAGACGTCCACTGCTGGACATAGGCCTCCCCCATGTGTCGCCACATTGACCGGATCCACGATTCCCATAACATTCCTGAAATATTTCTTGTACCGGTCATTTTAGTATGATATATCGAATTCACCCCATCAGTTTGTGGGGGGCTGTCCCTTACACACTGTATAACGTCTGTTATGAACCAACTACAAACGGCAATCAACTCATCAACGTCTTCTCAAAAAAAAAAAAACTATAGCTAGGCCTCTCCCAAAAAACTATAGCTAGGCCTCTCCCAAAAGAACTACAACGACCGGATTTGCACTGCGTTTTTTCGGCGGATTCCCATGACCTTTACCAATTCATCGGTCTAGGTTGAGGAGGGCAACCGACTGGGTTCCAAGGGCTCGTACACATAAACACGATACGACGTCGCATCGTGCTACGACGCGGCAAAGACAAACAAATATTAAAGAATTATCCGCGTCGTAGCACGATGCGACGTCGTATCGTGTTTGTGTGTAATGGCCCTAAGGCCCAGAGGCTCTAGTAGGCTGAGGCCCTAGCACAAGCGCGCGGTGTAATCATAACGCAAATACATCGACTTTAAAAACAAAAATACTCTGTTCAGCTACAACATTTTCTTAATTTTTAAAGAATTTATTCATATCTATGGATAAAAAAATGAATGATAGTGCTTGTTACAAACAATTTAACTAAAATTATATAGGATAATAATTGCATTGTCGATTCAAAAATCGTCGTATTTAAATAACGTTTACACCGCGCGCTCGTGCTAGGTCCTCAGCCTACAATAAACGTTGGTAGCTGGTCAAGTAACCCTAGGCTTACACATCCAGCTACTAAGCTAAGAGAAGTTTTATCCAAGCTTTGGTTTGAAAATTAAATATTTATATACTATTGTTTTGATTATAATATTTGGGTACCTACTTGTTATCATCATGAAGGCTGAAGTGTTTTGGTTTTCGTCTCCAAACAAAACATAACTGTTATCTGCAGAAGCACTGACATACGTATGTTATACAATCGTGTTTATATTTTGTTATATCTTATTGTTTTTAATAACTTATTGTATTTAATTAAAACAAAATTGAAGTTAAATTAGATTGTTTCATTGTCGGACTTTCCACGCTTATTTATCTATCTACAGCATAAGTTACTAAACATCAGCTGGCTAATTAAAACTATATCTGTCTTTGTCAAATCAGTTATCTCTGTCTTGTAATAAACAGAATGGAAAAGTCAAGGTAGAACTTTAATTTACTTTATGCCCAGGTTTTCTACTATGCAGTCCAGCGAAAATAATTAATAACCTCTTAAATAATATGACTACACAAAAGTTTATCTAATTCAATGTAAATAAGTAGATTATGTTTTTTTATTCAAGGTTCTGTATGCATAGGTATTAATCTGGCTAAGACCTAAGTCTGCCATCTGTTCCATTGGATACACCAGTTGAATATATCAACTGCGCACGGTTGCTGCGATGCAGTCCGTCTGATGGCAGCCTAAGCTGAAATGTAATCTTCAAGAGTCGACTTCTATTTTTATATATAATGGAAGACTTCCTCATTTATTCTTCCACTATATTAAGGTCAAGGAGTCTCTCTACTAACCTTGATTCAATTGAATATCTTTGACATATATTTTACTGGCTTTTGCCCGCGGCTTCGCTCGCGTTAATTTAGAATTTGACAATCAATTCGGATTGTACTCTGCTTGTATTAATATTATTCAATCTTGATTCGAAAGACTCGTGGCGCCATCTATTATCATAAGACCATTATTGTTGTTTTCCTCGGGAACAGTACTATTTTCGGGATGAAAGGTAACCTATGTCCGTTTCTGTACACTTGACAACGTTTATGCAAAATTTCAGGATGATCGGTTTAGGCGTGAAAATGTAAGAAACAAACAAACAAACTTACTTTCGCATTTATAATATTAGTAAGGAAGTAACGATACGCGTCACAGTCATGGTCTACGATTTAGATGTAAAGTCAACGAAAAAATAGGCACATAAAAAAGGTAGGACAAGATAAATTACTGGTGATGACAACCTGGGCAAGGCATAAAGAAATATCATCATCTGCCTAGCCTTTTCCCAACTTTACAATGAATAAAAGTGGTCAAGGAGAATATCAGAAATAACTGGCACGCAGTCGCAGACCCTTTAGTGAATGCCACGGATCAACAACACGACTCAAACTTTGACCCAATACTAAATGCGTTCTAAACTCAAAACGTAGTATCACAACATACAAAAAGATCTCTCTGTCATCATCATAACAATCAGCAAAGTGCCGGGAATAAACTAACAATGCCTGTGTTAACCCACAATCATCTTTAACCACACTATTCGCTTATTCAAGATCCATTGACGAGTTTGTACAGTGCTGTAGGGGTATTTCGGTGCCTGAATGACATTGTCAGGAGACCGCTGTTGGTAAACATTTGTTAAATTGTCTGTGGAATTGTTGCGGTTCCAGCCAAACCAAAGACTTGGGGGGGAGGGTGGGAATGGGGGGTCACTCAGAACCGCAGCTAGGAATTTGATTAGGAATAAAAAAAAAGGCAGATCATTCAACCAATGAGTTAGACACTATTAGGAAACTTTTGAAAAACGAAGTTACATCAACCGTCTCTGGATTTACCTATAAAAAACGATCATGAGTGCCGACAGGTTTATTTCCGCATCTCCAGCTTCCCGAAAAGAGCTTATACTCCACCACGGATCTGTTAGGTTTTCGTTAGTTGGTGTCGAAAATTACTCCTCCTCTACTAGTTTTTGTCGACTTACAGAAAAGTCTATCAATTGATCAATATCAGAAAAACTGAAAAGAACACAGAATGTCAAAACGAGCAAAGCGAGCTAGAGAATTTTAGTATTACATCGGGTAGGTTAGATTTCCTGTTGACCATTCACCAATACTGGAGTTATGTAGGTACTTTCGAATCGAGCTTGAAAAATTTTGGATTTCCTCAGATTCCTGTGATGAAGAGAAAGCAAGAGCGAGCGAAGTGAGAAGGGCCTCGGATAGGTTAGATTCTTTTTGTTCATTCATACAGAGATGACAATAAAAGTAACTATGTCAACTTATAAAGAACTTAAAAAAAGGTAGGATGTATTAGCTAGCGAAGCGAGCTTGAAAATTTTAGCGTTCTGCGTCGAAAAGGTTAGTATGCAACATGCAAGCAGGCATGCAACATGCAGCAAGCATTGTTTCTGTCCCGGCTCTTGTTGAACGATTAAGCAGAAAAATAAAAATTTATAAAATTTCTGAAAAATAGGAAGCCCCCTCCCTCAAGGACCGCGCCGGAGTGATGGCGGCGATAACGTAAAATGGCCAGCAATGGAAGCTGCATTATGCGGTCGTATCGTCACGACTGAGCCACGTGTATGGCACACTGAGGGCTTGAGAATCTATATCTGAACTAAGGTCTTGTTCTCAATCAATCGCCTTTTGTTACCGACTTTAAAAAATGAAGTTAATCGTGTTACACGTGGTGAGCTATGTATGATCAGTTTTATTGGTGACGGGTGCGTAATGCTGGCTTTAGTAGACAAGATTTATGCACTTATACACACATAAATACACACATAAATACCTACATAAACTGACACCTTATCCCGTGGGATCGGCAGAAACTGTAGAACTCCAGTTGCCACGATCCATGCCTTTATGTTTTTAACGCGTTCGTGTTCCACGCGCGCCTCAAAGAGATGTCAGCAACCACGTAGGGGTCCGCATGGGCCGATGCCTGCCAGGGCTGCGGGACTGTTCGAAAGAGATACCGCGGCCCTGGAACACGAAGGGCAAAGAAGGAACATGGATGGGTTTTAGTCAGTACAAGTCTGACACTCCCTTCGAACGGGGGTGGGGGGGGGTCATTTGATGATTCCCATAAAAAATGCCCATATGTTTTATTCCAAGAAACCTGAGTTGGACGTTGCAGTTGGTCCACACAGGATTCTTGGAAACTCTAGATTTTATGGGTTTGGATTTCATTCGTTCGATACCTAGATACTTCGTAAATCACCATTTTATCAAAATGATTTCCGTTTCCGTGGGTATTCAGGATGAACAATGCAACTGTAGAATCATTGACCCTCACTACCTATACCTACCTATTCTTAACCGAATCTTATTTTACGTATTTTACTTATCTTTGCGTTTTCCCAATAATCTTAAGGATCCCCAAAAAAATCTCATCAACATTAAAAAAACATTAAACAATTGAACATCATCAATTAATTACTCCGCCGCGACATTATTAAGTAATATTTTCGCAAGTTTTTCATTACGCTAACAGCGATAGCCTGACTTAGCTCTTGACCCCATCTGTTATCAATTATCATTTAAGCTGTGCACGGAGTGGTCGGGACCCATTACTGTTCGACTGGAGAATAGCCACAGTAACGACTAAACATGAAGCCGAAACCAGTGAGTTTATTTTATTTTTTATTTACAATAGTTAGAAAAGCAAACTAACAAACAGACTAGACAAATAACAAACAGGAGATCTAGAAACTGAGTTCTAACGCCTAAGACACAGAGTACATTGTACGCCTAAGATTCAGAACACTTTATGTCTATGTAGCTTTATGTTTGCGGTATTTTGTCAGTAAGTTTTCCCCAGCATAACGAAGTAAATAAAAAAAGCAAAAAACATTTGATCGTAGTTTTTGTGAGAGTCCAATCAGCAAAATCTGTTGTGGTGTGAAAAGCTAACAGACAGACATACTGAGTTACTTTTCCATCCCTTGTGTTATTATGGATAGCTGGAGCCCTGGACACACCATAGCAATTATTGCGTCTTAAGATTTTGACCTGCATACCTACCGTCTGTCAAGGCTGGTGATGTGGTGATGCAAATGTTCACTAGACAGCTGGTCACACTTATAAAAACATAGAAGATAGCAATTTTAAACTTATCTAGTTACGCTCATGTACTAAATTCGTGTTGACGCTTTCTCCGTTTCTCAGCAAGAACTGTTCAAACTTTATTTATTGCTAGAAATTAAGAAAGGAGTGTTTTAACGCAGACCTGTTTATGTGTCACGTTTGCCTTATCTACAAACGTATTAAATTAACTAATGATGCAGTTAATGAGTACGATTGCAAAACGTGATCAAGAGAATAAATATAGAAAAAGAGCGACCTTGAAATATTACTTCGACCATCTAAGTATTGTACACAATACTGCATAAGTTTTTTTTCTAAACAAAATTGATTTTTTTTGCGTGCATTTTATCACTAGTGTACTAGACTGTTCATGAAATCGTGACATTAATCCTGGTCGCTTTGGGTAAAAGATCATAATGTCTTCGTCTAAAACTAAGTAAATCCAATCAGACCAACCCATCACTTAGCCATCTTTTGAAATAAAAACTATGAAATTGCCGTTTTTTTCTCACATTTTGTTATGTTAGTAACTTTGACGTAAACTTATATATTTTTTTTAATTTCATTTTTATTGGATTAATTGTTAAATTACGTACCTTTTAACACAACGAAAACCGTACTAGTAGTTGCCTCATGGAGTAGTGTGTTAAAATACTTGTTTCAGTGTGCCGTCGGTTTAACTTCTTCAAGTAGGTATATTTTTGTCAAAGACTGTGTTTTGAGAACTTAAGATACTCAGTGCAGCGCAGCTTTTTTCACTCTAACTATAGTTTGCAATTGCATCATAATCCGTTCAGACGTTTCCAAGAAAAATAAAAAAATGTTAGTATGAAAATATCACTTTTCACGAAATGTCCATACAAATTGGCAATTTCATACTTTAACCCCTAATATATGGAAAATACAACACTTATAACAGGTCTTTTAACAACTTGCTGGGGAGTCTGTTCCACCACTTCTTCCCAGTTAAAACACTTTGAAGTGGCGAAGAGTGGGCGTTTTGTGGAACTATCTCTTAATAAACCTTGACGTTCAAAAAGTGCTGATGTTCAGCCTAATTTGAATAAATGACTTTTGATTTTGAACTACCTAGTGGTAGCACAATCAAACGGGGTAAAAAATCATTCAAGTACACAAAAATTAAAAAAAAAAACCTTTTATAAAAAATGACCCATGTATCACCAGCCTATGTCACTCAACACTGAAACGAGAAGGGAAGCAAGTCATTACAGAATCGTGGGCGATCACGACCGACAGATATCTTAGTCCATCACCTACTACCATTTTAGAACCACACGCATATCTAGCCGTCTATTCCCAATCCAAGTTAGTTGTTGCTCTTCAAAGCATTATGAAGCCACCAGTACCAATTTTTCAGGATTCCCCCGTCTCCATAATGGACCCCTCACTCCTGCTTCGGCCGGAGAAGGTCTATGATGGCAAACCAGTGGAAGCCTTCAGGAATTACGACATAGATGAGAACGATCCGATCAAGGAACGCGTGCGCAGGACTTACTACGAGATGCATACTAAACAAACCTTCGATTTTGTTAAAGGTAAGCCGCATTTTTTTAACATTTAATTTTTTATATTATTTATGGATACTAATTATTAAATATATTTATACTTAACTATATTTCCTTATTTAAAAAAAAAAAAAAAAAACTTTGTCGCACGCTAGGAATTTCTCCTGTATCGTGAGTGCGTTTATAAACATTTAAACTACATCTGTACAGTACTTGCTATTTTCTGCATGAAACTATGAAGTTCAGTTTCTTGGATAGCTTGAACGTCGTAATGTAACACAAGCTATTGTTAGTTTACTTAAATTTCTCTTTAAGTAAACTGTAATTAGTTCTTTGAGAAAATAAATGTCTTTAAACCGAATTAAAATAAAGATAATATGAATACAGTTTGACGACACGGTAGGCGCAGCGGCTGAACGATTGGATGCTGAGCTGCATGTCGCGGGTTCGATCCCCGGACGGAACAAATATTTGTATGACGTACGAAGATATTTAGTTGTTCCGGGTCTGGCTGTTCGTGTATGTGTGTTTAAATGTTTGTAAATGCACCCATACAGGAGAAATTCCTAGTGTGTGTTAGAAAATGTCTTCGAGTTTAAAATCTTTAACCGCAGAAAAAAATGCAAACAGTTCTAGAGAGATGAAAGAATTAAATGAATAACAATAAGTGAACTTCCAAATGAGCGCTGGCTCACAACACCCGAAGTATTATCACATACCAATAATTAATGATAATAAATCAAATGATCGAGTAAGAAACTTTGGAAAATCGAAAATAAATAGAAACTCATCAGCCTTTATGGGGTCTTGGTATGAAGCCACACTAGTTAAAGTTTTTTATTTTCATATTTTTTCTGTACGTATCTACCGTAATTTATTTTTATCTATTCAAATAAATAAAATTGATAAATTGATTGTCTGTTTGGAATTTTAAAATAACAGCTTTTTACTAAATGCATATAAAAGTATATACGGTACTTATAACAAAAAACATTTTATTTTAAACAGCTGGACCGATTTTAATTTGATTTATTGGCAGATAGCTAATGTTATAAGGAGTAACTTAGGCTACTTTTATTTTATAAAACTAATCAGGGTTCCGTGCAAAATAATTAAACCCCTTGAAATTGTTAACAAAATATGAAATGAATGCAACAACAATGAACAATGAATGTAAGAGAATATGAATGCTTTTATAATAATTTCATGAGAACGAAGGTCACGGGCAACAAACAGCTAGTATTGTAATGTGTTGAATGTAAATCAATGTAAAATTACAGTATAATGGTCGACATTGACAACAATATCAACTGGTACCACATCATGTCTTCATTTGTTGTGTGTCTCACCACAATCTCCCACTTCTTAGGACGGATGGACGATTGGCTGAAGTTCAACCACTTCAAGATGTCCGTAAAGGACGCCCTGATCAAGCTGAACGACCTGGTAGACGAGTCTGACCCTGACACCGACCTCCCAAACATCGTGCACGCCTTCCAGACGGCTGAAAGGATCCGGGAAGACCACCCCGATCAGGACTGGTTCCATCTTATTGGACTCATACATGATCTTGGAAAGGTAAAATGTTATGTGATGATTTCATTTTAATTAATAAGTATCTATAAAAGTGTAAAAGATAAAAGATACTTTATTTGTCAAACATGCGTTTACATAAGCTGACTAATCAGACATGCAAGGTATTGAATTAATAGATGTTGTGTGCGTCCATGTTTTGCCAATAACGGCGTACAAATTTTGTAGGTATAAAAAAATTACATTTAATTGCATTTTACATAATAGCAAGAAAACGTTGCGGAAAAGTAAAAAGGGGCAAGGCCACAAGGGCAGAATTAGATGATGAACCATGTAATGCATATCTGGATGTTCCGCAGATTTCATGTATTAAAAGTGAAATGAATTGACGTCTTTTTTCTCTGTACTGCGTCATTTTTTTGAAAGAACCAATGAAAAACTAGATTGGGTGGTTTATTCATCAGTGAATTATTTATAGACAAGTCTTTCTCTGCTGCAATCCATCATCATCCTAGCCTAGCCTTTTTCCAACTATCTTAGGGTCGGTTTACAGTCTCACCGGATGCAGCTGAATACCGGTATTTTTACATGGGGCGACTGCCTATCTGACCTCCACAGCCCAGTTAGTACTGGGTAATACGATACCCCTTGGTTAGACTGGTTGTCAGACTTTCGGGTCTTTATACCCGTAACGACTGACAAAGATCTACAATTGACAGCCGGGACCAATGGCTTACGTGCTTTCCGAGGCACGGAGGAAACTCGGTATGTAATGGGTACCCATTCACGGACTAACCCAGACAAGCGCGGCTTTTATTGTTTAGCCACGAGCTTCTCTAATCCATGGATCTATAAGAAGTAGACCAGTAGAAGTAACTTACCACCAAAGGGGAATAGCAACCTGAAGCTTTTGTTATTTGATCAGGTGATGGCTTTCTACGGCGAGCCTCAATGGTGCGTGGTGGGAGACACGTTCCCGGTGGGCTGCAAGTGGGGCCCGTCCATCGTGTACGGAGATGACAGTTTCAAGGACAACCCAGACACGCACAACCCCAAGTACAAGTAAGTAGGAGACTTACACTATTTAGTAATTGTGGGAAACGGCAGCATTATAAATTTGTGTACGTTTTGATGAAAAATAGACCTGAAGACCAAAAAGCTTGTGTCAATCTTGTTGCAAGTCCAGTCAAGTGTTCAGCATTTCTTTGGATATCACAAGAAGGGAAATTATTCATTAAATCAAGGGATTAGATAACGAAATTTCGACGATTTATTTTCTTTTGACAATGTTTATGGTATTAATTAGAATTTAAGAAATTGCATAACTTTTATAATAAATTTTATATGATTGAATTGGTTCAATACAGTGGACTGCGCATTCACTTGACATCTGGATATGTATGAATATGTGCTGTGTTTTTAACAATACATAATCATACATTTCCAGATGTCAAGATAAACATTTGAATTTTTGAAATGTCTCATTAATTACTCAAGTGATGCGTAATGAAAGATCGTCCGTCCGGCTATACGTAAGGACCCCTCTATAACATTACACCAATTCCAAAATAATGACTTGATACTTTTCTTCCAGCACTGAATGCGGCATCTACAAGCCTAAGTGTGGCCTGGAGAACCTGATCATCTCGTGGGGACACGACGAGTACCTCTACAGGGTGCTGCTGCACAACAAGGCCAGGTTCCCCAGGGAAGGTCTCTTCATGATCAGGTATGGTTCAACTTTTGTTAGGTAGGTACTCGAGATAATATATCAGTGGCGAAGGTTCCATACAACTCGATTCCTACCGGATTCCCTTTGAAAAATATCACAGTCAAATAAATATAGACAAATAATATAATCAAAGTCAAAACAAAGTGTACAATGTGGTAATCACTCCGGCTTACCTCTTACAAAAATTGACCCTTCGCTACTGATATCTATCAACCTTGTTTTTCTGATTTAGTGGCCTCTGCCTACCCCTTTGGAAAAAAGGCGTGAGTTTATGTTATGTAGTTTTTCTGAATGTCTACGTCGAGATAAGTTACTTGTTTAAGACAAATCTATGGTTACTTCATCGTCATACTCAATCGGATTTCACTCATTAAGTACCTTCTAGCAATACGCCTTCTTTTCGAGTCGACTTGTGAGTGAGTTTCTGTAGTAGTGCATTCGTACTGAGTGTCGTTTGTATCTATCTATTATTCATTTTATGGGAGTAGGATGTGCCAGTTTCCATGCTATTGAGCAGGCGCTTGTCTCATCCTGGAGGCGAACCGCGACGTCAAATCTTCGGGGATAGTGCAGATCCGCGGAACTAGCATTGGATTATTCCGCGTATCTGACAAATGTAGCCAATTTCAATTACGCATTGTCGTAGCGTAAATTAATAAATTTAATAGACTTCTACTGTTACCAATGCATAGAACACATGAATTGTTACTATTCATATAAAAATGAGGACAAAAATCGTTGAGATAAAAAAAATATAAACTTATAACCTTTCCCTGTAAACCTACACGTAGTGCAGATACGCACACTTTACGTATGGTAGATTCGCGGATTTGCACTATCCCCGACGAAATGTCATCCGCTCATCTAGCTTTTAAAGATATGACCGCCATAGTACTAAGTAAAATATATTAGTTTTCTGTTACAATTTATGCCATGTTTTATCACTAGCTAGTATAAATAATAACCAAATGAACAATGTTCTGTATGGTGTCCGGACGTAAAGAATAGCACCATCCCATATCTTCCCGTGGGTGTCGTAAGAGGCGACTAAGGGACTTACCAGAGAATGGGCAGCAGCGTTCTCTGATTCTACAACAACCATACTGCGATCGCCAACCCGCCTGCCAAGCGTGGCGATTATGGCAAAACCCCCCTTCTTGGGGGAGGCCTATGTCCAGCAGTGGACTTTTCGGCTGAAATGATGATGATGATGAACAATGTTACAATGCTCACATTGAATATGTAGTCACGACTATACTATCTTAAAATATTTTTCAATGAATGCGTATCTACGTCATTTTAGAGATAAACATTGTAAGTGATACTCTGATGCGTTATTTACTTCCTAATGCTTGTTTATCTAAAATAAACTGTAAAATTCCGAGGAATTACTTAAGTGACATTTTGTAAATCCACTCAATGATAAATGCTTTATCTACTGTAGCTGTCACGCCTCTAATCCCTAAAACCGGCAAAGTGCGTGTCGGGCCACGCACAATGTATGGTTCCGTAGTTGTCCATAATAATAAAAAAACAAACTTACATTTGCAGTTGAAAAACCTGTGCTCCCATACATTATGTTTAGGAAAATATGTTAGTCAAGTACATTTTTTAAGTTGGTCGACTATTACTCGTAAACTTGTAAAGCTGTGATAGTTTTCCTTTTAACTTCGTTATATACATTGCCACCGTGACTAGCACTTTATAGCTTAATATTTCACAAACGAATCCCTCAATTGAAACATTTTATCAACAAATTCGCAATATTTTTAAAGACCTATCCAACGACATCCCATAGTGTGGGATGTCGTTGGATAGGTCTTTAAAAATATTGCGAATTTTTTACAAAAATTTGCGCGAGAAAAATAATCCCCATTTTACGTGTACAGGAGATACCCTAAAAGAAATACCTTTCCAGATTTAATTTCACCACTTTGTCGGCGTAACTAATCTGTATATTCATGCCAAATTACAGCTTTCTAGTGCTTAGAAAGTCTTTGAGCTAAGCTGCGGACAGACAGTCAGATGGACATGGCGAAACTATAAGGATTCCATTTTGACTACGGAACCCTAAAAAGGGTAGGCAGAGGTGATACACTAGTGTGTCACTTAAAGATAGTTCTTTAAGTCTGTGATATATTTGTTCAGATGTCGGACTTTCTTCCATTTTTTATGCACCAGACACCCTATACTTACTGATTTAACAGACCCTTCACGAAGCCATCCAAGCATAATGTACATCAAACTAAGTAACTTTACGCAAAAATTATTGCTTTTTTTTTGGGGTGAAAAATCACGTTTTACGGTACAGCATTGTGCTGATGGATGGATTGAATAGTACGGGGGTCGTGGAGGTGTGTAAAAATCATACATTAAAAACATGTATTTAAAAAAAAACAAACCATATTTGAGTTATTTGATCATCCAACGGGAACACCGCAATTTTCCGGGATCAAAAGTAGCCTATGTGTTAATCCAGAATATAAGCTATCTTGATACAAATTTCATCCAAATCCGTTAAAAGGTTTGAGCGTGAAGGTGCAAGAAACATACAAATTTTCGCCTTTATAATATTAGTGTGATTGATTGCTCTTGTCTCCGCCAGATACCACTCCCTGTACCCATGGCACGCGGGCGGCGACTACAAACACCTGATGAAGGAAGGAGACGAGAAGATCATGCAACACGTGCTGGAGTTCAAGTAAGTTGTTAACAACTTCTATCTGCTTATAATGAAAACTCCGTTCTTAAGTTTGGCCATCAACTTCGAATATTACACCTTGTCCTTTACGAGGTTGAACACGGCAGCAATGATCAACATTACGGACTTTTATTGGTCGCGTGGTCGCAAGCGCGACTGCTGAGCATGAGGTCCTGGGTTCAATTCCCGGATCGGGCAAAATGCTATTGGGTTTTTCCATCACACATTTCTCAGTAGCAGCCACTGACTCTGGATTCGTGCCCGGTTGTAATAAGCCTGCCCCCAATTACATGGGGACTGAAACGTAACTGTCGAAATGTAGGTGTACTATTTAGGTACATCTCTGTCTAACTACCGATTAAATAAAAAAAAAGCATCGTCGCCGGCCTGTTCGAAACTGGTTCGTTCGCAATTCGAAACATGCAACTCAAGTTTGCGCGTTCAATTTGCACGTCACTTGAATAAAAAAATGTACAAGTTCAAGACATACAAGTTGTAGCTTGTATGCAGGTTTGTTCAAGTTGGGTCCATTTTGCCACTTGTATACAAGTAACTTGCCTAATGAAATTGCGTCTTTAGACTGAAGTCTTGCATGTCTCGTCTCCGATCCCTACCACCGATTTGGTGTTCCTAACCCCACATTAATCTTCCTCCTTTCTACCCAGCAAATACGACTTATATACCAAGAGCTCCGGCGTCCCTGACATCGAGGCGCTGTGGCCTTACTATGAGAAGCTGATCGAGAAGTACATCCCAGGGGAGCTGCAGTGGTAGGCATCACAGACGTATACCCTGCACAGTACAAATGTAATTAAACTAACAAAATTCTTGCTAAACGATAGAAACAATTAAATATTCTTTTTACAAATATTTTTAAAAATATTATTTTAGGTTGGTAATCTCTATCTTGTCGATTTATTTTGTCTATCATTCTTTTTTTAATTTAATTAAGTTAAGTGGTTAAATCTCGCCCGATTCGGCATTTTAGCTAGTAAAACCAAAGACAAAATCTATCATTTGTATATTATTTTTGTAACATTCACTTAAATTGGCCAATTTATTTGATTATTTTGTATGATATTGTAAATAATAATTGTTATTAATTATACCTTTTGTTTTATTTTACCTTCTTAAAATTGAGTTAACGTTTTTCACCCACGGTCTTAGAAAGCGAGAGCGAGATATGTCGTGTACACTCACGGTCCTGCTCTCACGTTTTATGACCGCGACTGTCAAATGAATAAGGAATAGGTACTTGAGTGTGAATAAAACAAAATTAGCTATAATAAATCAGGAACTTTATTTAAAAGCTATATTTACAAAAATACAATTATCTCAAAATATGTAATAATTAAACTACTAAGCATCAACAACCGAGTCAGAAATGTAACACAGCGCATGTCACTTAAATTATATCTAAAGTACTTCCACCATGTTGCCAGACATGAATAGTAAATACTTAAACTTAGTTGTCAGTTTTCCGACAAAATCCTTATCTTTTTGGAAGTTTTTAATTTTAATTTTTACATAGGCAACACTGAAACGCTGTGTTGTTAACATATGGTCAGTAATGCTGATTGATGCATTTCTCCCAGTCTAAATGCTCTGAAATGAGTTTCTGCACATTTGGTTATTTTATTCTACAATTCATGCCTTGCAATATGGGACAGAGTTTACAAAGTAGTTTAAAATCTAATATCAACCGATAATGTCATCGAGGATCAAACACACACTGCACGAAACAGCCTCCAATAAATATGTAATTTTATAATCCTACTCAAATAATATAGTCTCATACAGCGTGTCTTTGATTTTCGATTATTTCAAGATGTCAAAATCACTTTTTTTATAAAACGAACACTAATACACAAAACATCCAGCCAAACAACATACTAACTTCACAAAATCATAGCTAAAATAATTTACTACCAAAAATAGATCTCGATTTTTACTCCAATTCATCAAATTACTGGATTTTTAATACATTTTCCAATTATGTAACTTTAAAGAGTTATTTACTCAATGTTTTGGACTAATTACAAAGTTAAAATCCAGAGAAAATCAAATAATAAAATCACAATACTTATCCACCCATTTAGAAAAGGCGGTTAAATTAATCAACCAATCAGCATGCGTGCCACGCCTAAATTCTATTGGATTATAGGCGAAGCTGACACTTTCCCGCGCCATACATTTTTGGCGTTATACATTAGGTTACAACATTATTTGAGTATACAGTAGTATTAATAGTGTAAGTCACATATAGGCCTAAAAGGTAGAAACGTGACTACTTTAAAAATATGCATGTCTCTTTCTATCAGGTGAAATAAGAGAGGGACGAAAGACATTTTGTACAACTGTCAAAACATTGTGAAAAAACGTTTTGAAAAGATATTTTAGACGGCTTTCATGCGTTTGAAAACATTATTTATTCCGATTAACCGTTTTTTTTAAGTTTTCTTTCCTACTTTATATCGACAGCAATATTCAAATTAGTCAACTTCCTATGAATCGGCAATACACACATTTCAATTCCATAAAATGCACTTCGTTCTACGCACAAAAGGCAAATCTTATTCATAAATGGTCAAAGCCCAGCCATATGCTTAAGACAATAAATAGACAAACATGTTCACATTGGAAGGCCATATCCTATCATAGATTAATAATTAGATATTAGAAATACATGGAAGGCAAAAAGGGAAGGGGCCGAGATCACGTGAGATTAAATTTCATTATTTTTTTTATATATAAACTACAAAATTATGTTTTGACAATTCGATTAATCTAATAATTAATCTAGTATTTATTGTGTTCTCTCTAGAATTTCTAGTTGATGGGGATGAGCGCAACTTGCTCATGTCTGATCGAATCGAAATTTGGTATCCTGTCACTTCAATGATATTTCATGATGGTAACTTTTACCTGATGATATCCGATTTTGTGGTTTTTAATTTTAGCTTTACTTATGATATCAATTATCTAAGATATCAGATTCAATGATGATAAAATCACAAAACGGTATGTTTATTTGTGATTTTGAGTGTTTATTTGTATGTTGTTTTCAGACTATTTAGAACAGAAAAGCTTTTTTAAGTTTGACAACATCGATAGTTAAAAAATTACGTACTATACAGGGGATGTACACAATTCAAGTTTAATTATTAGTACTTTAGCATTACTAAGAAAAGGCGAATTTCGTAAGTTATTTTTAATTTAAGACAGACTGAACTAGTGGTCGTATCCCTTAGTAAGATGTTACCCTCCTAAAAATCTGTTGATTCAGTCTTCATTCTGGAAAGACGGCTATACACAACTCCTAAGGCCGAAACAAGGCAATTTTAGTTTTTTTTATCACTCACTTTTACCTTAGCAAGAAACTTTTAGACGATATTGAACTGTATCTCAAAGACAATATAGAAAATCTTGTCAACTATCCATTGAAATGTAGACAAGATTAAAATACATTTAATTAAGAACAGATAAGGTTTAATATCGAAAAAATACTATCACATTAATTGCTAATTCTTTCCTTAATAGGTTTCCCTTTACTATCCTTTCTAAGCCTAAACGATTTCATTGTTCCCAACCTAAAGTGTTACCAGTCCAAAAATATGAGGTTTTTTTTTCAGGAATGTATTACAACCTATTCGAATGAGTAAGTTATTTCTTATAATTTCGCTATTCATATTATGATTGCTTTGTTCTATTTTTATTTATATATTTGAATTTAAAAATCTTTTTTTTTAAAGTTTACTTTTACAATATGACTTTAAAAATGACCTACCAATTCTAACATTTACTTATGGAATATTGTATATCAAAGAATATTTTTCGCTACAATCTGGCAATTACAAGTTCCATTTTTTTATTTAAATGGATTACTAGATTTATTATTACAGGCTTGAAATATATGTAGTCTATCCCAGACATTAAAATATTTACGAGTGATAGACGGGACGAGAAGAAAATCGTAATTTACTACTTGTTACTACTTTGTAACAAGTCGGCCTGTCTAGTGTCATACGCCCGCTTGTCAGTTGTTATTCGTGTGTCAAATCGAAAATGTCGCTACTGACGCTCGAGATCTTTTTTTATGACTATGTTCCTAATGGCCGCACTACAACTGTTTTAAATTTCTTTGATCATACAGAAGCAAAATTATTACGCTGGCCCACGATCCACATGGGCCACGTACCTATTACAGCGCCATCTATGGGCTGCTTAAGTAATCTTCGTTAAATGATGAGAGTTTTGTCGATATAATGTAATTTATTCTCTATAAACCTAGTTTTAAAGTTCACATTGGTTTACGTCTCAAAGTGTTTGTAAATGCTGGTGACGTATGCCATAACTTGCTGCCAGTCCGGTCTCTCTTGTTGGATCATGTCTTGTATGTTCTGTTGAAAAAAGAAAGAAAAGGGTCAACATTTTTGCAGTACTAATACTAATCTATTAATGTCCGACTGATGGCCAAAGACTTTTACTTTATCCGAGGTTTGTAAATCAGCTCGTGTCTTTATATTGCTTGTAGACAGACATATAGGGGTGTGAAGAACAGGGTGTCAAGTTATTCATCCCCCATAGGAAAGAGTGGACCCTCCGACCAGACGGGTGTTGTGTCTGGTGGGCTACTGCCCGACAGTTGTTGTCAGTTTTTTCTAAACAGGGAGTAACAGAAAGGGACAACAAAATTATCAGCTGTCCCATACATTTGGGTCGAGTAGGTATTGCAATTTGTATGGGATAGCTGATAAATTTACCGTATTTACGATATTGGACCCATGAAGGAAGTTGTTCAGTTTGATGGTCTGCAGCATATCCTTTAAAATGACTATACCCTTTCTGTTACACCCTGTATATAGGTGAGTACAAAGAGGCCCATCTCCCTCAAACAATGGTGTATGAGTGGGGCAATGTTTTAAATTCATACTGTGTAAATGTTACTGACCAGCGTGGTAGGTATGCCGACGGACTCGGCCGCGGCGAAGGCGACAGAGAAGTTGGTGCGTTTGTCGTGCGGCGACAGCGATGCGTACGAGATGCGACCGTCGCCCAGGTACGAGTGCAGGAGAGCGCAGAGCGCCATGCCGTCGTTCCACGAGGAACTGGAAAATAGTAAAATATACAAAATCTGAATATAGTTTGTTCAGAATAAGCAACTGAATCGATTCCAATAATTTTTAAACCATGTTATATTTTTTCCCAAAAATATTAAAAGTTGGATACCGAGCGAGTTTGAGTACTTGTCGCAATAATTTAGGTACCTACTGCCAAATTATTATTATCAATGAACTCAAGACGACGCTGGTGGCGCGCGCTGCGTGGTGACCGCGTTTTTGTGCGGACAACTAGGTAACAGAACGCAAGCTTATAACTTTGTGATTTTTCATGATACAGGTACATAGATTCTTTACATAAAAATATTAGACACGTGTATCAGGTTTCGCATATACTAAAACTAATGTTGTATATTAGAATGCAATCCCTGTTTTGTATCCATACTCAGGATGAGTATGGATCTGAATGAATCTAAATCTAATATCGCATTTATAATATTAATATGGATAAATATCCTCACTAATATTATAAATGCGAAAGTAAGTTTCTTTGTTTGTTACCTTTTCACGCCTAAACCACTGAATCGATCATCCTAAAATTTTGCATATACGTTGCCAGGAGTACAGAAACGGACATAGGGTACCTTTCATCCCGAAAAAAAGTACTGTTCTCTAGGAAAACAACAATAACGTTCTTATGGTAATAGATGGCTCACGTGTCTTTCGAATCACGACTGAATTATATTATTACAAGCACAGTACAACCCGAATTGATTGTCAAATTCAAAATTAACGAAAGCGAAGCCGCGCACAAAAGATAGTTTATAAATACATGCTGAAGTAATTCTGTATATCCGTCTATCAGTCTGTAGAACAGTTGTCCGTTTCAATTTCTCTCCTTAACGGCTGAACTGAATTGAATTTAGCACACAGATAGATCACAAGCTTTGCTCGCGGCTTCGCTTCCGTTATGGACGGAAATTTACCCACGGTAGCCTATCACACTCGGAGATAATGTAGCTTCTCGTTGGTAAAAGAATTTTCGGAATCGGATTGGTAGTGAAAATTATCCCCTACATACAAACTTACAAAGATATTTTATCTCTTTATAATATTAGTATAGATATAGATTATACCGATGGGATCCAGAGATGTGTATATGGGGCCCAGCATAGCTATTCACAAACGCTTCGATTCGTTAATTCGTATGTCTATCTCGCTCGCTTTCGTAATGCCAAAACAAGATAGACATACGACATATCGAATCGAAATGGAATCGAAGCGTTATCGAATGCAGGTTAGCCAACATAACGTGCGCCATCGAAAAAAAAACAAAAAAGCATGCTGATGCTTTTTTGTTTTTTTTTTACTGTATTGTTGACACTTACCTAAAGTTAGTAATATCAATGTTGTTGTATCCCATGGTTTTCTGTTGGCACCACTTCAGCAGCGCGTTGCGTTTGGAGCCGCCGTTCTTCACTTGTAACGCGTTCAACGGGTCCTTCCGTTCACCTGTGGTTTGTTACAAGTCTTCATTAAAAGCTGTTCAATTTTAAGTTCAGTTTCTATAAGACTTCGGAAAAAATTGGGGGAATGTTAATGAACATTGTGTATAGATGTTTGTGTTTTGTTTTGCGACATTTATCATGCAGACATATAGAAGCTAAGCTTTGTACGTATTTACTTACCTAGGCAGATCTGCTGTTGAATGCATAATATATGAATCATAATACTTTATTAATCTTTAAAAAAAAAATTAATCGCACATTTTTAACGTGACCACAGGCTGCGTAAAGTTAAAGGTAGCACAAGTGACAGCATATGGCTGTTCCATATAGCATTTAAAAAAAAAAACAATATGGCATTATTTTTTAACCGAATACCGAGTTATCTCGACTTTTTACCGCATAATATCGTCCAGGACAATGCCATGTGAACAGCCGGTTACGGTACGCGATGTTTCGACTGATCCTGTTCCTAGAATTTCCAATACATTGTTGTTTACAATACCTATAGCAGGATACCAGTGAATAGTTCACAAACAGACTCACATATGTCTCCGTAGCTGTTCCGTCGCACGAAGCTCTCGATGGCCTTCTGCTGCAGCGTGAGCGCGCGCTGCTCGTCGGGGATGTTGGCCTGCGCCGGCGCCGCCTCTGCCCCGCCCCGTTAGGCACAACGTCAAACAAGCGCACCGCAGACGGATTTGTGATAATTTAGAAGAAGTGAAAGATTCTATATATAGCTTTGCCCGAGGTTTCGCGTGTTAGTCGAGAAGAAACTATAGACCCTGTCCATTATAAGTGCATAGAGAACGGTCAAATGGTGTTGGACCAAGACCAACGTCCATTTTTATATTAGTGGCGACATCTACACCGCCACTTACAAACTACGACTGTTCTACAACGCGCAAGTTTACCGCGCAGATGTTTATTTTTTTTTCTCCACCGTTTACGGGAAAAATAGCAAGATAATACTTTATGCAGAAACAATATTGTGCAATATCTAAATGCATCACACATTCGCAATCATTATCTGTACGCAGAGGCAAGAAAATAATCTGATCCGGTTTTTCCCAGATTTTTAATTAGGCACCTAATTTTTTATCACAAAACCGTCGATGGTGTACATGAGCGAAATATCCCCACAGTCAGCCAGTGAGGATATTTCTGAGTAAACACAAACAATGCAGAGTGGTACCGCCCCCAATGAGTGAACTTATAGTCCCATAAGACCCGACTCCGTAAGAATAGGGGGAAAGATTGGCGGGAAAATATGTACCGACTCCATTTTAATTTTGGAATTACGATGACGGTTTGAATTTAAAATACATTATAGGTACTTTTACATTAGTTTCCTTTGTGTAACTCAATAAAAACAATATTGTTGTTCGAAAACTGAGAAAAGAAATATGATATAACAACAAAGCGGCTAATTCTTTGCAAAAAAAAAAACTCAGAGCGAACTAAAAAAGATAAGAAAATATCCCAAATATAACACCAGAACCAGAAAAAACGTAGTTATTGAATTAGACAAAGGAAAAGCCCCACTCAAAAATAAAAAAACGAAATTAAAAAAAAAACTTAATATACAGGGTGAAAAAAAATTAAACACTATTGGCATGCATCATGTAATGAACTAAGAGTTTAATAAATAAATTAGTAACGTGGCACACAACACATATCGTTAATTGTCGTTAATTAGGCAAGGGTAGGGCTATGCGCCGCGTTCATGCTGCCATGCTGGAAAAAATAAGCGACTTTCATGCGATTATATGTAGCCGGGGACGGGATTCTCGTATTTAATTTAGCTAATTGCGAGTCTTAAAAGAGAATTATTTTACTGTTTTATAGATTTTTACTTTGGAGTATTGAAAAATCATTGCTATATTCAGACAAAATTAAAATAAAAGCTGCATGCTGAAACTTCTACTCATTATAATTATGTAATCGTATAAAATATAATATTTTACGTATTTATTAAATAAATTGGTTACTTCCATGCATATAATTACCCCAAAAATAAGGAAGTTTATTCTGTACCTACATTATTATTAGACAAGGTGACAGGGCATCTAATTTAAAATACTGATTAAAAAAAAAAAAGTAAATACATGTTTTTAGCCACTTTTACGACTTTGATCATTTTGATAACATAAACCATGGACATGGGAACATACAAATTCAAAACTACATCCACCATCACCTCATCCTCGTCTTATAACTATGTACATTATAAAATCCTAAGCTAAATAAACTTCCAAACTCACCGTTGGCGATAGGTGAAGGGCGGGCGCCCCTGGCTGCAGGCGGTTTGGTGGAGAAGGTGGTTCCGCCCATACCGTTGGTGGGCGCTGTGGAGTCAGCCATACCGTTCTTTATCGTAGTTGAAGTTGTAGTTAGAGTTACGCCTACGGTAGTTTGCTAAAACAGAAAAATATTCAAGAAAATTTTGTAAAAGAAACGAGAAAAGTTTTTTAAACATCCTGTACAGCCGAAATGCTTTCAGTCAGGTGGTTTGTGGTTTTCCGTTTTCGGTTTTCCGTGTAGCTTCAAGAATAGGCTACTGTTGGCAACACAACATTTAGTTTGATCTATTTGAATGGCACAAAAGCCCAGGGGCTATTCCAAAATTGTTGTCTAATTTGTCTGTCAATGTCACTAATGTCAGTACTGTACAAGAGAACGATTACACGGAGCACACGTATTTTTCACCCGATCTGCAGTTTCATTATTTAAATGGCTTATAAAGTCAAGTTCCCCAACAGCTACTCCAATCAAAGATGGCGGTCATAGAAATCTTGAGCCAACTAGTTTTATTGTAATAACTTGTAAATACCCCTTGCTCTTAACCACAAATGTATTTTGTTACGGAACAAATGACCAAACCGGCGGGTCGTGCTAATATACGATCATTTGTTTGCAAAACAACCAGTAGCGAACAGAATTGTTCAAAATAGCGTGTTTGCGCAAACGGTGGCTTTGGTTAGGAGAACTCAAAACTCAAAGCATTTATTTCAATTAGACCATCACAGGCACTTTTGAATGTCAAAAAAAAACAAAAAGAAGCGAAGCTACAGTCACAGTCGTCACAAGGCATAATAACTTGAGAAAGTACTGTAGTTGCACAGACAGACAGCCTGATTCCATCATTAGGTCCTTACCTGAGGCCACTCTCCTACTGGAGTGGTTGCAGGCGACTGCTTAGCTGCCTTCGCTGCGTTTTCTATGCTCTCAATGAGAGACTTGACTGACAGGCGGGAGTCTTGGCGGCTTACACCTGGAACAATCATTTTAGAAGCATTAGTTATACTTGAAGCGTATGGGCAGTAAAGGGAAGAAGACGTCTTTAATTATGTCAATACTGAGAAAAACAGTTTTTAATGAACCAAAGGTAAAACCTGAAGATCCGTGGAAATACTAACATATGCTTTAAAGTCCTTATTTAATGACTACAGCAAATGTGTTTTGAACTTTACTCACCCCAAATTTTTAACGCGACAATTTTTTATCGCACACTAGCTTTTCGAACTCTCATTATTCAGCCGAGCATTGAGAAAACATTGTCTGATGAGATGACGAGTAATAAAGAAGAATGGATGAAGAAGATGACATGCTGCGCCAAACACAAATTAATTGGGATAAGAGAATCCAGCAGTGAGCACCCCAGCGCGGCAGAAAAGCACACTCGTGAAATTTTTACTCTCGGAGAGCGATCACAATATCAATTGAAAATCGTCGACCCGTACGAACGAGAACTTTATGACAACACTATCTGTCCTTTCTTGCATTATCTAAAGGCAATTCGCAGTTTAAGTGGTCATTCTCCTACTTTATTTTGCACACCACACATACTATAAAAAGCCATCATTACCTTTAGTCCTCCTATGCGAGGCGGCAGTGGCCATGATGTCCTGTAGTGAGGCACTGGTGAGCAGCGGTGGTGGTGGCGGAGTCTCCTCCGTGCGAGGCGGAATGGCTGGAGGTGACATAGAGGTTATTACCTGTGGTATATTTGATGGACTGGTGTTGCAAGGACTACTGATCTTATCTTAGTGCTCCTAAGGCGAAAGCAAACCTCGTTGCTTTCAGAAGTGTACTTTCAATTGTTTTAGAATAATTTTCAGAAGGTACTTAGGCTTGTCGAAGAAGATGATGGTGCGGTAAGGTATGCCAACTTTTTAAAGGCAAAAATATACATTTTATCCAAGTTATTAAATTTTAATATTCCTCTGGAAGAAGGCAAATATAGTAAAGGTTCAACTTTGTCTGGTATTTTTGGCTATAAAAATAAACTTGGAATCCAACACCAGATAAATCCCAGTGCGATAAAAACTGAAGCGAAAAACCATGCTTATATCGTGACGAATAAATAAACGCATATAATGTTTCATGCTGTCTTTTTTTTTCACCTTAACACCCTGAAATAAACGAATTCTAAATTGAAGTGACAATTCCTTCTAGAAGGAACTTGCTTATAAAAAATCGAATGTGTACTCCAAAATAAGTAAAATGAGGCACAAAAGCATAGGTTAAGCTTCTGAACGCATCATACGCAATTCAAGATTACAGCGCATATCAGATTCACTATTAAAGTATAAAGTGAATTTGAGAGAAAGCAGAGATATATTTGGCAACTCTACCCTGTTCAAAAAATGTATACCTGATCAGACCACTGATTTCCTACTTAGGGTTTATAGCCCAAAAACCAACCAAAACGATCTTCTGCCAAACGTGCATATAAAGTAACTCAGCGTTTAGAAGCTTAACACCAAAAACAAATGAAACACAGACCACCACCATGTCACCTCCACCGAATGAGACAAAACACACGACTCTCATGTTTCCATACATTGATACAGTTATTTACATGTAATTCACACTCGAACGTTTAGGTTTCCGGTCACAAAAGCGCTGACTTACGTAGAGGTCTTCGGGGCGGGGGATCTTTCAGTGATCTTAACGGGTGCGACACCCGTTTGTGCTCCAAAGTCCTCCAATATGGCTTTTCCCTTGGCAAGGAACCTGTATTCGTGTCTATGTTTGGTGAAGTCGGATGTTGTAGAGAAAACTTTCTCGGCGCAGCGTCTGTCGGTACATCTGGGTCAGGTTTCTTTTCTAAACTTTGGACTATTTCTACAACAGGTCCAGTAGGTTTCTTTGGTAGGTCGTCTTTAGCACTAGGCGCTTTTGATAATGATATAATCGATTTTGTAATGCTGGCCATCTCTTTCGCTGCAGTCGTGCTCTCTAGGAAATCTAACGATTTCGATTTTGTATACCTATCATTTGCCTTAGGCCTCTTGATTCGTCGAGGTACTTTTAGAAGATCTTCTCTAGGTATTGCAGCCAGATCATCGTTTAACGATTGGTTTTTATTTGATATCTTTTCATCATCGGCTATATTTTTGTCTTTGGTTATTACTTCGGAAATCACTGGTCCTATTTCTTCATAAAAATTTTCCTGTTCGGAATATCTTCTTTGTTCAACTTGAGGTGTAAATGGATTTGTTTGCGTAACTCTCAAGTCTTCTTTACTTCTTTCTACTGGCTTAGGTTTTAAAGACTGTGATGAGTTTATGACGAATGGGACGCTCGCTACAGGCTGGTAGTACTTGTTGTCGATCAAATATTGAGGAGTCTTCGATAACTTGCTAACAGTTGGGGTTACTTCTGTTGGTTTTGCTGAAACTTTTGGCACAACGCCTACAGTTTTTGGTGGTTCTAAGGGCTTTATTGGAGTTTTAGCAAAATTGTGTGCAGTTTTAGATATTTCCAAAGGCGAAGGCGAAGGTAAAGGTTTAGCTATATTTTTACTTGGCGAAGGAGTTTTCCTTTCGGGTAAGTTTTCGTTAGATCCGAAAGTTTTCCATGACAGAAAGGGCAGTTGCTTTGCTTTTACATTCTTTTGATAAAGGCCTTTTCTTTTGGTACTGTCCTCAAGGTTCTTCACCTCAGTCACTTTGGTATCTTTTTTGTTATCAGTATCAACTTGATCGATATCACTGTAGTAAACAGTACCTTTGTTAGCCTCTTGCTTTTGCTCTACTGGGACCTCTTGGGGTGCAAGAGGTTTGAAAAACACTGGCTGTATCAATACGGGGCTTATAATTATCGGAGTTGTCGGTGCTATATTACCGTTACCTAGTTGAATAGGAGCCAAGAAAGTTCTAAAAGTATTTGCAGCTATATTAATATTAGCATTAGGATTACTTTGTACTGGAGCTGTCTTTGGTATATCATCACCTAAGTCTGTGGAATTTATTGTTAGATGATAACTTACATTATCATCAATAGGAACTGGTGTTTTGGGTTCAGGAGGAACAGTATCATTTATAGGTTCTATGAAAGATTTGCTACTTTCTTCTTTTGGAGTACTGGGTATATTTACATTATTGGTAACTAAACTATTATTTTCTTTGGTATCTACAACTTTTGGTTTTGAATCGTGTCGAGGTTCGAGCTCTGGTAACTTTGGATCACTGGGTGGAGAAATCTTTCTAGAGTTATTAGTATTATCTATTTCATCTTTAGTCAAAGGAACAGGTTCAGAAGTACTTTCCTCATCATTGGTTTTCAATACCTTTGTGCAAGGAGAACCTCTTTTAGCTCTGTTATTACCAATAATTCTGTCTATTGCAGCTTTGAATGTGAGTTTTAGTTCCTCATTGACCATTTTAAGTTGTTTCTCAACTTTGTCATCAATAGGAATATCTCTCAGTATATCTGTATTGGGCTGAATCAAATCAACTACTGGACCTTTTTTAATATCACCAGGGTATGCAAAAGGGAGCACTTCTTCAGCCTTTACAACACGTATATCTTGTTTTACGTCATTGTTGTTGGCTTCAAACATAGTTCCGACTTTGTTGTTATTTTTCTCAATAGATGGTGACATAAAAACACTATCAGAACCTTCCGTGAAAAGAGATGTTTCACTTTGAGTGTTAAGATTTAGAAAATCCACACTAGTGGCCTCATTCAAAGCTTCTTTATATTCTTCGTTAGTGTTTAAATTATCCATACTATAAGACTTTGGTTTTCCATTGTATGTTCCAACCATATTTGTACTGAAGATAGTACGTTGTCTTGGGGTTGGTGCGAAAGTAGAATCTGATTTAATTAACCTAAAACTATGATTCAGATCGATTAGCTTCTTCGGTAATTCTGGTACAACTGGAGGACTACCATTTGTCTCATCGCGAAGGTCGATAGCATTTTGTCTTTTCAACTCCTTGGTTTCAAAAGGAGGTAAGACAGCTTCGGCTAACACTCGACTCGGGTACTCTTCTTCTGGTGATCTTGGACTATCATCATCATTCGTTTCGTCTGTGGTGACATTTTGGATTTTGATTTTGAACTCGTCTTGCAACAAATCGTCAAACTCATTCTTCTGTTCTGGGACGTTGGATCTGAAGAATGCTTGTTCTATCAAGCTTGTTTCTTTCGCTGGAGGATCCGTAACGCTGTGTACTCTAGACAGATATCTAGTTCTTATACTCTTGAATACGTCTTTAGATGGACTCAAATCATCGCTTGTCTGAGAGTCACAATTATCAGATTCCTTCGATTCTAATATATTGTAATCTGAGTAAACGCTATCCATAGATTCCGATCTGTCAACACCTGTGTTGGTACATCAAATTGAGATTAGACATTGTTTAACATATATTTGATGGTCGATAACTGTTAGTTTATGAATGTCTACGTAGTTAAGCATTTTACACAGAATTAGCGCATGGAAATGCATGTTAACTCTGCTGAAATTGTTGAACAAATCTTAATGTTCGAACGTCTCATTATTATTTTATTTAACTTCATGCAAAATGTACAGTAACTACGTCGAAAGCTTTAGAAATTGAATATAATTTTGTACAGAAATGTTGTAATTACCTGAAAACATAACTCTCATTATCTAAATTGATCACACGGCTATAGTGAACGTTTTTTACTTCGCGTTTTATTTTGAGCATTTGCAAGATACAAAGCAAGGACTAGATAACAAAAATGTTAACAAACTCCAAACTACTTTCAAATCTAGCTGTCATACACATGCAAAGCTCTCACTTGCGCGTTTTATAGAGGTACAATTTTTTTGAAAACTCTGCCAATCATTACAATTTCAGTATTGGTGCAGCAAAACAAAATTGAAAGAAAAACTTTGTATACAGTGCTCCCAAAAAGTAAAAACATTGAAGTTAAATAGACAAAACATCAAACTGAGAACCTAGAATTATTCACAAATAAAGATAAAGAAGATAAAAAACTTCAAATAGAACTTTTCCCATAGTATTTTACACATTAGTCCATTGGAGACGGACACAGGATTTCAACAAATTGAAATAATTTGTATACATAGACGACATTCTAATTGCATTACAAGAATTGTAGATAAAAATCACCGAATTCATACAAAGTGTATCATACAAAGCCAATTCATAAATTGTCAAACGCATCCACATTAAAACCCGCAAGATTCTCTCCCTCATTCTTCCACTTACCCTTGATAGAGTGCATCTGGTCTTCTAGCAGTCGTATCCTATCCCTCGCGACCTTGTTCTCGGAGACCAGCCGCTCCAGTTCCCTTTGAGCTTCGGTTTTGAAGTCATTGGCGACACGCACAGTCATAAGGAGGTCGCTTTGGAACTGCTTCCATTCGGTTTCCTGTAAGGAAAATTTGTTGAAGATGAAGACAGGTTACCTATGTCAAAGATAATCAGTGATCGAAGTAGAATTTTTCGTAGATTATTTAAAAAAAAAACCGCTGTTTCCTACAAAACTACAATACCTTCATAGCCAAAAGTATGGAACAGCTGATTTTGTTTTTAAATTACCGATGAAAAATTTCTGTATGGGGGGGGGGAGTTCAGAATGATAAACTGAATACGTGGTAACCGTTTAACCAAGGTAACCGACGTAGCCCGAAGAATAGCCAAACTTAAGTGGCAGTGGGCAGGGCACATTGCTCGCAGAACGGATGGCCGATGGGGCCGAAAAGTTCTGGAGTGGCGACCGCGAACCGGAAGACGCTGCGTTGGAAGGCCTCCCACTAGGTGGACCGATGACCTGGTGAAGGTTGCAGGGATCCGCTGGATGCGAGTCGCACGGGACCGGTCAATGTGGCGACACTTGGGGGAGGCCTATGTGCAGCAGTGGACGTCTTTCGGCTGAAATGATGATGATGATGTGGTAACCGTTTTAGCGTCGGTGTTCCTTCCTTCCTTAATACTACTAGTGGCGATATGGGCAGTCCGGCCAACTATCGGCCAGTCCACTAGTTTGTTTTGTTATCATCTCTGACTCTACTACTATCCTCGTCCTAGAGCTGTCAGTGTCTATTTTTATTTGCGAGTCACGGTCATTTTCATCAGTATAATCCACATTGAATGAGTTAAAGACCTTTAACGAATCCGAAAGGCACTTGTTCTCCTTGTCGTTGCGATCATTTTTTTTTGTTCTAGACCATACCTGGGAATGTTCTAGTTACGGAGATATTGGGGGTCAAAGTCCTACCGTAAATCGTGATTTTTCACCCCAAAAAAAAAGTCGGTTCCCAGCAATAATTTTTGCGTAAAGTTACTTAATTTGATGTACATGATGCTTGGTTGACGGCTTCGTGAAGGGTCCGTTTACACCCTGTATTTAAACTTACATCTCTCTCGCGGTCTCTAGTGAGCTGCGCATGCCTGGCGCGCGCGTCTTGTAGTTGCCTCTCTAGGTCTGCCACTCTCGCGAGCGCTTCGCCCGCTCGACTCATCAGGGCTAGCTTTTCGTCTGATGCTACTTGCACCTGGAAAGATCAAGAAATGAGCAGTCTGTTATAAATGTATATGGTGGCTTCACGACTGCAGTAGGCTTGATGTTCACAGTTTCCTGAACGAGAGAATAGTTAAGGTAGTCAGCGAAATTCAAATTTTCTTAGTCTTTTTGCAATTTGCAGGTCAGTTTCAGACTATATGTGAAACAAAATATGACTTGCGACCGTAACACGTATGTAGTTACAGAATTGTAATCATTAAAATCATCAATACAACTCTCTAAGTTCATTTAATCCCATTTAATGACTATTTCATGTAAAAAATCATTCAATGGGATTCATGTGCGTACCCACGGTGGGACAAGGTGGGATCATTTGGGTACTTTAACATTTTTCACATTCTACTGCCAAATTATTATTATCAATGAGCTCAAGACGACGCCGGAGGCGCACGCGCGCGCGCGCTGCGTGGCGAACACGTTTTTGTGCGGACAACCAGGTAACAGAACAAGCTTATAACTTTGTGATTTTTCATGATACAGTTTTGAAAATTTGTACATAGATTCTTTACATAAAAATACTAGACACGTGTTTAAGGTTTCGCATATACCAAAACTAATGTTGTATAAATGTCCATAATTAAGTTCTAGTTGTAACGTTGTTGTATTAAACAAATTAGCTTGTTGCGACAGTAGCCACGTTAAGCATAAAATGCTTAAGCCGAGCACGCGAAATAGGTGCTTTAGTGTTATCTATGTACCTATATATTTATATCTGTGGTTTGAACCTTTATGACGTTTCGGTTTCCTAAGAATTGTTGTCAAATGTGATAAAGTAATAACTGATTGTTTGTTTTTTGTAAATTCCTGTCTGATTTTTTTTCTTACCTGTATCTGCATCTCCTCCGCGTTGTCCTGCAACGTCTTCAACTCTCCCTGCATCGCCGTCTTCTCCTGACGCAACTGTTCGATCTGGAACTCCAGCTCTGATATTGTTGACTTCGCATTGTTTCGTGATACCTGTAATATTACAATCAATATTATAATACTAGTAGACAGTACTCAGGTTTTCAAGCCTTATATGAATTTGGCATTTCATAGCGTATTATGTGGTTCCCCAGCAAAAAAAGTGTTGTAACATGACCACGATACAGTGGCGTAGGTTCTATACAACTCGATTTCTACCGGATTCCCTTTGAAAAATGACACACTCAGTATTCTATAGACAAATAATATAATCACATGAAAGATATGTACTCCGGCTTACTTCTTATAAAAATTGACCCTTCGCTACTGCTCTACGATATCACACTTTTTTTTGCCGGGGAGCGATATGACTTATGAAGTAAGGACATATATAGAGCATTATTTAGTTTCAAATGCTTCTTATACTGTTATGAGTTGCCTCTAGCCGGAACCTATTTTTAAAGAATATTCTAGACAAAAGGTTTGCCAGATACTAACAAAAAATTGCAAAGAAAACGTCCCTCTATGCTCTTATCCGGCAATAATTTACAAAGCAAAATGTGTGGTCACCATAGCGTCATCGTGCATCTTCCTGGCGTCCTTGTGCGCGCGGTCCAGCTGGCGCTGCGCGTGCGCCAGGCGCTCGTGCAGCGCGTGCGCGCGCGCCGTGGCGGCGTCCGCCTCGCGCCGCGCCGCCGCCGCCGCCGCCTCCGCCTCCGCGGCGCCCTCCACCACGCCGTCGCGCTCTTCTAACTGGAAGGGGACATATGGTTTTCATTTATTTTGTATTTCATTATTTTTTCATTATATTTGTTTTTTGTTTTCATTATCCTCGATAGTAAGAATTACACAGAGGATTTCGCGTTTAAATTTAAGCTGCACGAATCGATCGACCAAAGTTAATATTTATGCTTGCCGTGGTATTGGATTCGGTTCGGTGATTCATGGATTTGCCACGAACGTCATGCTGATATTCGGAAAGCTCATTAGTCGGTTGGTCCCGGATGCCATTCCTAAGGTCTTTGACCGTCGTTATGGGTAGTCATATTCAGAAACCCAAGAGAACCAGTTTTACCTAGGGATACCGTCACCCTGTAACTAGATTCTGAACACTGCATGAGTTCTATGTAATACTAGTATTCAACAACATCCGATTAAATTGCAAGTTGACTTCAACATATTGGAAAAAAAAGGATTAGGAAAACTTAGTTCTCACCTTAGCTTTAGCAGCATCGAGCAGATCAGTGAGTGTGGCGATCTGATGCTGCCTGCTGGCGGCCAGCTCCTGCGCGGAGTCCGCTTCGTGTTCGCATCGCGTTCGTTCTGACTCTGCTCGCTCTAGATTCCCCTCCAATACTCTATGGATACAAAATAACCACACTCATTACATTGAGAACCATCCAACAATATAATATCTATGATAATTATGATATCTTTTATGAAGACGGAAGAAAATGTAAAGGCCATTCTAAAAAAAAAAACAATCAAGTTGTGAACTGGCCAGTGTGATCTCTGTAGATCCTCCGAAATGAAAAATACAACTAACAAAGATAATAGTTATATTTCACATTGCTTTGGAAGATTAAGAAGGTTGTTGTGTAGCTTTCTTCTATAAGACAGACATAGTGATGTAAATTGAGCCCTCATGTTATAATTATGCAATCTTGTAAACGTCTATATGTATGTGACTGGTAATTAGTGACCGATACTTAAACACGTGATTGTACTCATGATAACAAACAACTTTCCCAAATAAACATTTTTTTTATACCTACTCGTTCACTTTTGTCCTAATACCACAACAGCGGTATGAAATACGCGCGCGCGTCTGTGACCTATCAGCTGTTATCCGCGCGACGACGTTCTGTCTCATTACTATCGTACCATGCAACAGTGGGTAGGCAGAGCAAAGTGAGTCCTATATAAATGAAACGTCATTCTTGAAATGCCTAAAGTATGTCTGACCAATAATAATCTAAAATATTTAAATCAATTAATTAAATCTCATCAATATCCTTATTAAGTGATAGTATCGTCTCGTAATTACTGATATTAATGATTAGATTGTGGTCAGCAAACATAATCTTACAATTACTAATCTTATCGATATTTATCATGTTTTGGATGGCAATCTAGGCTTGCATCAGCACCGCACAAAAAAAAAATTGCACTCAGAGCAAAATTGATTTTTAAAGTAAACTGTTTTCTAGTCATATCACTTTTAGCACAGTCCATACATCGTTTCTTTGGTCATCCCTTACTCTTATAGCCATTAAAACTTTCCTCACAAGAAGTACTTTCCTCATTCCTGCTCATCACGTGCCCCCATTCTACGAAAACCGAATACCATTTAACTACAATAATAGATTGCTTGTTACCTTGTAAGACCCTTCAAATCTATACAAATCTAAAATGAAAATAATTGAAGTGTCTGTTAACAATTTCAAAATAACAGCTTTTTACTGAATGCATAATATGAAATAATAACGGTACTTTTAATAAAAAAACATTTTCTTTAAATTTTTGTCTGTCTGTCTGTTTGTTCACACTAATCTCCGAAACGGCAGGACCGATTTTGACGGGACTTTTACTGGCAGATAGCTGATATTATAAGGAGTAACTAGACTACTTTTATTTCAGAAAAAGTATTAGGGTTCCTTGCAAAAAAATTAAAACCATGAAATTGTTAACAAAATCCGATTAAAATAGGGAAATAACATTTTTATAATAATGCTTACCGTATCCTCTCCGCGAGGGTTTCATTTTCTTTGGTCTTCTCTTCGAGCGCAGTCTTGGCTTGGTTCAGCTCCGCCTCCAGCTGTTCCTGCTTCGTCAGCAGGTGCCTGCGCTCTTCTTGAGATAGCTGTAACGTTTTAAAACAAAGTTTAGGATAAAAACTGACTTTTAAATTAATTAGAATTCTAGGAACATGATTTTAAAGTCATTCTTGTGATGGAATTTTACAAAAAAGAAAGCTTGATTTAGTAAAAAAATGAACCAGTCAAAATGATCGAGTTGAAGAAGCCTGAACCATCAATCATTTACTGTAAGACAAAAAAACAAGCTCATTCTTATTCAATCATTTTTATTTTATTTTCTTATGACTAAGAAACGTTGGCTTGACGAATATTAACGATTGGCCGGAGAAGGCTGGACATAAGGAAGATTGGAAAGGTATGGGGGCAGCCCTTTGTCCAGCAGTGGGACAGAACAGGCTAACACAAAAAAAAGAAATGATTAAAATTGATACCTATCATGTCCACGGAGTTTCCCTGGCTAATTTTACTTGACCCCGTGGTCGTATGCTCATAATATGAATAAACGGCGCATTTTACAGCTTTATTATAAAATGATGAATTTATTTACTTATTTCCTGACCTTGAGAACAGCGAAGAGCTGCTGGTCGGCGTCACCAGAGACAAGCGTCTCCGGTTCAACGCCTTCGCGCAGTAGAAGCTCTTGTAGGGTGTCCACCTGAAGATGAAACATTTAATTAAAGATTATGAAAACAATCTTGGACCAAGTATTAATGGCATCATTTTCTAATGCGAGAGAGATGGAGAACTGCACGTTAATTAGCAAATCTCATGATGAGAGTCAATACTTTCGACTGCACTGTAATGTTGACTCCTCGAAGAGTTGCCATACCAATGGCATGACGATCGCTTATCGAAAGCGGCAGTGTGACGTCACAAAATGGACTAATAAATACCGAAGGTTGAAGGTTGTAACAATCCACTGGAAGCGTAGGACAGGTCCTTCCAACGACCCTGCTGTGTGGTGTTACTCGAATGGATATAATAAGAAAGTGGCACCGGCGACTGAAACGTTGTATGGTAAGGACATGTGATGCGGAGGAATGAGAAAAATGTTGAGTATGAATGTAGATAGCTATAAGAGTAGAGGAAGACCAAAGAAAGGACCCAACGACCAGCAGTCGACGTCTTTAGACCATGATGATGATGATGCTTATACTTGATTTGTATACTTGTAATTTGCATGATGTACCACCGCGCTCACTGACGGTCGACCACTTTTCACTCTTATGTCCTGAGTTATAAGGTTGAAAAGTGGTTGACCGTCTGCGCTATCTATCAGTTTCCAGTCCTCCACAGCGACTCCAGCAGCACTTGTTTCTCGTCTGCTAGCGTTAATAGTTATAACTGTTGGTATAACGGTTACCCAACCCTTTCCAATCCTTACCTTAGTGCGGCTGTCCTCCAACTTCTCAGTCTGTCGACATAGCGACTCCAGCAGCACTTGTTTCTCATCAGCCAGCCGTTCGTTGTCGGCGTGAGCATCTGCCAGCTGTGTCTGTAGGTCTGCGAGCTCTGCTAGAGTGGCTTGCAGTTCTTCGCTTGTACTGGAATAGATCAATGTAATTATGATAAATTTGCTACAGGGGCATCATAGACTAAAGAGGGAATAATATTTATCAGGCCATAATATTAACCCATTGCCTGGCAATGAGCAAGAATGGCCTCAAAGCGTACGAGGTCTATCCAGTGGGTCGGCTGCGAACAATCATGATCCATGGCAGAGACCTAATTCTATTGAAAGCTAAAACGAGCAGTCCATAATCGCCAAAAAGTAGTTCATTGTATTTTTAGAATTGTTAATACAAATAACGAAGAAGGTACAGTCAAATATAATCCTCAACTGTAACTCAAAGAAAAACCATTATTACCTGTAGTGGTGCTCCTCCATCTGCAGGATCCGGTCCTGCAGACACGCGACGGACACCTCGCTGAGTGACGACGACGAGTGCTTGTCCCATTCCGGAGTGCTGGGCTCGCCGCTGTCACCCTCACCCTATAAACAAATAACATGGCATTTATTTTTTATTCTCATACCTTTTAAAATAGGTTTCTTCGCGATGTTTCCATCCACACAAAGTATAGTGCCACGGTGGGGCCCGTGGACTACTGATCAAAGGTATATCACCTGCTTTTTTGGCAGAGGTTAATATTCAAAAAACTATTATAAAATATGTCCCGTCGATGAAAACTTACATTAGCAAGTGCAATAGACGCGGGCGCAGAGGAGTGCATGCGACGCGGCGCGGGCGCCAGCAACAGTTGTCGCTTCTCGCTGTCGGAGAGCGGGGAGTGCGCGACGCCGCGCAGCCGCGCGCGCAACGCGCCGTTCTCGTCGGCCAGCCGCTCCAGCGCTGCCTCCCGTTCTGCGTCCATGCTCTGTGGTAAAGAGAAGCGATTTTTTAGCTGGATGTCTAGTTTTTATCTGCAAGTTCCGAGACACAACAAAGGCAGTATCTATAACCTCACAAGTTCACAACGCAAAAACTTCGAAAATTCCCATAAGTAACTCTTCCGAGTGACTTCTTTTGCGAAGCAAAGTTACAACGCTTTTACATGTATTCTCAATTTCTTTAAGCCTTTCCAAAGATTTCACGGAAACGTCATTCTAATGGACCCACTTCATGTTATAAATCTTATAAAAAGAGAAGTTCAGAAACTGATCAAAATAAGACGTTTTTATAAACCGTTTACGATTTACGCAAGCACAATTAAACTAGCTGATACATGCTACTGCACTAGTATGATCATGGTCTCTATGAACTACCTTCTCATCATACAAACCTTCATCCGATCCAGCTCTCCTCTCAGCCGGTCGGTTTCAGTGACCTTTTCCAACAGCTCTTCGACCCTGGCCTGCAGTTGCGCTCGCTCCATCACTGTGGCCTCGAGCTCTCTCCTCAACGATTCGATCTCCCGGACCCCGGATGCCAACGACGCCTGAGAGCAATGCTTTGGGAACAGATAAAAATAGGATAAGAATAGCTATAAATCTACACGCTAAAAAATTATAAACTAATGCCCGTTTTTACACCTGAATAAACATCAAGAGTTGAGCTGAGCCCAGCGACAAAAATCAAACAGAGTGCTTTTTTTACGCTTCCATTTAGGTGGCTAGGCTAGGCTTTCTATAACACTAAGCGTCACCATAATTCATATAACATAACACCACGCCTAAAATCCCCGAAAGGTTAGGCAGAAGTACCTGCACACCTACATTTCGCCAGTTATGTTTTAATAGAGGGCGAGTCTATTACAATATCAATGTGCGAGACCCGGGAATCGAACCCAGGGCCTCATGCTCAGTAGTCGCGATTGAGATCACTAGACTAACGAAGCCCGGCCACCATAATTCATGCCCAGATATTACGGCATTATTCGAATTTTAACCCTCGGTGCTAAGTAGAGTGCTGAAAATCCTACTATATATTCGCTTTTATTTATCGCATTCATTTGGGTATAGCCTAGTTATGGGAATAAATCTTACGGATAGATTTATCATGATAGGTTCGTTTTACATACACTATTCTTGGCATTCTGTTACGACTAATTAAAATGTACTCGTCATATTTCAAGGCCTCCAGATTTATTGAAAGAGCTCATAAAAATCCAATCTAAAGTAATATGCTACTTCACGCGTAATTAAAATCACAGAACTTGATACTTTTATGCAATCATTTGTCTGTCCCTTTGGTTTGTTTTCATAAGCAAGTGTGTCAATTTATAGCGGTCTCAAATATTTTTATACGAATGTAATCTAAGCGTCACGCTGACTTCTGACACGCTTCAATATTAAAACTACCGTTATTTGTACTTCCTATTTCATTTCAAAGAACGGACCGATGGAATAAGTGAAAAAGAGGTTCACAGCTTCGACCGGTGACGACAATCCGTCACCGGTTGAAGCTGGTGCAAGTCGGATAGTAAGTTATAAAAGAACAGTTACTGACCTCAGATGGTACTCTAGGCCTAAGCTCCACTTCCTGGAATCCGGGCATGTGCTCGGCATTCAGGGTGACGGGCAGACTGATGCACTCCTGCGAGCCTCGCCCGTCTACCGACCCCAACTCCTCGGCACTGCTGTACGCGTGCACTCCAACTGGTCCATCTTCATACTCTAGCCCTTCCCTCAGCTCAGGGTCTTCTAAAACTGCATTGTTATTCCCCAAATCCTTCTTTTTATGAGCTTTATGTAACTTCTCCTTCGACCCAAAGATTTTCAAAGCCTTGTCGCGTGCTGGTGCGACCTTGTGGTGCTTCGAATCGAGGCTTGATACTGACGGTGCCCCCTTCAGAGTCCCCGACTCCTGCTTCCCCTGACTTGGCCCTCTACGGAACAATGATTTGAACTTCATCATCTTGAATTATTTATATCATTTTTCGTTTTCGTTTCACTGATCGGAGTTCGGTTTCATTTCGTTTGTTTCACTTTGAATTTGTACATTGCTGTTGTGATCGGAATTAGATTAGTGCATTGTGTTAGACAATACTTCGACGTCTTGAGATTCACTATAACAGTAGCTACTACAGAAAAGAGAAACAATTCTTGGTTCATAAATAAACATTAATTATCACTCCCTAACTAAAGGATCAACTTCGTAACGGAAGTCGACACGTTTTAGACTGCGAGAGTCGACATTGCGTACAAAAAATCCGATGGTCCCGCGCATCGCTGCAGACGTCAGATGCCCGTATCTTCACAAGAAACTCTCACTACTCAAGCTCGATAAAGACAGAGTCTGAGACAACATACACACCTTATCTGAACTACGTGTATCAGATAAAATACGGTAATTAATCAAAGGTTATAAAGATAGCCGTGTAAGCAGAGGTAACACGCACAGTTCACAGAACACTGACATAATTTCCCTATCGATTGCCTTCAAAGCCACAGATTTATCAACTCATTTAAATACAGATAAAAAGATAATAATGAAAAGATTAAATATGTCAATATACTACGTTGTTTCCGATTTCCATACGGATTTGGCAATGGAATAAATACGTGGACCGTATCAGCTGGTAATCATCCCACGCTAGTTGTAACACTCAAGGACAAATACGTAAGAGAGAAAGAAGGTTTTAGTCATAATTCAGTAAACAAAAACGAAACATAATTATGTCAAGGTAAGAGAAGAAAATTTAATTGTGATGCATTTTGGGAGGAGAGGACATTCCCTTTTCAACCTTCTAAGATTCTTCTACATATATAACAAAAATATCTACAATATTAGACCTTAATGTGCTCTGATTTAAATGAGAAAAAGATGATCACAACAAGACAGATAAGATTAATCGAGACTTAATTAATAAAATGTAAAAGTATGACAATAATGGAAACACTAGAGGCATGAATGGAAAGGCATGGACCAGTTGGAGTGCACGCGTACGCATGGTTTGTCTGACTCAACTAATTTTAATTGCATGGCACGCACTGTATTCATTAACAAGTATCTAGGCAGTGTATTATACATGATGTGGAGTAAATAATAGTGTGGCATGCATCAATTACCTATTGAAGACTGATATGCTACTTGTTTTGTTACTTGGAACAAATTTCAAAGCACGATTTCAAACTGACAATGATGGGTTCTAATCGAATGGCAACAAAGATTAATATTCAGATATAGCTAACACAGAAGCATGTGATAAAAAGTTACCAATGCCAAACCGGCTCCAAAAAGAGTTGATTGAATTATGGACCCTAAAAACACATAAACCAAACGCAAACTAAGATTATTTAAATCGAAAATATTTCACAGCGATGTCACCGAAGATGATTATGGTATAAAATAATGTTTTTATGATTCACCCTTTCAAATCAATGACAAAACTTCCAACAAGGAATAGCAACCCCACTTCATATTTCAAATTCAAACGTTACCAAGCGTGTACACATCGACCATGGAAAAAGGACTACGATTCGCCATAAAATTCCCCGACATTTAAAACACAATTACCCTATAGGTGGCCGTCACTTATCCGATAATCCAAGTTATTCGGAACAGGACAGGCACCGCGTCCCCCTATATGCAAATAGATAGGGGGACCGGGCGAAGGGCAGCTTTTGTTTCTGTCTCTACTGCAGCAGGAACATTCAATTGCTTTTATTTGAAATCGTCACGTTCATTGTCCTTTTGTTGTTCTATTCAAGGATTACAATAGGATTTTTTTATTGCTAAGGTTGTGTTTGGATTGTTGAATGTGTGAAAGAGTTTGGTTAACAACTTGTTATGCTTTCTTATTTTTTGCAGTCGTTTTAACTTTTATTTCGCTTTTGTTTATTCCATTTATATTTTGGTCTGTTTTGTTCTACTATTTTGTTTCGGTGCAGTTATTTTCATCTCGCAAAATTTCACTATTAGCATGTTGTTGCTGATTGACCGATCCTATTTTGCGCAAAAATTGTTCTACTACAGGCTTGTCGCATCGACATAATCGAGGGTAAAGGCGGAACTACTTAATCGGCTCTAATTTCCCACAATAGCAAGTCTGGTTAGTCCCTCATAATCATAGTAATTGTTATGGCTACACAACACCACACCCATAGTCCAAACAGCGAAGCTTATGCCCAGCCCAGTGTCAATTTACTTCGAGTAATTCAATCGAAACATGCTATACTGTAGTTACGTGTATGTAAATGTATGGCTGATTTGTATGTGGACGGTGCGCGCCAACGGACGCCAACTAACCGATTTAGGAATGGTACTGCACTTAAAGTGGGTAATGTTCGCTATAAGTTAGGAACGTGTGCCAATGAAGGATTGTACTCAACTGTACTTGACGATGAATAGCAAGTAAGGGAATATAACAGTTCATTCTAAAGTTGGGGATATCAATTTCCTGAACGGAATAATTTAGCTTCATGATTTTTCATTCTATCCAAAATGCAGATAGATGAACGTGAACTTCGATGAGAAAGAAAAACACTTCTAAGAATTCATTTATATAGCAAAACTACGAATGAATCACGCTTTCTCAAACATCGAGCAACGTATGTACCTAGTACTCGTAATATGTGTAGGTCTCTGGATTAGCTCATTCATACAATACATAACATAGGAATGAAGTAGAATCTACGTCCAATGCAATAAGAGGTCGATGCTCCACAGCATCAGATTTCCGAGCTTGAGAGAGATAAGAAGTGGGTATTTTCTACACGTCTCAACGGATAGCATATTATGTAACTAATTTAATATGTAATAGTCTGGTAAGTATAAATCATGACTCAACTTAGTCATTAAAATGAAATTGGAGCAATCAATGACGTGTGACGCAACAGAAGGATCATTCAATATATAACAAGGTTTTAGAAGCAACGTTCGATGATAATGTTTTATTTGAAAGAATATCAATGCACTTTTGATCTTTTGATAAATCAAATCAAATCAAAAATAAAGTTAACACCAATCGAAATTCAATAAATCAGACTGAATAACTACTCGTTACTGGTTTGTACACAGAATTTAATTTACGACTTCCACAGGGAACAGTACTGGGCCCTATGACGACTAACAGTTTATAAAGACCATACATGGTCAAAAGTTGCAACAGCACGATTTACAAGTAATTTAGACCTTCCGATTTACATTCCACCGGCAAGGTGTTGAAAAGAATGCGCTTTCTCTACACCTCTAGCGAATATTAAAGCGGCTATAGATTGATCACTGTAACTGCTTTAGTAGGTGCCGTCTCCACTAGGCGTCTACGTAAGATTTATTGGCATATTGACGTCTTTTATGAATATAAATTGCTTCCACAATAGACATCTTTTTAGTGTTCCGTAGGCGAATCGAAACAGACTTTTACACATAATTTGTCATGTTCGTCTGTCTGACTGTATCTATAGACGAATGTATCTTAGTGACACAATTTTTTTATTTCTCTATTGAAGAACTAAAATCAGTTTTAGTTTTTTTACCTACTTATACCTGTCCAGTCATCGTAAGTTAATGCTTCCTTATCTAACTAAAGAACACCAAACGCATATCCAACACGCAATTGATTGGTTTTTCATGTAAATATCTAAGCAGCTTATATGCGAGAAAGTTAAACAATTGTATTTAGCCATTTGCTTGCATGTTTGTATGGAGTATTGACAGTGGTCACGTTGATTCAGCGATAAAGCGTGCAAGTACGTAACGATTTGTGTAGTAACTGTCGTCACGGTCTTTCCCCCGTTGCTAGAAGACTGACGTTATTTTTTTAATTAATTTAATTTCAATTTGCATTTCATTTTTCTCTAAAAAGAAATGCAGTAATGCAGTTTCTGTGCTTCTTTCAAAAGCCTGCTTGTTCGCATCGTTGAATAACGAAAGCCAAGCTCCAGGTTTGAATAAAACATTCATTATAAATAAGTGAATGTAAGCCTCAATTAAAAAAGCCTCAAGGTTGACTATAAGTGGACTTGCTTATACAACCACATCTATATTTGGAGACGATTCTCAGAAAGACGAAGTTGAAAATTAATTTGAATTCCCTCCATTGAGAGGATTAACGGTGTGAGTAATTTTTCGAATTCGCGATGTTGTCGCAACGGGCGAACAAAACGAAATAAAACGGGAATTTTATTGATTTTACGTCAAGCTGGGTTAAATGAAGCCCGTATGGATCCCAAAACGATTGCGGTGTGTCCAATGCGATTATTCGGGAAAGAAGTCATTTCCCACATGACTGATCGAGCATAATTAAATAACGTTAAAGAAACCCCTGAAAGTAATTTTACAGTTAGAGCTTGACTATTTGTAGTTAACATAAAACATGAAGGACGAATAGTTAAAATAGTTACAAGTAGCGACAAAATTGTCACCAATCCAGTAACAATGTTAAACGCTGTTAGCAGAAATAGACAAACATGGGCAATACCATTAAAATAAATAGATTTGGCCGACATTCTAGAGGCAGTTTACATTAAATCACGATGCAATTACTGGCTACTGTAGAATTTAGGAAACTTAACAAACAGGAAACATATATTTTGCCATAAAACGTAATCATGCCAAATTATAACCATTCATCTTCAATAAACGTTCAAGATAACTACCAGTTTGAAATCATAACCCAAATTTTATTGCTTACAAAAAAGGTAAACTCGACAAAAAAGATCTTGGCTCCAAACTTTTTTCTAAAGGCTGTATCCCAAAACGCGCTAAAAGATACAAGTTTTTTTTCCAAAGCCTATTGAGCAAAGAGCAGCATTCCTTGCGCCTAGGATGGCGGCCTGGGTGAATGACCAGCCATGGCCGCGGCGGCCTAGGGAGGTCGCCACGCCAATATGGAAGCGGCCAGTTCCAATATAGTAAATAATAATCTTGCTTCGAATAGACTCTTGTGTCACCTTTAATGATCGAGTAAAAATGTAGATTTTATGCTTTAAGCCTTTTATGTCATAGCTTACAAAAGAAGGATCTATAATTTTTATACGATTAATATTCAAAATCGTTTTGTAATCATAAATAATTTATTGACGCTTGTATTAATCGTCAATATTCCAGAAAAAGCCAATAACCTTATAGAAATAGTCATTCATTACACAGAACACGGTTTTCTTCCCGATTAATTTGAGCGTCGTTCCTTAATTATCTTTTATGGGTTCAACAACAGTACATTAATATTTCACGTCGTATGACGTAGAGCAAAACACCCATTGTGTTAACGTTATTTGCCGTACCTTTGTAGGTATAATCAAATAACTACACAGTAAACACTAATCAGTGGATTGAATGTAATAGATGTAAAAGATAAAGCTACAAGAATAGCTTATCTGAAGGATACAATTTAATAGGGTGCGTGAGAAACATTAATTACAAAATTAGTATTGACAGAAATATCCCACGGAGTCACCGTCATCTTTAACACTGTGGTTAATTCAATTCTTCATACTCTGATCTGGTGGAACAGACTACTGGATTTAACGGTGAAGGTAGTAATAAGATAGCTACTGCTAAACCGGAAAAAGTCGATTTAGAACAGCATAATCAATTCAGACAGGATATACATATATCCAAACACAATAAAGGTAAATCAAACAGCCATACACGAATAAACGTCAAACATAGCAAGCGATAATGACACATTACTTGAAAGAGAAATGCAATGTGTGCACGGTGAAAGATTGACGACCGGTATCTGAACCACGACCCAGAAAGGTCGCTTTCTTGTATGAGCTACAAGCCAGTTTGATTTTGAATACGCTCATAAATTTTAATACATTTTTCAAACAAGTTTCAAGCTTCTAAATAGATAAAATCTTAAAATGGCCGTTTTATGTAATGCATTATGAAATGTCCTAGATTGGAGGATGTTACGATGATCGAGTATTGTTTTTATCTTGATTTTTATCTGATTTACAATCTTTGTGATGGGAATATTCCATCGGGGGATTGTGTTTGGCATTGAGATGGGTCATGACCGGTAAGTCGTCTTCAACGCCCTTTTCTCCTTGGTACTTCTCAGAATCCAGTAAAATGAAGACAATATAATAAAATCGTCGGTAACAAACTCAATATCGAGTGCTATTGAACCGAAGATCACAGTATTGCTCACTCGCCCGTGTCCGATCGCAATCGAGAAACGAACTCTAGAGACGTTTCGTTCAACATTTTCGTCTCAGATAAAAATGTTGCGCTTATCGGATTTGTTTATTTGTTTCTTCAAAATGTTTTCTACTGGGAGTTCCGGAATAACAATCATCATAACATCATGCCTGTAATCCTCGAAGGATTACAATGTAATAGCGTGCCTATAGCCATCAATAGGGCACAAATCCAGACTCCAAGACAGCTACAGAGAAATTACTAATGGAAAAACCCAATAACACTTCGCCCGACCTGGGGATCGAACAAAATCAACATCACAATCAAATTTCTATTTCATTATATTTTGGGAGCGGTACATTAAGCTTTCAATAGTAGGTAAGCCGCAGAGGAACAATGGACGGAACTACAGAAATAATCTCCATAACATCGACTCTTCAATCAAAGAATAAAGATATTCTCACGATTGTAATGTAAGATTACTTTCTCTCGGTAAACTCAGAAACCTGTTTGCAAGTAATAACTGCATCGCCATTACAAGTAAGTGCTAAGGCCGACTGTTTCAGAGCAATGTTGCCGAGATGAGAGCGCTTCATGCGAAGACTGTCTGTATTAGTGGTTGTAGTGGTCGCTTTATTACAGAAGTTGTTAACCATAGCCAGCATTGCTTAAGTCGGTTAACTTTTGCTTTATTTATTATTTGTAGGACTTATGGAATCTGTTCCATTGGCTACCTATTTACAGTAGGGATTTTCTTCACAATGCATGCGTTCAAATAACACCCAAGTCTAGTTTGTTATATCATACTTTGATTTTAGTTCCATGTTCAGTAAACACACACCCCAGACACGACAGTTATTTGCGCATCCCTAGCAGTAACAAGTCCATAAAGAGATATTTGTAAAATGAGACGCTTTTAAACATTCATCAGTGCATTCTGTCGCTAGATGCAGTTAATTGCTGATATAATGCAGGCAGCGGAGGGAAGGGCACGACTAGTAAGCAGTAGCTAACGGTATCGAGGCGCGCACACATTTATTACTTGAATTGTTCAAACGAACAATACGATACGGAATAAGTGTAGCTAGGTAAACGTCGCAATTCCTTAGATTGAGAAAAATTGTGACAACTGCAATGATTATAATACTGAATAAGAATCAAATGGAGTTGAAAAACATTACGGTTAACGATACAGACGGACACAATAACGATGAGGAAACTTGAGAATTAATTACTGAACAAAGGTGTTGTATTTATTTGAAAAACGAATAGTAAAAACTTAAGTCAGAATCATGTTTTTTTTTTTTATTTGACTTCCGAAAAAATATCACAAGGACTGGCAGTTAATGATAGATGCTATCTTGCATCATCAACAGGAAGCGAAGACAACTAGATACACATACATAACGGCCATAATGTTTACTATGAGAAAATATGCACTACTCAGCCTTATGTGACCGAGCCAACAAAATACAGTATCGAAATTCAGACACGATCGAGGGAGGAACAAAGTCAAATCCTTGAGTAACACTTGTGTCAATAGTTGGATATCGGATCCACCTTATTGGTCAGAAATGACGCGTTAGATACTTCGATGTACGAAAATGGGAACGGCTTTGATGTAAGAACCATTGTTAACACCGTTGACAGGCACGTGACGGTTGTTTTAATGTAGTCACCAATTCACCTACCTACGTAGATTAAAATAGGGTTTATTTTTTCCTGTCTGGATTCTAATGAATCATAAAATGGGCGCCGTATTTCCAGCTCTGGCCACAAAAACAACAACAGTAAACTGCGTTTAAGTCATTGATTTTTTATTGTTCGATACTGTGGATCTTCGGCGCCTAATTTGGGCGTAGGACGACAACATTCATTGCCATATGGTACCACCAGCGTTGATTAATGAGTCATGTTAATTCGCTACATCTTGAGGCCATGATAAAAAATTGTGTCCAGTCTGTCAAAAATGCTAAAGACAGAAGTGCTTTGTCATTTAAGTGCCATAAGAATATAACTAGTCATTGGACATTTGCAAAAATAATTATCGCGTTCCGTTCTGTCTCAGACAAGAGTATTTTAGTTTCGATATTCACAAGGCTCTCTGTGCATCACACAGTTACATAAACAAGAGACATTGTATTGTTAAGTAAATAGTTTGCTCGTGTGAATACCAAAGAGTTTTCGGTTAGCGAAAGTTTGACAATTTTCGTTCTCACGAATATAAATATGGTCAACGATATCAGAAGTTGGGAAAAGAATATCATCTTTAATGAGATGGGCGGCAATTTTGTGAAAGAAGTAAAAGAACTTGAGAATATTATCATTGTGTCCACAACAATGCTTCCTTAACCAAATACAAAGAAACAGCAAATATTAATGTGTGAAGAGATAAAGCTTTATTCGTGCTGTATCTTATCGAAACTAATTCGACGGCCTCTTGATAAACTTGGAAACTGAACGTTCAAAGATTTGGGATTTATTCATAGATATTCAGATTTTTTTCAACTTCAATCGGTAAGAGACTGTCTGAATTATCTCCAAAAACAAAAATTCAGTGTAATCAAAGTTTATGGATTGTGTGGAGCTGTCAATCTACTTTCAGATTGAACAGATTATTATTTTAATGTTTGATGTTAATTGAAATGCGCAATCTTTTATGTTCCGTTTTAGGCGCCATTATAATTCTGAAGATACTTCCTAGATGCAGTTTTTTATTCTCTTCGACTTCCTGTCTTTCTTGGTACTTAACTATGTACTACAATTAACATACCTTTATTTGATTTACGTTTAACAAACATTTTTGACTATTGTCACAGAAGCCATAATGCATCTTTTCAAATCGGCAAGTTCCGCGTTCTCGCAATTTAAGGCTGCTCGCCTGGTATTGCTGTTCAATTGTTCATCTTTTGTTTGAAAATCTTCGTCTATAACAATAATCAGCGTAACACCAGTTGTTATTGAGAAACAACTTGTTCAAACATGTGTATATGCAAGCTTGCGCCTACGTCGCACATTTTTGTCTCAGTTGAAACCCCATTAATTTGTTAACTTTACATTATTTTTAGTCATGACTTAAGTGCTGTTCCGTTCAGTAGGTACTTGAGCTGCATAACAGGATAATTCTTTCATGAAATTCAGATGAATGAGTCCTTTATGATAATGATTTTGCGAAATTATGAATTCAGTTTCCTGCTACGGTTTTTGTGTTGTAAATCAAAGTAACTTGAAGTATGAATGATGGTTTATGATTTGTCTACTTTGGTTTAGGCAGACAGGAAACGCAAATCGCCTTGAATTACGATTAGTGAAGAAACTTACGGATAGCAAGGTATGTGATCAGACCAAATTGGCGAGTCTTTAAAAGTCTCGAATAAGTTGTATTACGCACATTTCTGCCGACTCTAAGAAGTTTGCAAAACCAACAGTTACAAGTAATGTCGCGTACGCCCGCTCTGTGGGGGCCTGACATTTTCAAATGTCGAAGCCGTTAATGTTAGGCCTCTAATAAAGCGATAAGCCAAAGACAATCACGTTTTCACTTTGCTCATTAATACAGCTTAAGAGGATGCTTTAGGTCCGGAACATGACCTTGTAAAGACTAAAGACTCTCAATAATTTACCGCCATTCTTGTTTACCTGATAATCTCAATAAACGGAAATGGTAATCAAGCTACAAATCGTACATAAATATACATATATGTAATAGGAAGAGAATGCATTTATGTAAGATGGATGTAACACCGTTTATGTAAATGTTTTCGCTTATATACAATCATTGTTATTTACTACACATAGAATAAGGAAAACCGCTATTCATCATTCAAAACCTATTAGACCTCAGGTAAAAACTGGAAATACTGATTCCTAATCTGATTTCTGAGAACCGAAGTGGAATCCTACCCACACCACTTAACCCGATTCCTTTAAGTACCTCATTAAAATACTAATTACTCGCCGGCATGGAATGCTTTAGAAGCTAAAACATGTTTCAAGTAAAGGACTTGACGGACAACAATTTGGGACACCTTCAAAACAATAAAAAGAAAGCTTATTCTGTTTGTATAGAAGGTACAGAGTCTGTCAGTCATGTCATCAGTGGCTCAGTGGCGGATTGTCCATTACGAGAAAGCGGGAGCAATAAGACACTCGGTTGAATAAGTTCAATTTTTGTTAGCTCGGTCTACAACCGACGTAGACGACGATTGAAAAACACCAATGCACACAACTAATTCCAATCATAAATTCAACACATCACAGGAGCACAATAATAACCACCATGATCAAACTCATAAAAAGTTCGTTTTGTTTGTCACCAACACAAAAAAAGTTCGACAAAATGCACCCGGCCAACGGGACGACATCCGTGGCCCGTCGCACCAAACAAACTTGCCTGTTGAGCTACTTGCCTTGCTCAAACAACCAGCCAACCGCTGTTCGTCCATTTCTTTCTATAACCCCAACAAATTCAAAACATGCGCTCCAACCTGAACCTACCAACGCCGAACTATCACCCGACATTGACCACGTAACACGTCGCCGATCACATTCTACACGTGCGAAGAAAACAACCACAATATACCTTATCCTTTCTTACACAAGCATTACGAAAGAGGAAGGGTTACGCGAGAGGGAGATGGATATAATGACAAAAAATATCTTCCATCACGTGCATGAATCAACTTGAGACGTCAAAGTATTTTGATTGAAATTTAACTTTACACCTTTAGCGTAAGGTCGTGTATTGTTTGTAGTTGGTAGTTTTGTTACCAGTTGGCGCGAATATTCAAAATGAAACTTAGTTCTTCGATCAGTAAATTATTGTTGTTGTATGCTAATGAAAAGTAAACAATACTTACTTTATAGGGGATGTAGGAACTCTTCGTGAAGTGACTTTGACGTCCATAGGATTTGCCCAAACATCATTATTGTTGATATTCTTCGTTAATTTCAATGTTTTATCTGTTTTCGGCCTCAAAGTTGGTGGTAGGATGCTATCAGGAAGCTTCGGAGCTGGTGGTTTGGCAGATTTTTTCACGATTTGTAGAATCACATTGGAACTTTTTGTATCGTTCTTTTTGCTATCTTTAATAGGTTTCGGTCCGCCTGGATCAGGGGTCGGAGGTTTGTGCCTGAGAGGTCGCTCAGGTTCGATGGCCTGCTTATCAATATACAGGTTAGTCGATTTGCTTCGGTCTGCGGTCTTTTTAACTTTTACCTTATTATTAGTAGTACCCGAATCAGATAAAGTTGCTAGAAAGAAAGACAATTTTGTGAAAAAACTTTACCAGTATCTTGATTCACTTGAATGTAATTTAATCTTTTCCTCCATTACCTGTCCTCGGCCTGTTCCTAGTTACAGGCTTTGTCTCCGCGCTGCCTATTTTGATAGTTTTCTCGACAGTACTTGAAGCAGTGGGCGTTACCGCCTTGCTGCGATAGCTAAAAGTAGTTTTGAAAAAATTCGCAGTAAAGTTCTTGCCACGCAATACTTGAGACGATGCTGTGTGTGGATGTCTGGAAAAACACAAAAACAAAAATACAAAAAGGATTTTCTCAGGGGACACCCGGGTTTGAACCGGGGACCTCTCGATCTGCAGTCGAATGCTCTACCACTGAGCTATATCCCCGCTGACAAAGTGGACGAAAATAGCGTATGCTACAGTAGTAACAGCGCCCTCTACAAAAGAGGTGGTGTAGTTTTACTACGTAATGTAATGTTGTGTCAAGAGATGGCGCTACTAGTGGCATGTATGGAAAATGTTTGCAAGCCAAACATTAGCGTTACTAAGGTGAAGAACAATAATAACTGATAAAAAGATATGAGGTGCTCGACTTACTGGAGTTTTATGTTACTAGGCACCCCGGGCGCCTTCTGCTGCATAACCTCCTCGATCTGAAACAACACGAAACATTGTAAAAGAAGCCATTATCGCTATGAAAAAAGATGTTGAACAGTTTTTAACCTAAACCGCGTAATAAATGCTGTTCAATCAACAGAAAAGTTACAACGTGGCGAAGTAAAAACACAAATAATACCAATTCTATAAAATACATCCCCGGCTTTCTAGAACTCTAAAGATTCTATCACAACAAACCGCATAAGATAACATTCAAATAGAACGTTAGTACCTATACCACACTGTCGCCTACCGAAATACCAAAAAAAAACAAAAACACTCACAGTACTAACACTCTTAGATTTTCTAAACATGGCCAAGAAACTACGTGTAGACCCTCAAAATAACTTGCAACTACTGCATAAATTAAAATCCTTATCGCTGAACACTCATTATCTATCAAGATAGTTGATTGATTGGATTACCATTATAAACTTATATTCTCTTGTCCTTTGGTAGTTCGAAATCATTCTTGCTTTTATCATTTAATTATTCACAATATTTAAAACACCCCTCCTTTGGGAGACCAAATCGATTTATGAATGTCACATTTGAAACATGTCAACGGAATGTTTAAAATTAAAAAAAAGTTTGTTTTTGGATCCAGCCAGTGTGCATTAAATAAAGAGTTTGTGACAATAAAAGTTTTATTAACAAGTAACATTTAATTAAAAGTATCAAAACACCCGACTACAAATTGTATTATGTAGGTACCTATATTTATATATATTTGTAATCTTTTAATTTCCTTCATTTTGATACCCTATTAAACTCGATAGGTTTGGTTGAAAAAAAAATATTAACGACTTACAATTTGGCACCAAAAATCCGCCGTTTTGTTTTTTTTTTTAAAGCCTATCTGAGGACACTTGGGTTTATGAGAGGAATCTAATGATACCTTAATCTTCGAAATCCATCCAGCTATTTCGAACATACGAGGTAATAAAGAAATTTACAAATAAACACAAGATACGCGCGAGAAACATGATCCTTCCTTGGCAGTCGGGTGTAAAAAAAGAGACCAAAGAAATTATGGATGTTTTCAGTGAAAGATGATTTAGGTATGACTAGGAAGAAAGTAAACTTAGTGAACACCAAGATTTTACCAAATACTGCCAAATAGGTACTGGAGACAATAAGAATAAAAAGATATTCTGTCCCGAAATAAATATTGGGAAACGGTCTAGATAATTATAGAATAGTGAAACTCAAAGATACCAGTTACTTCGATAGGTCTCTAGCACCCGTAACTTCTTAAAAATCGGGTCTATGAATACAATACACAATTGGTTTTTTTTACTGACATTATAAGGATTTGCAGACGGGACCGTGTTATTTTTTTATTGACTGATGGCCTGCTCCTGATCTCAACCTTACCTCCCACTCCATGAATGAGGAATAATAGTCTTTTCACTTTTGCATTGAAGACTGACTATGATGCCTGTATACTTTTGCATTCAAGACTGAGGAGGGAACACAGACGCTGGCACAGATACCGTACGTGCCAAAATTATACCAGTTCAAGATTCAAAGATTAAATACTAAATATTCCATTAATTCCCACGGCTAACCTTACAGCCGACACCCATGTTGGTTTGGTATACTCGTATCGGCAATTAGCCTGTCCGCTGAACATAAACACCTACTTATTAAATGACACCACAATTTGAGCTGTGCGCGAATTTGCAATATGGGCGATGGTGTAATTTTATTGTAATTAGATGCAAATTAGGATTTATGATTCGTGGTTTTGTGTTTCTAAATAGTTCTTAGACATTTTTAAGATGTTTTATAAGTAGTTAATTTTTGTGTCCACTGTGGGTTCAAAACTTTGGAATTCAGACTGAGTGCACTGGCTCGCGACTTCATCTGTATGTACATTTCTTATCATTTTAAAAGAAATATCTGGGATGAAACGCAGGAATATGGAAAAAATAATAATAGGCACGTGGTCTCTAAATGTCGCAGTCACAGTGCACAGTGGTTAAAGAGTAAAAGGTTATAGACAGACAAACAATAAGTAGAATTTCGCAATACAGATTATGGATTTAATAAGTATTCTGCAACAAGTTTAACTTGAAGTAAAATTAAGATTTCTGACACCAATTTAGACTAAATAATCAAAAATGAACATGGGATTTAGATTGAAGTATCAGACCTCATTTACAGTCCCTCCTTACAGTCCGCTTCTATAGTATTTCTGTCCGTACTTGCCGGCGCAATTTCCGTGTTATATTCGCATTTCCAGGAACGCTATAGCTTCGAGTGCTACTGTTATTACTCGGTTGATGCTAGCCACTGTAAATTTTCTAGATATTTGTGTAAATGGTCACCCGCCTGTTACCTCTACGGTAAGAAAAGGTGTTTTGTTTGTAGCTAGTGCTTCGCTATCTGCTACTGAGTTTTCGCTGTTGTTATTCTAGAATTATCGTAGGGTAGAAAGCGCTATATTTTGCACTTTGGCATCATCAGACTTCTTCCGCCTTTCCCGATTATGTTAGGATCGACTTCCAACTTATTGGACTACTTTACTTGGAGCTACCTGTCTACCTGATCTACTTACTGGGCAATATGACACGCCTTGGTAAGACTGGTCCTCAGACTTTCGGGCCTTTGACTACCCTAAACGTCTGTCAAAAATCTTCAAATGACAGCCGCGAATGTTAGGGATTCGTGAATCGACCGCAGCACGAGGTGCGTTCTCTAAAACATCTTCTGCAATTACTGCATCTTCGTTAAACGTGTGTGTCATAGATTCTCTGATTGCAGTATCTGGCTTATGCTGTTTATTTAAAACTCGTTGCCCTCGGCCTCAAGCAGTTAATAACTTGCACCAAACCGACTGCAGCCCACACTACACCCTTCGTTTCTGCACAAAAACATCCAGCAGTCGTTGAACCCTTTCACAATGATATCATGTCAAGATCGATTAAAATATTAAAGCGGTACTGCACGTGGGATTTATAGCTGACGGACAACTGAAAGGGAATGTGGGCGCTTCGGGACAGATGGACAGACTACCTGAAGGGCAGAATGGATAATTTATAATTCGAACTGTCAACTATGAATCCTTTGTACCCTATAACATAAATCTTATAACAGTAATATACAGGGTGTAACAGAAAAGGTATAATCATATGAAAGGATTCGCTGCAGACCATCGATCTGAACAACTTTCTCCATGGATCCCATACTAAGTAAAACCTTGGCTACGGGTATCCTGGTCTCCTTATCTCGAATATATTATTGAGAGTTAATCTAAGGATATAAATAACCGCAGATTGCATGTACAACCGATATAAAAAGCATACCTACTGACTATTGTATATCCTAACCTAGGTCTACCCTTGTGACAGACTGACAGACAGAGTTATTTTCACATTTATAACAACATTTTGCAAGGATGGGTTTTTAAAGAAGATTCAATGGAGGAGATGCCTATAATAATATTTTTAAAGGTTTAGGAATCGGTCTTCATAATGAACATACAAAAATGATGTGTTATCGAGTTATCGGTCATTGAGGGGCCAAACCGCATAAGTTAACGTGCTGATAGAAACGATAACAGCAAAGATAACCAATTAACACTGCGTTAGTTGCAAACAAACAATGCTGGCAATTAAATGGCAGGTTACCCCATTTCATGTTAGTATAGTTCAATAGACCTCCCGACCGAATTTTCGTCATGGCGGCCAAATCAACGGATACTTTACCATCAAATTGCAGAAATAGTGCACAAGCGTGTCCCCAAAAACAGGTGCAGTCTCTCTGCCTTTGGGATGATCGAGGGTTTCTCTCTTTCTTAGACCCATAAGAGTTAATTGGATCATTAATATTACGTGAAAACTATGTAACAGTAGCGCGTTAATTTTGTAAGAGGTAAGCCGGAGTACATATCTTTAATGTAATAATTTTATTTGTCTACAGAATACTGACTGTGCCATTTTTCAAAGGGAAGCCGGTAGGAATCTAGTTGTATTGAACCTTCGCCACTGCTATACAACATTATTTTTAGTATATGCGAAACCTGAATATAGTTTGTTCAGAATAATTAACTGAATCGATTCTAATAATTTTTAAACCACGTTATATTTTTTCCCAAAAATATTTAAAAAAGTTGAAAGTTGGATACCGAGCGACTTTGAGTACCTATCGCAATAATTTAGGTACCTACTGCCAAATTATTATTATCAATGAGCTCAAGAGGATGCTGGAGGTGCGCGCTGAATGGTGACCGCGTTTTTGTGCGGACAACTAGGTAACAGAACAAGCTTTAACTTTGTGATTTTTCATGATAGAGTTTTGGAATTTTGTACATAGACTCTTTACATAAAAATACTAGACAAGTGTATCAGGTTTCGCATATACTAAAACTAATGTTGTATAATGTATAATATTGCTGTATCACATGAGTATCACCTCTGCAAGATGTACGCAATATTATCAAGGTCTTACCTTGCTCTAAAACGATATCTTATCTCTAATGATATAAGTTTACGCAGATTCTGCCTGAGAAGCATGGTACCTTTTAGATTTACCTACAAATTCAGTGTTAGAAAATTCCACATAATTTACTGACGATGTTTTCCTTCACCGTTCTGACAGCAGTGGTGAGCAAAATAAATAACATAATGTGGCTGGATTCGAACCCTCAACGTACACAACACATAAGTTGGTCGCACAGCCACTTCTGCAATATATTGTCTTAGTAAATTGCAAAAATTTCTAGTCTAGCGCGAACAGGAAAAACTCCTTCATCCATGATTTATAATGAGTCCTGCAAAGTTGACTTGTAGTGCAACAGCATTTGTGATGTATGTTTACAGAAGTACTTTGTCTCCGCCATCTTTGATTTCAGGCTAGATGTCGTCTTGCGAGACGGTTTCACAATGGCTTCTTTTCTTGAAGCGTATTTGATATACATAGGTACATTATTAATACGAAGGTGCCAAATTAGTAGCTAGATTCTAGACAAACTCTATTTAAATTGATATGATGGATTAATGTGATGACCCAGAGGTTAAAAAGCTTCGCCTCGTGCACAAGGTTGTGGGTTCAAATCCCATTGAGCAATACAGTCGCTCTAACAGCATCAGCCATCATCTGCCTGGCCTTTTCCCAACTATGTTGGGGTCGGCTTTCAGTCTAATCGGATGCAGTATTTTACATGGAGCGACTGCCTATCTGACCTCCACAACCCAGTTAGTACTGGGTAATAAGATACCCCTTACTAAGACTGGTTGTCAGACTTTTTGGGCCACTGACTGACTACTAACGACTGTGAAAGATCTACAAAAGACACCCGGGACCAACGGCTTAACGGGGGAAACTCGGTATAGAATGGCTGGTCACCCATCGACAGACCAACCTAGGCAAGCACGGCTTAATCTAAAGATCGACCCGAGCGGCTGTTATTATTTAGCCACGAGCTCCCCTGTGTTCATCACATAATGACGTCAACAACCATTCTTAGCCGCTGTGTGAACATAATAACTACCTACCTAGACCTACTTATGTATAAAATTTACGAATTTACGACTTAGAGGCAAAAACGACGGCAATCAATTTTAGATTTTTAATCAATTTAATTTTGATTAGGTAGCTCAAAATATTACAAGCGATGACGTAAGTAGTAAATCATAAGTATTTGCATCTAAATCATCAGCTCATCTTCCTGTCCATTACCATGTTACTTGGAGTCGGAGATCTAAATGAAAGATTGAAATAACATTACACCTGTTTTTCTAGGGGTATTATTAGGCAGAAGTTTATCTACAGGGTGTAAACAGACCCTTCACCAAGCATTCTGTACATCAAACTAAGTAACTTTACGCAAAAATTATTGCTGGGAAACGACTTTTTTTATTGGGGAGAAAAATCACGTTTTACGGTGGGACTCGATGGAACGCACTAAAAGGTATGTGCTAATGGTTGGGTTGAATAGTACGGGGGTCGTGGAGGTGTTTAAAGCAAAAATCTTACATTAAAAACGTATTTAAAAAAAAAACTTGCGAAAAAGTTGGATCTTTAACCCCCAATATCTACGTAACTAGAAGGTTCCCAGGTAAGGTCTAGAAAAAAAAAATATCGCAAAGACGAGGAAAACAAGTGCCTTTCGGCTTCATTAAAAGTCTATTTACATCCTTTATTTAGTAAATCAACATTTCACCAGTTTTATTTGATTCACCTGTGAGTCCCGTGACAAAATCTACTTACCACTTTGCCCTAATTGAGAATTCAACACAAGTTTAGAGATTGCGAACACACTAGACGAACGAGGCAGATAAAGCTAATATAGGTATAAACAAATTCGAAATAATTCATGAAATCAATTTAATTTACATACAAGCGAATAATATCCGCGTAAATGTCAGGTATATTATCTCAAGGGTGTGACTACAATTCGAAAAGCACGGCTTTATTTATCACGACGTTTACTTAACAATAACACACGCCTGTAATCTCCGAGCGAATGAGAGTATATTCCCATCAACAGGGCACAAGTCTAGACTCCGAGGCTGCAACTGAGAAATTCCTGATGGAAAAACTCAATAACTATCTGCCCGACCCTTGAATTGAACCAGGTGGCCTACCACAGGACTAATTCCAGTGTGGTAAAGAGATGGCGCTAGACGACCTGTAAACCTCTGTCTCTTTCCCACACTGGGATTACTCCTACTTTAAGACGTCATAGTAACCCCCCAGGTCCTCATTCTTAGTAGTGGCGATTGAGACCACTAGACGAGGCAGCCCAAAGAGGCGAGTCAGTTATTTAGTTACCATCATCATCCTTTCAGTCCAGAATCACCCACTGTTAGGAATAGATAGGCCTCCCTTTTCTTCTGTCATTCTTCTCTGTTCTATGCGTCCCATCCATCTGATTCCCCGCGATTTCGATTTAGTTTTGCAAAACGTAAACTTCATTTATCAGATCAGACTTACGGTGGATTTTACCCGTGAAACTGAACACGATAAGAGCTATTCAGGTTGTCTAGCGCCATCTTTTTTCCACACTGGAATTACTCCTGCTATAAGACGTCATGTAGGCCACCTGCATACCAAAACCGCGTTTAAGAGCTGCCGTCATCATTGCTTTGGATTATTGATATTGACTGTTGAAAGGAGATTTGCTGATCGCGTCCAGGTTCAATGGTGAAACCGTTAGGAAGTATCGGAAGATATAAAATGACATTATGTCAACTTTTGCCGCGGTTTTCAAAATTAATAGGAATATTACTGAAATGCAAAGAGCAAACAATTTATATCAATAAAATTCAACAAGCATCTCAGTTTAATCTCTATCGTCTACCCGGAAGGATGAATTTCCGTCATTTCTCAAGGTAACAGACAATTTTTAAGGAAAAACCTTACTTCAAAGATTTTGAGATATTTTTTTTTTTTTTGTTTTACGCTTTTTTTTTATTTTTTTTTTATTTTGGTACAATGATCCCAAAAATTTACGATTTTGACACACGGATGCTACCTGATAATCGGTCGTATGACACTAGCAGACCTCTACAAAGTAGTAACAAGTAGTAGATTACGATTTTCTTCGTCTTGTCCTATCGCTCGTAAATATTTGAATGTCTTAGTATTTGATTTTGTACCTGTACGTAAAGATTTCCCAAGGCGAAGCTTGTGGCTAAATAATAACAGCCGCTCGGTCGATCTTTAGGTTATGCCGTGCTTGCCTATGTTGGTCTGTGGATAGGTGACCACCCATTACATACCGAGTTTCCTCCGTGCCTCGGAAAGCACGTTAAGCCGGCTGCCATCTGTAGATCTTCGACAGTCGTTACAGGTAATCAGTGGCCCAAAAAGTTTGACAACCAGTCTTACAAAAGGGTATCGTAATGCCCAGTTCTAACTGGGTTGTGGAGGTCAGATAGGCAGTCGCTCCATGTATAATACTGGTATTCAGCTGCATCCCGTTAGACTGGAAGCCGAGCAGAGAATAGGCTAGGCAGATGATGACGTAAAGATTTCGCAAACCTTTTCCGAAGGACACAACTTCCCGGCAAAGAGTTACAAAATTATTCGTTGGCGACAAACGCTACCAATAAACATACAAGCAAGCATAATTTTGCAATTAAGAATATTAATAAAGATTAGTTTATTGGAGCTGTGGTAGAAGCAAAATCTAAATAATTTATTCTAATCAGAACATTTGTCTACGCTGTACTGTCATATAAAATAACACCCGCAGAGTTCCTTGGCTTAGCTTTGGATTAAATAAAACATTAAACTTGTCTAAACACGGAATTTCTTTCTTGTTTGGTATCAAATCTTGCTCTTGTTTGGTATTTTTTTTAAATACATTCTAGAACTGACGCAATGCCTTATTGGTGTAGTGGTATGCCGAGTATGAGTGTTCGATTCCCAGATCGGGCATAGTGGTAATTGGATTTTCCCATCAGGAATTTGTCAGTAGTCTGTGTTTGATTACATCGGTCTTAAACATAAATGGCGAAATGTGGGTACTACAGCCCCACTTTTACATAGCCCTTCAAGGATTACAGGCATGATGTTATGTGCTATATGTTAATCATAGATATCCTTTAAATACGTGGCTTTACCAATCAATAATCATAAAGGGTGTAAACAGAGCCTTAACGAAGCCGAAAGGCATTTGTTCTCCCCGTCATTACAATATTGTTTTTGTTCTGGACCATACCTGGGATCCTTCTAGTTACAGACATATTAATTTTCACAAGTTTTTTTATAAGTACTATTAAGGTTATCTTTAAATACCTCCATGTTTGACTGCGTTACATTTAGTTTTACCGTAAGACGTGATTTTTTACCCCAGAAAAAAAGTAATTTCCCAGTTATAATTTTTGTGTAGGGTTACATAGTTTGATATACCGAATGCTTGGTTGACGGGCCCATTAACACCTTGTATACTGCATTCGCAGTCGACGTACAGACGCCAGCACATCAAGCTACCCGAAACTGTTAAATTTTCCCAATCAACCTTGAACCTAATGCTTTAGCGATAAAGTTGAAAATCTATTAAAGAAATTTGACAGATTGTAGTACCTTCATATGCTCTGTACCCAATCAAACATGTCCTATGATCTCGCAATCTCCCTCCATCCTTCCTCCCTGATCTTGTGCTATAGTTTGCTTCTGTTCGTGGTATTTTCTTGGCTAATCGCTTACTATCCGCAGTAGCGAAGGGTAAATTTTTGTAAGAGGTAAGTCTAAATGGATGCTGCTAGTATACTATGGTATTTTTAGTATTATTATTATAGCAGTGTAGTATTTTTTGCAGCGACTTTCTATCTTACTTATTATCCCCCTTAGTAAGACTGATTGTCAGATTTTCGGGCTACTGACTATCTGTAACGACTATCAAGATCTACAAATGACGGCCGGGACCAACGACTTAACTTGCTTTCCGGAACACGGAAGGAACCTACTATGTAATATATATTCTTTCTACACCTGCAGCCTGTGGGCTGGTTATTCGCAGCGGGCATACAGCGACCTGCGTGTCCAATATAATAATGCACTCAGGGTACTGTTGGGGCTCCCATGGCGCTGCAGTGCGTCAGGGATGTTTGCTGAGGCGCGGGTTTGATGGCTTTGACGCTATCGTTAGGAAAAGATGCGCCTCCCTACTCGCTCGCGTTCGTGGCAGTACCAACACTATACTGGGTGTTTTTACTGATCGGTGGGAGTCCCCCATGCTGCAAAGGTGGGTGCGGCTTCATGCCGTAATTTAAATTTTGTTTTTGCCTATACTAACATTAGTTTTTTAAGTACATTGTTACTAACAAAATATGGACCTAGTCTGAAATAAATGTTTATTATTATTATTATCTCCTTTATTTATCTTTATACTTACTTTAAATATTTTTAAACATTTCTTAAAAAAAACATATAAAAAACATTTAAAAATATAAAAAATAGTGGTCCGCCGGTAGCGGGAGCAGGGTCCAAGCTACCGGTGGTTAGGGCTCCAGAGACAGGAACCTCCTCCTTATTATTATTATTATTATAGATGGTCTCCTATCCCCGGACCATCGGCCTCGGCAAGCGTTGCTTAGCCTTGTAGACCATGTGTGGCTATTATTTTGGCCACGGACTCTTGTCTACACTTTATTGTAACTTCTTAGCGTCATAACCCTCCACAACTCCTCACCTTGACCCAATTTCAATAACAGCACTAACTCACAGGTCCCACATCCAACCGGTTCTCTGGTGACGTCACCAGCCACCTGAGCGGAAGGATATGCCAATCAAACCGATACCGAAGCAATGAAGTCATGAATGTCACCATATAGATTTAAATCATAGATGTGCCCTCGCCATACTTAAGTCGCACCAAAAAGTTTTTACACTGAGATGAGTGACCTCGCACATCCCGCCTGAAACGAACTGCAATATGAGTGAGCGAGACAATGCTATCCAAATGTCATTGTCAACGAAATAGAAAGGGCGAAGTATGGCGAATCTATGATTTAAATCTATGAATGTCACAGCAAGATGTCGCGATCGATATCTAGAACGGTGCTGCAACCTGCGCCTACGCAACCGTTGCGGCAAGGACCAACCGGCGGAGTTGCATTTTTAAAGTTAATTCATGTATGTGCAAATCGTTTGATGCATTAGTGGGGCTAGTTTTTTTGGCGAGTCGGTAGTGTATGGGTAATGTTAACCTGATTTCCAATTGAAAACTTGCTGTGGAGTAGATTGAGGGAAATTATTCCCAACAAACTGCCACGATTGTCTAGTGGTCGCAATCGCAAGCGCCACTACTGTGTACGAGGTCTTGGCTTCGGTTCCCAAGTCTGTCAAAGTGTTATTGGGTTATTACATCAGGAATTTCTCGCATAAACTCACTTGCGATTAAATGTATAGGACTTAAAACAGAACTGGCGAATAGGAATATCGCGTGATCTTCATGATTCTCAAAAAAAATACAAATAGTGCAGAATATGCCAAGAAAGGTAAGATTGAGGAAGAGATAGAAGAAATAAAGACCATAAAAAGTCACAGCCAACCCTAAACAAATTTATATGGATTTCCGGGTGATATTGATTCCAGTACTTAATGAACCCATGTTCACATTCCATTATAAAGCCATCGAGTGAAGTGATAATAATACATTTTTATCATAATGCGGAATTGAAGAGAATATAAAAGCTGATACTGACATAGTATCATGTAAAAACCACAAAAATATTTAATGTGATATTTAGAAGTGCTTGTTTCTGAGCGGATAGAACGATAAGGATCCTAGCCATCGAATGTTAATAAAAATCAATGGCATCAGAACGCAAAACGGAACAAACGAAAGACAAAATGAAATGAAGTGACTGTAAGCGATCACTGTGGTTTTAACAGTGGAAACTAAGAACTAACTGATAAAGGACTGGAAGGTACATATAATAAAATATAAAAGAATCACTTTTGAAGTGAGAGACAATTATAGATTCTCGCTGAGCATAGAGAGAAGTGGTCAAGGTCAGGCTACACCAGCAGATTAATTCTAAAATTAGTAACATTAAAAGATACAAATGTTTATCAACATAAATGCCAATGCCACCACCTGGCAAACTAGTCTAATCCATGAAATCCATCGCTAGTTTGCGCAGTACTCGATTGACAAATCCATTAAATGATAATTTCGATCTCCGTGATAACTTTGTCTAGCATGGTATGTACATTCAGCCTCTGTGGTTATACTATCTAAATTATTAAGGACGCAATGTCCTTTAGTGTCAAAATTGTTGGTTAGTGGTTTTGATTCGTCATTATAATTGCCAGAAGTATTATGAATTATCAGTTATTTTGTGTCCGGTCTAGTCTTACGAATTAGACAAATAATGACGTCAAGTTTAACCAAATATTTAACGTTAAAATAAAGTGAAATAGAATAGCACAGCGAAACACAGGCTTTTCACCACTTCGAATGTTATAGAAAAGATCCAGACGACATACACGCAGACTAGGGAAGCACTGCACAAAAGGGAAGAGACCTATAATCAGCAGCGGGCGGTACAATGTTGCCGATGACGATCGTAATGAACATAGACCGGCAAGGATTACATAGTAGATTAGAACTGCATTAAAGATAGTCACTATTTCCCTGACTTATTTTAATAACAAGCACCTTGAAACTTCTAACTAATCCAAATTGATAATTGCACTACTCATACAATAACAAACAGATGATTCATTCGATAAGGTATTGAAGGGACAGAAGACATAGACACCGGACGAGTTACACTAATAAAAGTTACGACGACACTTGAATTGTTGAATGTCCGCGTCGTGATTTTCTTGAGTACCACGGGACTCATCGTAGTCGTAGACATCTAGACAAGCTTCGCTCTACGATCGATAAATTTTCTTTCAGTGCAGTGTACGGGCATAAAGTCATGAAATCAGTTTTATTTGAAGCGTTACTGATTAATTGTACTAAAATGTAGTAAATATCGCGATTAGGTAGTCCATGAAGAAATAGCATTGAAAGAAATGAAATACCCATCTGAATAAGGATTCCCGTAATCTTTTTGTAACAATTCTGGATGTATATTAATAATGGTGCGAATAAGTAGTATGGAGTAGAATGGGTTTGTTCTTTGCAATTTGATAAGCCGAAGACCAAACAATATGGCGGATTTTGGAGCCACCATAACCAGGTTCAACATATAACCACTTGTACATGATCACGCTGGTAATGGCAACACAATCCTTGGATGTAATTCGGAACTCAATGACGACGAATCAAATTAATGTATTGTTGAATTCAAGTTGCGAATTCAGTTCTGAGTTACAATAGGTGTCCTTGATGTCATACCAATGACAAACTCTGAACTAGTGTAAGTGTTCGATTCAACTGTAAAGCCGAGAATGTCGAAGAAGAGAATGAAAAAGACAGCAATATTATTATAGAAATGTAGGGAAGTAAGTCAAATAAAGAAAATTCCACCTTCAACAAGAACGCTAGTCTGTTATCAATCGTTATCAACCTACAACGATTGTAAGACGCACGTACCACTCATGTCTGTGTGCCTAGTACCTAAGTAAGTACACAGCGAGTCAGTAAACTTTATACAGGCTAGAATTAGAGCCAACACTTAAACCTATGTTTATCCGCGGGGACTGACTAAGCTAGTCAATGACATCTTGCATAGGACAGGATAATAACATGTTTTAGAATAAATCCATGTTATGTTACGTTACTTGGACTCAAATGATCAATTTGCTGTTGTAGTTTGGTACTATTTGCTAGGTTAGGTTACGTAAAACTATTCTAGCAAAAAATCTGTATCATATTAAGTTATTTCTCTAAAAGTTTTGGAGATTCGACCGAGGTCTGAGATCTTATTAATAACCTGAAATTAATGAATGATGAATCTAAGTGAAACTGCTGAAAAAATATCATTATTAGCCAATCAGTTATGTTAGATAAAATAACTAAAGTGTCTACTGACTGGCCTACTTGAAATAAATTCTTTGATTTTGATTTAGAGAATGCTGATTCTGATCAGTACAAGAAAAACAATGAATAATTTACAAAAATGTATGAACCTGAAGATAGACATCCTCTCCTATCAACTACTGACCTGGTTAAGGCTACTGCCGGTAAAACTTACTCAACCTATGAAGTAATACCGAAGGAAGCCTCACCGGTAACAACACTAATTGAGTTGTCACTACACCAACCACGTTTAGCATGAACTGTCGAGCCAACGGTGGCATAAGTATTTATTTAAAGACTAGTTAACTTATATGAGAAGTCACGTACCGGCAGGCTATGATGCGAATAGGCGCCAGTTTTCTGAATAACGGAAGAGAATTTGTGGTATATGATGACGGATAGGATAGGTTGCGTAGTAAGTGTGAATAAACATTTCTCTTGGGTCTAAGTAATTTAAAGAGTACCGTATTCTAAAAGAAGAAGTTGACGATGATAGGCAAATAATGTATTCTAGACAAAATCTAAATCTAGTACAGTCACGAGCACCAATATGTATACACTTTCCTGAATTTAGAAGCAATTTTCACGAGATGTAACTTGGAGATAGGATCTTTTTCAAAATACTATGGTATTTTGGAACTCATAATCTTATGAGCTTTCGTAACAACATGAAATTTTAATCATAACAGTAGAAAAAACACTTTTTAAAGTTTTAAGTGTTTACATATTGGTACTCGTGACTGTACATGCTAATTAAAATTATAAGTAATGCTAGCAATTGAAATCGGTAAGTTACTATTAAGTACCTACGCATTAGAAGATAACAGGTGCCATTGGCAAATTATCCCAACAGCCCAGTCAAATTGTTAGGGACATTTCCCCTGAAACAAATTTTCTCCCACGAGTATATGGTAAAATATACATATGCATATGTAGGTCTACTCTTGCCGTGACCCTTTAAATTAGTCTAATTGAGTTGACCTACGTTGTCGTATCATTTAAATTAATGTTTTTCATGTTAACCTGCTTAATCTCTGCGCGAATATGTCCCACGTTCTTAATTATACCGCTTCTAAAATATTTTAATGGCTTTATAATAACGTTTATGGAGTAAACCGGATCCCGCGTATTTCTTAAATCGTGGCATTCGATTAATCTCGACGCTGTTTTACGTGTTTTAACTAATCCATCACTCCCTTATAAGTACGTGTTAAGTTGTTAACTTTGTGCGAAAATGTTGCAAATGCTGAGAATTTTATGCAATTGGAATGATTTATTGGAGCTAAAAATCACGATGCATTTTTGGTTTTGACGCCATCTATCTTTCTAAACTTTTCTTTTGAATACCAAAAAGAATTTTCATTCAACTTCAAAAAATTGCAGAAATAAAATGTGTACTTAGTAAGTATTTCAGGATTAATTTGGATTAAGAATTTTAATCCTCCGGTCATCCACAATGTCATACGAATGTCAGGTACCCGTGTAGAATATAAGTTCACGAATCAAATAAACAAAATCGGAAAACCAACCTGAGAGTGCCGGTGGTGGCACTTCAATCCAAAACAACACAAATCACAACACTAGTAACAAAACGGTTTTTCAGATTAAATTCAAACAATTAAAAAGAATCGAAAACCGTTGTCGAAATCACACAACACCGTTAGAACCGAGACACGTGCGTCTATTATCGCAGATGCACACAGACTAAAATTAAATGCTAGTGATAAGGCGCGACAATTTTATTTCTTTATTTGAATTTGGAGTAAACAATTTGCTGTCAGTTGTCACGTGTTTTTTTTTCTAACCGGCATGGATTCGCGCGTTCGCTATAATGTTGTGTTGCTCACTAAATGCGAGAGACCGAATCGAGAATTGCGTCAATGCTGTGGGTGTCGTGATAACACCGAATTCGCGGTATTTTTCTTGCTTTTGCATTGTTTTTGTTATACGTTTGTTTTGTCCGCCATGCTGTTAGATGTGACATTTATAATGCTAATTAGTGTCCTGGCAAATGTGTTGTGAATGTTAATTATGCATGTTTGGAAGGAATAGACGACTTCATTATGCATCATTGAATTCATTGATTCATTATTGAAATTATCCTCTATCTGCATTTAGAGTTTTAATTTTCTGGTTCAATATTATTTTCATAAATGCTTTAAGCTTTTTCCAGATAGCTAAAATTTACCAAAATTTTAGTAACTCGTGCTTATACCCATTTAAAGAGAGGTATACCCTCACTTTCGGGTTTACGAATAAGCAACAAGATAAAACAACAAACAGTTTCATTGAAAAAACAATAAACCTTCTAATTACTCGTAGCTAGACTTTCATTGATAAACTCAAACCATGAATGACAACATTAAGGAAAATTTACTCAAACACTTATCGCACAGACCCAGACGTTCCACTTTTTCTACAAAACAATTTTTTAATTTACCACCATACGCCGAGGTGAATGTGTAAGAAAAACCCACCCACATGTATTCGTCAATAGTATGTTTATTTGCGCAATGCCATCAGGTATCAGCAATCAGGATAACAATATGTGTGTGTCGTAATTCGCCCACCGGCCCACCTCGGCACTCCTCGGCAGTGCTCGGCATTGTCAGCCAGTGTGGCCATCAGGCTGAATCGGATCCGGCTCAGAACCCCGGCAAATATATGGCCCTTTCACCTTTTCGGCCTATTGATACGTCTACAGTTGATGTAGGAGGCATTCGTCTTGGATACTTTGTAATGACGTGGCTATAATTATCAGGGTACATTACTAGCAGAGAGATTGACAGTGTTTTAATGATGAAAAAAGATGGTCCTCCACCAATAGAGGACTATAATGTACCTTTGGTGGATTGGGATTTGATCCACTTACACAAGAAGCTAAATTCCAGTCCATGACATATGAGAGAAAAGTTGAAAAGTCCGTTACTAAAGTAAAGTAGAAGATTAGAATATACAAGATGTAAACGGACCCTTCACGAAGCCGACAACCAAGCGTTCTGTAGTACATCAAACTAAGTAACTTTACGCAAAAATTGTTGCGGTGAAACGACTTTTTTTGGGGCGAAAAATCACGTTTTACGGTAGGACTCAATGTAACGCACTAAAAATATTGTGCTGATGGATGCATTGTGTAGTACAGGAGTCATGAAGATATTTAAAGTAAAGTTATAACATTTAAAACTAGTATTAAATAAAAACGTGAAAAAGTTGAAACTTTGGCCTCTTATACATATACCCGTAACTAGAAAGTTCCCAGAACAAAAAAAAATAGAGACAAGCGCCTTTCGGCTTCGTAAGGGTATTTTTACACCCGTTATAGGACAAAAGGAAGATGAGAATGATCGTGCATACTTTCCAAAACCTTGAAGAAAGAATAAAGAGTAATAAATAATATGGAACCAAAAGCCGAACACAATTTCGTCCCCATGTCAGAAACGTTCCTCAATCTAAAATTAATATATCATAGCTAGAGAGCAATGAAACACCACTATCAACACAGGATATAATAAAGTGTTTAGTGATAGTTGACTACCGTAAATTGAATGATTTACAAGTTTACTACTGTCAACCGTCGCAGTTACTATATTACTATTTATTCTCTTTTAATCAAATATTCTTGAAACTGTTGATGGAACAACTCATGAATGAGTCATTCTTATTTCAACACTTTTGCAATCCTGACGAATTGTCTTTGTACAACTTTTAAATGCATTTCTGTGAAAACCCGAGCATTATTTTCAATTTTAGACTTATAAGTTATTAACTACTTTAACAGCGTTAACGTCTTACGGCATTTTAGACCAACTTTCAAGTGATTTTTTTTTCGAAATGACTGAACCGTTTTTAATGAAACTTCTTACGCATAAGCAGGATACATAAGTCTAAAAACTTGACAGAGAAAATTTTCGAAAAATAGTGGTACAGCTAAATTAGACCGATTTTAGATTTTCCATAGAAACAGAAATTTCCAATTATCTTTTTTTTTTAAAGACATTTGAAAAGTTCTTTATCAAGTTTTTACACTTATGTATCCTGCTTATGCGTACGAAGTTTCATTAAAAACGATTCAGTCATTTCGGAACAAATTACTTGAAAGTTTGTCTGAAATGCCGTAAGACGTTAACGCTCTTGATAAAGTAGCAAAGACAAAAATGTCAAGTGTCAAAACCTATACTTATACACAAACTTTGAATTCAGAAACTCGGTCAATGTCGTTGATAAAATTCACTGTGCCGTCTAGCATTAGTGCCTGTATAGACCAAACAACAGTAGCAATGTAATGAATAATATCTACTGCTACTTTTTTTTTTAATTTAATAACGCTTTCGTTGTAAATCATGAGACACTATTTTAATAATATCGAGAAACATATCCTGAAACAATAAGAAAAGATCAAATAAAATTAGATTGTGTAAATAATAAAACGGTGAGAAAAAAATAGGGTGACTAGCTACTGAGAATACTGAGACGACGGCTCATAGAGATGAATGGAAGAAGAAGACACTTTATGCTGCACTGACCCAAAATACAAACAGCAGTGAGGATGGTAAGGCTTCAATATAAAAATTGTATATAGAAATGTAGTGTTATATTTCTTTCTCCACTTTCATACTCTCTTAAATGTAGACAGTAATACACAGCTGTAAATAATTGCAGCTACATAACCAGTACCGTATAATAGACGTCAGATTTTACCATTCACTGGAGCACATCTAAGTGGACTAACCAGTAGATATGCTGCTACCTTGCCAACAACAGTAAAGATCCGCTATCCAAGCCTAAGTGCTCACCAGACGGACTATGTCGTGCAAACCCACAGTTAGCCTGCAAAAACCGTAGTCCAGAAATCATAAGCGATTTGCATACACGCGATGATAATACAGAGAACAGTTAAATCGTAGAAATTAAATCGTGCAGTAAATCGACTCGTGTAATGTCACACTTATTTGCACCTGATTTGGCAGCGTATATTGGAAATGGTACTTTAGTCTTAGAGAGTTAAAGTTAAGTTTTGAGTGTGGGTGTGTTACTTGAGCAAACATCGTAATGATTGAGCTAATCAATTAATCATAATATTAGCAGAATAATAATGCCTTACAGTGTAATCTATACCGCGTGGGAGATTAGTTCTTGTGTTTACCATGCGTTCAGTGATTGGAAAGTATTAAGTCATTTGTTTTTATTAACTTTTTTCTTATGAAATTAACGTAGGTACAATGCAGAAATGCACGCTGATTAATCACAATGTTTGCTTTTAAAATTAGAGGTGTAAGTTGATCACGAAAAAACGGCCATATCTACATAAATGGCCTTTTTTTACAAGCTACCAAAGCTCAGAGCTCTACTAGTTAAATTGATTAAATAGAGTGGTATCAGTACAGTCTCATCTAGAGGATGTACTTGTCCACTCTTTTATCGTTGCTTATCTGTAACTATGACCACCAGAGGAAGTGCTGGAATAGGGCGGTAGCGGTTTCGGTTTGTACTGGTACGGTACAAAATCACGATTAATTCTTAGTAAGGTAAAAACTTCAGCACTACCAGGACTACCGAAAAGACGAACGGAGTCAGGGTTTCACGATAGCTATATCTTGGGAGGCTACAACTGCCTCGTTGGTCTAGTGGCCGCAATCACGACTGCTAAGCATGAGGTCCTGGTTTCGATCGCCCGGGTCGAGCAAATTGTTATTTCTCAGTAGCAGCCACGGAGCTAGGATTTATGCCCGGTTGATGGCAATAGACTCGCCCCTATTACATAATGTGGGTGTACTGCTACAACACTGAGCCAACGTTGCGGACATCATCAGTTTCTATCAGCACACATACATTAGAAAGCTTTGAAACAGAAGAAACGAAAGACAATATGATGGATTGTAAAAGGACTTCTCTTTCCACATAAAGTGACATAATTTCTTGAAATGAAATACATACCTATTCTTTGTTAATTTGAGACAGAAGTTAAATGTGGCCAAACGGAATATAAATCAATAGATACAAAACTTCATGGGGAACCTACAGTCCAGTGACAACTAAATAACACTATCGTTACAAAACAAGTTCAAGGGCAACCAGCTGTTAGTAAGATATTAGTGAAGGAATAAATAGTAAGCAAAAACATAACTAATGAACCAACGGAATCTAATGATGGATTGTATAGTGGTATAATAGCAATTTTTTGTTTTAATGTAAGTGATATACAGGATAATGATGACATTAATGTAGTTGACTGATTTCTGAGATTGCAAACTTAAGACTTCGATCGATACAAATTTTGGTATGACTGTATATTCGAAATACTGAGTTGATGTTGAGCTAAAGTGTATTGTTCCTATTTATTGTGGATTTTAGTCAATTATACTAACATTGGTTAAGGAATACTAAATGAAAGATAAATAAAATAGGACCTGAAAAGAAAAAGGAGGATATGGAAACCACTCAAGATCAAGGTGATCAGAGCAGTTATGCTGTAAAACATGTTCTTACCAATTTCTTTCTATGTACTTATAGTACAGAACTAAAAGCTACAGGAAATCGAACATAAAGTTTGAGTTAAAGTATGTTATTTTATGGAACAACATCAAAATTTACCGCTTTGGCCATTTTATTTGCCTTATGCGTTGTCAGATTTATCATATAGATTCTAAATATAGACAAAAGCTATTATAAAGTTATGCACAAATAGATTTACAAGACAATTCATTCATCGATCCGCAGAATACAAAAAAGTTCAACCCACTAAGTTTCCATATGTTTGTGCTAATAAGTGATGACGTACTGTCCTCTAACCAGTAGGTATCATTAGTCACATACATTCAGATTATTTAAAATCTTAAGAGAGTATTTCGTATTACCCAGTACTAAGTCAGTTGTGGAGGTAAGAGAGGCCGTCGCTCCATGGAAAATACTGACATTCAGCTGCATCCGGCTAGACTGGAAGGCGACCCCAACATAGTTGGGAAAAGGTAAATTATAAATGAACATGTCATCAATCGCCGTCGTTTCATTATCATTTCACAAAAGATAATTCAAGTGATATTTTGCTGGTGAGGTGGATGGAAGGGAGACGACTATTGAGATGACAATTTATAGAGAAGTATGAAATGATGTGCCGACTAAATAAATTGGGAGGAGAGCAAGAGAGTGATGATGATATTGCGTTGATAATGGTTAATGGATGGACCAGTACAGTAGATTCTTCAGGTCCATTTTTCTAAGGGTATAGTAAAACTATCGAATTTACAATATTTATCAATGTTAACATATGAAATATGGGTTTTAATATATTTATGTATATTACAGTACCGAGTACGTCAATAATATAATAAAAAACTACAAATTAATTTATACACATAATGTAGACATGTGGGTGGGATATGTCATATGTGCAAAAAAAATGCATTTGCTATGACAACTTTACAATGCGGTGACATTATGAATAAACCATGAATAGTAAGCACCGGGTAAGCACAGCTGCAGTGGCAGATGCTTTAATAACAATAGTAATAGATCTCAGTAAAGCTATTGATACCATTCTACTTTCTAGTGTAACCTTGATTAGGGAAATGGGACGCGTGACGAAACGAAAAAAAAACAAAAACGAAACGACTTATAAAGTTATAATTTATTTTAGGACCGTGGCCTACCCCAATGACCAATACAAAAACATAAAGACGTATCCTACTTTAAAAAAATAAAACATCAACAAGCATACTAAGACCGTCCCGAATAATTCACTCATAACTTTATCTATGCGACTGTATAGCCAGCTAATAAATGAAACCTAATATTCGATATACGCTACAAACACAGACAGTCCCAAGTTACATACCTCTGAAAACAATTAGCAACTATTTGTTACTTATTCTAATCACACGGAGTACGTGCTTACTTAGTTCTTAATGGGTATGTATGTATTTCAACATAATAAGCCTAAGCAGGCCTAAGCTGTATCATTTCAGTTGATAAAAGTTATCTATAAAAGAATACATTATTTACTACACAAACCTAAAATAATAAAAAAAATATGAACAGTACAAGTACATGTATCAAAAGCAGAAAAGAATTAAAGGGCGTCAAAAAAATTCATACGCATCGCTATCAACGGGAAAAGTGTGACACTGGATGGCAATGCTGATTTTTTGGCCAAGAAATAGTCCAGATCTGATCACGAGAAGAGTCAACTAACCATTTGGCGATATCACGAAATACTAGGTGGGCACTCGGACCCCACGGCCCTAGAGTTTCAATCCCAAACGGCTCAAACACAAAACTACCAACGAATTGTATCAGATCCGAAATTCCGTATTCAATTGATAGTAGACCTAGACAGTAGCACAGTAAACAAACGATAAAGTAGCTAGTTGCAGGGTTCGGCGGGGAATGTCGGAAAGGTGTGAGCCGGTGCGTCGGCGGCACATTCGGGTCAGCGAGGCACGTGGGCTTCGTACCAGTCAGCTGGTGTATTCTGAACACACCGACTGATACAACAATGTTTAATTAGGTTTTGAACCACAGAAATGTGGAATGGATTGTCTGAGGCATGACATAAATGAAAAGGAAGTCAGTGAAAAGATACACTTACAGGGGAAAATTGGAAGAGAAAAATATTTGCACCGACCGACCGCAAGAGATGAGAGTGGGAATAAAAGAACTTTGGTTAAGTTTTGGGAAAAGAATTTATAGATGGTCTCGATTTACCCAATCATCATCATCATTTCAGCCGAAAGACGTCCACTGCTCGACATAGGCCTCCTCCAAGTGTGATTTGATTTACTCAATGATTGTAATGATGAAATAGACGATATGGTAAAGCTAACAATTATGTGCATCATGCATTACACATACAATTTGAACCGATACCATATGATCAAAGATACTTTGATGATAATGATGAGGCATTCAAGAAGGAAGAGACTAAGAGAGATCGAAAGAGAGTGAAAGAGATCTAAGCTTTGGAATGGGCAACTACAGTACTTTCACAGTTTTTATGCCTTTTGACTGGGACCGTAGCTACCTACATTTCATTGTTGTCTTTGTTTCGACAGTTCAAAAGTGCCTGTAACTGGCCTACTTGAAATATATGCTTTGATTTTGAAGGAATTTAGATAAAAACAAACATTAATGGATCATTCAGGCAATAATGCATTCCCCCTGTATTGTTAAAGTATCGATACAAGATCTACATCGCCGCTTCCCATCAGAATACCGCACCTACTTTAGCATACAAAACTGTGAATTGCGATTGCAGACAATGTGAATCAACTGCACGTCCTTGAGCTACGGTGTTATGTCAAGTCTTGTTTTTCTACCGACGTAATAAAAACACAATTAGTGGTGTATTCCCTCGGAGAAGGGGACCCTCGTCGTGAAAGAGGAGACACCGATCGCGATCCTATTGTATTGTAAAGTTTGAAATTATGTGTGAGGTGCAAGTTCAAACAAAGATTCAGCTCAGTGATGAGGCAGACAAGAAGGAAGGAATTTCTATAAAGTCAACCATTATGTATCACTAGCTTTGCCCGCGGCTTCGCCCGCGTGGATGTCGAAAAATTTCCGACAGGAACGTACCGAACAAACATAGTTACTTACCTTCATCCCCCTTTTTAAACCTTCGGGGGTAGTATTATCAAAAACGCTGAGACACGTATAAATCAATTTTCAATCGTCAGCTTAAACACAAAATTAGAAGAACAATAAAAAAATGAAAACTTCAAAACTGACAGACTTTCATATAAACTTCCATCCCCTATTTTATCCCTTTAGGGGTGGAATTCCCAAAAATCCTTCCTTAGTGGAGACTTAATGTTCACAAAGTACACACTCTCCAAGTTTCATGTCTCTAGGATCAGCGGTTTGGGCTGTGTGTTAATATATCACCCCCGCAGTCAGTCAGTCAGTTTACCATTATACCAGCCAGTTACCAGTTTACCATATATTCAGGCAATGCTGCCCAAATTACAAACTCAAACACATCAGTGTACCGACTTCAGATAAACCCGTATTGTACCACAATCGACACAAGATCGACATCGCTGCTACCCGTCTGAATACCGCACTTAATTCAGCATACAGCACAACCGTGATTGCAGACAATCCATATGAGTCAACTGCTCGACCTTGAGCTACGATGTTATGCCACTGAGGTTTGTTTTATTTCCGATTGGAGATTGTGAATTTGATAAATAAACTATACACGGTGTTCCGGACGATATACATAAACTTCGACCAGATGTTCAGACCACGGAAATAAACATTTTTCATTATGGAAATGTTAATGATTTTTTTTTTTTATATTTACTCTTGGGTTCCTCTCGTACGTGCAAATGAAATGCAAATAGCAGTTGATAATTTATTTGCACTTAGCGGCAACTTAGGCCAAATTAAGACCCTTTTTTACTGCATAGCTCAATTAAATTTCATTAAATGAAATTACAAATATCTATGTAAGAAGCCTTTGTAAGAGTTGATTTGTTAAAGCTTGATTTATAAAAGCGTTTGCCAAAGTTTATGGATAACGTGAAGAACACGGTGTATAAAAAAACTTTTATTTCGTATATTTCTTCCGCAAATCTAAAAATAACTAGTCCACTATCTTTGAAAGTCCGCCATATTGGTTTTATAATAACGTCACTTAGCTAAGCATGCATTTTCATCCAAATTAAACATGTGTGCATCAACTCAATCGGATACCGGGAAGTGGGTCAAATTTAACTTCTAAGATTCTTTTACATGGTTAGTTACAGGTGAGGATAATAAAAGCATGTTAAAATCAATATGGTGGTGTATTGCCACGGGTATTTGAAGGGACCCGAGGATATCTGAACGCGTAAGATTGAGTTGAGGCGCTGACAAAAATTAGGTCAAGTTTTTTTTTAATTCTTTTTTAACAGAAAGGGGGTTTTTATCTATACGGCCAACCCCATCGTACCTTTTAAACTATTTACATATCTGGAATATTTACTCGCTATGTACCTATTGGAAGGAGAATCATTGAGTAGATATCTTAACCAAGCCACACAACCTCTTTGCAATCGTTGATGTAGGGTTTGCTAAAATTATTTGGATTAGCCCAACGTCCAGAATATTTAATTTAAACTCTCTAATTAATGATTCCCTTTCATTCTTGCTCCTAACGCACTCCATCAACAGATGTTGGGTCAAGTTATAGTACTACTACAATCAGCACATAGATTTTGCACGTACTGCCTATTTGAACACAACCAGACACATTGTGGTCATGTAACTTATTTGGCTGATAATAGGAATGCAGTGAGGAGCTCGTGGCTAAATAATAACAGCCGCTCGGGTCGATCTTCAGGCTAAGCCGCGCTTGCCTAGGTTGGTCCGTGGACGGGTGACCGCCCATTACATACCGAGTTTCCTCCGTGCCTCGGAAAGCACGTTAAGCCGTTGGTCCCGGTTGTCATTTGTAGATCTTTGACAGTCGTTACAAGTAGTCAGTAGCCCGAAAGTCAACAACCAGTCTTACTAAGGGAAACGGGTATCATATTACCCAGTACTAACTGGGTTGTGGAGGTCAGATCGGCAGTCGCTCCGTGTAAAATACTGGTATTCAGCTGCATTCGGTTAAACTGGAAGCCGACCCCAACGTTGGGAAAAGGCTAGGTTGATGATGACTATGCTAATTCCGTTACATATACTATACTGAGAGTATTGGTTGGATCCATAACCATATTGCCATTTGACCGACGCCGGTACAAGGCTCCTATAAGAGTATTCACTATTGGGATATAATAAAGCTTCCGAAATAAAAAAAACATTTTTTAAATGAATTACCTACCGAAAAATTATTACAAAATTAACCGACAGAAAATGTTGTATTTAACAAAAAAAAACATGAGCTTAATCAAATATTAATTATACGAAAAAAAATAAACAAAATTTCCTAAAAAAATACTAAGTTTCCGAAAAAAATACTAAGTTTTGCGAAAAAAATACTAAGTTTGCGAAAAAAAAATACAAAGTTTTCGACTTGAGGCACCCCGACCTTAGGTTAGGTTAGGTTACTTAACCCTGCAGACAGAAATATTACGTCAGCAAATGCTGTATTGATTTTCGGAATTTAAAGTATTTTATTCGGTCGTTTCTTTGTCGCAAGATTAGTATTTTAAGCAGTAAATTTAATTATTTTGAGTATGCCCATTTTGTTTTTTTTTTCGGAGTTTTTATTACTACCCTTCACTATTCCTTCAGACAACGAATCTACGATATTTTTTAACAAGCTTACAGCAGTCCACTGTCGAAATAAAATAAAGGGAACACAAACAGGCATCAGGGGCGAGCGAGCTAAAGGTCATGGCAGTCTTGAAAAACACAAGTCTTGTCCGCTTCCCTATGAATACGTCAACAAACTTGTCCCCTAGGTGGGAAACCCGGTTTTTACTGAAATGGGAATTTTCCAATTCCCACCCTTAGTCATCACGCTATTCACATCAATGTTTGTTTTTTTTCCTTGATGTAATAAGGGACTAAGGGTCTACGGCAGAAAAAAAGCATGATTTCTCGTAAATATTTTATAGTCATATAAAAAATTTAAAACTTGCGATAGAACTGTATAAACTAGGATAAGTAATAGTAGACTTCATGAAAACACTTTTTTAAACTTATTCAAGAGGGCCCTGTGTGTGTGGACCGTTGTCATTAGGACCTGAATGCCTGAGTCTCTTCACTTTTTACATGGCAAAAGTAACGTATTCAGCAATGTCGGAATTCACTTTATACTGTGCCGTTTAAACATTCAGCCAGGCTCGAGAAGGGCACAGTTTGGACATCCATATGGAATAGTTTGGATATCCAACTCAATAAATATGTGAATGTTTGAACTTGGAAAACACTAATCTCTCAAACTACCAATCAGTCGGATCCGATTTTTTTTTTGTGACGCTCTGATCTTGTTCACGGGGCAAACGTGGCCAGAAATTGCACAAGACAGAGAGGTTTGGAAGGAGAAAGGGGAGGCCTTTGCCTAGCAGAGAGACACAGTTACTATGAAAAAAAAAATGTATAGCCTAATTCTTGAGGAAGGTTTTTGGCGGTTTAACATCACGTTGCTACCTTGAGAATCCGTGCAAAAAGAGAAATATTGGGTGAACTGCGGTGCAAAGCTAGTTATTTTTAAATATTTGTCATAATACAGTAAGAAATCAACCGGTTGTTTTCTTTGACTGTTTATTGTGCCTGCTGTTGTTTATTTTGACGCCGTTTATTTACGCTTCAGTGCACTTCCGCTTTGCAATCGTGTGCCGAAAGGAAATGAAAGCACCAAGTTTTGACAAATAACTAGGTCAAAGTAGGTACGCGATGGTGAAATAGATCATGTAGGATATATACAACATTAGTTTTAGTATATGCGAAACCTGATACACGTGTCTAGTATTTTTATGTAAAGAATCAATGTACAAAATTTCAAAACTGTATCATGAAAAATCTCAAAGTTATAAGCTTGTTCTGTTACCTAGTTGTCCGCACAAAAACGTTGTCACCACGCAGTGCGCGGCTCCAGCGTCCTCTTGAGCTCATTGATAATAATAATTTCGCAGTAGGTACCTAAATTATTGCGATAGGTACTCAAAGTCGCTCGGTGTCCAACTTTTAACTTTTTTAAATATTTTTGGAAAAAATATATAACATGGTTTAAAAATTATTGGAATCGATTCAGTTACTTATTCTGAACAAACTATATTCAGGTTTCGCATATACTAAAAATAATGTTGTATACATGTATACAGGATGTAAACAGACCCTTCACATAGCCGTCAACCAAGCATTCTGTACATCAAACTAAGTAACTTTACGCAAAAATTATTGCTGGGAATCGACGAATTTTTTTTTTGAGGTGAAAAATTACGTTTTACGGTAGAACTCGATGGAAAGCACTCAAAGCATTGTGCTGATGGATGGATTGTATAGTACGGAGGTCGTGGAGGTGTGTAAAGTAAAAATCTTACATTAAAAACATGTATTAAAAAAAAAACATGGGAAAAAGTTGAAACTTTGACCCCCAATATCTCCGTAACTAGAAGGTTCCCAGGTATGGTCTAGAACAAAAAAATGATCGCAAAGACGGGGAGAATAAGTGCCTTTCGGCTATGTTAAGGGTCTATTTACAGCCTTTAGATATTCCGATAGCGTTGATTTTTCTCGTCACACCAGTGCGAAAAATGATATTCGCGCTTCTGAAAATTACAGATTTTTAACAAAATACCTAATTATCTACATCATACACAACACTGTGTGTTATGCAGACTTTTAATTCAGTCTAATCATTGCTAGACTTTTATTTTCGAAATTACCTACGTATTTTAATAAAAATCTGTAATATAAGATTTTAAACTATCATGGTCACTAACATTATTATTTAGACTAGAAACGGGATATTTGCCATGTTTACTGTTTTTTTTGAGTTCCCGATATTTCGGCGCTGTTGCAAGCATTGATCACGGATAAACTAAGTTATTGCGGGTGGGTGTTTATGAGCAGACAAATCGGGAATATCGGGAACTCAACTAAAACAGTAAATATGGTAAATATCCCGTTTCTAGTCTAAATAATAAAATCTGTAATTTTCAGAAGCACGAATGACAGACGGTTTTATGGTCAAAACACCGTCTTGCAGACTGACTGTCATTATCATATATGTAATACATACGACCGAAGAAGGTTACCTGCTCAATATCAATTCCCGTTTTCACTATAAACACCCAGCTAGCAACGCCTAAAGGAATGCCTAAATATGTTTGCACTGTTAGAATTTCAACAGTCGGCCACCTCGGCCACTGATAATATAATACTAAACTTCAGCGCTGAGCCGTGCATCTCCTAGAAGAAGAAACAATAATAAACTTACCCATGATTATAAAATTCCTTTGGCTGGAACTAAGCAAATATTTACAGTCAACACTCACTGTTTTTTCACTTTTATCATAGGATAAACTCTTATGTCACTTGCACTCACTGAGTTAAATTATTTCAGTTCAAACTGTTATTTAGTATGAAGACACTAGAAACGGAACCTGTGGAATTAAAAATGATTTATTTACACCTATTTGGACAAACGAGTCTCCTAAGAAATACACAGAATAGTTGCACGAACTTTGCCACAACAATCGAATCCGGAAAACCACACGTCATCTCAATTTTGGCGCGCTTTTTTGTTTTTTTTTAATGAATCAACCGTTAGCACAAGGTAAGAACTAAATTCAAACTGTACCTACCTATTAGCAAGAACATTCATTAAAATTGTAAAAGTACGATAAACATGAGAACACTTTCATTTAATTACGTGTAATTGCAATTATATGTACATATACATAGAAAAGAGAAGTGAGCTGTGTTCACTATGGTGTATCTATCTTTGAATCGCTGCCTGCACTAAACACCGCGGCAGGTAAACTGCCATGTTTTCTATTTATGGTGTGCCCACACTATATGGTAAATAGAGGATACTTCATAACTGAGGTAATGTGATGTTTAACGTTATTTATAGACGAAATTAAAATAAAGGCATAAAGCGAACATGGTGACAGAGTTACAGGCTCTATCTAATGCCATAAGGTTACACGATGGCGACTGATGACCGCGAGAATCCGGCCTAAGATCGGACTGGGTGATGTGGCGACGCTTGGGGGAGGCCTATGTCCAGTAGCGGACGGCTTTTTTACTGATAATGATCATGAAATCTAGACACAAACGTCTATGCCTGTAAATGCATACGGGTGGAAGGAACACCGTCGCGAAAACGGTTACCACGTATTCAGTACATCATTCTGAGCCCTCCCATCACAGAAATTTTTCTTCGATAAATTTTAAAAAATATATGCTGTTTCCTACAAAAGTGCAATACATACACGGTTAAAATGTATGGAACAGCTTTTTTTTAATTTCTATGCTCAAATGATGTACTGAATACGTGGTAACCGTTTTCGCGTCGACAACCCTTCTACCCCGTATACCATTTTCAAAATACCGGAGCGTTAGAAACTGAAGAGAATTATACAAAATCCATGTCCTTCGGCTGAATTTCAATATTCGCACACTTTGATATCCCTTACTTCCTCCTTCTTCTCCATCAATAATTTATTCGCGATAAAATTACTAATATCACCTGTCCCCTTCCATAACCTGCTACCAAATCATTTCCTTAAAAATCTTAGCTACGCCACGGCCTAACCACAACAACAACGAACATAGTCACCCCACAAGGCCCGACCATACATCTAGCACTTGTAAGCTTTCCCCACGGCAACTAAAAGTCCACTTTCCAGTAAAATTATGGTTGCCATACTGTAATGAGCGTCGCCGTCGCCGAAAGAAATCAAGAAATCGAGTAAACTCACTGGTGTACCGGACGAAATCAAAAAGCGTTTGTCAGAAGTCGGCTTTCGCGATGAAGTTTGCAGTTTATTTGTCTTTGTAAGTAAGTAGTTCAAGCATTCAATTAATTTGTTGTGAACATTACTACTACCACCGTACCATAATTAACTGTTGAACATCATCATTATCTTCCAGTTCTTGACCCATGTTATTTGAGGTCGCCGCAACACGTTTTTTTCTTCCATTCTCCTCTATCAACCGTCACTGATAGCGTGACGGTTAACTCCTTTTCCTTTCATATCATTCCTCACGCAATCCATCCATCGTTTCCTTGGTCTTCCTCTCCCTCTCCATTAACATCTATCTTCATCACTCTCTCATTTCTTAAAACGTACATAATTTCACGCTTTTTTTTCCCATGTGGATAGGCATTTGCTACGATCCTCACCAACTCCTACCTTCATACATCTAGCCAACACACACACTTGTGCTACCGTACCTTGGAGGTACGGTAGTACAAGTGTGTGTGTTGGCTTATCTTCAATTTTACAGAAAATTATTCTAGCTTATTATAATCAGCTGTTCTCTCCAAGGCATCATTCTAATCTACCATATCCAGACAGCTAGTCTACTTATCTTAGTACTAAAACAATTGTAAAATAAGTGGCAAATCAGTAACATCGGAAATCGCAATAGGTACTGCCAAAGATTTGTGTCAGAGCTATTTTACATTTCATTATTACCAATGACGTTGACAGTTCCGGACCAATGGACTGTGAAAACCGGAAGCTTGTTACAAAGTTACCCATTGAGTATCGAATAATCGAGGGAGTTTTTTTTTGTGGGATATTGTGTTGCACGGTCCAAATTCATGTCCAATTCAATTCTTGTGCTTTTTGTTGGCATTCGTTTTGCGAAAATACGCAATGTTTTGCTGACACTGCAATAACGGTCTCCCAGTTTTAAAACTCATTCCATAGGTCCTCAAACTAAGCAATTAAAAAGTTATCTGGGGTCTCAGGCTCCTATCTACTCTTGCCATTAAAATTCCTGAAAGAGTCAAAATTTTCTTCTCTACTGCAACTTTTTATAAAGGTTTCAGGTATCAAAGAGGTGTTTGATGAGATGACGAGTAATAGAGAAGCATGGAAGAAGAAGACATGCTGCGCCGACCCCAAATGAATTGGGACAAGGGCAAGAGAATGATGATGTATCAAAGAGGAATCAGGATTTAGGACACGATACTTTTGGAGACGTTTAAGCACCACTCTAAAATTAAGATGCAAATTAACAAATAGTATGTAATTAGCCCAAGGACTTGCGACTAAATAACAAAGGAGATTATTTATTACTATTTAGAACGGATAGATAATAAATTAATGACCGAAACGTGTTCTTTACAGCTGTCAACATTGAATGGTGTTTGAAGTTTAAGCAAATAGATAAAATTGAATGGAAACTGTGCTATACTGATGACATTGTTTTTTGTAGACCCGAATCAATTTCGGAATTCCGCATTGAGTCGCTTCATTCATTATGAGCAACATAATTTGCTGGCTAGGTGTCATACATAATTAATAGCAATTTACAATAGATAGGTACCAAGATATGGTTAGGTTAGGTTAGCTAACAGGAGGAACAGGACAATAGGCTCAGCAGTCAGTACCTATCTGAGGTTACATCAATAATGTATCAAAGGCGTACAGGAAATCAGTCAAAGCACGGCTGTTTCAGCGAGGAAAACATTACAGCCTTGCTTTCAGGATCGAAAACTGATTTGAATTACAGTGGAAAAGTCCTAGAAAAAATCATGTAGATACCTAGTCTCCAAGTCTTCGATTTGATGACAAAGATGTACTAAAGACGGACAACAACGAGATGTCGTGTTAAAAGCAACTCGAGTCTTCTTTGCCAGTCCAGTAGTATAAAGCCTAAAGAACACCAAATCTTCCACAAACAAAGTTTGAAGTCTCGTAACAAGATCACAGTTTAATTTTATTATAATCGGATAATAAACGGATCGTGCTGAACAACCGTTTACTACGACAGAGTTTTTATCATGTTGCGGTTAACGGATTCAGCAGTCTCTTCGGTTTCTTTCCAAATCGTTTTGTCCATTTTTCAACGAATAGAAAGTGTATAAGTTTTTAACATTTTAATGATGTAGCAGCCGATGCAGTTATAGTGTTTAGGGAAAATTCACCTTTCAACAGTCTCACGGACGTTTATGTTCGGTTTGCAAAGAGGAAAATGTTTGTAAAAGGAAAGAATCAAAAATAAAATGAACATTACAAGTACATTGAACATTGTAAGTGTACACCATGTTTAACCGAATAAGTAATATCTCATCCAATGCTTCCCTTCTGTTTCAATTATCCCTATTTTATGTAGATTCTTCATCTTTCCACTGCCATATCTATGAGCCGTCAACTGAGTATTAAACCTCTTTCTTACCATTTCATCTTTCACATTTTTTTTTATTACGTATAAAAATACCATAGAGTTTACATTCTATGTACTCAAAACTTTCCTCTCGACTTATCCCTCATTCAGATCACATCACAAGCCTACGCCATATCAACCGATAATATTGTTACCTAACTGCTAATTTAGACGAGCTAATTAAATTAACACTTATTAACGAACCACTGTTTACAAAACATATCGATTAATTAATTAACATGACCTAATAATCGTTATCAAACTCCACTAATTTAATGCAGGCAGTAGGCAAATGAAAGAAGAGTACCTAGGACCTTATTTTTCTAGACCTAGTAGTAATCTGTGCTAGGCACGGTGTTTTGTGGACGTTATTCAGCCAGTGTAAGGTTTCGTTTGCGTCATGCGAGCTCTGGACCGTGAAGAAACGTGATGGATGCATTGTCTGACAGATCTTACTAGATTCTTTATGTAAGGCGTATTATGTTAAGTGGGACTACGAAATCGTCATGGTGACAGCCTGTTTGTAATGTCCATCTTCTTGGATCTTTTTCTTCAATGTAGATACGGCACTTACGTATGATTTATTTTCAAGAACTAGTGAACTTCTTGAAGTTACAGTTCGTTAATCTTGTCACAAAGTTAGAGAATGGACGTAGCTCGCGAATTCGAGAAACCATGAGAGAGTCCTACTAAATGAATGAATGATGATAGTCTTGAGCGTCAATCCTCATATACATACATTGTGTCCACCGCTGGGTTGAACCCTAAAGAATTTTCTGGTGATTTTTGACGACAATGAGGGTTTTGTGAATCCGTCATACTCTAAATTTAGGTTTGTAAAAGCTCTTGCAACACAAGACTTGTATTGAAGCATATTGTTATTGTCGGAAAAGGCCATTACCAAATGACCAAAAAACGTTACTTGGACTGCTTCCAAGGTCTTATTTAATCGATTTATGGAGCAGCACTTCGCCTAATTATTCAAAAGATCATTATCTGCTAACGAATATCGTTACTCTAACTAAGTACTGCGGCAAAAACCATTCGATAACGGCCACAAACAGCAAATAACGTATTGCCGAAATATCCTCCATGTCAGGATAAAAAACTAGTAGAGCTTGTTAGGTAACATAAGGAATGCGAGTTCGCTATTTTTTACACTATTAACAATGTTTATTTATTCGGATCCGGTTGTGAACGTGATCAAAATGTCAAAAACCGGCGACATATGTATTTGGTCAACCCTGAATGACCCTGATTCCGCCGAGTTGTTTATAATGTCATCTCCAATCGATAACTATTAACCCTCGTGCTAATAATAGCAGCGGTTCTGCGGATTTACAAAGTAAAATACGAGAAAGCCAAGAGAGAGAGGTAAACAACTACATTTAAGTTTATTTCGAATGCACCAATGCAGTAGCAAACACAACAAACACGATCGATAAACTAAACGCACTGCACTGCCGATAGGCTAAATTCCCGCGTTTTTTCACGTCAATACTACGTTTTTTCACGCCGGAAACGCACTTACAAAATCGTTTATGTTAACGCCACTTTTGGAAATACTATAGCAATGTTATTTTCACAATTTATAACGAAAAGTCACATTTTAACCGGATTGCGGTAAATAAACAGATGCGACACTTATTACGTTCGTCGCGTAACTGACGACGACCGGCGACTAGGGAGCCCGGCAGGACGCTAGAGCTCGCCCAAACTATAACCTAGCCGAGTTGAAATAGTAGGGTGAGCGGGAGCGCGCCGTTTGGCAGCGGTGTGAATAAAAATAGGGCGGGTTGGTGGCCATTCATGTTAGGGGACGATGCATCTGGACCGATAGCTTCCGCATTCATCGGCCGGCGCGTAAAAACTACCTGGGGTATGAAACAGTTATTTTGAACGCGTAGCTATCATTATTGTGGAATATTATAAGCTTTATATTTGCCGGTTCAAAATGTTGTTTATAAGACAATTTGCTGCTATTTGACGTGTTTACAGGTAGGTACACACCAATGACACACATTCGTGAGTTGTTCAATAAGGGCTCCATAATTTTAGTCTGAAACTTCATCTAAAAATATTTTAATTTGATCGCAGTGACCGCAATTAAAAACATTCGTGAGTTTTAGGGTTTTCTGATAGCACCCTTTCACTTTAAGTGCACAAAAATCTGTCGTTTCGGCACACAATCAAGATACTAATGCCAATAAGACAAAGAAATATAATTTTAATAATAATGAGACGATGTGATTGAGAATTCGGGAAGAATAGTATTATTTGATATCATAACAGAATAAACCTACTCATTGGTCGAAATGCTTGGCATGTGAATTGCATAAATTATGTGACTAAAAGAGTAATGAATAATTGTATAAATTTTGATGGATCGAGAGGGTGAGGAAGACCAAAGAAAAGATGGAGGTATTGATATAAAGGAAAAAGGAGTAAAGGATAGTGTGAGGAATGACAGGAGAGAATGGAAGAAAAAAAATCGTAGTAGTAGAGTGCGACTCACGAGGAGAGGGTTCCGTACGTTCATAGATTTCTTATAGGTTTTCCTGTAATTAATAGGCAAAGAACAATTTTTTGTTTTTTGAACAAATTTTCGACTCTGTAGTTTCGGAGTTAAGGGGGGGGGGGGGTGATCAATTTTCGCCTATTTTCTTAAATAACTTCAAAACTATTTGTCTTAAAATTATAAAAAAATATTTGAGATGCTCACAATGAGCCCTTTCATTTGATATGCAACACGATATAGTTAGTTAGCCCCATGTTTAAAATTCCTTAATTTACGTTACACGTACGTCTTTAGGTCACCGACTTACATCTTACAAATGTGTATCAAATTTCAACTCAATCGGTCCAGTAGTTTCGGAGTAAATTGGCTGTGACAGACGGACAGACAGACAAGACACGCGAGTGATCCTATAAGGGAAGGGTTTCGTATTTCGGTAGGTTCGGAACCCTAAAAAGGTCTTGCGCCGACCCCAAATAACATGGGACATAGGCAGGAAGTTTAGTTCGAGCAAGCAGATCTCTTCTAGGCGCGCTTTTGGTTGTGGGTTCTTAAAATAAACTGAGCGTAAAAAAGCAGTCATTTCTTTCATTCTGCTTATCCATTGAACATGTATGGCACTTAGCTACAAAATATTTTAGCATGCACCACAATGTGTGCGATGGAGCGAAAAAACGCGCTCCTGTGTGTGTTGTGAGATTTCCCGGCTTTCATTAGTCCCTAGCCTTTTGTGAGCAAACTAAGCGACTTGTGGTCTTTTTTTTTGGATCCTTATTAATTTCTTTAGTAAAACCACAGTTCTAATTTCTACAGCTATCAAATTATTACAAACTTCTTAGGAGCGGGATAAGAGTAAAAATACGACATCTATTTCATACAAACTTTATTTAAATCAAAAAATAAAATCTACAATAATCCTTTTACTTTCAATTATGTATAGTAATAAAATTTGTTTTTAGCATCTCAATCTATATCGTTAGCGATTGCCATAACCCCTGTTCAGGTCATGGCCCTTTCTTCTCAAGGCATTCATACCCTCCATGTTACAAAATTGTCACCAATTTTTGTCTCAACTTGACATTCTGTCTCTTACAGGTCTTCAAAACAAAACTCAATAAACTAAACTATACATTTTCCTTGATTTCACGATATAAGCGACAGACTGCCAATCTTTAAAATCTTTACACAATTAGCTTAACAAATTATATTAAATCCTCTTTTACAGCTAAATTACAATGCATAAATTTTATTTTCAATAAAAATACATATCTCAATATATGAAAGAACACTTTTACCTATGTATTTGTTAAGTCGGTAACAAATGAGGCACTATTACTTTTTCATTTATTATATTAATATGTACATAACTTGGACTCTTTAACTTAACATTACATCTTCAGTCCATTCTTAGGTACATCTATTCAAATCATCTATGTTGCCGTTCAAAAAAATATTCTCATATTTTACAGTGTCAACAATGTTGCATTCATGCAAAACCTTTTTGGTTTTTAAATAAATCAATGGTCTCATAATCACATTATTTCGATAGTTAAATTTAAAGTGGAGGTGGATAGTGTAAGACATTATTTAACAAATGGATAACTACAAGGAGATCGATGAACGAATTAACTAACAATGGTTCATGCACCAACAACTAATCCTTAACCGAAAATAAGTTGAGTTTCACTTTTATGTGCAAGTACAACTATTTTATGCTAATAGATATGTTCATAGAGTAAAAAGTTACCGTCGCTCGGCTGAGCTCTGTCACAATTAACTATTTCGGCACAAATGTAACAAACATTCAGTATGACGACCTAAAATCAATAAAGCTTAATTAGGAAGTACATAAAACAATTCTTTTCCCAAAAGAATAACTTCTCCGATATCTAGCTAAGTTTATATAAAATACACATTAGCACAATCTAAACAAATAATTTTGGTGTTAACTGTACACAATTTGTCTGTACATTTTCCATAATATTTAGGTATAGCACTCTTAATTAACGTTATATTTCGAGAAAGCACTCTTGGTATAGTTCCAATTAGGTAATATAATAAAGATTTTTTTATAATATATATGTATACTATCAAGTATTTTAACAATTTGTCAAAATGTTTATTTGTGTCTAAAATCGTGTGAATTATTAACGGATATCACTCTATTATAACAAAATACTGCAGTGTAAAGCTGAAGTGCCACATGATAGTATTTACATCGTTATCAATTAATATGTCACGACTCTAAATTTATCATCAACAGAATCTCTGATGAGAATGTATTGTTTTTGCTTAAAACTTGAGTTTCAAATAAAGTGATCTTGTAAAATATTTTATAAAAGTGTTAACATGTTGTACTCTCGCTTTATAAGGCAGATTATCTATCTGAAGTTACTACGTAGCCTCTGACTCAACGTCACAACAATGAAAATCAGAATCACATTTCGCCTACGGTTAAATGCATTACGACAGAAGCTATAAATATAGAGAAAATAAATATCTACTAGGGCTAATAAAATCCTCCTGGTCCACGCGGTAAACTTACACGTTAAATAGAATATACCTTTGTACTATTGTTTAACGTCCACGGCACCCGCGGGCTTTCGTCGACGTCACAGGGCCCAGCCACCGCCTAGGGGCCCCGGCTGACGTCGCGGGGCCCGGGACGCCCCGAGCGGTCCACAGACAGAGTTACCCAACTCGACTACCTACTACCTATTGCCTAGCCGCCGTCTGCGGCGACGCCCGAGACGGCGATAAAAATAAAAAAAACAATAACAGAAAATCAACCGTATACGACGCAGTCATCTTTGGATCCGACGTCGGCATCGGACCGCGGAGACGCAGGCGCAGAGGCCGCCCGCGCTACTTGGCCAGTCGCCGGCGCAAGCGGTTGCGTAGCGCCAGTGCTGGCGCCCAAGGGCCCGTCGCGCGCTTGCCCAGCGCCCGCGCGCACCTCTCGGGCGCCAAGCGCGCCGCCTTGCTGGCGCTACCGCCACCGTCGTCGCCACAACGTGTACGCTTGCAGGCGCCCTGGTCGCGTACGGCTCGCACGGGCTCGGTCGCGTCGTTGCGGGAGCGCAGGGCGCGCGGGCGGGCGGGTGCAGGCGGGGCGGGCGCACCGGCACATGCGGAGGGCGGCGGCGGCTCAGCCGTGGTGGAATGCACCTCGGAATCGTCGCGCGCGCTATCCGCGCGTCTCGTTCGCGGGCGCGGCGGGTCGGGCTGGCCGGGCGGGAGCGAGGGCGGCGGGGGCGAGGCGGCGGGAGCGGCGCGGACGCGGGCGCGGCCCCGCGCGGCTCCGAGGTTCTCCTTCGAGCGGTCGGGGGGCGGGCGGCGCGCCGCCAGGGTCCGCCGCGCCGGGCCCGGGGCGCGCACCGAGTTTCCCGCCCGCGCACCTGCCGCAGCCGCCGCCGCCGCCGCCGCGCCGCGCAGCTCGCGAGCGTACAATCCGATGCTGCGCGTTATCTTCTGAGCTAGAGGTGTCACTCCCTGCGCGCCCTGAGAGCGCGTGGAGCGTGTGCCGCTACGTTTCGCTTCCTCATCGATAGGGATGGGCTCGACGGGTGCGGGTGCGACGCGACGCCCTGAAGGTTTCACATCTACAGCCACCAGCCGGTCGGTCCTCGGCGGCGGCGGGGGCGCGGGTACCGGTACGGGCGGCGCGCGGCGGGTGAGTATGACGACGCGGTCCAGCGGAGGAGCGGGACAGGCGGCGGGCGGGCGGGCGCGCGTGGCCTGACGCGTGTGCGGGCGCTGCGGCGGGGAAGCGTCGTGGTGCGAGCGCAGCACACGGTCGGGCGCAGCTGCCGAGGGGTCGCGCTTTGCGTCTGCACGTGGACGACGGCCGCGCGGCTTTGGTGGGCACTCGGTAGGCGAACTCGATGAGACTTCATTGATCTGGATACCGCCATCGTCATCAAGCAGGTTTGTAGGTTCTGCAGCGGACGCGGCCGGTTCGCTAGCGGTAGCTCGAGGTGGCAGAGGGGGACGGTTGGCAGTGGACGCGTCAGATTCCGTGTCGACGTCTGGCACGACAGTGGCGGGCGCGGGCGTGGGCTCGCGGGGCTCGGAAGGCTCCCGCGGCGCCGGGGTGCCGGCGATCTCCTCGTGAACGGCCGACAGCGTGTTGATGACGCGTGTACGATTGAGGAGACGAGCCATGAAGTATGATTCAGCGGGGTTGCCGTAGTTCACGATGGCGTCATCGTCTGGATCGGGCGCTTCACGTGGGGTCTCGTCGAGCGCGGGGGCGGCGGGCAGGCGGGTGTCGAGCGTGGCGCAGGGCGGGAGGGGCACGTCGGGGGGCGGGGGCGGGGGCGCGGCGCGCTCGCCGTCCGAGTATCGCGTCATGATCGTGAGGCCGTTCTGCGGCACGGGGCGCGGCTCGGGCTCGTCGGCGCGCGGCTCATCGGGGCGCGCGGGGGCGGGGGGCGCGGCGGGCGTGGGGCGCGCCGCACTGCTGCGCGAGCGCAGGACGGTAGCGCGCGGCGGGCCCGGCGGGTCCAGCATGAGGGTGACCACAGACGTGTTGTCAGCTCTCATTCTAGTGTTTGACCATCTATGGAAAATAATTGGATATTAGGTAACTTACTTTTATTAAGGTAGTACATTCTAAAAGTTGAGAATGTTGTCATAGCTATCAAACAGATCGCTTTTATTGCAATTCTTTAATATTACTGAATGAAAATGGAATATTGCTCTGTGTTTCACTAAAATATTGATTATAAAATGTAATGACTAGTACCACTGAATATTTAGTTTTAGGTGCAAAAAAGCACTTGGAAATCTCCCAAATGCTTTTTTTACAACTACAATACAACTCTAAACTGTTACAACACCTTATTCAGTGCTATTATTGCAATACTTAATACTTCAATATTTTAGTGCAACACAGCGATATTTCATAATTTAATTCAATAATATTGATTAAGTTTTCAAATATTTGAAATATTTGACAGCTTTTTGCAACATTGCCAACTTTCTGATTCAATTACATATTTTTTTTATATGTTTCTCTCAAAATACGTACCTCTCCAAAGCATGATCTACTAGACTCTTGGATGGGTTCAGCCAGTCTCTCGGCTGATTTCCATTTCCTCCAACAAGCGCAGCTTCGTTGTGCCGCTCGGTAGCCTGAACTAGACTGACGGCGCCCTCTGGTGAGATCATGTTCCACAGGCCATCAGTGCCGAAGATCAGACACCTGTAATGTAACACACAAAAATGTAAAGATTTGTAAAATATCAATATCAGCAATCATTGTACTGTTTTTTTCATGTTTTTTCTTTCATTATATTAAAAAAATAAAAGGTAAGGGCTAAATTATATAATTAACTCTAATTGTTTCTACATCACTCAGAAATACAGAAGGAAGAAAAAGACATGAAAAACTCTAGCGCATTTTAAATATAATAAAAGTACGGAACCTAGTTGGTTCCGTACTTTGCGAGTTTAAATAAACAATAATTACGGAAAAAATAAACAGACACAAGAACACAGGACCTCCTCTTTTTTGGGAGTCAGTTAAAAATAAGAATCTAGACCGAGACAGCCCTGCCTTGTTTAATTTCCTGTTGCAATAAAACTTACCGAAATTTCGACGGGTCTATAGTCAAAACGCCGACATCAGGGTCGGGACTAACTATAAACTCATCATTTTGAGGATTATAACTCCACAGGTCTCCAAGAGACCTTGCTACAGCTAAGAATGGTATCTCGTCCATAGGGGTATTCTTCTTGATAGGTCCCTTGTGTCCGAGACGAGGTCTGTTCCAAACCACACGAGGTACGCCAGCCTTTGAGACTACCTTACCACCACATCTTTGGATGCGCTCTATTTCCGCTGTGGATTCTGGTTTGTGGTCTGATGTCAATGGTTTTGCAGCCCACTCCTCACAACCTATAAAAACAAATTATATGATACCATGTGAGTCTAGATTGGTATAAGAAATGTTATATTTTTTTTATATAATTTTGTAAAGTTTAAAGCTTTAATAAACGAAAATCATTTGAAAATCAGGATTAGTAAGTGGTGGCTACTGGCTACAGCAGTTAATATACTAAGTGACTGAAGATCTTACTGTCAACAAGTAACTTCTAACAAGTAATTGTTTTGTGATAAAATTAGCAAAAAGTATATTAAGATTCAACCTGCAGCTATCTACTTCGTTTGTTGCCCGTAGTTCTACTAGTAGGACCAAGGGTATGTGTCTTTTCGGTGGTTCTATCAATCTAAGCATGGGCAAATCAAGTTCTATCAATAGTATTTTGTTTAACCGTGGTTCTTTAGTTTTAATAGAACTAAAGAATCACTAATGTAAACTTCATTCAAGAAAATGTTTTAGATGAAAAAATTAAATTGTTAATTAAAAAATCTTTTTTATAAGCTTTTGTAAAAATGCACTTAAAAATATAAAATAAACCTGGGAGTAAATAAAAACGAAAAAGAATAAATAATAAGTTTTCATAAAAGCTTGCGTTCATCTAAAACATTTTCCTGAATAAAGTTTACATATCTCAAAAACTAAACATCAAAACTTATTCAAACCAAATTTCGTTAAAAGTTATTTTTACGTTCTACAATTTTCCTCCTATTACACTTTAATTAAATTGAATTTTCCTCCTATTATTACTTTAGAAATTTGAAGGACACACACACACATTTTACCACTTTGAAAATATCCATCTTTCAAATAAACACTGACACTGTTGGTCGGTGTTCTGTCTTTGACTTTGAGAAAAAATGGTTTTAGGACACCCCGCACATAAAGGTGTAATGAAAAAGAATTTTTTTTTATTCAGTTCAATGTAAAAAAAAAAAAAAAAATTCAGTTCCAAGCCCCACTTTAATCTTTTATTTTTGTTTTGTTTACAATTGTTAGTTCTAATTATACTGGGTGGAAGGGACACCGACGCGAAAACAGTTACCCTAGATAATTCTAAAATCACGCACATAGAAAATTTTCATAGTGAAAATGTATGGAACAGCTGATTTTTGTTTTAATTACTGATAAAAAAAATCTAGATTGGGGGGCTTTAAATGATGTACTCATCATGTCAGGGATAGCAGATGAGAACACAGAAAACTGTAAAAAATAAATTGATTATGGTAATGATAAATCAAAAATATATTTATTGTCCAATATTAAAAATCAGATCAGATGTGGAAAGAGGCACAATCAATAAATCAAAAGTAATTTATTGAAATTAGGCTGATAATCAGCACTTTTTGAGTATCAAGGAGACAGTCCCCCAAAACATTCGCAAAATGCAGTGCAAAGCTTTGCCAAACTTGTCTATACAAGTTTTAACTTGCCTGCACATTGATTTAAAAAGAGAGTATTTAATGTTGACAAGTATAACAGGCTTGTCATACTCGCCAGTCAGTAAGCTTTTCCTCAACATTTTGAAAAATGTTGTTTCATTTTTAACTTACCGTCTTTTTGGTAACCAAGTACAATAGCGGAATCCCCAACATGTCCAATGTATATTTTACCACGGCGTATAAAAGCTATGCTTGCGGTTGTACCCGCCGTGCTTGGTAACCCTGTTACAGTTTTTGGCCATTTTTCTGCAACAAAAAACAAATATTTTGTAATTACTTCATGACTATTAAGGCATAACAATTGAATGTAATTTTAAAACAATAGACATTCTCAGGGTCAAAATATAAAGTAACTGAATTATGTATTTAAACTTTAAGGTTATGATGTAAGCTTTATACATTGTACAAAACAGCATTTTTTATTGGCCTAGACAATTTTACAAGTTTAATTATAAATCTAGAAATGTATTTTAATTAGGTCTTGAGTTTTTGGCATAGTTGCGTCTAATTGAAACTATTTGAACAGCTACTTTCAGTAAGAATGTAGGTATGTATTTAAAATTAAAAACTGAAAGGAATTTATTGTATTCTAATTAACCTCAAGTTCTTTTGTTTGCAAAGTATGAGCAGTCTGATAAAATGTAACATGAGCAGTGGTCAAATGAAAGTTTATAATTTCGATACTGCACCATCTTCTTTATCCATTACAGTCCACTGCTGGACTTAGGCTATTTCCAGAAGAGGTTTTCTTTATTGGAATAATAAAGAAAACCTCTAACTGCAGTGTGAAAGTTGTTTGGTAAGCTGTGTGAAATTGGTGGATAGCAGCAAGTTTTCATGTCATAACATTGTATTTTTATACAATGATAATGGCTTTGTTTTTAGAAGCCAGCCATGGAATTATTTAGTCATAGAAAGCATGAGATATCATAATCTATGATATAAGATTCTAGCTAGAAGCATACAAAATATCAATATTAGATATGTAAAACAATCTTGTCTTATTGATATAGTACAGGCAAACAAGTCTCAGATTTCCTAGCAATCTATCTTTGAGGTTGAGCGGTCTTATAGTTGTTCAGAGTTGCAATAATGACCTTATACATAACATTTTCGTAAGACGAAACTTGGGCCAAAATAAAAACTCAAACTGGTAAAACTGCTTTCACTTGGCAAAGTGAGTGGGATTCCCAAAAAACTTTGCAAAGGTGATTTGTTTTACTTGCTATTAACTAACAAAGCAATAGCACGGACTGTAACGACAATGACCATTCGAAAAACTTCTGTAAACTCAATGTCAAACCACTCAAGAAAAAATTACGAATAACTTCAACAAGGTCAAGCTAAAAATTTGGTACAGTCACTTAGAACTCGCCTTGGGCCAAGACAAAGCCGAGTTTTAGTGCGATACATCGTAATTAAGTTAGTTAATAACGTGAAATTTGGTGTTTACCTAACTCTTTCCACATGTTCAAGTGGGTCAACATGTAACCATTTCTGATTGCTTTGAGTACATCCTCATCGTTGTCCGACCAGAACTGCCTCTGCTTCACAATAGAGTCCATCAAATGCTCCTTCGCAAAAGCTGCGGCCTCGCTCCCGCCATGGCCATCATATATTCCGAAGAAAGCATACTCCAAATCCCTCTCGTCTTCAGTTTGTTGATAAGCAACGGAAAACAAGTCTTCCATATACTTTCTCCCGCCTTGGCTACAGTGGCCAGTTACACGTAAATTGACACCAATAGACGCAGGCATTTTAAAACTACAACACTACAACTTATAATAACAAAATATTTACGATTTCATTGTAACACAAACGTTTCTTTCCTGTACATTTTGCATTTGCAATTACGCGAGTCGCGACTGACGACAGATCACGTGGACATATTGATCACTACGCGTGCCCAGTGGTTTACGAGAAGTTACACAAGTAAGAAAGAGATAAACATAGTTTTGTCTTTGCGTCGCCGTTTGAAATAGACGCCATCATTCTTTCCGCCATTTTAGTACAAGCTCACGTTGACCTTCTTTTTTAATATAATTCTTTCACTGTTAAGAAAATATGCAACGTAAAACAGAAAACACTCAAAAAATATAATGTTTTAATTAAACATTTTTAAATTTTAGTCCTTAATTATTATTTCACGATTAATGCAGTAAAAAGTTGGTAATTTATTTTTTACCACCGTGAAGGGAACCTCTACGTTCAGAAATGTAAAAGTAATGTGTTTCGTGTAGAAATGACCTACAGGTTTAGTAGCCATGAGCTATGTGGTGGAGCCACGCAAAGGTTCCACGAAGTTTGTTGGGGGCACGTTGAGGGCATACCGAATTTTTGTAGCTCCATAATTCCATCTATAGTTTGATGCCATCGTCAGGCAGTAGTGTTATAGGGTATTTCTTTATGTTCCCTAGTACCGACTCCACTATGTATTAAAGCCTGGTTGACGGGTAAAGACTCACCTCAACACAGACCAACACCTCCATTATAAGATTACGAGATTTACTATTGTGGTACATTTTCTCGCAAGTCAATGCAAATTAAAATTTTCTTTTTGTATAATATGTACACTAAAAAACAAATATAAATTTTTGCTTTACTACAGCTAGCTATATTTGTGCCAAATTCAATTTTTTTAAGCAGTGGAATAATTTTTCATAAAACTCATTTCGGGGGTTCAGAATGATGTACTGTACTGAATGTGTGGTAAACCTTTAAGTGTCGCAACTTTAAATTATCAGCTCTTGGTCACTAGGGCTGGGTGTTGATATGTCAGTCTGAACACTTGGCTTTTCATACAATTACAGGTAGATATGTGAAACAAAAAAAAACCAATACAAAACCATCTTCACATCATATTTATTTTGTTTTTTATTGCCTACTTATTTACTACTAACTTAAATGGAAATACTATTCCTCAGCAACTTCCCATGGTTTTTCAGGCCGGTGTATATCCCAAGGATTAGGATTCTTATAGACTTCTGGTTCTTCCAACTTGATGCCTCCATTGACAACCTCTTTGATGAATCTGTCCACTTTTCCACCTTCAACTGGTTTGATATCACAGTACATCTCGGTAATGCCACTTTCGATACACCGTTGTGCAAAGACTTTGCCTAGGTTGATGTAAGCACAAGTGTCTTTGATACTATAGAGTTGTTTGCGTAGTGCCCATTCTGAAGTCTTTGCTTCAATAACTGGTCCATTAACAAAATGGACTACTTGTGCAGTAACTGTGCGGTTACTTGCTGTTAGTATTAACCTGTAACAAAAGGGAAGATTAGGACATCAGTTTGATTTATGAATTTGTTTAGTAAGATTGGGGTGATAATAAACGCATTGGGTTGGGGTGGAACTTGAGCAAATATATTTGTTACTTAAGTATATTATGAGCATAATTTATCAACAATCATAACATTAAAAGGGAAGAAGACGTACATTTTCCTGGCATATTAATATTAGACTTTATCCATATTCATTAAAATTGTACAGTAGCAAACTGTTACAGTTATGATGTTGGTTATACAAACTTGTGCCAGAATCTCCTCCCAGGGGCATCTAAATGGTAACCATCCGGTTTGCGAGCAATCCTTATTTTCTCTAAGTTTCGAGGGTTCCTGTTAACGAATTCTGCTGGAGCTGTAGAACTAAGTCTAGACAAACTTGGAGCTACTAGTAATTTTCTTAGGTTATTCATTTTAAGTTAAATATCTGGGTTTTCCAGTTTATTTTCGATTTTACAAAAATAACCTAATTTTCAATTACTAGAACTTATGACATCTGTCAGCTGTCTTTTTGGTCATAAAGATGTCAAAAAACACTGATGGATGACAGCATCAGCTAAACATCCGGAATTATAGGTTTATCCTACTTCCGGACGTGATGTCCACACTGAAGATCATTTTCTATTCTGGTGACTTGCAAAACTCGACTAAAGTTTAACATAGGGCTATACTGAACTACCATGGTCACATAAAATGCACTGGTTCCGAGTATTATTTTAATTCATATAAAAAGACATAAGGTCCACACTGTTAGTTACAAAGTACCTTAGCTTATAATATCGCTATTTTGCTGGCCTATTTACGTTCATTAAAAAACATCTCGGACTTTACGCTGAAAACTTATAAAATTATATTTACAATATTACAAGACTTTTATAAATAATATATATGATAAGCACAAGCGTGCTTATCATATATATTATTTACGAAAACTTGTATTTTTCTTGTTTTGGTATTGATGTAGACATAGTCGATTAGTCAATTGCAATGAACCGTAAAACCGATAAATTGATTAATTTTTAATGTCAATGTTTTGTTGATGCAAAAGTCCATCACTAAAAATGACGTACATTCTTGTGTTCACTTCATTCGCCCACCCACACGTTGAGTTTTGATAAGAAAAAGTACAGTTTGTGTTTATTCTAGGCACGTTTTGTTACCATATTCACCGTCTTCGGCTATGTGGCGGTCGCCGGGGCTTGTGCGCAACAGCCGTTTCTCTGTATTAATTGTTTAGTGGAGTTGTGTGTTTGTGGACGGGCGTGATCGTGCGGGGCAGTTGCATACATGTTTTGTAATAATTAATTTGTACGCCCACTCCGTGGTCCGCTGTGGTGGTTGCTGAGAGTGTGTGATGGTAGTGGGTTGGAGGTAGAATAAGTGTGGATTGTTGCCAATATGTCGCTGCAGAAGAGTGTAAAAAGTGCGGGTGGAGACAGGAGTGAACAGGGTGATACAACATCGATATGCTCGTCTGTAACGACGCAGCCGGACAGGCACGGTTTCTTCGGAGGTGCTCAGTATAGTCCAGAACCGTAAGTACTCTCAACTAGCTTCTTACATTGTATAAAAGTGCTCAAGTTGTGTATTGTATTGCAGTATGTTGTTTGTCCCAAACAGGCAAACACCATCAACATAATTGGGTCATAATCATTGTTTACCATGTTTTAAAGCATAAACAAATTTCAGTGTGCCAAAACAGCTTGTGCAAGGAGTATTTACTTACATTTACTATCTATTCATAATTTGCTTATACTGTACAACACCACAGGCATTACAACTGCGTGCCTCTGCAATAATAATAGTGCACATTAAATTGGGTAGGTACTAGAGTATAATTTCTCCAAATTAGTACCCAATTATAATTAGAGACTTTCACTTCATGTACCTAATTACACTGTGCCTGCAATATTCATTGTTATTAAACCCATATTAAATTACCGCTAAGTGTTGCAAATAGCTAACGCCCCGCTATCATTTACAGTGACAAAATCACTGAGTCATAAAGGATATAAATCATGTAAACATGATTATCTGTGATTCTGTGTAGTGAGTGATCAAGGCAAATACTTCAATAAAAAGGTTTTATACCAGAATTGGGGCCCTTGACTGTGGTTTTGCTGTTTCTGTTTGGCATCATCACTGTCTATCTATCTAAATATGGTGACTGATTTAATTCTAACATAGTTGACATACCATTTTAGGTAGTCAGTGGCCTGAAAGTCTGACAACCAGTCTTTCCAAGGGGTACCGTATTACCCAGTACTAACTGCGTTGTAGAGGTCTGATAGGCAGTCACTCCATGTAAAATACTGGTATTTAGCTGCATCTGGCTTGACTGGAAGCCGACCCCAACTTAGTTGACAAAAGGCTAGACAGATGATGATAGATAGTAGTACTAGAAATCACCACAAATGTAGCTTGATCAAACTATCACTGAGTGTATTCTTTTACCATTTAATAAAGAATATTGTAGCCTTTCCTTAAGGACGGATTTCAGCTGCATCTGGTTAAGCTGGGTTCGACCCCAAAATAGTTGGGAAAAGACTAGCCCGATGAGATTATGAGTTCTATGCTTTTATGTATGAAATATCATTTACAAAATTTCCTGTGATTTCACTGATTTTTAACTGAGGACTCAGCACAGAATTCAGTAGTTGGTGAATTTATAGATAAACAAATATAATTAAAATTAAAACACAACACAATAGCTAACATTCAAGTCATTTGAACAATGCTCTTAGGACAATCCTTGACGAAAGTGTATGTTTATTTATTTAGACAAATGTTTTAGTCCATTAAAAGCATCTTCGTCTACCCTCTGACTAAACACAAAGTCAAAATTAAACTCACCAAACGGTTGCAGAAGTTAACATACAACGAAACTAATTAATTACTAATTACTTAATTCTAAATTGCTAATTTATACTGTATTTTAATTGTGCTATAAGTATATTATAAGTTATTGTGTAACTACTTGCATGACTGACAATTTCATTAGTGTGTCAATCATTTGAAAGAACATTGGCTCCTAAAATACAGGCTAGTTTAGGATGCAGAAGTTCGCATTTTAATGTCTTCACTGTACAACTTTATTCACTGTGTGTTATGTAAGTTTCTTGTTTTCATTGTGTACAAATTAATTAAATTAAAAAATGTAAAAAAAAAATTTCTTTTTCTAGTGTCTTTTTAATTACTGAATTTTTCTCCTTGATTTTCATTGCACCATAAATAAAGTTAATTAATATCTTACAAGACTAAGTACGGAAGGAATATAAAAGCCTTTTTTCATGAACTGTGAGACACTGCAAAAAGTATTTTAAATAAACAACACAGAAAGAAACTAAAAAATGACACTGTTGTCAGCAGTAATGCAATAATAAATGTACATAAAACAATAAGACTAATAAAAATATGTATGACCTCAAATCACATTTTTGTGTAACTGTACCTACTAACCAACAGTGTTCAGTTAAAATAATTGAAATTAATTAATGTGTTTACTATTTAATTACCAAGCACCCATAAAAAGCAAGAATACTTAAACATGAAGCAGTTTTAATTAGCACGGATGTGTGTTACAATCAAATAAAATTGGTGTTAGTTACTTTATAACTTTTACTGCTTTCAATACCTGCCAGTTTGGATTGGTCTGCAGTCACTGCCAACAAGGTAAAATAGAAGAAGGTGGTCTTTGCCCTGCAGGGGACAACAAAGACTAATATAATATGCTCAATATGTTCATTGAAACCAACCCTGAATTGGACTTGTTTGCTGATGAATGAAAGACAATAATGTTAGATCAAAAGCAAAGCATTTATTTCAAGTAGGCCTTTTGAATTGTCGAAACAAAGACAATAACGAAATGTAGCTACAGTCCCAGTCACAAGGCATAAAAACTGTGAAAGTACTGTAGTTGCCCATTCCCTAACATAGATCTCTATGGAGAAGAACGGCCAAGAAACTCCATGGACACTTTTTTAATTTTAGAATTTAGACTTTTAAATGTATGAATGTTTGAGCCTCTGTGAGAAGACGAGAGTAAAAGGATTATCTAACTTAATTTAGTATTAATTAATGGCTTATGCTTATGCTGTACTAAATGTAATAAATAATAATTGGAAATATTTATGTGCGACATATACATTCCCAAGAATAATATATTATATATAGAATTATTAATTGACCTTTTTCTATTACTAGAAACATGATTTTCCAACACAATAAAATTCATTAGGTATTATATTGTAACAGCCGGTGGTTAATGTGACCTATCTTCTGTTATTCAGGATTAAATAATAAGTAGAGGAAATAATGATTTAATGTTGCATAATTATTTTTTTCAGTAACCATTGTACATGTTCATGGATAATAAATAAATTGTAATTTCATCTTTTATGATGTAAAATTACAAGCCGGATACAATGTGAAATAGAACTCATTTTCTAGAGCCCAATATGCCTCTTGGGGTGATACTAGGGTGTGGAGGACAAATAGGCATTCGCTCCATGTAAAATCGGGTAGACTGGATACCCAGTCTAACATATTTTTTAAAAGATTAGGCAGAGAATGGGTGAAATACTACATATCATGATGTTTGCAAAATTCAGACACTGATGATTTATCTGTTTTGGCATCTATATGAGTTCTGTATCATGCCATCTGCCCCAGTGAAGGCTTACACAACACAACAAAAGACCTTTTTTTTTTTGATAGCCTACATTGTTTCACACAACTGGGCAAAGGTCACCCCTTTTTTCTCCCCCCAAACCTCTCTGTTCTGTGCAATTTCTTGCCACGTTTGCCCCGCGAACATGATCAGATCGTCACACCACCTTCGCCGCGGTCGACCTCGTCTGTCGATGTCCACCCTCAGGCTTCCAGTGAATGACAATCTTTGCCCACCTCTCCGGGTGCATCCACAAAAGACCTAAAATTAAAAAAATTTTAGGTCTTTGACTTTACAACTGACCTTACAATTTAAAAGTAACATCTCTACTCGACTCGCGTGTACTACTACCCACTAATAATACATTGCAAGAAACGGAAGTTACTTGGTTTCTCAACTTCCCAGATATTGTCGGTCTGGCGTAACAACTAGTAGAGCTGTCGGCTTTTTCCAACAACACTTGTATGAAACAATAAATTAAATTAGCAAAAACGTCATGTTCTGACAAAGTATTGGGTATTGTTCCGCGATTCCAATCTCACGTAATATTCGAAGGTAGTTTGCACAGAATAGATAGGTGTACAGGAGTTTGGATCCATGCAATACGCACGTCACGCGTAATCATGCGGTGTTGTGCTAAATTATAAAACCTTTTTGAAGATCATTTGCTGTGTGATGCGTGGCAACTTCCGGTTGTTATAAGAAGAGACATCGTCTTCTGATTCTCTCGTTTCGGGACGATTAGGTGTAAGAATAGCTCACCTCACGGTAACATAAGTCAGCAGGGTTGTTTCAGGGCTACTCGGAATGCCCCGGAAGGTTTTGGTGAATTTTACTCATAATTAAAAGTATGGTTGGTGGTACCCAAGGTCAATACAGCTTACTGGGTCACGATCACGACAGGACAGTCTCACAGAAAACTTAAAATTAGACAATTTTCCTTCTAGCTTCGAATGGATAGTTTCAGGCCCCTATTTTACAAAACTCAAAAGCATTTGTCAACGATCTTATCTGTCTGAGTAATGGTACAACTGGTATTGTTCTAGAATGCGGGCCTCGCTGCTATAAAATACTTTTGGACAAGAAGGTAAATCGCTGCGTGAAAATGAATCTTTTTGATACAAAGAAGTCTAACCATAATCTGGGCTACTACGTAACCCTGGCATAAAACAAGATAATAGTCATAAACAAGAATAAGCGCGTGACGAAATGTTTTAAACAGAGTGGAACTTGACTTCAAGACATGGCCTAAGAGACAGATAAAGTCACATCTTAAAACATCTAGCCTATCTCAACCTTAAAAAGCCCTCTAGAAATGGAGATAATGAATTAGATTCCAGTTCATTTAAAAGAATAATGTCGTATGTTTTATTGATCTTTTAAAAGGCCAAAGAGAACAGCTTGTAGGTACCCGTGTCGAAGGTTTCATACAATCCGATTCCTACCGGCTTCCCTTTGAAAAATGGCACAGTCAGTCATTCTATAGCCAATAATATTCTATACAGCAAAGATATGAACTCCGGCTTACCTCTTACAAAAAATTACCCTGCGCTATTAGTAGGTACTCATGTTTCAGGGGCTGTTTAGCCAATTTGAACTCTTCACTGCTCGACATAGGCCTTGTACTCTGAATCTTCCGTATCCTGTAAATACTCCAATTTCGCGTTTCTATATCGTAGAATGTTCATAAGCAATGAAGACGCTGCCAAAAGCAAGTCTAACTTTCAGAGGTCCAAATCATGATCTAAATAACGTGAATTACATTCAAACAAATATGTAAATACGACATGATAACATCAGTCTTTGTAAGTCGCGATGTGGTCGTACAATGGTTGAGACTGCAGGCTATTAGCAAAGAAATATTCATGACTTGCAAAAACAGATCCCGCGTAGAGGAAAACGAATGGCTGTTATTTAACTTATCTTTTATTTTAAAAGGGAAAATATCACACGCTTGTCATTTTGTGGTCCCACAAAATGTCAAACGGCTCGGGTCCCTTTGCGGATGGAAACGAACATGCATAAATGATGAATTGTTCAAATGGACTTGCCCAGGCACTGACATAAAAATTGTATCGTGAATTAAGGTTTTGTAAATGGCAGAAAGGTCACCTTTTCTTTCAGGACATGAAAAATGTAGACGGGCCGATGGGAAAGATCGACCTGTTTATTGCATCTAATAATTCGAAGGTATTCTGAAAACTGTCACAATTCACAACTTCACTTTTAACACGTTTGAACATTATGACGAATGCTACAATCGATGAAAGCGGAGAAACCTCAGTGGTCATTTGAAAGTGCAGGTTGGTACGGCGACAGAATATCATCAGATTTCCATTAAGGACAGCGGTCGCGCCGCGCAGACCACAGGTAACCTAGGCGAACTTACCGACTGTATGCTATGTGAAGGTAAAATGTGTGCTTACCATTCGCCATCATCCAGCGAGGTTCATTAGTGATGTATGAATAATGAACTTCACCCTTTAGAATAGGATGGGAAATCATCAAATGACCCCCCCCCCCGCTCTGGGCGGAGCGGAAGGGAGTTTCAGACTTGTACTGACTAAAACCCATCCATGTTCCTTCTTTGCTCTTTTTGTTCCAGGGCCGCGGTATCTCTTTCGAAAAGTCCCGCAGCCCAAAGTTGGGACCCTTGGGTTTGGGATGAGTAGACTCAAACTTATTACTGCTTAAAAATAAACAATTTGCATTATTTATCTTTAGTAAGCAGTGCAATAAGGTTAAACATGAGGTTTATACGTGATTAATTAATTTACAAATTGATAATGGATATGCAGCACAATTAAATAGGTGCTTATTGAAAAAAAGACAGATAATTCATTGAAATGAGGTTTTGCATTCATAATCTACGTGAGTGGTAATACAGTATGCATTCTATGAAAATTTTATTATTCATATCCGTTTGGATAATTTCCGAAGCCTCATAACACTCATAACATACAAAGGACAAACACAGTAAGTAATTAAAGTTTATTCATTTTAGTAGGCCTATTATGTACAACTCAAAGACACTTTAGGCTTAACATTTTTTATGTCTGTTAACTTTAAGTCTAATGAGCTTAGAAGCTTCCGAATATACGATATTGTTATCGTTATCAAAGGCTAAACCGAACCCGTCGTTTACTTCAACAACTTTTTCCAAAGAATTACTTGATTTTTTCGCAGCGTATATACCGTCTTGGAGACAAGCGTACACATTACCATTGATATCTGTTGTCAAACTCCTCAATACAGGATGGTCCATATACAGTACAGCATTTTTCGTCCCTTTCTTTTGAGAGTACAACCCCGTGTTATTAGAAAAGAAAATTTCATCTTCATTATCAATAACGAAATGGTCCACTTTTGTGTCTTCCAAATCTAGGAACCTTCTAGATTGTCCGTCTTCCATCACGTATAGGAATTGATGAGGGAATAAGGAATAGTATAGAACTTCTTTGAAGTATAATGTCCAAATGTTGGAACCTCTTTCTCCAATGATAACTGCTTTGTTTTGTCCATAATCGTATTTGTATATTCCATCGCTTCCACCAATGTAGATTTCGTGTGTTCCTTGGTCGACTGTTTGGGCAAAGCCGTTGGTGACACCTTCGATATTGCTGAACTCCTTGGTGTTAAGGTTGAGTCTCGCAGACCTGAATTCATCATCATCTTCCTTGACGTTGTAACTGAAGTAAAGATTGTTGGTGCTGTAGTCTACTGCTAAAAGATACGGTCTGTCGAGGTCTTCTTTTAGCGTTTCGGGTTCGTAATAGATACCGTTTATTTTCACACCGGGACAATCATTTTCTTTGATCACTCCAGCTTGGATTGAGATGAGGCCGCACAAGAGGATAATGAGTTTCATGTTGATCTGAAATGACGCAAAGAATAGCTTGTTATTTTGGAATGGTTTAATAAACATTGCCTCACGCAATCGTTAACTGACGTAATCTCAATAAGTATTTTCGATTTACATTTCAGAATGCATTGAATCGTTTCATGGTTAGTATTCCCTCAGTAACGCAAGCCTTGAAATGCATGCCTTCGTGACATTCCTTACGATTTCTACGGTTAATATTTTTAACTGTTACAAGTATAACAATTCTGATAGCTGTGCCTTTCAAATTCTAAAATTATCAACCCATTTAGTTGAACCAAAGAAATCATTGCGGCTTCGCATTATCTAGCTCATCAGTCATCATACGCTTACCTTCGTCTATTAAACTATTTATTCTCTACCAAGGCCTATTGATACTAATCCCCGCTCTAGCCATGTAAACTGTAATATTATTTACTTAATAAGTTATTGTTAGCACTTACCGCGTCTGTCCGTAGCGATGTGATAAATGAATTGATAAATAATACTTGCTGTATATAATTGGATATTATCATCACGCCAATATTGAGATTTTTTACGTCTGTGGAGCTGACACATTCATGTTTTTTTCATTGCTTGGTAATTTTTACTTTGATTGGTCATTATCCTATTTTTGTGCTTTTCTAAGTACTTCAAAGTTCATTCGAAATATAATTTGCGAGAAATCTTCAGTTACTACTGATATTTGATCTGAATTATGTTAAAAATTTTCTACTTGGAATTTGAATTCACTTTAAACATACCAATTAAAAACCTTATTAAATACTGTACTGATGTATGTGCATTCGTCTTATCTGCCTCCACCGTCAGCCTCGGAAGTGGGTCACCAGTGGGAAGTAGTGGAGGTCATAGGCGATAGAACTAGAAATGTGTTATCAGACATAGGTTGAATAGTATAGACCAGATTAGAAATGGAACTTAGGACTAGACCAGACATGAATGTAGAGAAAAAAGGCCGATTTTTGCTTAACATAATATCGTGTCATAGAAAGACTTGGATTTTTTAACAGTGATCTTTTGTTATTTTTACACTCCTCCGGAATAAGTGGGAGGACTACACCCAGCATTTGGTGATTCAGAGTTGAATTGATGATTGTTTTTGTTCCGTTAAACTAAAATACCACTACGGAATAGGTTTCTGATGTTTCAGAAAAGCCAAAAACGTAACAGTACATTTGACAATCAGAGAAGATAAAAAAATTAAGTATTAAACTCCTCCACTCATTTTTTATTCTGTTATTGTAACGCCTCATGGTTGAGATGACAGATCATAGGTTATCGCCACAGTTTTATTGAAATATTTTAATAATTTGCTGTAAAAAACCCACGAATAGAAGGATAATTTTGTCGAAAAATATACTGACAAGACTTTGAAGTAATTTGGCCTTCGTCGTCCCGGATATGGCAGTTAAGGGTTATTGCTAGATCGCTTTAGTAGAGGTACTGGCAATAAGGAGTTAAATCGACGTATGAATCATAGGATAGCGGTGTTTCTACTCGAGACGGTTTTAGATTGGCTAGTGGCTTGGCTAGTTTCAATGCATCGTTTTTGGCCTAGGTTCTCCGAAGACTAGAAACGGTCTGGTTCTTTATCTCTTTGTTTGTGCCTCTTCAATCTCTTCGTGATTTTCGTGTTTCGTTTTCGCTTTGAACGAAGTGATAGTTTCACTACAAGTTTGATGATATCTTCTAAAATATTAAACACGTATATAAATCTCCATACCGTATTTATCATTATGCGACATTGAAAAACAAATATGACATGAAAAATATGATGTATTCATTTTGATCACTTCGTTAGTAGATGTAGCAAATATTCATAATTTGTTTTACCTTCTCTTTTGAGTGGAACCCTACTTTTCATCCTCTTTTATGTCTTTCTCTACAAGATGCATAGTATCCAATTTATCGTTGACATCATCCAGACTCGTCTATTTCTCGTTATACACTTTGCCCTTGTACTATGATTACCTCATCTAACTACTGTTATTGAAGGTAAGAACCTCCATGGATCACGACCTTCTAGTCTAATCTGACTGCAGAAAGAGAATTCGCTTCACTTTTCATTTTGATGAAAGTTGTAACCTATTCAAGTATTCTAAAGAAACAGGTTTTTGTGCCACTATTTCGTTGGTCCGTTTTTCTCTATGATGGATGGACTTTTTGTTAGAGCTGCTAAAGAAAAAGTCTTAGAAATATCGCAATTTTCAATAAATTACGATGAGCACAACAACCTAATGAGTCACCTTCAAATAATTCATAATACAGACACCTGAATAAACATGGCTGGAGACAGATGGCCTAAGACGCTAAGGAGTAGAGAACTTGGTCAAATTCAGATATTTTTCGAACGGAAATGAATAATTTGATGAAATGTTGGCCGTTTTTCCTCGATTATATAAAAAAGAAGTATCGATTTCGTGTAGAGAATGTCATGACGAATTGGGAAAATCCAGTCCGAAATGGACATTTAAATTGCTTAGGTATTTGATTAGTTTCTTGAAGTTCTAGTTGATGTAGAAATCAAGGACAAGGTTGATAGGCTAGCCTTAAAGTGATCACAGTAGGAGTGCGTATGATTTGTTTATAGTACCCTAGCTTTCAGCCATTGTAAGATCTTCTAACATTATGGAATGCAAATAAAGGTATGAATATGTTTATGTATTGTAATTTATGACAGCAACACTATTGGTCAATAGCGCTATGGGGTAGCCCATTTAGAGCTTAAGATAACATACGTCAAGCGCACCCTGACCCCTAATCAAAGGTCAGATCAGTTTCTCACTACCACCACAGTGACTGACTAGATTTTTTCCCAGAAATTAAGGAGAATTCCAACAAACGATATGACCGGTTACCGCAAAGTTGGATTACGCAATCCAATGACGCAGGGGCTCGTCACTGGCTTGAATAGTCCAGCTTATGCACTGCAAGAACCCAATGGATAAATTAATTACCTCTGAGCCTACAGCGTTTAATATTATGTAGGCATTGGCTGCAATCCCTTGACACCGTAATCGCGATGACATAACGTTCCTTATGTAACAGAATTAAATGAGGTCTGCAATATCACGATCAAGTATTTTCATTACTGATGTCGTTTGCAGGATTTAATGTTGTCATTTGTTTTCATTACGCATTCTCTGATGTCTGTCACTCGTTTATTTGAAACGAGTCTTTATTTGGTGTCCACAATTTTAGATGCTAGTTAGATTGTTCGTATAATTTGTGGTGGCATGTTAAACACATCATACGTACTTGAACTCACTCACTTCATTTTTTTATGAAGGTAAGCAGATACTTCGGAACGAAATCTGCTACGGACCCTGAATAAATACTTCTTTTGCTTTGTCTACGTTCATACATGGTGTAAAGAGACCCTTCACGAAGCCGTCAACCAAGTATTCTGTACCTACACCAAACTAAGTAACTTTACGCAAAAATTATTGCGACGCAAAAATCACGTTTTGCAGTAGGATTCGATGGAACGTGCTCAAAGCATTGTGCTGATGGATGGATTGAAAAGTACGGGGGTCGTGGAGGTGTTTAAAGTAAAAATCTAACATTAAAACTTGTGAAAAAGTTGGAACATTGACCCCTAATATCTCCGTAACTAGCAGGTTCCCAGGTATGGTCTAGAACAAAAAATATCGCAAAGGCTGGGAGAACAAGTGCCTTTCAGCTTCGTTAAGGGTCTATTAACACCCTTTTTATGCAAGCCAGTTGCATGTACTACGCATCTGACCTTTCTGAAGAACTGAAGACCATCGCCAAAAAGCTCAATGTGTTTCTACTACCAACGTGCTGAAAAGCCTATTACTGTTTGAGTCAAAGAATCAGCCGTTGTATGCTACTTCGCACATAACTCTCCACCATCTTTGCCCTGAGTTTTCCACACAACATAGAGGCCGGTATGGCATGCGTTGGAATGTGTCATTAACTGGAACATTTCATCACGATCTATCTGAACGCTTCAGGCCACATTTTATGCATTACTTTAATGTGGACGTTCGTCACAAAGCGTTACATGATTTCGCGGGTTGGTACGGTTACTTGCGGGTAATACTTTTTGTACCTTTATGTGAAATGTCTAGTCTACACTTTTACACGTTAATAACTTGTATTTGTATTGACAAATGTTTAAACTGACTCATACCGTACGACCACGTGGAGTTCCCGGTAACGTATAGATAGTCAAAAGAATTCTGCATGCGATGCGGATGCTTCTTTGCATAAAATCAAAATCCCCGTTTCACTAAAAGATTTCATACAGACTGGTTTTACCATGACATTGGGACATTCATAGTATAATTATCACTTGCTTTTCGGTGAAGGAAAACATCGTGAGGAAACCAGCATGTCTGAGAGATATTTCTTGACGGCATGTAAAGCCAAGTCAGAGGCCCATGGGCGGCATAAAAACTCTGACACCAGGTTAGGAACTAACCACACGATAACAACAACAACATGACATTGGGATGCCGTAGAACAAACCACCATTTTGAAAGATGGCTTCCGTGCAATATGTTTGTTGCATGTTGCCATGTTGTTATAGGACGTGACGTGCTGTTCCCCTGAGCGTCACCACCGATTCTACCACAGTTTATGCTATATTCTGATCGTTACCTAATGATCCGGTTTTGTAAATCAACAGTGCTGATGGACCTTGACGCTTGTGCCAATTTGATCAAACTATTTGAAAAAAAAACGTGTTGATTATGAAGGCACCTGTTTAATAAATAGTGAGGTGTTTTTACGTACTCCTTTTATGGATAAAGAGAATAATAGAATGTGCTTAGGATAGCAACGCCCTATTTACTAATAATGATGACGTATTGAGTCGAGTAGTCAGTGGCCCGAATGTCTGACAACAAGTCTTACCTATCGTATTACACAGTACTAACTGGGTTGTGGAGGTCAGATAGGCAGTCGTAAAATACTGGTATTCAGCTGCATCCGGTTAGACTGGAAGCCGACCCCAACATTGGGAAAAGGCTAGGCAGATGACGATGACGTATGGAGCTTAAAAATGTGAAGAACTGGATTCTGGTGTCATTTATAACGTCGTTCCTTATGTGATTTCTCAGTTTGTACGTTCATTTCATATCAAAATAAAAAAAAATCAAATAAACAAGACTGTATTGATTTCCAGCAAGATCTGGACCGTTTTTCTGACTATTGTTTTTCCAATAAGCTTTATCTTAGTCTTCCAAAGTGTCACGTTATAACGTTTACCAAAAAGAAAAATAAAACTGAATTTAACTACCGTCTCGCTAATACATTTATAGATAAAGTTACTTCTATCCGAGATCTTGGGGTTCAGCTGGATTCAAAGCTACATCTAGATGTTCATATAGATACAATAGTTAGTAAGGCTTACAAAATGTTTGGTTTTGTAATGAGAGCATCTACGGAATTTCGTCGCCCCTCCACCTTTCTGCATTTATACAAATCCATAATTAGGCCACAGTTAGAGTTTGCAGTACCTATATGGAACCCTCTATACAAAAAATATGATGATACTTTGGAGCTGGTACAACGCAAATACCTTCGTGCTATAAACTACAGATGTTTTCGGAAAAAAGTCTCATACCACTTACTTCTTAGGAAATATGATATCCTTACCTTGCACTCAAGACGAATGCTCCTTGATGTTATGACTCTGTTTAATGTGTGCCGCAATAAATTTGATTGTCCTGATTTAGTAAAGAAATAGGTTCTTTACCTAGTTCCTCGAACAGTACTCGTACGTGAGGTGCGCGCACGGCGCTTGTTTGCTACGAGCTGTTGTAAATCTAACGCTGGCTCGCGCTCACCTCTTCATCGCTTGGTTGAGACTTACAACAATGAGTTTAGCTTAATCGACATACTTTTCCTCAATAAAAACCTATTCAGGAAGCAAATTTGTGCAATTCTTAAGGATCGGCAGTTGACCATTGTGATGTGATGTGATGTGAAATATGTATTCACATGTTAAAATATGTACTGTATGCCCGTTTTATGCAACTTTTTGTATATTGTGCATCACATAGTATTGTTATAACTGTTATTTTAGTTTACATCTTATACATATGTCTCTCTAGTTACTAAGTATTTAAAGTAATCTGTGGAAAACGTAGTGGGTAGCATATTTATCATAGTTTTCAATGTAAGCCTTATTTTAAACGTCTAATATGTTACTGTTTGTTTTTCCTAAATAAATAAATAAATAAATATCAATCGGTAAAAACTGATGAAGTGACTAATGCAACGATCAACGGCCGATAAGGATGATCGCCCAAATCGCTAGTCAGGTGGAGTCGACTGGGCCAATTATTTCATATTATACAGGTTGGTTTTTTTTAAAGCCACCTGCTCCCGTAGCATGACCACCGTAGACAAGAATTTCTTTGACGGAAGAATCGACAAAATGACAGATAGTGCAAATAAATCTGTCATTGTGTCGACACAATCTGTCATTTTGTCGATTCTTCCGTCAAAGACGTCTTTGTATACGGTGGTCATGCTACGGGAGCAGGAGTGAAAGTAATCTACATACAGGAGATAGAAAATTTTACTCAAAGGAAACATTTCTTTATTTTTAAAGAAAGGTAAGATTTCATGGTTTTCCTAAAATGTTGACCAAGATATCGTCTGCCCAAGTCTTCCTAAAATAACCACAAACTTGCGGCTATGTACTCGCAATACACCTGTACATAATTGATATTTACCGTACTTATTTACTTAATGACTGTTCTCAAGCATTGTCTGTTATTTCGACCATGAGAGAATTTTGACAAGACCATGTGAACTGTTGGTCTTGGTAGTATTCTTTTAGTTTGTTTAGTAGCAGAAAAAGGGAAAATATTAATGGATTTTCAAATATTGTAGTAAATTAAGGTCGTACCGCGTCTTATTTACGGCTGTCTTCGTGAATCTCGAGCTTTAAATTAAGAATGATTTATTAAATGAGACTTACACGAAGTTGCGCTTTGCAGCCCATTACAGGGTTCAAAATTATTTCAACTTGCTGGAATTTTTGCAGACCCAATTGAAGTAATCACAGAGATAGTTTTTTTTGTAATCACCATGCAGTCGGTGTGGTTAAGGCCGTAGTTTTTGTAATCACAGTTGAGTATGTGTAGTTATTATAGTCCAGCAGTTATGTACTTTTTATCTGGTAAGTATTCCGAAATTAATGGAACTTTAATGTTCTCAAAGTTTGTCATGTGGTCAATGATATTATAAATAAAAAGAGATATATATCGCATTAGCACGCACACATCGTTGCAGACAAATTCAGTCAATTGTCGTAATTTAAGTACTTCAAGCGCAATAGCTATCTCTTTCTGTAACATACGTTCCGTATTATCTATCGCAGTCGTAACAACGCAACGATATTTGAACGCTACTCAGTATGTACGTAGCGTATCTTTCGAAAAAAAAACCCGTTTTTGCCCCCCCCCCCCCTCCAAAGTTAGCACAGGGTCCTCCAAGTCGAAAACTTAGGATAGTCATCCTAGTGTACCCCAAACTTCGGAATTCTTTCCAACTACCCTCACATTTTTTCGACATGTGGATTATTAGGACCAGATAGTCGTTTGAAAGACCCATCTGATCAGCAATGGGATGCAACAGTTCAGATAGTTTCTAGATACTTCCGATGTTGACCTCGCAGCTGAAAACTTCCCTTACTAAATCCACACACTTTTGAAGGACTGCTGAGTGCAGACAATAATTTATACAATGTGAAAAACAAATTTTTGCTGGGAAAAATTTAAAAAAATCTGGACTTTTTTTTGGGGTGAATAATCACGTTTTACGGTAGGACTCAATGTAACGAACTCAAAACATTGTGCTGATGGATGCATTAAATAGTACGGGGGTCGTGGAGGTATTTAAATTAAAGCACACGTACATTAAAAACTTGTATGATACAAAAAAAAAACTTGTGAAAAAGTTGAAACTTCGATCCCCAATATCTCCGCAACTAGAAGGTTCCCAGGTATGGTCTAGAACAAAAAAAAATATCGCAGTTACGGAGAGAACAAGTACCTTCTTCTTCTTGCTTCGTCAAGGGTATTTTTACACCCATTAGATTAAAAATACCTCTTCCAAAAGGGTGCAAAGAAACTGTCTGCTCCTTCCCGTAATTATAAGTTCCCTTTCAAAGGTGTCAGTTCGATCGATGCTTCATTGGAACGTGAACGTGACTAACGGCACTTCGAAATCTTCGATTTGCATAGTTGATTAGAATAGTTAGCACGTATCGTAACGATGCAAGAATGTTAGGCTGCCTTCGGCTTGTACCTTTCTAGGCTAGATTCATTTCTTAAAATGATGAAAAACAAAATATCCGCAATCGTGGGCAATATGCAGCTGAATACCTGAATTTTACTTGGAGCGGCTGCCTATCTGACCTCCACGACCCAGTTAGTACTAGGTAATACGATACCCCTTGGTAAGACTGGTTGTCAGTCTTTTTGAGCCACTGACTACCTGTAACGACTTTCAAAGATTTACAAAAGACAGCTGGGATCAACGGCTTAACGTGCTTTCCGGAAATGGAAGGAAACTCGGTATGTAATGGGCAGTCACCCATCCACAGACCAACCTAGGCAAGCACGGCTTGACCTAAAGATCGATCTGAGCGGCTGTTTTTATTTAGCCACGAGCTCCTCTTTACACACAAGCTCACAATAGTTGAAAATCACGGAAGATATCCCGTAAGTGACCGTGTAAGTTTAATCCAAGATAAACTAAAACAAACGGACAACTAATATGAATCCTAATAATCTGTTATTGGTACTTCGATATCAATAAATAGCATACCCACCTTTTTGGTGCTGTGTTTAGTCCCAACCAAAATCCAGACGTATTATGCTTTGAAAGCAATGCATGGCACCGAAACCCAGACGGTATTATAAATAAAATGGAAGTGTGCAGCGGATGTGTACAATCAGATGGCTATGGATTGGATGCTGTGGACTGTGGCCACGAAACAGGTGAATTGAACGACGAAATCCATTACAATGAATGTCCATGCTATAGAAACAAAGTCAAAGTTTCTCGCAAATGTGGGTGTAACTACTAACTACCAATACTACAATTCTTGCTTGTAGGCTATACTTCTACTCATCATCATCATATCAGCCCGGAATCCCACTGCTGGGAATAGGCCTCACCTTTTTTCTGCCACTCTTCCCGGTTCTATGCATCCCTTATCCAGGTGTTTCCCGCGACTATGACGATATCGTTGAGCTACCTCTACTGTACTATAATGAATACTATCCAATTATCATTACCTATTGCATGATCAATGGTCCCATGCAGAAAGTTCTTTAGTTTGGTTGATACCACATCCTTAAATATGACCACACCTTTCTGATACGGGCTATCATTTTGGTATCGCCATATTTTAACATTGGGCATGAAAATAATAACAGAAAATTAAAATTTCAAACAAAATGCGTTCAATTTTTTTGTGGATTTCAGAGTAATGCTCAGTTTCTGGTATTTGTCATTTTCTCGGGTGTGTGGATAACATAATGCGTCACGCGTTTCCTAGTTTTGACCACGACTTTTCCGTATATTGATAACGGCTAATTTTCAATATGTGTGACAAAACACATGACCACCGTTGTCGGTATCAAGTGCTAAAGGGGGCGTTATTAACCAGTTATTATTCAATTTCGTAATTAACTCAATAAGCTTCAACTGGTGAGCCATTAGTCACATTTTTTGGCCAGCGCCCAGAGATCCTAAGATCCAAAGTGCTCTGAATCTTTCGTGCTCTTAACTGAATACATCATCATCTGCCTAGCCTTTTCCCAACTATGTTGGGGTCGGCTTCCAGTCTAACCGGATGCAGCTGAATACCAGTATTTTACATGGAGCGACTGCCTACCTGACCTCCACAACCCAGATCGTACGGGGTAATGCGATACCCCTTGATAAGACTGGTTGTCAGACTTTTTGGGCCACTGACAAACGACTGTCAAAGATCTACAAATGATAGCCGGGACCAACGGCTTAACGTGCTTTTCGAGGCACGGAGGAATGTAATGGTCGGTCACCCATCCACAGACAAACCGGCAAAGCACGGCTTAACCTAAAGATCGACCCGAGCGGCTGTTATTATTTAGCCACGAGCTGGATACATCCAGCTAAAATATTACTGCCAAAATTTATTATCGCACGACGGATGCGTACAATCAGATATAAACCTGCGTGGTCGAAGACCGTGTCATCCAAATAGCAGGTGTAATGATCCTCATTATTTCGATTACGACACAGCTGAATAACTGTGTTACTTCATATTCAATGTATGTATGTATGGATGCATTAGTCCAGATTTGGACATATCTGTCGTGTAGGCTTTATAGAGCTATTCACGCGAAAAGGTGCAATATTATTCGGTTCAATTAACAAACGAATTACATACATAAATGAATTACATAAGTAGGAGTATGACGACGATGGACGATGTGGATGGTGGGATGACTATATGCGTAGAGAAAGACCAAGGAAACTATGGCTTTACTGTGTGAAGGATGATTTGGCTAGAAAGAAGGTGACTGCTGAGATGACAACTACACCAAATGAATTGTGACAAGAGCAGAAGAATGATGATGATGAAGTAGGAGGCATGAAGTCTGCACACTTACTTCGTGGTACGAGGCTTTTAAATATAGATTTTTATTATAGCAGATGAAAATGAAAGACATTTATTACTAAAAAATGATCACTTTACACTTTAATCCTGTCAGCAGTAAGGTCAAAACCGGCCAAGTGCGAGTCGGACTCGCGCATGAAGGGTTCCGTACTGTCGTAGTAGGCGAACCCTTTTTATTTTTATTAATTGTTGTTTTAACTTTCTTATAAGTTTCTCTGTAATCTTCCTCCCCCTTAACTCCTAAACTACAGGATCAAAATGTTAAAAAAAAAAACAAAATAGTTCTTTGTCTATAGATTGTCTATTTTTTTTATTTAGAATTTCTATTTTCGCCTATTTTCTTAAATAACTCAAAACTATTTATCTTAAAATTATAAAAAAAATATAAATATTTGAGATGCTCACAATGAGCCCTTTCATTGATCTGTAACACGATATAGTTTGCAAAACTTCTTTTTCAGTTACTAATTTACCCCCCAAAAGTGGCCCGCATGTTTAAACTTCATTAATTTACGTTACACGTCCATCTTCGGGTCACCGACTTACATATGTGTACCAAATTTCAACTCAGTCGGTCCTGTAGTTTCGGAGTAAATTGGCTGTGACAGACAGACACGCAAGTGATCCTAGAAGGGGTTCCGGTTTTTCCTTTTGAGGTACGCAATCCTAAAAACCGCTAAATGTGATTGAAATGCGTTGCGAATGTCATTCAAATTGCGACCTGCGTGGCGTAGGCCCCATTACACAATAACACACGTTATACTTGTATGAGACATGAGAGGAATGTATTGTTACACATGTGTTTCCAGACAGTGTTGCTAAATGTACATATATGAGTTTCCCAAAGGCCATATCTTGAAGTAGTTAGAGACTTTGAAGTTTTAATTACCTTAGTGTCAAGAATTTCACGTATTCCACTCTGACTGTGAGATCCCTGGGGATATGCCCCCGCCTGCTAGGAGTGCAGCATTGGGTTTAGTACCAAAGTTAAACAACCTAGCTAAGTAGCTAGATCTAATAAAACGACGGTAACTTTGTTCTCTGGACACTGATCTTAAAGCAGCCATTCGTCAGCAAATTGAGTTGTAAACGGTTAGCGACATTCCAAAAATAGCATTAAAGGAGTCGGTAGTTCTATTTATAATTTTCCGCGTTTAACAGAGACTTATGTCATGTAACCCGACTGCAATGGGTTAAATAAAGCCTCAACTCTATGCTTAGCACGCGACGAACGTCTAAAGAAAATTCTTGCATAATCCAAGCTGCGAAATGAAATGGAATGCTCAGTTGCTCACAGTGATGTGGCTGAAAGTGGCTCGGTCCCCATAAACAATAGGACTCGGTGTAATGAACCCCATTACGCTGATTACGTGCCATACGAGAGTAATGGTAATGTTATGACTATAGTAATACACGGTGTATGTGCTTCTTCATATTTTGTAATGTTTTATGGGACATTTCATGTCGTTAGTTTCATTTTTGTGGGTTTATTGGGTTTCTGCTAATGATTTCTTTAAATTGGCTCTGCTGAAAGTAGTCTTTAATGACAATTAGGTCAAAACAAATCGTTTATTTTATTCTGAATTTAGTGCATCAGATAAGCACCTAGTATTGTCATGTTTGAAGACAACTCTGTAGCGTGTGAGTATTTCAAGGTCAGTTCAGTTCAGGCTATGCAACATTCATTGTTCTCTCATAACATATTGTCACAATCGAAATACACTCTCGAGGCATCATTTTTTGTCGCTGTTATAGCTTCCGTAGATCCTTACATGGGTACAAAATATAATCAATTTTCCTTTTCTAGCTATAACACTGACCACAGCATTCCATACGTAACGCTCTGGTCTATTCGCAGAGTTTATTAAGCTTGAAACACCAGTATGGCGTGTCGTAACGCCACGGCCTTCGATTACTTTGCACAACTGAATCATACATACTGCTGTTAATATTATTGTACCATTATTGTTTCCGACGCCAGTTTCTGACATTTTGTTTTGTTCTGTTTTTTTATGAGCTGTTTTGAAATTAGTGCGATTTTGGCCAACACGCGGATATTTCTGGAATCTGATGTTGTGATCTTATCCTTATCATTCCAATAATTGGACGGTGGCCTTTAGTAGAAACAAAATCTTTCTCAGAGTAGGGCTGCATTGACTACAAGCCGTCTATGCAGATATCATCATCGTTAGCAGCCTTGTTCCATCCACTGATGAGAATCGGCCTCCCGTTTGCATCATGCTTCCCTGGTCTATCTCTGCCTGTTGTTGTCTTCACCAAATTGTTTCTCAGTCTTCACCTACTTGAATCTACTTCCCCAGTTAAAACATTTTGTTTCTAGTACATATTAGTCATCATTTGGCATTCCCCAGGCACTCGGTGTATCACGTAACAGAATGACATCATTCATGTTTCTGTGATAAAGCCATTGAAACATTGACGCAGCTATCAGCGAATGCCTAGGAGAACTGGACTGTGTTGTTGCTTGTTTATTATTGTGATGTATTAAAGACCTGGGTTTTTAATCGCTGTGTTATCTGACGCGTTCTGTAATCTGAGTAACGTTTTTATTAACATCTTTTTAAATAGCATTTTTGGACGCTATATTCAGCCCATTTTGGTAGGTTTGCTTTTGTACCCCATACTAAGTGCAATCGAGTCTCTTCTCGTACCATAGTAGGGCCCCCGTAAGACGAAAATGTGACTAAATAACTAAGAGAATTTAAGGATTTCCAAGAGTTCGCTAACTAGCATAATTATGTCTCGTCTGTAACTTTCGTCTGTCTTTATTTTAGTATCAGTAGAATTTCGTCAATAGCTTACCAAGACAATAATCAGTTGTCTTTTAAAAAACTAACCAAGGAATATAAATCTACGTAGAAAATTTTATAGACACACACACACACACACACACTTACAGACATTCCACAACCCTTCCTCTACTCCGCTTCGCTGACCGCAGACGTGAAAAAATGTAATTATATCAAACAGCCCATCTTCCGACTTATGCAAAGCGAATGCAATTTCACAAGTAATTGAGAGGTCAAATACCACCAGTTTACCGACCTCTGTCTAAGGCTGGTGGTTCTTAATTAGAGCTGCACTAACGCACGCGTAGACGACTATAAAGGAGTTTTTAATCACCGCACCGCGCCGATCTAGTATTCTAGAGAATGCATCGGCGGTACTAATAAAATTCGCAGTGACGAAAGTAACAGGCAGCAGTTTTTACAATCCTATCCTAATGAGCAATATTTGTAGGATTATATAAATATTTGTCATCACGTTCTCGAAAACGGCGCTAACGATTTTGGTGAAAGTTGCATTATAGGTGTTTCTTTGTCTCATATCTGGGAAAATTCGTTTTCTTTATTTTCACCCGAGCAGAGCTTAGTCGCCCTGATACTGTCAAATTGAATGGGCTAATGAAACTCGGGAGTTTCGCTAGCTATTTTTTAAACTTGTATGCTGCATGTATGTCCGATTGCAAGTAACCTCTGACACTCTTGATCTGTATGGAAACCGTTGATAATGCCGTCTGTAGCAGCGCAGGACCAGGCGTCTCCATTCTCTGTGTTTTATTTTATTACTATATCGGACGTAAATTAAATTTGTATCATGCATATTTATTAGATTGAGTCGAAATATTGAATGAATAGTTGACAAACTGGTAGAACTGGAAAGTTATGCAACAATATCTAAGGATGAGAAATGCGAATACTATAACAGAACGAATTTTACCAATGAAACGAACGCGATCAGCTTATCTAAACCGCGTTCAAGAGCTGTGTCAGCATTGTTGTGAAATATTGACACTGAAAGCGCTTAAGCGCGGTTTAGTTGCGTTGGCTGCAGAAAGTAAAGAAATTGGACTGATCAGTGATATTATGTCCTCACCTGCCTAGCCTTTTCCCAACTATGTTGGGGTCGGCTTCCAGTCTAACTGAATGCAATTGACTATTTTACATAGATCGACTGCCTATCTGACCTCCACAACCCAGAGATAGTACTAGATAATACGATACCTTTGGTGAGACTGGTTGACAGACTTTCGGGCTGATTGACTACCTGTAACGTCTGACAAAGATCTATAAATGACAGTCGCGACCAACGGCTTAACGTGCTTTCCGAGGCAGGGAATGTAATGGGTGGTCACCCATCCACGGACCAACCTAGGTAAGCAAGGCTTAACCTAGAGAGTTCCTCATCATCGTATGACGTACAATGATAAATTTATTATCCTGGTATTTTGGTTGAATATTAATCGATATTTTTCCTTCCCTTTTGTTCTTTTAATAAAGCTGCTTGTTTGAAACCCTTAGTCGTAGTGGCTTGTGTGACGTCAATCGATTGCGTCATTGTTCCAGCCTTTTGCAGGCTCTGTGTCTAGCAAAATTCAATTTCTGAAGCTGCTCAGAAATTGTATTATTATTTACTACTCAGAAAATGTATTGTTAGGTGTTATAATATGTACAATGCAGTATGTCAATCAAGCTACTACAATCTGTCAAATTTCTTCAATAGATTTTCAACTTTATTGTCAAAGTATTAGGTTTAATGTTGATTGGGAAAATTTGACAGTTTCGGGTAGCTTGATGTGCTGGCGTCTGTACCTACACCGTCCACATTTCGCCAGCTATGATAATTTCCATGTATTGGGGGGGAGTCTGTTATATTCAATTTTAAGGTGTATGTATAGTTTTATGTGTTACTTGTGTCGGAGGTTATAAAATAATTATTTTACTTTCAATAAGGGGGGTTTTTTTTTTTGAGAGCCTACCTTGTGTCCCACTGCTAGGCAAAGGCCTTCCCTTTCGTTTGCCCCGCGAACATGATCAGATCGTCACACCACCTTCGCCGCGGTCGACCTCGTCGGCGATGTCCACCTTCAGGCGTCCAGTGAGTGACGATGTTTGCTCACCTCTCCAGGTGCATCCGTGCGACATGGTCAGCCCACTCCCACTTTAACTTGACTGTTTTAACTCCAAAATCAGCTACTAGAGTTATGGAGCGCAGGTTGGTGTTCCTAACGCGATCTGATCGCTTGGCACTTATTATGCTGTGCTCCATCGCTCACTGGCAAATGAATTATTATGTTATAATGTCGAATTATATTTCTATGCCATAAAAAAAGCAAAATATGGTTTGTGCCTTAACCAAACATTTTAACAACTGGTTACACCTGTAATGTAAGCAAATAAAATATTCTTATCAACTGGGTACAAAGACTCCGGGCTACTGAGGCATTTCTAGTGGAAAAATCTCATAACACTGCGTGGCCCAGTTTGAACCCAGCTGGAACTCATGCTCAGGAGCTCTTGCGGCTTCTGGACAGCCAGACACGTCAGTGAAAAGTTCCCTCTAAATCAGTACCCAAACTCTGCACTTTCAACAACAACAAATAAACAAGTGCGTGTCGGGCTAGGCACTATGTAGGGTTCTGTACGTTTAGTCCACTCTCGGCCCCTCGACCCCCAAAAAAAGATTTGTTTATTTGTTTCCTCTCAACCCTTAAACATAGTTCACACTCGACCCCCAGGGGGTGAGTTTGAATTTTCATACAAAGGACAGGCATACCTCGTCCACTTTCAACCCCTAGTTTATAAGTACCTAAAATTAATATTTTGGTACAGTAAGGTACAGATTAAAGACAAAATTAAGATAAAGTAAGATCCCGTGGGCAAATCCCGAACACCACGCGGGCGAAGCCACGGGAATAAACATGATTATTTAAAACAAATATTTACTTTTATGTAAAAATTACCATTTACGTGTTAAAAAAAAACAAAAAATCATAGTTTCTTAATAAAGCATCAGTTACCAATTTTAAAAGAAATCTTAGTCTTAAAATTAGATATATTAGAAATAATTGAAAAAGGGCCTCTATGTGATGAACTCCTTCTTCAGAAAGCGTGAGCATAGGAAGTGAACCTGCCGGAGACCCGATGGTGCAACTAAAAATGAGATTGACTTCATCATGTCAACCAAGAAGCAAATCTTCAATATTGTCACTATGATCAATTCGTTGAAAACCGGGAGCGATCACCGCATAGTAAGAGGCACATTGAACATCAATATCAAGCTTGAAAGGTCTCGACTGATGAAGTCTACGGTCCGTCCAGCACAGATCCAGATTCAAAACCCCGAGAGCTGCTGCAAGCTGAAAAGCTTGAACTCCAGACTCGTTTCGAGTGTCTAAGAAGCTTATTGGACGAATACAACGATAGGTTCCTGGAAACTGTCCATACGGGTCTAAGTTCTTCAAGATAAGTCGTGCACATAAGGACAAAAAACTCTCTGATCATACGCTCAAGCTCATGCAGGAGTGGCGTGAGATGATCGTGCAGTCTTCAGACGAGGCGTGGAAATACCGGCAGCTCAATAGACGGATCTCTAAATCCTTGAAGAGCGACCTCCGCCGCTTTAATACCGAGCGTATTAAAGACGCTATTGAGCGGAATAAAGGCTCCAAGGTATTTTCAAGAGATCTGGCTATTGGGCAGAGCCAGCTCACGAAACTGAAGACCGACCATGGCAGGATCGTATCCGCCAAACCGGAGCTATTGTGGGAGATCGAGAGATTCTATGGGCAGTTGTACACTTCAACCAGTAAACCCGTTGTAAATCTAGCAAACGACCCAAGAGCTAGACTGACCCGACACTATACCGAAGACATCCCGGACGTCAGCTTGTACGAGATTAGGACGGCTCTGAAACAGCTTAAAAACAACAAAGCACCGGGTGATGACGGAATTACGGCCGAACTCCTAAAGGCGGGTGGAAAACCGGTACTTAAGGCCCTTCAGAAGCTGTTTGATTCCGTCATAGTCGAAGGGATAACCCCACAGGCATGGTGCAGGGGTGTGGTGGTACTCTTCTTCAAAAAAGGCGACAATGCCCGGCTGAAGAATTATGGCCTATAATTCTTCAGCCGGGCATTGTCGCTTCTCACTTCTAAGCCATGTCTACAAGTTGTTTTCAAGAATGATCCCGAACCAGCCGGATTCCATAATGGCTTTAGCACCGTAGACCATATACATACGCTGCGGCAAGTTATACAGTTAGCGTTTGTGGACTACGAGAAAGCCTTCGATTCGATCGAGACTTGGGTTGTACTGCAGTCTCCCCAACGGTGCTAAATCGACTACCGAGGTGTTGAAGTGTTTGTACAAAAACGCTACCATGTCAGTCCGATTTTAGGACCAGAGTTCGGAACCTATCCTATTTTTTAACAAAAGAGAGTTTTATTAACTGATTAAAGTTATTGATACTTCCCGAGAATTTGTGAGATTGGTCACATTGAGCTTTATTAGTGAGATTGAAGTTTCTGACAGAGAAATCCAATTTTGGTGCCACTGATTTTCACTTTTGGTGGGCACTTTCGATTTTGGTGGGCGATTTTCAATTTTGGTGGCCACACTAGACTTTGAACTAAAATATCTCAAAAAGATCCCTCTTGAAGAACCTTCAAGCTTGGACTTTCTATTCTTATACCAGGTTCTTTATTTCACGAAAACTAAAGAAAAAATGTAGCCACCAAAATTGACAAAAAATGCACTTTGTTGATTTGACCCATAAGTAAGTATTATAAAGTATATTGAAGTTTTTAGTTAAAAAGTATGCAACTTATATGGTAGACTGATGATTTGTCATCGTAGGTAACTGTACTTCGGGGGTCGAGAGGAAACTAAAACTTGGCTGGAAAATAAAATCCACTCTTGACACCCAAGGGTCCAGAAGAAACTATAGTTAGGGGTCCAGTGGACACATTATTTTTTGGGGGTCGAGGGGCCGAGAGTGGACTAAACGGTTCTGTAGTTGCCCATCAAAATATGCGGATTTGCCTCCGAACGATGATTTTTATTGTAATAATAAAAAACACACATTTGCAGTTAAAAAACCTGTGCTCCCATACATTATGTTTAGGAAAATATGTTATCCAAGTACAGTGTTTTATAAGTTGGTCGACTATTTATCGTAAACTTGTAAAGCCTACTTAGTAGTGATAGTTTTCCTTTTAATTTCTTTATATATACTACCACCGTGAATTTTTTCACACACCCAAACACAACCGTTTAACCGGTAGAGTGGGGGGACACTTGAGTCTAACAAAAATTAGCACTTTAAAGCTTAAAATTTCACAAACGAATCCCTCAATCGAAAAATGATTTGAACAAACTCGCAATATTTTTTAAAGACCTATCCAACGACATACCATACTATGGGGTAGGCGAGTAAAAAAAATCCCCACTTTACGTGTAGGTGCAGGAGATACCCTAAAAAAAACTTTTCCAGATTTTATTTTACCACTTTGTCGGCGTAACTAATCTGTATATTCATGCTAAATTACAGCTTTCTAATACTAAGAGTCTTTGAGCTAAGCTATGGACATGGCGAAACTAGAAGGGTTCTTTTCCTTGTTGACTACGGAACCCTAAAAAAGACCTAGTTTCGTTATCAGTTATCAACCGCTGTGAGTTTGATAAGTTTTTTATCACTTTCCGTCCGAGATAGCGTGATTCACGTCTATAAATACTGATCAGGAACGAATAGCTATTTATTAATGAAATACAGATTTATTAGTCCAACTGTGTATAATTTACGAAATAAAGTTTACTTTTGTATTGAACAATCAATCATTTTGATGGATGAGATACTAATTGAATGGAAGCATTGTACAGACGCAAGCACATCAAATTTATTTAATAGATTTTCAACTTTATAGCTGAAGCATTAGGTTCAAAGTTGATTGGGGAAATTTGACAGTTTCGGGTAGTTTGACGTGCGTCTGTACATTCAATATACCGATAGTACTGTGTTTATAGCTAAAATGTATATTGAAATGGTTTTTTGTCCAGGTAGGGGTCGTCCATTAATCACGTGGGGTTCGAAAGGGGGGGAGTGGGTTCGGAAAATATCACGAGAGTGGAGGGGAGAGGGGTGTAGTGAGATACCACGTTTTTTTTTTTTTTGAACGCGCGATTTCTGAATCGAAAAGTGGTGGACCTGGACATTTTTAACACGGTGCTTAATTTTCCAGAATTAAATTATATTATACCTGTTAACCTGACTCCGTGGCTGCTATTGAGAAATTCTCAGCAGTCGCACTCAAGCAGTCCAGTAGCAGTAGTAAGTCAGTTGAGCAGTGTTAATCATGACAAGTTAACATAATCAGGAAGGTTTCGTATAAATTCTGTTCCATTTATTCATTTATCTGGAAGACAATCCATTTGCTGTAAAACAGGCCGTTAGAGCAGTAAAGTTACCTTTATTTGGACGTAGTTAAGCGAAAAGGATCCAATCCACAACATGGCCAATATTGACTTAGTGCACCAAACTGATGCTGAATATCGACACATGATTATTTGGGTTGGTCGTAGGTTAGATCGTTTTTACTGGCTTATAGTATTTTTTGGCCATGTTGTGGATTGGATCCTTTTCGCTTAACTACGTCCATTTATAGGTCGTCTTCTATATTCAGACGACCATAAAAAATCTACAATGTAACGTAATGTTGTTGTTCGTAAGTGGCCTACTTGATATGAAACATTACCACCTCAGTGTGCCATTTTGATAACCACACTGTAAAGATACGACGTTCATTTCAAATTCTTGTTAATTTTTACTGTAAAGTACTTACATAGATAAGTGACTGCTGTATCGCTTTCATGACTGCTACCAACTACAAAACAACTATGGAAACAGAAATGTATTTTTATTTCACGGTCATAGAGCAGCTGCACATAAAACTTGGCATCATTATGCACGTTTTTGTTCACATCTTTTGAGCTATAACAAAACAACACCAACATCCATTTATTTTCAGGCTACATTGGCCCATAGATAATATACCTTATAGACATATAATAAAATACAAATTGTGTTAGTAAACAGAACCTTAAAACTATGTTAGTAACACTTAGAAAGAAAGAAAATACATTTATTTGACACATGCCACAAGTGCACACAGTATAAAAAAAATAAAAAATAAAAAACAAAAAAATAAAAATAAAACTTCACTCATGCACAACTAGCAGTAGTGTGTGTAATGTATGTGCTATGCTTTCTATGCTTTCCTGGTACCGATAACTAAAAATGCCGCCCGCTGTAGGTACTTGGACCTCCTTTATGATGTAAATAGAGGATTTATGAGGATCTGTAATGTAAGACTTATAAGGCTTGTCACAGGTAGCGCCACAAGACACGGTTTTCCATCTGCCCTAAGCCACCTTTTTAAGATAATTGCTCCATCTAGCTAAAAAATAACTAATTTTGATTAGATACCTTGACGAGAACTATTAGTATGATCTAGAATAAATGTAATATTCAACATTCAACACCTCAACTGGAAATAATTGCTGATTAGTGGTTGTAATTAGCAAACGAAGTAGCACACCAGCTAATTGGATTGCGTGGCTAATGCATAGTCAAGTATCATAACTTGTGACATTGCTGGCTTAAGTTGGAACTAACCCACCTTAACTGCGTGGTCGTATGTCAGTAAAGATTTGTAACATCTGCGGCCCTAAAAGTTGCAGTTTCATTTTGGGATGTTGTATAGCAAGATTAAACTGGATTCATTGTCAGCATTGCCTAAAACATTTTCTTTTTTTTTTGGGTTCGTTTAACTACAAACTTGTAGCACATGCAAGTTTGGACGAAGACCAAACATAAAGCGAGCTATAGAGCGAGCGAGCCTCTTTTCATACTTCGTTTCGGCTCTTTCAGTAGTTCGCGGTTTGAACCAAAGAATGTAAAAAAGTGAAACGATGCCTCGCCCAGCTCGCTCGCTCGTTCGCTAGCTGGCGGTGTGGCCTGCCCTTTAACAACAGTACATAATACATCTTTCAGCTCACGAAAAACACATGTCTACTCGGCGAATGACCAAAATCATACTTTTCCAGTCATAAAATCCTTTCTCCATGAACACCTTCTACGAAGCCCCTTTTCCTAAAAATAAAATTACAGAGAACACATTACATTTTACACCATTCTTAAAAAGTTTCTCTAGAAAATTCCTTTCATAGCTGCAGAGATTTAATGTCAAAGTAAAAAATGCGCGTCCGGCGTTTCATGCCACAACTAATTCCGACGCCCGTCGACTATGAGCGTGCTTTTTTATTTCCTCTATGGTTATATTGAATTCCTGCCGGCATGCGACTGGAAGACTTTTAAAATGTATTTAATTTGTGTGAAACACTCGTTTTTATTGGCCATGCATAATGCGTTAGTGAAATGTGTAATTGGAGGACGTAGTTTTTTTTCGTTTACCTGTTAAAAACTAATCGTTCAAAAACTGTTATTGGGGACTGAAAGGTAGTCAAAAATAATTAATACGAAGTGCTAAGCAACTTATCATCGGCCGAGCCGACTGTGTTGGGTCAGTTTTCAGTCTAACCGGATGCAGCTGAATAGTAACTAATCAAACTGTTGATAGCAAAAGATCATTCACTAAATGAGTAACGGGAAACTAACACTACTAATAAATTACTTCTATCTTAATCTGCACTTCATTCGCTTATTCCACTTATCTTCTTTTTATCGAAACACTTAACTCTGAACTGGACATTGTTACGTCTGAGTTAAGTAACTATGAAGATTGAGTAACCAGCAGTGGTGAAGGTTCCATACAACTCGATTCCTACCGGCTTCCCTTTGAAAAATGACACAGTCAGTATTCTATAGACAAATAATATAAACACATTAAAGATATGTACTCCGGCTTACCTCTTACAAAAATTGACCCTTCGCTACTGGTAATCAGTGATATAGATTGCACAAGACCAATGAAGCCATTCATTGACTGAAATCGTATACTGAGAAATGCTGGAATTTCTAGAAAAAAAAAAGCCGAAATAGATTTGACGGGGTTTAAATCATACTCCGGATCAGTCGAAGTCCAGTTCAAGGTTCTCTGTAAAATAAATAGATATGACAGCACATTTTTATTTAAGATCTTGAAAAATTGCACTGGAAACACTAGCATAAACATAATCAGCCTGTAATTTTCCAACAATTGAGACACAGGCCTCCTCTCAGAAGAGGAGTAGGTAATCCACCACGCGAGCCCAGTACGGGTTGGTGGAAGTCACATGACTTCGTTTTCAGCATGAAAACTACTAACCTGAAATCTCACGTTACAAATTCTAGGAGGAGTCTATTTCTGAAAATGAACTCTGAATGTCAAAGCTATACCCTGGAGAAACTGAATGAATTTTATATTAACGGAGTTTTTCATTGTTTCAGCAAAAGGACTGTATCGCCGAGCACAATACTGAAGCGGGAACAAAAATGGCTGCGAATGCTCAATAACTGGGAGGCGTTCATGAGCAAGAACTACAAGAAAGTCAGGGAGAGGTGTCGAAAAGGTGGGTTTTAAATCTTACTGTAACGCTTACTAGCTGTCCCATTGGTGTCATGATCGCAAGCGTAACTGCTGAGTGGGGGGGTCTAGGGTTCCTAGTCATAATGATATCTCTGCAGTCATGTTGGACTGCCGTCCCTTCAGACTATGAGAGCGAGAGAAGACAAACTGATTGTGTTTTATAGAAAGTTACCTTTTAGGTTCCGTCTGATATCAGAGATATTATCATCATTATACCAACCAACCGTCTCGTACACTTCTGGATTACCCCCACCCTCCCTCTCTTGATAGACTTCCTCCAACCCTGGACAGTTGGCAGCCCTCACTCGAAAGGAGAACCTTATTAAGCATACTTATATCCAAGCCAATCTCCCCAGGCATACCAGCATCAGTGCGTCCAAAAGCCTGGCTCTACCTCTGCGGTGGACAGCTGTTACTGGAGAAGCATCCGAACGAATACGAAGAGCTGCTACAGGCCCCCGGCGACCCCAAGTGCATGGAGGACATCAGGAAGGACCTGCATCGGCAGTTCCCGTACCACGAGATGTTTATACGGGAGGAGGGGCTTGGGTGAGAGATTGTTTATTTTCCCTTATTTTTTTAGCTCATGGCTAAATAATAACAGCCGCACGGCTCAATCTTCAAGGTTAAGCCACGCTTGCCAAGGTCGGTCCATGGATCATCCATTACATTCCGAGTTTCCTCTGTGTCTCGGAAAGCACATTAAGCCGATAGACCCGGCTGTTATTTGTAGTTCTAGTATTTTTGTCTATCAGAAATAATAATAATAAATTGTTGGGTTTAGGCTAGGCAGATGATGATGTTCGCATCACTTATCCGCCCCTGATTTCCAAAGGGGTGTACACTGTTGTTCGGGTCTATACATTCGATTCAGAAGTATTTGTTCAACAACAAAGCTGACCTGAACCAATTACTAGACTTAATTAGTTTTCGGCTCGGGCTCGTAACTTTGGGTTACTCCTTTCGGCATTTACCACCACTGAATCAGTTCAGGTCGTCTTCGCACAATTCGAGTTAAGACTAGAGATTTTTTCTTGAATAAATTTATTTAGGAATTTCTTCAAAATCCGACACATTGTATTACGCAACTGGGGTGCAGGTACACGTAGACCGTCAGCTAAATTAGTTGACGATAAAGTAAATACTCCCCGTAGAACATTACAATTTTACACAGTTCGTTTAGTTAGTTGGTAACACTTCAAAACAACATTCATTTAATAACAACAACACAAAATACTGTTTTCATTTCGACGACAGCATATGAAGCAATTCATCTCTTGATTGTTTGTTTACACTCTCGTTTCATTCAGTTGCCAAGTGCACCAACACAACACGTTATGAGCTTGGACAATTGCCTTGTGGAGTGGCATAGCCATCTGCTATTATTATCAAATATCCGTAATAGTCGTATATTATGTCGTGTTTCACCATCGTCGTGATTTATCAGTTCATACTTCGGAAGTCGTTTGTCTTGGAATGGACATGTAATGAGGAGGAATGAAACGCATGTGACTAAAAGAGTGATAGATATGAATGTTGATGGGTGGAGAGGGAGAGGCAGGCCAGTGGACGTGTATGTAGTGTGTGTGTGTGTGTGTGTGTGTGTATGAATAAAAGGAAAAACGTTTTTATAAACCTCTAGCTTCACCGAGGCGAATCTCGTGGACAATCCGGGACGCATCATCGTGCGACGATTTTTTTAAATAATGAAGATGACACTGATTTTCGCACCACTTTGATTACTAATTACAAGTTGGTTGACACAATAGACGTGAGCTATTGTCGCATCCCGCTCGGGATTCGCCTTCGTTTGCTCAGAGCTGTACCAAGCTTGGCAGGACCATGGTTTGCTATTATTTGTATTTGTAGATAAGAGTACCATCTTCAGAAATTGTTTAGTTGCTTTGCCGGCCCAGCAGACTCACCTGTGCTTGATGCTTTGGGTTTCAAAAATTCGACATCATTGGCCATCAGTTCTGCATCAGTTTCTCCCGCTATTTTCAGCCAGTCTAATAATTTTATTCTCGACTAGCTGTGCCTCGCGACTTTCGTCCGCGTGAAATTATTATAAAAATATTACTTCCCTATTTGAATCGGATTTTGTCAATAATTTCAAGGGTTTGCATTTTTTTACCCTAATTCTTGTTCCCGTCAAAATCGGTGCAGCCGTTTCGGAGATTAGCCGGAACAAACAGACATGCAGATAAATATTAAAAATACAAAGTTTTTTTGTTATAAGTACTGTGTATACTTTCATATGCATTCAATAATAAGCTGTTATTTTGTAATTACAAACAGACACTTTAATTTGATTTACTTGAATTAGATTCATAAGCTAGATATTGAGATGAAAAAGCTCAAAAAATTCATACACTTTTGTCTTTTGTTCACTAGCAATTTATTGATTACAATGTAACCGATAACAAAGACTGAAATATCTTGATTGAATTGAGTTCAAGCGTTCACTCGTTCAGTGTAGCAACCAGTTAATTTCGTAACGAGTTGTTTAGCGTTTCTGGTAATTAATACATTCATTGGTATTTCCAGTAATTAACTAATAGCTTTGATGTTTATCTTACAATTAATGAGACAACTTTTATTGATTGTTGTTTGCAGTTTTATATACTTGTTTGTTTCTACTAATGGTAACACTGGGCAGAGGACTAATTGTAAAAATGTAATGATCATAAAACAATAGATCCACCTTTTTTATTATTAGCTCAGTTTATGATTTAATTTTTTAGATTTAGCACTTGTCTATTACAATGTTTGTCATTTTAGCACAAGTAAAAATAACATCACGGATATACAGGGTGTAAACGGACCCTTCACGAAGCCGTCAACCAAGCATTCTGTACATCAAACTAAGTAACTTTACGCAAACATTATTGCAGGGAAATGACTTTTTTTTTTGGGGTTGAATAATCACGTTTTACGGTAAAACTTAATGTAACGCACTCAAAACTTAGTGCTGATGGATGCTTTGGATAGTAAACGGGTTATGAAGGTAATTAAAGTAAAGTAAAAACCTTAAAAGTAGTATTTAAAAGAAAAACTTGTGAAAAAATTGGAACTTTGACCTCCAATATCTCCGTAACTAGAAGGTTCCCAGGTGTGGTCCAGAACAAAAAAATGGCCGCAAAGACGGGGAGAACAAGTGCCTTTCGGCTTCGTTAAGGGTCTACTTACACCCTTTATATTTTTTTAAAACATCCCACTCGTATGTTCTTCAGAAAGGTCACGTGCGTAGTACTCGCAACCGGCGTGCGTGTATCACCAGATGTATGAACGGGGATGAGGCAAAAAGAGTATGTAAAGTTCATAGCAGGTGGGGTTCTGTGGTTTCTGCCTACTCCCATGGGAAAAAGGCGTGAGTTTATGTATGTTCCAGACTAGGAATTTCTCCTGTATCGTGGGTGCGTTCACATTTAAACTCACATACACTAACAACCAGACCCGGAACAACTACCTGTACGCCATAAAAATATTTGTTCCGTGGGCGGATCGAACCCGCCACACGCACCACAGCAGCCAATCGCTCAGCCACAGCGCCTACTGTGTTGTCATATTCCCCAAAGGCGTTCAGGGTCAAAAAGTCCAATTCCCAAAATGTCCAATCTTTGAGAATGTGGTACTTAATTGACGGGAATTGGACATTTTGGCACCGTTGGACATTTTGAGAATTAAGTTAATTAGTTAGTAAGTTTTAAAACATGGTAAATATCCCGTTTCTAGTGTTAATATTTTGAGAATTCGACATTTTGATCCTGAACGCCCAAAGGTTTGAGCACTGAGCAGGTGACGTGTGGAGATGGATTTAAGCAATTGAATGTATTCCACAAAGATTAAGATGGTAAGGTAAGTAGTTGGCATTTTAGTAATTGAATCATAACTGTCCAGCAGTGACATTATGATGATGACGCTGCGAAACCGCATTGTTTAAACTCATCACAATTAATATTCAATGTTATCACTCCCTGTGGCGACTCTGCTGTGGTTAGGGTCGGGACTGTCCACAATTATGTAGTGACTAACTGAACCTTATCGCATTTCGTCACGTCATGCGAATGACGTATCGGTTTTATTCTTGGGTTGTTTAGCAATAAAACGAATGATTTTTTTTTTTGTGTGGTTTTTCTTTCACTTCTTAATAAATAAAATAAGCATTTATTGCTGTTTTCAATTATTACAGTAGGATTTGTTACTGACGATCGGTTTTTTTTAATAATAGCTTTTCCTTCGACAAAGGCCTCCTCCAAAGACTTGCACCTATCTCTGTCTCTTGCAATTCTGATCCATTTTGGATGGCAACTCTTTTGAGATCATCTTTCCAGCGTTTCATTTGTTTGTTATATTTGTTGCACATCTTTATACCTAATTAAATCATTTGCATCGGGAGTTCATTCAAAAAATACGTAGAATTGATCGAAATTATTAATTTCATTCATTTACAATGTACAGAAACACTCATCACTTTATTCCTCAAATGATTGTTCAGCAATTGTGACTCAGTACTTGTAAAGCTGTAATACAAATCTGGCATTGCATATAAAATTAAATCATCATCATCATCATCATTCCAGCCAAAAGACGTCCACTGCTGGACATAGGCCTCCCCCAGGAAGGGAGGTTTTGCCATAATCGCCACGCTTGGCAGGCGGGTAAAGAACGGAAGGGACGTAAAGAATAAAATTAAATAATATATTTTATTTAAATATAAAATATGTTGATGGATGCAGAGGAAGGCCAAAGAAAAGATGAATGGATTGTGTGAGGAATGATATGAAAGAGAAAGGAGTAAATGATGCCGGGACGTCTGACAGGGGAGAATGGAAGAAGAAAACGTTTTGCACCGATCCCGAGTAGAATGGGACAAGGGCAGGAAGATGATGATGATCTAAATATAAAATATGTAAAGGGTGCAACAAGACCCTTAACAAAACCGAAAGGCATTTGTTCTCCACGTCATTACGATCATTTTTTTGTTCTAAACCATCCCTGGGAACCTTCTAGTTACGGAGATACTGGGGGTCAAAGTTCCAGCTTGCCCACAATTTTTTTTTTAATCCTTATTTTTACTTTACACACCTCCACGAACCCCGTACTATTCAATCCATCTATCAGCAGAATGTTTTGAGTGAGTTATATTGACTTCCACCGTAAACCGTGACTTTTCACCCCAAAAAAAAAAAGTCGTTTCCCAGCAATAATTTTTGCGTAAAGTTACTTAGTTTGATGTACATAATACTTGGTTGACGGCTTCATGAAGGGTCCGTTTACACCCTGTATAGACCACGGTACTTGCATGCATTACTTGTTTATTTCGTAACCTGAAGAAAAAATCTTTGGTAAGGTAAAAACTATACTTTGACGGCAATTTCTCCAAATGTGAATTTAATGTAGCTTCATTCTTTTTTATTTACATATTGGACGAGGAATTTATTATGATGCTTTCAATTTAAAATATGATGATGAACAATTTCTTTTTTTCAAAATTTTATTTTGTAAATAAAATTATATTAAATTTTTTTTAATTTTTTTTTTTTTTTTAACACTGCCTTATAACCAAATACATTTAGCACTTACTACGAATACCCAAACGATTTTTTGTTATTACTTCTCAAGATTAACACCTTTCTTCTCCCATTCCAGCCAACAAGAACTATTCTCGGTGCTCAAAGCCTACTCGGTGCTAAACCCGAAGGTGGGCTACTTCCAAGCGCAGGCGCCGGTGGCTGCCTTCCTGCTGATGCACATGCCGTCCGTGCAGGCGTTCTGGTGCCTCGTCAGTATCAGCGATAAGTACCTCAGCGGGTACTATAATCCGGGACTTGAGGTGAGGAACTGTTTGGACATATTTAACTTTATGATTGACAAGTATATAGGGTGACTGGTAATTAGTGACCGATACGTCAACACGTGATTGTACTCATGATAACAAACAACTTTCCCAAAGAAACATTTTTTTTAAATCAGCTAACAGCTGATAGGTCACAGGCGCGTTCGTGCGAATTTTATACGGCTGTTGTGTTATTGTGATAAAAGTATGTGTATAAAAAAATGATTCTTTGGGAAAGTTTTTTTTGTTATCATCATGACTACAATCACGTGTTGAAGTATCGGTCACTAATTACTAGTCACCCTATATAGGGACACTAGTACAGGGGGAGTACTGCATCGTTGGTCTAGTGTTCGCAAGCGCAATTCCTGAGCACGAGGTCCTGGGGTCGATTCCCAGGTCGGGCAGTGTTATTGGGTTTTTCCATCAGGAATTTCTCAGTAGCAATCACGGAGTCTGGATTTTTGCTCAGTTCATGGTAATAGTCTCGCTCGCTATTACATGGGACTTAAACATAACTGGCGAAATGTGGGTGTACCATTAGGGACACCTCTGTCTAACCCTTTGGGGATTAAAGGCGTGATGTTATGTTATATTAAGTACAGGGTTAGTACCTGGTTGCTAAAGCTGTGCATTCTGAAAGTTGACAACGTCGCAAATTTCCGATGTAAAATGAAATGATGAAATATCTCTCGTGTGTTGCTCTAAAATATTGATTGTGAATTGCAACGATAACATTGGTTTTAGGTTTTGCAACAGTTTTAGGTGTAAAAAAAGCAGATATCCAAAAGCACTTTTCCAACACGTTACAATTACACATATTTAAGGGTGTAAGGGACAGCCCTCCACAAATTGATGGGGTGAATTCATTATATCATACTAAGATGACCGGTACAAGAAATTATTTCAGGAATGTTATGGGAATCCAGTAAATTTGATTTGTTTTATTTACTCATTCGCAATGTATCGTTACCGTGGCAAAACGAACGTAGCGAACGGCAAGCGCGACGATGAGTTCAATGAACTCTGTAGCTAGGCAGGAAGTGAACAGCTGATTTCACGCTTTGTTCGTTAGAGTATTTCAACATCCATTGTAGAATTTTTGAATTTAGCCGTATTATTTACATAAATGGAATGCTGCGTACAGGGAATGTAATTTTACATTGAAATAAAGGAATAGTTACTCAAAAAAAATAATCCGGACTTAAATTCCGGTGGAATATGATTCAAAACAAAGAGCTGAATGCACCCTGTCAGTTTGTGGAGGGCTGTCCCTTACATTCTGTATGTCATAAATTAATTTAGTTGTATTAATTATTTCATCAGGACAGAGATGTATTCTACAGCTATTTGCGATGTTGCCTACTTGATGTAACATTTAAAGTGTTTTTTAGACAAATGAGGTAAATCTTAGGTACTCAATCAAACACATCTAACAGTATCGCGTGACATTCTGATTTCGTTGATTAGTAATGCATACAGTAAACGCCACATTGCAATGCAAACAATAAAAATCTTTGTTATCACAATAGATATGAAAATCAAGCCCGATAGAAATAACTGCAATTCTGTATTTCATCATCATCTGCCTAGCCTTTTCCCAACTATGTTGGGGTCGACTTCCAGTCTAACTGAATGCAGCTGAATACCAATATAAAAAAAGCATTGCAAATATTGTAATTTGCAATACTACAACTACAACAACAACAACAACTACAACAACAACACTACAACAACACTACAACAACAACAAACAACACAACAACTACTACTTCAACTACTACTTGAACTACTACTTTCTATTTACTGTTACTAAATATTATAAATCACATAACATCGCGCCTGTAATTCCCGAAGGGTAAGGCAGAGATGTATACGCTATAGTACAGTCTCGAGCACCAATATGTATACAGTTTCATAAAAATAGGAATTTCTGCAAGGTTTAAATTTTTTTTACTTGGAAATAGGACCTATATTAAAAAAATATGAGTTCCAAAATACTATGTTCGTAACAACATGAAATTTTAATCAGAACAGTAGGAGAAAAACACTTTTAAAAGTTGTTAAGTGTTTACTTATTGGTGCTCGTGACTCTACACCTACATTTCGCCAGATATGTTTAAGTCCCATATGCGAGCTCATTGCCATCAATCGAGCACATAACTCAGACTGGGCTGCTACTGGGAAATTCATGGAAAAACTCAATAACACTTTGTCTGATCCGGGAATCGTACTAAGACTTAATGCTCAGCGGTAGCGCTTACATTACTAAACCATCGAGGCAGTCATATATACATAATACAGGGTGAATTTTCCAAGTGGGCGTGAATGGCCAATTCCGAAACTATGAGGAATAGGGAAAAATGCCCAAAGGAGTCTCGAGCCCGATTTTGCTGAAAACTAAAACTGCATCATTAGATTTTTGAGAAAACAATATTCCTAGCCAGGAATCGAACCCATTGATTTTGGAAAAAAATACACACTGTATTATTACACCATTCGATAGTGTCGCTAATAAGGATCAAATTCTGGCAAGTAATGACATACGGCAAACTAAAGGAAAGAGTTCAATTTTGGTAAAATACATAACAACAGTAATCAACGAAACGTCGAACAAAATCGCTATCGGCGCCAACTCACTAGTAAGTTCTCGCTCGAGGCTCGAGACTCCTTTGAGTATTTTTCGCTATTCCTCATAGAGGATTTGGCCATCCACGCCCACTTGAAAAATTCACCCTGTAAACATACTAGCGAGTTCACTGACGGTCTGCCACTTTCACCCTTATGCACTAAGTAATAATGTTGAAAAGTGATCGAGCGTCAGTGAGCTTGGTAGTCATTCATCATGAATCGGTGTACAATATAAATTTATTTAACCTGTGATTGGTGTAATTGAAATCAATTGACTTGACTTCTGACTGACTTATATGTATTTTTTATCACAATGACCTATCCAATTTGATCGGTGGTCAAACCTGTGTCAAGTGATTCGATTGGCTATTAATATTGTGTTCAATAAATTACGACAAATTTCTCGAGATTTACTCATTGAGTGCCGTGACAAGGGCGTCTAAAGCCGGGCAAAGATTATTCGCAACACAACATGCAATGCAACATTTTCCTTAACTTTTTGAACACCAGAGCATAAACGCACGCGCGTGCCCTCGACGCCAAGCCACAATTTCACCTACCATTTTCAGATCGGAAACAATTATTGAGTTCTTCCAGTTACAGTTCCGGGGCAAATAAACCACCCTTTTTAGCCCCCGACCAAAAAGAGGGGTGTCATACGTTTGAAGTGTGTATCTGTGTGTCTGTCTGTCTGTCTGTGGCATCATAGCTCCTGAACGGATGAACCGATTTTGATTTAGTTTTTTTTCGTTTGAAAGGTAAGGTGTCTTAATAGAGGGTGTTCTTAGCTATGTTTCAAGAAAATCTGCTTAGCCGTTTGAAGATCATTTCAATACCTGTTCGCGTCTTTCAGGTCCTCCAACGCGACGGTGATATCCTCCACGCGCTCCTGCGCCGTACCGCGCCCGCCGTGCACCGCCATCTGGTGAAGCATAAGGTGGAGCCCGTCCTGTACGCCACGGAGTGGTTCCTGTGCGCTCTCACTCGCACGTTGCCGTGGGACAGCCTGCTGAGGGTGTGGGACTGTTTCCTGTGTGAAGGAGTGAAGGTATTCATTACTTTTTGAGTAATAAAATCATAAAAAAAGAGATATTTGACAGCGTCTTTCTCTCCCGGCGACTCGTACCGATTCACCCTGCTACCAAAAGTGAGGCAAATGCGCGTAGTGTCATAGCTACTAACAGCAGCCGGCCACGAATGTACAGTCGCTAGGTCGCTAGCACATCAAGTTACCACAAACTGTCAAATTCTCCAAATGATTTTAAAGCATAAAATGTTGGTGGTTAAGTTCAAAACCCAATGAGAAAATTTGATACTTTGTAGTATCTTGATGCGCTGGCGACTGTACTCCGAGTGCATATAAAACTCACTTATTAAACACGTACGAAAAATATCGTTGCGGGTGCTAAGGTTACGGACCAATCCCTTATGAGTGAGCAAATCAATTGCATGACTCTAAACGCTCTAGTGTGTTATTATGAGAAAATCGACCACACACCGTGCGACACAACTATAATAGTAAATTTTCTATCTGCTATCTTCCAGGTACTATTCAAAGCGGCGCTAGTGATCCTAGCTGGTGCACTAGGACCCGCCAAAGTGCGCAAGCGCGCGTGCGGTCTGTGCGAGACTCTAGAAGTCCTACGTCACCCGCCAGAAGGCATCCTAGGAGAGGACTACCTGATGTACCACATGACACGGCTCAATCTTACCGAGGAAGACTTCGAGTTTGAGCACCAGAGGCAGACCGCGAGGCGGCGGGCTATGCCTAACAGAAGGTGAATATGAGATTTTGGAGCTATTCCAGTCTTTCCTTTTCCAAGTTGTCACACCAGTGGGCAAAGTGGAATGGTTGAAATTGCATAAACAGCCTGTAATGTTCCCACAGCTGGGACACAGGCCTCCTCTCTAGAGAGGGAATGGGCTATAATCCACCACGCGGGCCCAGTGCGGGTTGGTAGATGTCACATGTCTTCGAATTTTTGGTTCTAGGAGATGTCGATTTCCTCACGATGTTTTCCTTCACCGTTTTGAGAGCAGTGGTGATGAAATAAATTACACAAAGTAATGCGCCTGCCTAGGTTCGAACCCACGACTTACTGTGTGTAAGTCACTGGGCCACCGCTGCTCTTAGTTGGTTCGTTGAAATTGTCATGTCATAATTCTCCCATTAATCAATTTGAAGTAAACTAGGCCTGGCGTTGTTGAATTTCAGTTTTTTTATTTGTTTTAAATAATACTTTGAATTTAGAAACATATAGCACATACACGTACATATTTTTTTCTCTAATTCTAAAGTTACCAATTTTAATAAAAGTCGGTGGGACAAGAATATTGGAGGAAAGGGGAATATTCTTAATTTTGAGAATGGTTCGCTATGTTTTAAGGTCCAATTTACGATAACCACGTAAGCCAAAGCCGAGGATAGAAACGTGTCGAACGAACTCTGTCGTAACACCTATTGGTTATTAACATTATTTTACAAACAATATCTTTGAATGGGGAGTTTCCGGTCTCAGCAGAATTAAACATGAGTAATGTCTGGTGGTTTTATGAAAAGTGACTCAGCAAGCAGCACTCCTTGAGAAACGAATATTTTATCCAACAAGGCGAAGCCATAGGAGGGTTTGATTCTTAGGTAAATTGAGAGCAGATTTCACAAATAAAACTGAACGTAATCGGCACAACTAAACGGAGTTCAAGAGCAATTTTATTGTGAACCAGCCCTTCGCCCGCGATTCGGCTAATATGCATGATATAAATATAATTTATAGTCTATACCTCCCATGAATAATGTATCTTGCTATCAGTGAAAAAAAAATTAAAATTGTATCATTACTTCCGGAGATAACCCCCTACATACATAAACTTAGAAACAAATTTTACCTCTTTTATAGATTTGTGACACTGACAGCTCCTGAACGCAGTTTAAATATGCTGACCGCGTTCAGTTTCATTGATGAAAATCGCCCTTAATTATGCAGAGATGTTTCTCCACTCATATTTCGTAAATTATGTTAAAACCTCACGTAATAGGGGACAAGCCTATAGGCATGGCACAAGGCAATCGTACCTAAGGGAGTCATCCATTTACAATTAGACACTCCCTTATTAACAGTGATAGGAATAGGTAGTGCCTATTTGCCTAAACTTCGAAGAACAGAGACAAGAAACGGAGACTTCCTTAAGACTAAATTTTTTCCGAGACATCTGTCCCGAAATTTTTTAAATTAAAATCGTTCTTTATTTTTTATGGTATTTGTAACACAAATAAAGATTTTCAAATTCTTAGCAATTTTTGATGCATCAAGTTCTTTATCAAAACCGAACAGTTAGTAGTTCACTATTAAAACTGATTGTCCTAAATGCTATACTTCAAAGGTTAATTTGTACTTTGATTTGAGTAAAAATTGCATCCCTCAACGTCAGTAAAATAAATATGACATAGACATTTAAAGATAGATAAACATAAATTTATTTCTTAAATTTTTCCTTCTGTACATTTTGTTTCATGGTTTCCAATTACGTCATATTTTAAAATAATATAAATGTACATATATTTGTTACAACAATATTCTATGTGTTTTATTTTTCCTTTAGAGCCCATTAATTATTTAATTAACCTAGAGCGATATCGACCGGCGATTTTTGAGCATTTTTTCTTTCGTTTTTTTTTTTGCATAGAAATCTTCTAAAAATCGCCAGACAATATCGGTGGTGTGAAAGGACCCTTACGTTTTTTTTTTTAACTAGTTAATGCCTGCGGCTTTTCCCGCGTGTACTATTGTTTTTGTATCCCATGGGAACTATACTTTTTTTTTAATAGGAAGTAGCATATGTGCTATTCCACACCTTAATCTATATCACTACCAAAATCAGCATTTTCAGTGGAATTGAGTAATGGACATCCATACAAACTATCACATTTATAGACAAACTTTAGATAAATATAGACGAATTACTTATTTCAAATAACACATTTTTTAAAATGTATTTAAATGTTGTCTCGAAATTTCGAGACAGATGTGCCGGAAATAATTTAGTCCTAAGGAAGTCTCCGTTTCTTGTCTCTGTTCTTCGAAGTTTAGGCTAATAGGCACTACCTATTCCTATCACTGCTTATTAATCATTTCATAATTTTAACACATGTATATTTCCTCATTTCAGTGGCAGCTGATTCAGCGACTGTTCCTACAAGCGTTATTCCAAGAATAACGCCAGGGATCTGTTCAATACTCTGTAAGTTGAGTGCAAAACTCTTAAGACAGTAGGTACGCCAGTACAGTGTACCAGTGCTTTGTGATAGTGAGCGTAAACGACGCACGACCAATCCGACGACTGAGTGGGTAGGTTATGTTAGAGTAAGGCTTTCTTCTCGTATTGTATCGTATGTGTAGGTTTCGCAGTTCTCGATAAATGTTGTACAGATGTTGCTAAGGTATATGAGATTTGTGTCTGTGAAAATTGGCGCTGATTGGTCGAAACCTCGTCAAAAAACGCGTGCTCAATCAAGTCAACGGCGGAAAGTTGAAATTTCGTAAGGGACATTGGGCGTGCTATAGGATTTTAAACTTACGGCGCTAAGCTGACCGTTTAAAATCTAACAACACGGGCATGTTTCTTACCATGGCATTTCAAATTTCCATCATCATGATTGAACCCGGGCTAGCTTTACTCGGTAGAGTCTACTTATTCAATATTGAAGAGTCTTACGTCACGTGGCTGAACTGAAGATAGTTTGACAGCTGCCATTATTTGGATAAGTATGACAGTTGACAGCTGTCAAAATATCTTCTCTATGTCTTGTTTTTCTTTTCGCAACGCAAAACCTCATGTTATCTCCTAGCGAATATAATAAAAAATGGTAATTTAATAACGACTTTTCATCATAATCATCACAAGTCTCCTTTGATACTTGAATGATGGTCAGATTTGTTGTAAAATGTGTGTCTTGTTAGTTCAGTATGACTAGTAGTGACGTTATGAATGTAGGTATTTTGTAAAATAATATGTTAGTTCTAATGTAGTCATTGACGAGGTTGCAATAAGGCTGCGAGTAAATGTATAAATATCCATTTAAAAATGGCTGAATTTCAATCCTTTGGGAATCTTATAGTGGGTGTAAATACACAGAATACGACACAATGTGACCAGATTTTAAAACTTACAAAGATTACATAGACCCGTCACAGTTATTTTATTTTCAAAACACAGTGATCTTTATTCACGGTAGTAAAAGGTTGCTTTTGAGTTGCTTCTGTGAGAGGTAAAATAACGAAAAGACTTATAGTATGAGCAATATCGCAAAGCCGGTGAACTACTAGTGTAAGATAGATTTGGGAACATATCAAAGCACAAAACAAAACAAGTGCTAAATAACATTTACCAATATAAAATATCTGATGTTTCATACAAAAACTGAATACTTAGCCGTTTGAATGATGTTTATTTTACAAATAGGTTTTTACAAACACTTTTACACGTATTTTTTTTTAATCTATGAGGCCAGTGTTTCGTACCTAACTAGTCTGAGAAGAAACATCTCAGAGGTCATAGTAGAGACTATGACCTCTGAGATGGTCCAGACATAATCTTGGTCAACTCATATGAGGACTATGCAGATTAGTGTCTGAGCTGGTCTTTTGAGGAAAGAACCACAAAGATTTGACTGGACCTGTCAAGTCAGCAAGCATAGGTTTATTAGCTACTTCAAATTTGGTCCAAGAGTAAAAGTTATCCATATTAAAGTAACAACACCCTCTATAAGTTTGCCAATGAATTTAAAGTCAGCCTGTATAAGTTTCGGTACTGAATTTTCTTATTTACAATGTATATAGTAATTTATGTAGAATGGACCTTTGGCAAAACAAATTAAGTCCATATTATATTGTACATTTCACTGACTGTGTTTCTGATTATGTAACTAGGCATTTTAGAAACAAAGATAATAAGAAAGGTCGGTACCAAACTGAATTGTAAATTTTTCTTTATTGATAAATGAGTTAGGTAACATAAATAATCATTTTGGAAATGTTTTTGTACATCTTAAACTGGTGGCTCTAGCATATCCATTGGTATATTCAGCTCTGAACAAATTAACTATTGCTATCTCTTACTGGCACACAAGGAAAGAAAGAGACCGAAGATTAAAATGCGTGTGAAGAGAAGTTGGTCACCTTTTGCGGAAAAAACGAAAACAAAGTTTTGCATAATCTATGTTGACAGTTCTAAACTGTCACTGTCTCTTTCTCGTTCGATATGTTAGAAAGGGATGGCAATAATGTTTAGTTCAGTCGGAATTGAATATCCTATTTGGACGCCTATTAGCACTATTACATATTCCTTTCTTTCTCGCGATATTTAATATAACTTATTGCATTATTATTTCTTAGGACGAAATGTTCAATACTTAGCCAAATAATTGAAGTATACCTTACTTTCTATATCATGCATATCTAGTATATTGTATTGTAAATTATTAGCGTTAAGTTTTTAACCGACTTCAAAAAAGGAGGAGGTTATGTAACAATGTAGTTATCCGTTTTTTTTCTCGAATCTACTTATCACTTTGTATGCCAAGTTTAGCGCATTTTTGGTGTAAATTATTATGATTTATTAATTTATGAAATGGAATACCTTTCTTTTTGTCTTCTAGTGGTACATAAGACAAAGCTTATACTGAAAATCTCCTACTTACTTTACCTAGTCAAAATATTAAGGCTTGTTGACGGAAGAAATAAAAATAATTCACCTAAAAACAAAAAAAAATTGCTGTTCCATACATTTTTTGTAGGAAACTGCTGTTTTTTTTTAATAACCGTTGAAAAATTTCTATGTGGGTGGGCTCAGAATGATGCACTGAATACGTGGTAACCGTTTTCGCGTCGGTGTCCCTTCCACCTTGTATAGTCTTCTCTGGCTAATTATAAGTTTTAGTTCACATATTTTTCACTCAGTTTTAACTAATACCTATTGAGCGACACCAAAATCAATGCTTAAATACTCTTGCACCGTTGAAATTTTAACTCTCGTATCATTAGGTGAGGGTTGAACATTCAATAAGGGTTTTTTTTTATCGGAGGACCTAGTACGAGAGCGCGGTGTAGACGTCAAGCCGCGTTACGCATACCAAACCATCCGAGTGCGCTCGGAGTATCGGTTGCCACAATACAAGTTGCGTCCGAGTAGGTATTCGAATCCACTCGCTCTGAGCTTACACTGATCGTGTCAACGCGGCGGTATGTAAATATTTATTTATGTACACACAAAATACTTAACAGGACATTACATTAAGATAGAAGAGCACAAAGGTACTGCTTATTTCATGAGAAATCTCTTCCAGCAGACCTGCGAGAGGAAAGTAGGATTAGAGATGTAAATATGTCGATTTTAACTATTTCTTTTTTTAAGTAAAAATATTTTCATATTTCTTAAGAATTTATTCATATCTATGGATGATACTGAGTGTACTTGTTGCAAACAATTTAACTAAAAAGGATTATTTACGTAACTTTTACACCGAACGCTCGTGCTAGCGCCTCAGGGCATTCATTTAGTCGTAGCCTATTGTTGTTGAAAAAGTGCATTATTCATGTAAACCCTTCTATTACCTTAGTCAACTTTAAAACGACCTAAAAATCTCCTTTAAAAATAATTAAATCCTCCTAGCTAGCAGTGGCGAAGGTTCCATATAACTCGATTCCTACCGGCTTCCCTTTGAACAATGGTAAAGTCGGTATTCTATAGACAAATAATATAATCACATTAAAGATATGTACTCCGGTTTACCTCTTACAAAAATTGACCCTTCGCTACTGCTAGCTAGTTTCCCATACATACAGTATTTTAAATCTGCCTCAAGTTTTCCTGGCGAAGACTTTTTACTCGACATTCGTGAGTGACTTAGCTGTAGTTTTTCTTTTAAACTTATGATAACTTATTTATTTTTTGTCATAAAAAAATATAACAAAGTATGGCAGCTTTTATGCTCACGATTGTGACTGGGGTTACATGGAAAATAAGGAAGTTAATGGTTATGCCATCGTTCTCACGGCCAGTCACGCGGTCAAATTTTAGTTGATCGAGTAAAAATAAAATCGAATAGATAACAAAAGTTGGTCACATACAAGCAATGGTCATTTAAAATTGCAAAAGAATTCGAGTAATAGCGACTGGCTTCTATGTCATCATCTGCCTAGCCTTTTCCCTGCTATATTGGGGTCGGCTTCCGGTCTAACCGGATGCAGCTGAATACCAGTATTTTACATGGAGCGACTGCCTATTTGACCTCCACAGCCCAGTTAGTACTGGGTAATACGATACCCCTTGGTAAGACTGGTTGTCACACTTTCAGGCCCCTGACTACCTGTAACAACTGTCAAAGATTTACAAATGACAGCCGGGACCAACGGCTTAACGTGCTTTCCGAGGCACGGAAGAAAGTCGGTATACCGTCGGTAACCGTCCTAATGGACGGTTACCCATCCACGGACCAACCTAGCGGCTTAACCTTAAGATCGACCCGAGCGGCTGTCATTATTTGGCCACGAGCTCGCGACTGGCTTCTATAAACAGCAACAGGCGACAATTTATTTAATTTGAGAAAACATTCACAATATTACAAACGTAAGGAAATCTAAGCTATGGCACTATTGATATATAAAAAATCCAACTTCTCAAAAACGCCCGCAGAAAAAGTGCGCACAATTTCGAATTGTGCGCGCTTTTCACTGCTTGTCACAGCCATTGTTTTTCGAGAATTGAATTAAAGTTTTTTTTTATATTTAATATATTGAATGGCATCGTCTGCCTAGCCTTTTCCCAACTATGTTAGGGTCGGCTTCCAGTCTCACCGGATGCAGTTGAATACAAGTATTTTACATGGAGCGACTGCCGATCTGACCTCCACAACCCAGTTAGTACTAAGTAATAGGATACCCCTTGGTAAGACTGGTTCAATGGACTGGTTGGTTGAATGGTAACACATAAATAAATCAAAATACCATGTCACCATGGAAGCGCATTTTTAGCAGTCATAATAAATAATTGGCAAAGATTATTATCAAGCTTTTTGAAAATTAAATATTTATTTCTAAATACCCCAGTCACATATATAGTAGTATACCGAATGTAACTAGAGTAAGAGGAGACTGTGTAATATAAATTGTAAAAATAATTCGAAAAATAAATCATAATACATTGTGATAAGATTCGTATTATTACATATCTAATGATAAAAATGTTAAAAATACCAAAAAAATTAAAACATTATTTACGAAGTACAATTTTGTTAAATTGGCTTGTATTGTTGCAGTAGTATTTTCATTCCGTAAATGATTACAAAAATGACAAAGACTTTTTTAATTTGAAAAAAAAACTGTCATTTAAATGAAAGTTTTTTTTTCTAAATAAAACGTTATTTGACTATTTCCTCTAAAGTATTCAATATGATAGTTCTATGTGTTGTAGTTGTCAACCTTAATGTCTTTGAAATAATGCAAGAAATTCATTTTGTAGTTTCGACATACGTCTTTACGCTGCGTTCGCAGTAATGCGTTATTTTTTTGCTATGCAGAGGATACGTGGCAATCCGAATAAATCATTTTACAGCCTGTAAGTGTATATTATTGAGATCGCCAAAATAAGAGAAAGTCACCTCGCAGTCTTTTGTTTGCACTGCGCATGAGTGCGTCTGTAAGCGACCTTTTGTAGCTACGGCTACCGAGATCAGGTAGGACCTTGTTCCTCTAGGATAATTTATTGAATATATAAGGTCTATCTTTTCATACACGAAATATTTTAAGTCGAAAAGTCGCCATGGCAACGAAAAAAAAAATATCGGTATTTTTTTTTTTTACGAAATTATTATAATTCTAAAATTTTTTGAGACTCTTTGCATAAAACCTTTACTCCCATATTCTAACAATGACAGTAGGTAAATACAACGTAGTAAACTAGCGTAATGGATGTTCAAAAATAAGGAGCCAGTATTTATTTTGTGGGTCAAGTAATTTTAAATTATTTATTTTTTATAAAAAAATACTCAGATAAAAAATAAAAACCCCTTGAAATGGCTTCGTTGTAGCCGTTAGATGATTCTCTGAAAATATTTCGTGTATGAATAGTTAGACCTTATATATAATTATGCGAATACCCAGCGAGAAACTGATTTGTAGATCCCTCAGTTTGTAAGGGTAAGATATCAAAGGATTTTCTGACTGGCACGAATCCTCTTTTTCAATCATTTTGTACTCTACCTATGTACACACGTACATTGTAACATTACCGCTAGTCTTCCCCTCCACCCTTATGTACAACAACGACGATACTAAGAGATCTGTATTTTTTAACGTTTTTCAACAAGAATATTTAATAAAACTCATATTTTACTACTCATTCTGTTTCATAGAAAAACTATCACTGTAACAATCGTGTAGAAGAAAATATTTAGAAAGTATTTTTTTGGAAAAATATGGCGGAAGTAAAATATGTTATAGTCATTTACACACACCAAAATTGTTGACTTTGACTTTAGTATATTTTGCCTTGTCCTTAACTACGTTAACCAAAGATTTGAATCGCTAGATGTGCTCTACGACGCGAAGAAGCAAGAGTGACCTCACGGATCCTCGCTTAGAATGATAGATACGATTTTTGAGCGAGATAATACTATTTATGTCATTGTCAACGAAACAATTTTTTATTGTTTATTTTTTGCCGCGGTAGGGCGAATCTAATGATCCAAATCTTTGCTCGTAACATTAATACCTGTACTATCTTATGAAACAAAACTCTTTAAAAATCAAATAACAAACTATAGATTCTATGTTTATGTTACAACTACACAACTCGACTGCCTGTTACCACTGTAATATATGGAATAAGAAACAAAATATCGAATCTAGGCTATGATTTAGTTGATAAGTTCGCGCAAATGCGTCATAATGGTGCATAATGTTTTATTTCCTTTAGTTTATTTATATCTCAACGGCTTAGCAACTGGCGGTCATCGAATGGCATAGTGGCAAGACTTGTAATCACAGATTCCGCATATGGAACATTTTGTTTGTGTTTGACTTTACCAAATTTAGCGGTAGGCACGGGGTATACCGAGTATGGAGTACAGCCTTCAAACCATTAGTACTTGAACGTTGAATGCGCCGTACAAGTACATATTCGCTAGAGCAATAAGTCCACTTACAGGCACTCGCATTGAAAGCGCGTTTGCATGTGGTTGTACTTCTCACTCTAGTAAATGGCGGGTCAGGCGCCAGGGTAGCCCGCGAAATTTTCTTACGTTTTTTGCAATTTGCAGGTCAGTGTCAGGTTGTACGTTGATAAAAATATGAATCGCGCAAGTAGCACGTATGTAGTTGCAGAATTAAAATCATCAATACCACTCTCATATCTCATTTAATCCCATTGAATGACTAATTCATGAAAAAGTCATTCTATGGGGTTGCATGAACTTAGAGGGTTCAATACCCTGACGCTTCCACCTTCAGTGACAGAGAGAGATAGCATAACGCTGACACGTGCGTATAAGTGTGGTCCAGCTACTCCCTTTTCTAGGTATGCCACTATTCCATTCGGCACGTTGATTCATTTGATTGTTATCATCAAAATGTTGGTTACTAAGTCGTGTCTTCAAGTATTGCTTAGTATTATAAGCCAAGAGCTTGAATCTACGGAGTTTGAGTGATCGGAGATATGAATATTAAAATGTTGGAGTACCTATGTAACACTTGACTTTTGTAAATTCACGTGCAATCTGGTCTTTTCAAGTTAGGCAGTATTGGTTATTTACATACGTTCTTTGGCCAAGCGGTAGTGCTGTCACTGTCGCACAACTCTCAAACTACAGAACAAGATAGAGACGCGAATATCTGTCAAAGCACCTGTAAGTAACGTTTATAAATCTCAGTCCGAGGCTGAAATCCTTCTATCTTGAAATTAACAAATTGTATAAAATCCGTCAAAATGTAAAGTGATGTAATACTTTGGATGTCGTGTGTTTTTCATTTTGTTTCTTTTTTCATTGAAATTTTTTATTCAACGTTATATTTGCGTACATCGTAACTATTATTATTTTATTTGTTGTTATTGCTAGTTTCGACATTATTTAGGATTATTTAGATTGTACCGTGATCTGTGAGAAAAGCCTGCTTAAAAAAAAGAAGTGCGAGACTACATTTTTCAAAATTCTTGTTATTTATGGTGTTAGACAACACTATTTTTCTACACTGGACATATTAGAAGTTTTAAAACAAATTAACCATTAGTATGTCTAATTGTCTATTTCCCACATTGCAATATTTCCTACTACTAGATAAGAAAGCCAGTCGATACTAAACTTAAATAGAAATTTCGAGATGCACACTGCACTCTTTCTTGTCACGATCAGTGATATCTTGCAAACCTATAGTGTGCCAAAATAGTCTCGCACAAAAAAACGCAAAAAGGTACTACTGCTGCTTTCCACCCTTATGCCTTAAGTAATAAGGTTGAGAAGTGGTCGACCGTCAGTAAGCTCGGTAGTACTTCACACTCAGCACAAATCTGTGTAACCACTGAGCATAGTGTTTTACGAAATGATGTTCGTCTAATGTTCCATAACCATCACATTCCGTTTCGCAGACTGTTATGATATAAAAAAGATAAAATACTTTAATGTCATGAGTATTTTTGTACAGTGGCTAAGAGTTTCATATCGCTGCAATATTCAAATTGTAAATAAATGAATAAATATTTAATATAAAATATTTTTTTGTCTTTTATTTTTTTATATATTTTACTCAACTGTTTATCGGTCAAAAGCGTCTGTTTTAGGGTTCCGTACGTCAGTCGGAAAAAACGGAAGCCTTATAGGAGCACTTTGTTGACCGTTTGTCAAGAACCTTTTTCTTAGGAACGCGTGGAGGTATCAAACTGACAATAATATCAAATACTCAGGCCTGCTACCTCTTGCCCCCGTAACATGACCACTGTAGACAAGGATTTCTTTGACGGAAGAATCGACAAAATGACAGATTGTGTCGACAAAATGACAGATAGTGCAAAGAAATCTCTTTGCACTATCTGTCATTTTGTCGATTCTTCCGTCAAAGAAATCCTTATCTACGGTGGTCATGCTACGGGGGTTGGAGTAGTGAAACAATCAAACTTGAAAGTCAAGCGATCAAAAGATATGACCGATTATGTCGTATATTTAGCGATTTCACGGTGCACAAAGTTGGTCACTTACTAAACAACAGAAGCCCAAACTCAAGATTTGACAGCGAGCAATGGAGTGCAGCATAACAGGTGTTATCGCGTTAGAAACACCACCCTGCGCTACATAACTTAAGTAGCTGATGTTGGAGAAAAAACAGCCAGACTGAAGTGGGGAGTGGGCGGGCCACGTCGCACGGATATATATGGGTAAAGATCGACACACGCTGGACGCCTGAGGAAGGACAGCGCCGTCGAGGTCGACTGCGGCGAAGGTGACGATCTGATGATTTTTGCGGGGTTAACATGGCCAGTGATCGTACAGGATAGAAGGAGAAAGGAGAGGACTTTGCCCAGCAGTGGGACACAATGTAGGCCAGTAAAAAAAAAAACGCTAGTTTAATAATTTCAAATTATCATACTTTGTAGGGTTTTCAGCGATTCCTAAAAAAATTACTCGATTAAGAGCCGAACACCCTAGCTTCTAAACATCTCTCCGCACACCTTCGGTGGATACACCCTAGCTCTTACGCATCTCATCTCCCTTCTGCTTTGGTGGAGTCCGGGCCTAAAACCCTTTTACGGGTAACGCTCGGTCCCTGCGGGCAGCATTACCGCGTTGCATGGAAATGCAACGGTAACGGGCTCGCCTTCTGGCCACGTGAAACGGTAAATAAAACAAAATAAAATGGCTGTATAAATTATAATTTAATACAAAATCGTAATTCACTCTTAGGTACAAACAATGCGCCGTTTAATCTAATTACACACTATCTTTTAGGCAGAAAACATCTTTTAAAAGATTTTTTACTTTCATTTTAGAACTAAATTTTAGCTTGCGTATGATTGAGCACCAAATTGTGATAATTTTTATAATGCAAACTAATTTGTTCAAACAATCAACAAAATTTTTAATAATAGGTAATTATAAAAATGTCCAATTATAAGAAAAACAGCGACTAACTCAAGTCTCAGTTCCATCGATGTACAAATGCCTTCGTCAACTTGCATTGACTATGAGTTTTTTTTTACTCATAAATAATAATTTAATAGCTATTCTGCTAGGCAATAAATTTTTTTTATGTATCAAGTAGGTACGGCGCGATAAAGTATTATATCGCTTGTTAATCACCTTTCAGTTCCAGCAGTATGTATTCTGTCCAGTATTAGCAGGTATATTAAATGCTTTATTGCCTAAAAATAATTCCAATGTGCATATTAGTATGTAATTAAATTGTATGGATTACAGTCACAAAATATTCAAGCATTCAAACAATCCAATATATAAGATTTATAAGAAACTATTATAGTTCGCATAGAAATGAAACTTACAGAATAGGTTGCTTTATAGAATTTTTATTTAACTTGCATTGAAGACACAGGAAGACTAGTTGCGAATACAGACTGGCTAAAATTGGAAGTGCAATCAGTGACTTCTGTAAGGTCCTATTACTGGGGAGGACTTAAGCCCTAGTAAAACACATTCGTGCTACTGTTACACACATCTTTAGATCGATCTGATTCGGTGCAATTCCGCAGCCAGGCGAAAAAATATACAGTGTAAACAGACCCTTTACGAAGCCGTCAACCAAGCATTATGTACATCAAACTAAGTGACTTTACGCAAAAAATATTGCTGGGAAACGACTTTTTTTGGTGTGAAAAATCACGTTTTACGGTAGAACTCAATGTAACAACGCACTCAAAACATTGTGCTGGTGGATGGATTGAATAGTACGGGGTCACCCGTCCCCCTGGAGGTGTTTAAAGTAAAAATCCCGCATTAAAAACATGTATTTCAAAAAACACTTGTGAAAAAGTTGGAACTTCGACCCCCAATATCTCAGTAAGTAGAAGGTTCCCAGGTAAGGGCTAGAACAAAAAACTGGCCGCAATGACGGAGAAAACAAGTGCCTTTCGGCTTCGTTAAGGGTCTTGTTACACCCTCTAGGCACTAGCGCACTCACTGACGGTCGACCACTTTTTACCCTTATGCCTCAGGTCATAAGGTTGAAAAGTGGTCGACCGTCAGTGAGCGCGCTAGTACGCTCGGCAACACATCAAGTTATACATATCCAACGAGTATAACCTGACCTCGCTGTGTATGAGCTTCCCGTACAATGAGATATCAGCTTAATTTGATTTTGCATAGCTTGATGGGTAGTCGTACATGGTTGGAGCTCTTAGGGGCGCTATGGAGCTAGGACTTGAGAAAAAATTTCGGACTTAGAATTTTTGTTTTTTTTCGTAATTTCCCAATTTTATTGTAGTATCGGGTTGACCTAGACCATAGACACCATTTAGATTCTGAGAGGCATGGTCCTCCGATGCACCGTTTCTGAATTGTGCACCTTCTATAACGAAATAAAACTAAAAAAAAATTAAGTCCGAAATTTTTTCCAAGACCCATTTTTTTTTGTTTTCTTTGCTGCTCATAGTGCCCCTAAGCGTATACCCCAACTCCTACAAATCAGCCCCTAAGACGACCCACTGACCCTCGTACATACATAAAATTTTGGCGACTGACCTGAATGTGTAGCGCCGTCTCTTTAAAAATGAAACGCCAGTACAATAGGAGCCTCTTAACGTTGTTTATCAGTATCTATCTTAAGATAAAGCTTTAAAGCTGGATGTAAGTCAACTAAACGACTATTGTCTTTACAACATTATGCTATTTTCATGTCTTATCATCCATAATAAGGCAAAATTCTGTAATTCTATTTATTTTAAAAAATTCACTGTATTATCGTACAACGGTTTCGTTTTTTAATTGTAATTTTTTATTTTAATGAAGATTCCTGATGAAGTAAGGACGTATTTATTACAATTATTGACTAAATCAGTTACAACAATCGACATAGCTCTGTAGAACTTGCAGCCGAATTGCGTCACACACTCCTACCCCCGTAGCATGACCACCGTAGACAAGGATTTCTTTGACGGAAGAATCGACAAAATGACAGATAGTACAAAGAAATCTGTCATTGTGTCGACACAATCTGTCATTTTGTCGATTCTTCTGTCAAAGAAATCCTTGTCTACGGTGGTCATGCTAAGGGGGCTAATTATAATTGTTTGCGCTTTGACAACACAAACTTTTATGTCCTCACTAAATTCTCAATTGCGTAACACATTTTTGGGACCTTTTCCCACGCTAGGAATTTCTCCTGTATCGTGGGTGCGTTTACAAATATTTAAACTTACATACACAAACAGCCAGACCCGGAACAACTACCTGTATGTAATAGAAATATTTGTTCCGTGTGGGGACCCGTGAAACGCAGCAGCCAGCTCAGTGAGTGCGCCAACCGTGCCGTCATAGTGTCATATGTTTAAAAAAATTGTTTGTACTTCAACGTAAATGTATATTTTAATCTTCAAATTGAAGGGCGTAGCCAATGTAAGTGCCTATCGCTATTTCCCTGATGATCAATATGCATAAAGGCGCTCCCTCACTGGAGGCAGTCGTCTGTAATGGATCAGTCAAATTCGAGCATTGCATCAGCGAGTGAGGAGAACCGAGCATTACAGGTAGCGCACAATTTGTACACAATCACTTGTTTTTGTATAAAATCGAATCTTGGATTGTTACATTACAGGTAAATGATGCGATGAGGGAGAGCCTTTACGTAGACTTACACCCGTATCTATAAACAAGTCGAAAGTGATAACTTGAGTAAAAGTAATATTTATGATACGATTTTTATCCTGTAGAGGAAATATGCATGTAATTTTTTCTTCACTTAAATCAATAAAATATTGTACTATCAACCGAAGAATATAATTAAAAGTTAAGTTCGACTACTGCATGTCGCTTAAAAAAATTATTAACTCCTACAATTTTCTACGATAATTCAAACGTCCGTGACTGTCGCGGCCATGTTATGTGACGTCATTTACCTCCATCTGCCTTGTTTACTTCTAATTTTTTACCCTTAATATATTAATTTTACTAATTGTACGGGTTTTATTCAAGAAAACATTGCAATAACAATATTATAATAAAATCTTAATGAAACTGTAAGTACTTTTCAAATAAAAGCATTTCTTTGACACATAGACTTTGACGTCACTCCGGCGCTATCGAGGGACGATGCGTTTTGAGTTTGCGTTCCGTTTCACCAAAAACACGCTACATAAAATATTAAATTGTAAAATAAGTGTTGTATTAGAAAATTAAACAAGTGTACCACAATGTTTTTATGGATCAACACAAAGCATTTTTAAGAAATAGAAAAAGTTTTGTAATTTTTTGCATATTCCCTATTACTTGAAGTTAGAACTGTCAAAAGTTAGAATTCTTAGCTTTGCTTTCTTTGGCGGTTCTTACTTCGTAAAAATTCTTGTCTATTGCATAAGTAATAACTTTCAACTCGAGCAGTTACATTAACGTGAATATAGATACGAGTGATAGCGTCGGTCTGTCAAACAGTATAGTTGAGCTGTCAAAATGAAAGCGATTGGCATTGGGAGCGTGTGACGGAATAAGGCTGCTGATGCACCGCTTCTTAATAGCAGTTGGCATGCGAATGGTTCGCAGTCCTTTTACCTCTAACCCCAGCAACCAAACATCATCCCTATCGTTAAGAAAATAGAGTTCACTGTGATTTTGACAGACGTGTCAGTGTTAATCGAAAAACAACCTTATCGTAACGAGATTAAAGATCAATACACTTTGGACAGTGATGCAAAAAAGCTCTGTAAGACAAATTAGAAATTTTATTCTAAAGCGGGCATAATGGATGTTAACAAAAGGGCTGCCTGTCTAAAATGTGATTGGGCTGGTAAGCCCAAGCACATTCACAAGCCGCACGACGACCGCTGGGCAAGCCTCCACACAGTGGTTGATAGACAGGAAATAGGTGGCGAGACGACGTGGACGCCCACCGTGAAGGTTGGTCTCAGATGGCGCAGGATTGAGGGAGACGTTTTTCCAGCAGTGGGACAACGACCATATAACATTACACTACACTTTTAATCCAAGGAGGGTAAGGCAGATGTGTGCTTAAAATAGACCCCGATGGGCTGCGGTTGTAAACGTTATATTTACTAACACTGGCGTTTGCCTGCAAATAATTGTATCACTGTCATAATATCAGTGATTTTAGTGCTCATTACTATAAGATTGCTTTTGAGATGTTAGCGCTGACAAGACTGTCGAAATACCTGTGAACTTTATCTTCTTAGCAATGAGATTCATGTTAGAGCATAAACGCACGCGCATGCTCTCCACGCCAAGCCACAATTACACCTACCATTTTGTCACATATTTGTGTCGCTTGCCGTACAGGGCACACGCTTGCTTGTCACGTATATGTGACTATGGCGGTCAAAGGTTAAATAGCTGTGAAACGTCTCGACGTAGCGAGCCCACATCAAAAACCGCGAACAGCAAAGACAAAACTATTTACAAGATATGTATATTTATTATAAAAACAATACTTAACTATCTCGTACAAGCGCTTCACGCAAGGCATCATTGGAGCAGACTCTTTAAGTATTTCGATTTTCTTTTGAGAATATTACTGACGTCCATAAGCATCTCGTTTCGTCCGTTTTTAAGTTTATTTTCTACAGGGCTTTGGTATTTTTCGTCTTGTTCTAGAGTTAATTTGGCGAGTGTTTCTTCTAGGTTGTTAGTGAATTCGTATTTGGGCCACTCATCGAGTATATTTTCGAGAAAAGTGATGGCTGTTTGTACGGTGTCGTTGAGTTTGTTCAGTAGCTCCGAGGTTTTGAGTTCGTCAGGCGAGTGTTGGGTCTTCTTCTTCGATTTCTTGGTGCTGGCCGGTGAGAATAGCTCGTTGCAGACGCCCAGCAAGAACGTTATGATTCCTATGAACTAGAAAGAAAAAGTTTTGTTTAGTATAGTGTTCTCTTTTGTTTAGAGTGCGAATTCTCTCTTCGGATGGCGTTTATTTTTCATACAACAATCATCATCTGCCTAGCCTTTTCTCAACTATGTTGGGGTCAGCTTTCAGTCTAACCGGATGCAGCTGAATACCAGTATTTACATGGCGCGACTGCCTATCTGACCTACACAACCCAGTTAGTACTGGGTAATACGATATTCTTTGGCAAGACTGGTTGTCAGAATTTCGGGCCACTGACCACCCCCCGGCTCCCGGCTGATATTTGTAGATTCAAATGACAGCCGGGACTAGAGGCTTAGCGTGGCACGGAGGAAACTCGGTATATAATGCGTGGTCACCCATCCACGGACCAACCTAGGCTAGCGCGGCTTAACCTGAAGATTGACCCGAGCGGCTGTTATTATTAACCAATATCAAGGCAAATTTTGATATGAATAATAATATTAATGGAGAATAAAGATATCAGTGGAGTAAACTTACCTCTAAATAATTTGACAAACTTTCAAGACAATCTCTCATACTCCAGACGGGGTCTCCTTTGAAAGCTATCTCAGTTTGCAGCTGCAACTGCGCCTTAGGCAGCAGTCGCACGGCCGCGTCGCATGCGTCGTGCGTCGCAGTCGTGCGGCCGACGGCCAGCTCGCCCACTAGTCGCAGGATCGTCGCGTACAGCTCCCGGTAGGGGACCGGCGAGTTTACAAATGCTGGAAAAATATTAAGATGATGATGCTTATAATAGCAAGTAAGTTTGTAGTAGACAACTTCGCAATTCTTGAGAAACATTACACAGTACATTAAAAAATGGTTGAGCTGAACAGATTTCTTTGCAAGAAAATATAATTTTGTACTTAGCGATAGTGTTATGTAAAGAAAAGTTTTGTGGTAAGTATACTAAAAAAAAGGAAATATAGTAACTGGAGTATTTCAATTTATTTCACAATATTCTCCAAAATCGAATGCTTTGAAAGTATATGCAAAAGCATTATAATTTAGAACTGTCTAGCAATTTTGCTGACAAATTAACTACTATGTAATACCTGAATAGTGACGGACTATTCAAAAGTGCTTGTATATGGTCTAATTCAGATTACTTTTACGACTTTCGAAATAATAAACTAATACTGTCACTCCCGTGATTATCCATTATTCTGAGCTCCCTAATGGAAAGTAATGGCTTAATGGATAATCACGGAAGATATCCCGTAAGTACACGTTCAGTTATAAACCGTGAAAGCTTAAAACAGTGTACTCACCAATAATCCTAGACGGGAACGGCGCCGATATGCTAATCCTCTCCTTCTCACAGTAGATCTGCCGACACTTATCCATGGCAGCGCTAAACGCGTCCACACACGTGTTCAGCTGATCATAATGCCCCTTCTTCTCCTCGACAGGCCGGCTGTCGGCTAACTCGATACAAAGCGCTATGGCCGACACTAGGGCGTCCTTTAGACGTAGATAGGACACTTCCTGGTCGAAAGTTCGTGTCTTTAGCTGGTCGTCTTGAAATTGTGGCGGCTCGAAGTTGACTATGACGTTTAGGTCGCGGTTGTCGCTGGAAAGTTAACATAATTATTAACAACACATAACATCGCGCCTGTTTTCCTCGAAGGATCAGGCAGAGGTATAACTATAGTTCGAATAATAATGAGTTAGGGGGCGTTCAAGTATTACGTAACGCAATTTGGGGGAGGGGGGTCTTTTAAAACGTTACTAAGCGTTACAGGAGCGAGAGGGGGGGAAATGTAGCAGAAGCTAGTAAAGGTATTTTAGTGACTTTCCGGTACTTTGCGCAACATAATTGTGACTTTATGGTCACTGGATGTTACGTAACATTTTGGCAGGAGCAGGGGGGGTCCAGAGCTGCGGGACCGTTCGAAAGAGATACCGCGGCCCTGGAACTCAAAGGGCAAAGAAGGAACATGGATGGGTTTTAGTCAGTAGAAGTCTGACACTCCCTTCCGCTCCGCCCAGAGCGGGGGAGGGAGGTCATTTTATGATTTCCAATAAAAAAAAAGTGGGGGGTAGAGAAAAACGTTACTGCGCGTTACATGGGGGAGGGAAAGTCAAAAATCTTCAATAATTGCGTTACGTAATACTTGAACGCTCCCTTATGCATCGAAAATCGTAATTTTACTTTACTCTTACTTGCCCAAAGGAACAAACAACAATTTAACAGGTCTATTCTTAGAGATTTTTGATATCGAATCGGAAAATGAGAAAAATCGCAGTAAAACCAAGGTATCAAATGGCAGGGGTATTGAAGAGAATTTTTCGCACGAAGGGTGGTCGACAGGTTCTTGAGTGGGGAACGAGTACTTGGAGGCGCACCGTTGATAGGTTTCCCACAAGCTTGGCTGATGACCTTGTAAAGGTCGCGAGAATCACAGGACAGTGTCAAGTAAAAAATACTCTTTTATTGTTAAGTATGAGACTATGCCCTGCCCACTATACCGTTCCGGCACAGATCAAGACCGGTGCGTGCCATGCACGTAGCGTATCGGCACCGGCAAACTATTCTCGCTGGCAATTGTTGATGCGACCCCTTTTATTTAAAGTTCATGGTTCTGCAAAGCTTGCAGAGACCTGACACCCACTGGTCTCGCAGTATACTCACGTTGCATTCAATGGCAGCCTGGTAGGTTGGTGCAGCAAGGTGGGCGGGCCTGCCAGCTGTGACAGCAGCGCCTGGTCCCTGGCGGCCGCAGCGCCCCAGGCGCAGGCCTCCAGCCGCGCGCCCCACGCGCCGAGCTCCACCAGCTTCTCGAACGTTCCGTACTTGTACGCGTATGTTAGGTGTTCTACGCTCTGACATGGAAAACAGAGGAGATTAATATATTACAAAAGAAATTTTAAGACAGGTTGTTTTATTTCGTCCAATCTTCTTGCAATTACGATACACTAGTTTTCGAGAGCTTTACATATTTTACGTCTAATTCAACTAATTAACTAATGAGTCTGTCTGAATATAAAATACCTATAACATTTTCAATTTTCAGAACTTGACTTTATTATTTTATAACCAAATTCTTTGACATTTTGGGAATCGGACATTCTGTGTTAAGACTGGTTTTGTCGGTAGCGCAAATAGCTTGACGAACACATGGCACTTGCAAAAGCAGTCCGTGTTGGTAATTTGCATGCTACAGCACAGAAGTTAACCTTTTGAACGCCAGGGTATAAACACAAGCGCGTGCACAGCACGCCAAGCAATTCACCTACCATTCTGTCACATATTTGTGTCGTTTGGAGTTTTTTCTTTCTACAGGGCACGCGGTTGCTTGTCACGTATATATGACTATGGCGATCAAAAGGTTAAGCTGCAAAACACAGCATTCGATTTTCAAATTAACTTCTATCTTATTAAGCTAGCGGATACTGTATACTAACATCTTTGCCATGGTGCTTGAGGAAAGCCCTCGTGTCCGCTAACAGCTGCAGGGCACGACTGGCCACACAGGCGGGCGCTAAGCGCGCACAGTGCAGCCAACCTATGGACACCAACTGTATGTGCTTCACTTCTAGACGTTGGTATATGCTGTCCGCTGCCCACGCGTTACCTGGGAAAGAAAAGCTTAAATTTAACAGGGGCTGAAATGAGATTTGTTTGCGAATAGGTACTTTCAGAGGATCATGGGCATTTTTCTAAGAACTCTGGGCTTAAGATCAACATAATTGATATATATATCTCAACTGGTAGCTTATAATAGTACTTCAATTCCTTCTAAAGCTCCGTCAAAAGTCCGTAAGACTTTTTAATGCCTTAAGGCGGACGCGCCAGTGTAGCATAAATTCTTAGGTTACGTTTTTTGCATTTATCAGATTGTATGTCGTCGTGTTGTCTTACATAAGTACTTACCTAATAAATGATACAACTTGACGAGTAGTAGCTTGGCGTGGAAGTTGGCTGGCGAGTGATGTAGCACCAGCTCTAGCAGGCATAGCGCGTCCACCACCGGCGCTGAACTCTGTTGCAGAACTCCTGAATAAAGAAGGTTACATACTTTATTATTTTGTGTTCATATTATGTTGATGCCTATTGCAATTATTACGAAAAGTTGGTACAAATAATGATTAAATGCCTATTCAAACCTAAGCGGTATTCGCTGCCGCTGTAAGTAGAGGTAGATACCCGCGGGTTTCGCTCAGGTATTTAGTATCAAGTTCCGCAGCTAGAGCGACCTGAGCGGTATTCGCTGCCGCTGTGGGTAGAGGTACATACCGCGCGGGTTTCGCTCAGGTATTTAGTATCAAGTTCCGCAGCTAGAGCGACCTGAGCGGTATTCGCTGCCGCTGTGGGTAGAGGTACATACCGCGCGGGTTTCGCTCAGGTATTTAGTATCAAGTTCCGCAGCTAGAGCGACCTGAGCGGTATTCGCTGCCGCTGTGGGTAGAGGTACATACCGCGCGGGTTTCGCACAGGTATTTAGTATCAAGTTCCGCAGCTAGAGCGACCTGAGCGGTATTAGCTGCCGCTGTGGGTAGAAGTGCATACCGCGCGGGTTTCGCTCAGATATTTAGTATCAAGTTCCTGTTCTCTACCGCAGACGGTAGCGAATACAGCTTAGGTTTGAACAGGCCTTTAAGAGATTACTGACAGTTTAAAAAAATATCATTAAAATCAGTATAATATTTGGTACTTGTGATACCCAAGATAGTTAAATATAAGATATACAGGGTGGAAAGGACACCGACGTATCCAGTACATCATTCTGAACACCCCACATCGAAACGTGCGTCGGTGTCCCTTCCAGCTAGTATGGAGACTGAAGTCCGGTTTCAACCAAAGCAAAGACGAACGGAGCGGTGCGAATATGTCCCAGATTCGACGAATCACACTAAAGACGAGAGATGCTATGTCGATTTCAACCAATGTGGTTGGTCGATTTCCACACGTCTCCTTTCGCTCTGCTCGACTTCGCTTTGGTGGACCCCGAGCCTAACAGTCCCTGATTAATATTCTGGCAGAGGCTCAATCAACTCGCGAAATATTCTTGCGTACAAAACGCGCATAGGAAAGTTAAACATCACAGGAATCTTACCAGCATCATAATAATTATGCGCCGCCAGTATCCCATACGTGTCCGCGGCACAGAACTCCGTAATACTGGCAGTGACCAGTCCCTTCTGCAGGCAGCGCAGGTAGTGGCCCCTGAGCGTAGTGGCCAGCGTTAGGGCTCCGTCAGCTGGCAGCGGCGCCGCCACCAACCGCCACGCTGATAAGCAGGAGACGTGGCGTTGGATGTCATCCGCCTAAAAATGATGATGCGGTTACAATTGTCTTTCAAAATTTAGTGGCTTTTAAAATGCAGTCATATCTACTGTATTGGTAAGGGATTTTGTGGTGAGTTGCGAAGTTCTGTTATTTCGCCTTACCAGCAACTCTTGACTTACTCTCAGTTTATAAAGTTTACGTGACTTTCGTCATGCTAGCGCTTTAGTACATTTAGTACAACAGTTCGACTGACCTACCTACGAGAAGGGAATGCATTCTGGAGTCGAGATAGACAACGAGATATCGAGTGCTCAGGCGGGATCAAGATTGGCAAATCGAGATCTGACTCAACTATCTGGTGGGATCTAGATTACTATTTTGAAAAAAAAGATCTCAAAACCATGCAGGTATGCGCCGTTGCGCGTGATCACTCTCAAAATCTCGACTAGAACGGCCCCTGGTCTCGAACGACATTTTTTACAACAAATGGCTCGTGATCGAAATTACATACTACCTACAAGGTAAATCTGTGATTCTTGTATTTGCAACCAATAAACCCAGACACGACTCTAAGCCATTAAAAGTTGAATGTTATCACAATCGCTGCTGTAGCTATTGTGCTTGCTCATAAATTTATGGCTACAATATTCAATTCAATTCAATTTCTTTATTTCAATCAATAGTTGGATCATACAATAGCATAAGGTACATAAAAATTATTAGAAAAATAAATACAATAAGACAAAACACAACACACACTTTCATTATAACTTTCTCCTTTTATTATTTCTTTCATTATCTTTCAGTATAGTTGACGTCACCACCGTTACTGATATCAAGACTGACTCAGCATCATATGACATGCATTACACACAAATCTAAAGAATACATACATAAATTCACGCTATTATCCCGTGGGGGTATGCAGAAAATGCAAAACACTTGCTACAATCCCTATATACTTCTTTTGCTGTCCATGTTCATACAAGACAGGGTGTCAGGGACAGCGCTCCACAAACTGATGGGGTGAATTCAGTATATCATACTTGACCGGTACAAGAAATTATTTCAGGAATGTTATGGGAAAAAAAATATTTGTTTTATTTCCTCTTTCGCAATTTATCGTTACTGTGGCAAAACGCACATAGTGAACGGCAAGCGCGACGAAGAGTTCGATGAACTCTGTAACTAGGTAGGAAGTGGACAGCTGATTTCACGCGTCTTTCGTTAGAGTATTTCAACATCCATTGTTGGATTTTTGATTTTAGCCGTATTATACTTGTATATAATATTATAATATAATCCTAGTTATAAAAAACCTCAGAACATTTTTGAGTCGCGCGTGGAACAAATAAATTAGGATAAGGGCAGGAGAATGACGAGTTAAGAATACTTTGATATTAATTTATGTATGAGAGTGTAACATAAAATATGAATATTTATGTAGCATATTGTATATAAATACGTGTATAAGTGCTGTTTATCATAATATAAGGTAGGTAAATAGCAGGCTATTGGTCGACATCACCTTTACCTTCTGTGGATATTAAGTTTTTTTTTGTTCTAATAATGCATTTTTTATGACCTAGCTATGAACCTAGCTTAAAGCTTAAGGCTGCGACCTAACCATAGCCTCATAGTCACACGAACACGCGACTGGCGCGCTGATTTTCTGAACCCGTGGCCGCGTAGATTGTGTTTTCGCGAGGTCGATCACTTCGGTTATGAATGAATTTTAGGAAGTTGTTTGTATGAGAATCGTGACGTTATTGCTTTAGGTGTATTACATATTTATGAAGTAGAGGAACATATAAATACTTTAAACACAACTTACCAACTCAGGTTCACTGTTCTCGTCGAAACCAAGACACGTCAGGAAGTCCCTGCAATGTTCTTCTCTCTCCTTCTGCGGTATCATGCCGAGGTATGGCCTCAAATCCGGCACCGCACAGGGCTTGTTAGCAAACACCCTCAAGTATTGCACACACAACGCCAGACCACTACCAATGAGAGAAGTTGGGTCTCCATTAACAGCCAAACGTTTCCACAACTCCAACCTAGCTAAATAAGGACCTCTTAAAGCCCTTCCTGATGTCATACTTTCTACTAACGTGCAAATAAACTCATGGCATTTTTCAGCAGAGTTATCAATAGCGCTTTCAGAGTCTTCTTGATTTTCCTCAATTAAACGGAAGACGGAGTCAAAGTAAGGGACATAGTAGTCCCAGCGGTCTTGATTGTCCCATAGTAACTCTTTGCAGACCATGTTTAGCCGTTTCCATTCACCAAGCTTCTTTAAGTAAGGGATACAGGCTTGAGCAGTGTTTCCGGGGACTAGTTGGGAGTATAGCGGACTTTCAATGAATTTCAAGATGTCTTCCCATTTTTCCTGAAGTTCTAGAATCATGATGTAGAGGCGGGCTTCTTGTTCGGCTTCCATTTTGTTCTCAGATATAAAGTTATCGACCATTCTTTGAGCGAGGGCAAGTAGAATGCCTCTTTTCGTGTTGTCTTCTGATGTTTTGGCCTGTTGGAGTAAATTAAAAAATAATCCTAGTTATAAAAAACCTCAGAAAACTCTTTTGAGGTGCGCGTGGAACAGGAACTCGCCGTCGACACGGATGACCTCTGCCTAACCCTTAGGGAATTACAGGCATGATGCCATGTTATTTCTACAGGCAACAGGCACCTCTGGGCAATTTTGTAGCTCCTTATTTACTTATGTGCCAGATAATTATTTTGTTACATAAGTAAACAAGCTATTAATAGCCATAAAATAGTAGTAATCAGTAAATTAATTAAATTAACAAACCTGCAAAACAATACTCATAACCGCCCAGAAGTAGTACGGGTTCTTGGGAGCAAACTTGTACAATGCCATGGCAGCCCGTTGCTGTGACCGGTAGTCTCCGACCCTCACATATGACATGAAAAGATGAGAGTGCAGCTCTTCACTTGCTGGTTCAAACTTCACCGCATTTTCGTATAACATGCACACTTTGTGTACTGGGGAAAGAAGAGAAGCATAATGTGAGTAGATAATTATTTGATTTTTGTTTTAAAGATATGGCAACCGTAATGAAAATGAGGTGATGATCAATAAGGTTCTAATGTATTTTTAATCAGATTTTTTACAATCGTTTTGTAATCATATAAACACCTTTTGTTCAGAGCAGTAACTATTCTCGCACCAATAAAATGTTTGTATCACTTGGTTAACATTCTTTAATAGACTTTTATTTCTCTTTGCATATATTTTTTTTTACTGATTGTTTGTGAATGTGTAAATATTGTAGGCCATGTAGATTCCTATAGTCAGTTGTTTTTAACAAACGAGTACTGAGTATGTCTCTCGCACATTTCCGATATTGACAGAGTTAGATGGGTCATTGGTTGGGGTGGGGCCTACACCTTTGTTCTTTTTTTGAAATTGTTAAGGCCAGTTCATATTGAATACTTCTAGAATTTACTGTAGAAAATTGAATTATTATTTTATTATTTAAATTTGCATTCTCAGTATATTCATGACAAAATTTTCTGTTCGGTTTTTATTCTATTTTCATAAATATAAAACAATTTGATAATAAATAGTATTTGTATATATATAACTATTCAAAGATTGAAAGAACAATGTACGGAGTCGACAATCATGTAGAAAATATTTTACAGCAATTTATTATTGACATATCAGCAGAAAGTTCATCAGTTTGAATTGTATATCATTTGTTTTTCTGTAGATTGCCAAAGGCTTAGTATGCTTAACTACAGGAGACATCCGCCATGACTCACGCACAAACAATATTGTCTGGTTCAATCACTAAAACTTGTGTGATGCGCATGTAGTTGATGACTTAACTGAATGTACATGTAACTACAGTGTTTGTGTGGAACGGACTATATGTTGATTACATGAACCAATAGAAACTCAGTCAAAATTTTCGGTACTTGTTTGTTAAAAAAAGCAGACTATAGATGCTTGTTAACTTTTATATCTTGTCTTTGTGAAGTAGTTCCCGTTGGTTAATTTACATACATAGTAGTACAAGTATTGAATAAAGAACTAAATAAATTGTACACCTATTGTATTGTATTTGGTAGATTAAATCTAAGGACTTTATAATAATATAGGTATTATAATACGGTAGACAGAGATATTAGGGGATTGTGGGTTTTAATGAGATTAGATGGTTCATTAAACACTATGATTTGTTTAAATTAATCATAATCCAATTTGAATAAATGATCTAATTTCTAATGAAAGAGAAATATTAAGAAGGTCTGCTGATAGATTTATAAACCATGAGTGGACTGCGAGCTAATTTTGATGGTGTTCTACTTGAAACACAATCAAACATCATATTTGTTTATTACTTATACTATATGGCATGGTTTATTGGATTTTATTGCACTTTTCATTAGTTTGTCTGTGAGTCTAAATATGGCTATATTCCCTAGTTCAATAATAAACACAAGATTAAAAAACTTACATTGTTGAGATTCTCTGTAGGATATCGTCATCGCCTGCAGCGTGGTATCATCGCTAGGCTTCTCGTCAGCCAGGGCGTCGAGCACTACGTGCGCTTCGGGACCTTTTCCTAACCTAAAAAGTGCTAAGGCTTTCAAAGCCCGGGCCGCCTGCAGAGTAGGGCTCTTTTTAAGCACCTTTTCCGCTTCTTGCAGCGCCTTCTTATTATTTCCATTGTCCAACCAGTCTGAAAAATTCATAAATAGACATATCTTCACTGAAAAACATCCCCATTTCTGAAGAGGTTGTCTGAAGTATTGAACTCTTGCTCAAGCTAACTTGTTACCGTAAATTGGTCGCAACCGACGCTCCACAATTCCACCGTCGTGCATGTGCTGTGGCCGCACCGCCATTTTTCATTTATAAAGGTTTTTTCGCAAAGTAAATTGCCTTTCGGTACTTTTTTAGGCTTTTTCACAGCACGTTTGTTTTGCGATTTTTGTCTGTGGCTGACAATTGACAGTGACATATTGAATGATAGTTGCCATTAAAAACAAACCTATACAGAACCGACTACATATTTTCAGAAACCGTAAATTCAAATAAACTAAACGCCACGCCAGCACCGTCATCTTAAACTCAAAGCATTTATTTCAATTCATGGACTTAGTATACAAACAGGACTGAGTTCTGCGATGTTCGTAACACACAAAACAGATTAAAATGTTAGAGATGGTAGAAAATATTACACCGGCAGTCACCTCACACTACAAGTTAAATAAGTTACGTATACATATGTGTTTTTAGCTTTAAGGTAAGTTTTAATTATTTTCTTTTATAGGTTAACAAACTGTACATAACACTAATTTACTTATTTTAAGAAAAACTAAATATTAGTATGATTATTTGGTAGCTATTATATATTCATTATGGTAATACTGAAATCTGTCATCAATGGTGTTGAGGCGCCTTTTTTGACGTCGAAGTTGTTTTGAGAAAATCATAAGATTTATCTACGGTTCTTTTTTATTTTAACTGTGAAAATGGTTAAAAAGTGTTGTATCACGTCATGTAAAAGTGTATCTATCATATGGTGGTTGTGGCATATCATTTCACAGGTAGGGAATTTTATAGATTTTGTTTAATAACATTGATTAGTGTGACCATGCCTTAAAAGTTTTCAGACGAAAGACTCCTATGCTTTCCTGTATTTTTCATTAAAACTGTTAATATTATATGCATGAAAAATACAATTTGTACAAAATAATGCTATATAGAAATAGCATTATTTGTTTGTTACAGCTTTCCATCGAAAGAGGAAATAAGGCAAAAATGGTTGAATGCGATTCCCGAATTTCAAACCATAACCAAAAGTTCTGTTGTGTGCAGCCTTCATTTTAAGAGAGATAACAACGCTGAAGTTATCTCTTCATAAGGTTTCAGGAAGCGACACGTAACTATTTGCTGAACTATTTTCCATTTAAAAGTTACGGATTGATGACTACGATTTGTTCAAACATTGTGCGCACTTACGTATCTACTCCAAAGGTTTGCTGTATCGAGAAAATTTTTCAACATTTTGATGCGATTAAAACAAATATTTTATACAAGACTCAATCATCTAATTAGTCCACCACATTCTATCCAATGTATAACGGATGTAGAACCACACGAATTACAACTAGTAAAAGCATTGGCTAATTCGTTTTTAAATTTAAGAATATTCCATCATTCGAAATGTAATGCAATGAGAAACTTAGGCAGTAAGATTGGCTTACGGCAGAAACTCCACAAAACAATTCTGTTTAGCCATGTTTAATTTTAATAAATGTTTGTCACACACTTTTAGTTTTATTCCCTCCGTTTGAATACCCAAACACCAATTCTGCAGAGCAAACGGAAAAAGAGCAATCTTTAAGAGAAATTCCTTTATTTTCTCATAAATTATTATTTCACTATTTTAAGCGTTGATGTGTTATTGTGTCAAATTATCTCTGTCAAAACGAAGTTTCGTATTTGTTATAAAATGCTTGGTCACCCTATTGGAAAGAGACAAAGGGCTCTGTTATAGATATCTCTCTCGTCACGTTTTTCTGGTAGCTCAGTCCAGTTTATTATACTAAGTCCATGTTTCAATTAGACCATATTGGGCACTTATGAATGTCAGAAAAACAAAGAAGGCGAAGCTACAGTCACAGACACAAGGCATAATAACTTGTGAAAGTACTGTAGTTGCCCATTTCAAAGCGTGGATCTCTATGGATAAAGTGGTTTAGTTTAATGTTTAGGCTTGAAAAGGTAACAAACAAACTTACTTTCGCATTTATAATAGGTATTAGGCTGCCTGTCCACCGGAGCGGAGCGAGGCTGCGGAGCGGAGAAACGGAGAAATATTAACCAATAGGATTGCATGCTGGAGCGGAGCGGAAATTTCATGCAATCCTATTGGTTAATATTTCTCCGTTTCTCCGCTCCGCAGCCTCGCTCCGCTCCGGTGGACAGGCAGCCTTAGTAAGGACTAATAGGGATTAGTAAGGACTAGTAAGGATGAGTAAGGATAAGGATAGTAAGGATTTAAATTTTATCTGATTCGGTTGTAGAATCATGACCGATGTAAGTGCTTAAATGTATAAACTGCTATGTAAACTTACAAAATTATTTTCTTTGAACCAACGTGCGCAGTTCGTAAGTCAGGAACGTGCTGTAGCGGGCAGTACATAAAGTACTACAGCAACATATTACAATAAGTACTACAGCGCCCTCTATGCCATAAAAAAGAACTGCCATCAAATTTGAATCGCCGCGATTTAAGAATATAGGTTGGTACATATATTAAAACCCGACAACAACTGTAGGGCAGTAGCCCACCAGACACAGCACCGGTCTGGTCGGAGAAGATCCCTCTTTTCAATGGGGGGTGAAGAAAGAACTTTACACCGCAACGTTACGATGCAAAAAATCCAAAAACTTCAGTCAGCAGAAACTTTTAAATGTATTTATTCATGTAAAGTCAAACTTAAGTTTTTGAGAGAGAAGGTGCATAATGCAGTTATTTTAGAACAGGTGAGTGCGTGTGTCCGTGTGGCGACGACGGTAGCCGCGACTGCTAGTGGAACCGCAAACTCGGAACAATCATTTAAGGGACGCATCGCTGACACGTGCACTCCGCATTCTCAATCTCATAGATACTGAGACGGACTGATTCTGCTGTTCTCTGAGTAAATTGCATTGTTTGTAATTAGCTATATATGATCAATTTAGAGAACACCATGGAACAGTGAAACAAGCCCACAGAGTATGTGACGCCATAAGAAAGTCCTTAGAACAAAGAGAATACTGCTCGTCAGCGTTTTTGGATATCCGTCAGGCGTTTGACAAGGTCTGGCACAAAGGCCTACTATGTAAGACCAAGCAGAATATTCCACTCATACCTTCCAATATTCAAATCTTACCTCGCATATTTTATGTGAAAGAAGGTGACGGCACTTCTGAGTTCCGAGAGATTGACATGCTCTACACGTTGTACACTGCTGACCTACCCTTAACACCAGGGATAACCACAGCTACATACGCAGACGACACCCCTATATTAGTAAGTACAAGACTGGCATCAGACAACTTGCAGAAGGCCCTAAACAAAGTTAATGAATGGCTCCAAAAATCGAAAATAAAAGCTAGTGCTGCAAAGTCAGTACAGGCGAAATTCACCCTTAAAAAAGGAGACTACTCACCTGTAAAGTTGGGCCAATGTACTGTACCCCACAGTTACCATGTAAGATATCTTGGCTTACACGTTGATCGTAGACTACACCACATCAAATGTAAAAAGCAGGAGCTTTAGCTAAAGCACAACAGCCTATACTGGATGTTAGGAAGGAACTCAAGACTTGCTTTGGACAATAAACTGCTTATTTAATTAAAAAGTCATCCTAAAGCCTATTTGGACATATGGTCTGCAACCAGGGACGGTTACCGTTACCACAAAAATACCGGTAAAATTACCAAAACCTTAACGTTATGCTACGTTAACTAGTAACGTTAAAAATATCGTTAAATCATAGGATTTACCGGTATTTAAATAGCGTTACCAGTAGCGTTACTTCGCTAAAAACTAATAATTTCTGGTGCGACGTTGCCAAACCGAACGTGCGCCGCGAGTTCTTTCGTTTGGCTCTTCTAATCGGAGCGGCAACAGCTAGCATTTTAGGACGATCGGACGGATACCTACGAAAACGCGACGGCTCGCGCCTTTTTCATTTTATAAGACACAAACATGGCGAACACCAAATACATCTATTTGTTTTGTTGTTCTAATTATTAGTTGTTTGTGTAAAAAATATCATTATAGGCCGAAAGAAGTGCAACAAAGTATATCAGTATAACTATAACTTTTTAAAGAATAATAAATCTACTTACCTTCCATGCCATGGTAGTGGATCATACGAAAAGTAGTATAGTCTATGAAAAAAAGACCTAGAAAAAATTGACCACAATCCTTCGCCTAATCAAGCCTTCGGGACCCGGTGGGATGAGGGAGTAGTAGTGTAGGGAACACCATGGGACACCTCAATGGCATTGACCTTGAGATCAAGGTCAAAATTCCAAAAGTCAAGACCCGCGGTTCTCAGGAACAGTAACAGGTCATTTATATTCATGGTTAGTGACCTTGTGGTCAAAGTCAAGTGACCGTAGGGTCAAGGACAAGTGACTTTGAGGTCAAGATCAAGTGATCCTGGAGGTCTTGAAACCTTGGAGTTCAAGGTCGAGTGACCTGTCTTTGAAATTCCAGTGCCTTGACGCTCCCGACCCCATGACTTCGAGCGCAAAAACAGTGTTTCTTTTTCTTCTAAATTTGCTTATATCTCGAAAACGGTGTGTCCTATCGCAAAAATAATGAAAAATTTGCCCCCCTTAATAGCCTCGTTGCGCGTAATTCCCAACATGTAGGTAATAATTAATTACGAAAAAATCAAATTTTATTATCCATACAAAAAAAATATATATACAGGCTTATCAATTGTAGGTGCCTTTATTAAAGGATTCCTTCGACATCGTTTTTACGACAAACGGCTGGTCAGCCAAAAAACACCAAGACGCTTTTATCCTTATATTTAGGTGGGTATATACGTTAGAATCGAGAAAATAAACGATTTGCTAAAATAACACTTTTTTGGCAAAAAAATTCTGAGTCTTTTTTCTCAGTGCCCCGTTACATACACTCCAACCGAATGTTCCACTATGGAACTGTGAAGAAGGTACCAGAAAGTTGTAGAACTTTCTCGAAGGATGGTTCAGTATATAAATAGCTGTCGTGTTTGCGGGAGGAGTCAGCCGCCCGATACAAACCATCACGTATCAGTATGACTCGCCGACGGTATACTCTAATCACCCCCGACGATTCCATCACCCTCCATAAGGAAAGCAGTAGGGAAACCTGTAATTTACGCAAACACAAGCCGGCATCATTCCGACCTCACCGTCGAGGTCCGTCGCGAAGTAAGTGTGTTCAAGTAATCATTGCAGATGCATCGCAGAAACAATACCTATTACACGCCGAAGCTAGTTGTACTAACATCGTAAGATGCTAGACTCCCCACCGACATCGTTAGAAAGAGATAGGCGAATAAATTACCGGTATACGTATTGTTACTTTTACCGATACTAATATTAGATAATAGGTAACGTTAACGGACTTACGGGTATCGTTATAAATATCGTTACTTTTGTATCGTTAACATAACGGTAATCGGTAACGTTAAGAAAAAAGTAACGGTAATTCGGTCCCTGTCTGCAACTATGGGGCGGCATAAGCGATTCCAACATAAATATACTCCAGCGCCAACAGGACAAGATCCTAAGAACAATTGCAAAAGTACCATGGTGGTTATGTAAACCAACAATGAAGTTCACGAGCACCTTGAAATGAGAACAACCAAAGAGGAAAACCGGAGTTTGGCAGCTAAATAAAAAGAGCAGTTAATCCATCACCCTAACGAACTTGCTCGCCAACTCACCATGGTGCAGTATGTGAGATGACTAAAACGTCATTGTATTCTAGAGGTAGAAGACCGGTAATAGGTCTTGGCAGAAGATAAGTAGATGCTTCCAACGGGAAGCCACTCCGCATGACAGCATCATATAACAGATTTGCTCAAAGTCTTAGGACTGATTGCAAATATACGCAGAGAAAAAAAAAAGTTTTAATTAAGTTAGGATTAATTAATACGCATTTATCGCCTTGGGTAATCCTGTAATGGTAGATGTAAGTAGATAAATAAATAGTTCAAGTTACTAGAACTAGTAACTAGACTCGGTTTCGAGTGTTTCGACCAAAGCGGAGACGGGCAGAGCGGTGCGATGTGAGACATTTCAAAATCAAAATATTTAATTCACATAGGCCTAGATGGGCACTTATAAAACGTCGACAAAAAGGTGTACGGTTCAGGTTGGTCGTTTCCTATGGAGAAGAACCGTCAATAAACTCCATGGTTGCTCTTTTCAAATCATTTGGTATTACAATATTATCATGGATACAGCATTTGCACTTTAGTAAGACTACACAAAAAATGTAGAACAAAATAAAAAGTTAACAAGCAGCTGGAAATCTACAAAGCATGTATATGTATGCATGTGTATGTGCATGTTCACACATTCACAAACAATCGATAAAAAAGAATCTATAAATATATATCAAAGGTAAAAAAAATATATTGTAAAAAACTAAATTAAACAAGTGACACAAATATTGTTATCAGTGCTGTAACTATTCTGAGCAAAAGATGTATAAATGATTTGAAATCTATTGTAAAAATCTGATTCGAAAGAAGAGAAAAAATGAGATTGAGAATAGTTAGAGACATCCACATATTTGTGCCGTTTATGAGCTCAGGGAAGCCGCATGCGCAGAAGGAACTAAAGCCAAACTTCTTTATCTTCAATGTAGTCCTTGATTTTGTAATATGTTTTTTTAATAAGGACACCTTTGATGTCTTTGATCTTTCCATCGGTCAGCTCTATAACTGGCTTTGGCAACTTGTCATAAAAGCGTTTACTGTATAAAAGAAAATTGGACTAGTCACTTGAGAGAGGGGATTTCCAGCGATATTTTGTAGGTATTTCGTCGCCTCTACGTTCCATTCGTCTCCACTTCGGTGATGTGAAAAGACAAGGATAGGTTACATGTTTCTGTTTCGACGCAAATAAAGGTAGGGACTGAATTCTTCTATTAAAACTTTAAGATAGCAAGTTTGTCATGTTTATGCTGCTATCTCGGGTGGCTGCATCCACTTTACACGTGATTGTGATAATATCTTCCTCCGTGTGTAGCATTGTGTAAAATGGTTGTTTTGTAGGGCCAGGGAAAAAAATCGAGATATCAATTATAACATTTAATTTAACATAAATATCTACATATAATTTACAAAAGTAGATTTAACCTACATTAAAATTAAGTTAATCACCTAACAACCGACTTCGGAGTCGAATCTCTACGTAATTCAGTCACACAAGACTTAATATCACTAGGTAAAGGCAGCTTAGGTAGTTCTGCTTATTCTAATAGCCTCGCTTCTTCTATCATTTAGCTCTTAGGTCAACAGTCTCAAATCCTGAGTCAGGGAGCATCCCTATTTTTGGTGGTGTTAATTCTGGAGGATGTTCTCTTGAAAGGGACGCCCGCTTGTGTCTTGGTGGAGGAACAGGTGCCGGGGGAGGTACCTTCGACCTCAGCAGGTTCTTAATCTTAATGCCACCTCTGTAGTAGTACAGGTACAGGCCTGCTAGAACGCCGATAGCAACGAACAACGTGACGATAGCGACCACGAAGCCGTACCACGAGCTTCCAGTAGATTCTTCTGGGGTTGGCACTGTTGGCTTTCTACCAGGAGGCACGTAACTTGGTCTGGGACGTCTGGTTGTTGTGGCGAAGCGTTCTCCGATAGCTATGTCCGCACACGCTCTGAATTCTTCTTGTGGTCCACATCCCACTGCCTCGGTTCCGTTTCCGCATGCACCCCAATTGTTGCCAGCGATATATCTCCATTGCATGACGCAATGGGAACAATTTAGTCCTTCAGGTAGTTTATACTTCATCTCGTAGATTTTGTTGCCGTCTTTAGGATAAAATTTGGTTCCTTCTCTTCCATCTAACTTTAGTACGTATTTGTCTAAGCAGTCTTGGGTGGTTCCTTTGGGTTCTTCGCATACTCTGAACTCGAAGAAGCCGTTGTGGTTGGCTGTCAGTTCTACTTTGATGACGATGGACTCTTGTGGTGCGTATTTGCGGACGATAACGCCTCTGCCGAACCTGCCTCCTAGTTCGTGTGCTCTTGGGACGGCTGCGTCCCAGGCGTCTCCACACACTCCGCACTTGCCATCGTTTTTGGTCCACTGTCGTGAGAAGCCTCCGCAGTACAGTTCATGGTCGTTGTAGTTGTGTGGGGTGTCGAAACCGAAGCGCCAGGCGGAAGCGCGGGAGGGGGGCTCGATGAGTCTGCCGTGACCACTCGCGGTCTGCCATGTCACTGCCAGCACCGCCAAGCACCAGATTATCTGGAAAAGAGAATAGGGTTACATTAATTACGTGTTTTTTAAAAAGGCACATTGCACTGCTGCACTAGTTGCTTGCACTTTGCCTCGGTTTAATTCTAATCAATTAGTTGGATCCAGCATCGCTTGCAGGAGTTCAGGAACCATCCAACGAATTTTATTTTTATCACGTATCTAATAGTATTTATGCATGTGGGCTTAGCTCGCTTAGCTACCAAAATGTTCGAGAATGCCTTGTTAACACTTCGCGGTACGCATTGCAGCAGCATGCGTCAATGAAACCGATTGGCAATAGTTAGCGATATCGTACTAAAATGCTAAAATGTTTGCTAACGAGCGATTTAGTGACCGACTTATTAGTTCTTTAGTGACGAATCGAATGAATCGTTGAAATCGAAAGGGGTTATTAAGACCTCCATAACGGTATAAAAAGCGGCGAAAGTGGTGGTATTTAATGTATTTAAAATTTAGAACGGCATGCCAGGACGGCATGCTTCTACAACCATGCCAGGAGGCAATGCCTTTTGTTTTAGAACCACCAGACTTAGCACTAGGCAGTAATGAATCTGGTCATTACTTTAATTAGGCAGGTCAACCAAGATCAGCTGTTACGTATTGAAGGCCCTGGGCACTTCAGGACTTTGGAGAATGTAGAACACAAATGTAGATTAAGAACTAGAGATTTTTAAGGTTCCAAAAGAAAAATAGTAAATTTAAAAAAACGTGGGTATCCCGGGTAAGTAGTTCAGAGTGGGTAATAGAAATACGGTCTTAAGATCAGCTTTTGAGTTTATGAACGACCTAAAAATACTTACTCCTTCACTTATGTTCAGGGATTACGCACAAAATCCATGCAAGTTAAGGATGATTTCCACCAAACGGCTCGCATCGAATCGGATCGGAACGGATTTTACAATCTACGATAATCAATCTAATATCTCACGATATTAAATCGTGTACACAGTATTTGAAGTCTATATTACCAAGGCCCGCACATCAAATTGACAGCGGGCGTCTTCCGCGACACGCGATCGTAGCCAAAAGTATGCTGCAACGCACGATCTGCTCCATTCGCCTGTTGTCGTATCGGACACGGTAGGAATTAAACTATTTGACTAGACGCAGAAACTGATACATTCGGAGCCGATCGTATGCGTTGACATCCTGCCGGAAGCGAACAGCTATCGGCGCATCCGTTCGTATACTTCCGGATCCGATGCGATGGGAGCCGTTTGGTGGAAATCATCCTTAAGAGGTAAGAAGTAAGTACATTCGATGCCAATGTCTTCGTAGCACGCAGGTGTCCACAAAGTAACATCAATTTCACTATCACGGTCGTTAAAACCAGTGTTTCGAACCTATCATGTACATGATCTTAGACTTAAACGGTTGTTTGATTAATTAGAGTGATATAGGTGAAACAACTTAATCAACATCAATACCGATAGTGGCCACTTTTACCCGACAAAGTATTTGATCAAGAATTGTTTTTCCATTCGCTTCCTCCGAGTTTGTGGGGGTAATATAAATTGATTCGCCCCAGAATTTGGCGTACTTCAGCTCATGTAACGAACGAACAACAGGACACGCAGAGCGGATGCTGCTAAGCCAAAGTCGCCCAAAAATGTTAGCTATTTCACAAAGCAATGTGAGAAAATGAAATGCACATATTTTTTGTCTGTGCAGTCTTTCAGGCAAAAGGTCATTTAAAAAAAAAACTAGTAAATATGTTTTTGCAAAAATAAGTTATTTGAACTTATTGATAAACAAACTATGTCTGTAGGTAAATTATTTTGAAGTTTTCATAAGCCTAATGAAATTTATTTACGCCCAAAGTTATGTTAAAATTATTGTTAAAATATGGAAATTTTCAGGTACATAAGTACCAAACCAATTTATTTATACTGTTTTGAATAGCAATTCTAAAAAAATATGAGACATATTATTGATAAATAATGCTTATAAGATTTTAAACTATCATGGTCACTAACATTATTATTTAGACTGGAAACGGGATATTTACCATGTTTACTGCTTTTGTTGAGTTCCCGATATTTCGGCGCTGTTGCAAGCACCATGATCACGGACAACCGGCTAATCCGTCCAACAGCAAACATGGTAAATATCCCGTTTCCAGTCTAAATAATAAATAATGCATAGTTTTTGGCTTTCTCCGTTCTTCTTATCTTATCGATGTTCCTTCCATATTACACGGTCTGGGCCCAGTAGGTGGCTACGTTTATTGCAGAGGCAGAGGCGCTAGTCAGGTCCTCAAGAGTGCAGGTAAACGAACACCTGGGACACTCCCGCAGGTGGGGCATAGTTAAAAAAAAACTTCCTACGTTCCACTCAGGCAATCCAAGACAGGCCACCTAAAGTACGAAGCAAGTTATGGCAAGAGTGTCCACCACCTTTTTGACATTTTTTTTTCTTTTTTTTTTGACTTTTTAAAGCCCCAAGAATACCTGGCTCCTAGCAGTGAACTACAGTGGCCTATTTGGAAAGCCCTGAATTGATTGCGTATCCAAGTAGGCCGCTGCAAACATAATCTGGCAAAATGGGGTATTATTCGTTTCTCCAAAACCGAGTGCGAGTGTGGCGCTCTGGATCAAACTAAGCTTTCTCCGTTTGTATGGAAGAATAATCGGTTTGCGCATCCTAGTACCCCAGCGACTTTTCCCTCTTAAGGCCATTTTAATGAACTGTTGATGTCTAATAAATTTCTAATAGAAATGATCATAATGATGATGGAGTCGTGAGTGTCTTTTCTAATTGAACTTTGATATTCATTTGATGTGTTGGTGTCAACGTAGAGTTTATGAATCGTAGCAGGTGGCGTTCTGTTGTTTTTGCCTACTCCGTGGCAAAAAAGCGTGTGTGTATTAATCGTGATTATGTAGGTAACATTTGTATTTGTACTATGTAAAGGGTGTTAATAGACCCTTAACATAGCCGAAATGCACTTGTTCTCCCCGTCTTTGTGATCATTTTTTAGTTCTAGACCATACCTGGGAACCTTCTAGTTACGGAGATATTGGGGGTCAAAGTTCCAACTTTTTAACAAGATTTTTTTTTAAATACTTGTTTTTAATGTAAGATTTTTACTTTACACACCTCCACGACACCCGTACTATTCAATCCATCTATCAGCACAATGCTTTGAGTGCTTTCCATCGAGTCCTACCGTAAAACGTGATTATACACCCCAAAATAATGTTGATTCCCAGCAATATTTTTTGCGTAAAGTTACTTAGATTGATGTACAGAATGCTTGGTTGACGGCTATGTGAAGGGTCTGTTTACACCCTGTAAACAGGGTGTAACAGAAAAGGTATAAAAGGATTAAAAAAAAATAAAAGGACATGCTGCAGATCATCAAACTGAACAACTTCCTCCATTAGTCCAATCGTAAATGCGAAAAAATTATCATTTGGGTCGAGTAGGTATTGAAATTTTGTATGGGACAGCTGTGTACCTGTATAGGTAGGTAAGTACATTACAAATGTTACCTACATAATCACGATTATGGCAGGGCCAGAAAGCCACTTTATTCACACCTCGAATACCTTTGTCTAACTAATGAATCAAATCTAAATTGGGAGTCCTAGGTATGTACAGGCGTTAGCACATCAAGCTACCTGAAACTGTCAAATTTTCCCAATCAATGTTGAACCTAATACTTTAGCAATAAAGTTGAAAATCTATTTAAAAAAATTGACAGATTGTACTAACTTGATGTGCTGGCGTCTGTACCAGAAGACGATAGATAAGTACTTTTCAATTTCAAATTAATTAATTACTGCCAAGATGGCCTCAATTAATCTATCTAAATCCGCCACACTCAGTGTAAATCATCGTCTCGGTCATCAAAATGTAATGCTATTTATTTATTACATAAAGTTACGTCATGTAACAGATCGTTTATTTAAATAATGGGTCACTTTCGCTCTCCGTTGTAAATCGTAATTGAAAATTGGTTTTGTTAAGGCATAGTTACGGGTCATCAAACTCTACGGTTTTTGTTTATGGGCGATTTTTTTTTATAATCTGTAACGAATTTGAGTTTGCATCATGTTTGTTTTGTTATGCAAGGGGGGATTAATTTTTTTTTTTGTGACTGCTGCCTGGGCTGCTTGTGCGTATCTTCTGCGCTTGTATTCATGGTTCGATTCCCACTTTCCCCGAAACCAATATTTCCATACAAGAGACAACCCTCTGAGGACAACTCAAATTAAAAAAGAAACTATTGTTTACATTAAATAAACGAGGAAATCTAAACACATACCTAGTACTGAAGCACAAACGTTGGTTTAATCTGGTTCTAGAAGTAATTTAGACAGATTTTTTAAGTAGATGCAGATGTTCAGAAAATCTATGAAAAGCTATTGTAAAAAAACATGACTACGTGCTATTTTGTGGGTAAAATGAGATAGGTAAATCTCTATTAGAACTATCTAATTGTGAAGGAAATAACTTTCGCTATGAAATCTACGCATAGAAGAGGTTAAAGCATTCAATTTTGCGCAACCGCTTTTTATTTAACGATAATTTTCTAATTATACAACTAAACAGGCATTTATGACTTGCCAAGTAGTAATCAGTCATCTTAAAACCTATCATTGTTTGAAAATGTACACGCAATTACCTCAGATGATGTTGTCATCATCATCATCATCATTTCAGCCGAAAAGTCCACTGCTGGACATAGGCCTCTCCCAAGAAGGGGGGTTAGCGGGGGGGGGGGGGGGTGATGATGTTGTACCTAATACTTAGTAATTGACCGTCTTGGCGCCTACGAATTCTTGCATCTATTGAATGCGTGTTATATTGTTCCTTGTATAGTAGAAGAGAAACATGATTTCCTAACCTGAGAAATAAGGTACATAAGATCATAATTTAAAGGACTAACAGGGCCTTCTTTGGCTATTCTCAAAGTGTCTTTTGTTTAAAAACCTGTAAGTAAGATTCTCCTTCGACCCTCGCGAGGAAAAATGATAACCTGGTGATAATTTGGGACTAGTTCGGACTAGACTAGGCTAGCTTACGAAATACAAAATAATAATCAATTCTTTACGCCAAATTTTTGGTAACATAAGATGTCTCGTTGGTCTAGTTTAGTAGTAGTAGTAGACTGCTGACCGCTATGAATTATATTATAATATAATATCATATACGAAGAAACAGAAAACATTCTGATCAGGGTAACCTAACATGCTGGATACTCATACATATACACAGACATACATTCACACACGCACGTACATACAAACACACAATAAATATTTTGAATTATCAGGAATTGGAATTTCTCTGTTACAGAACGGAGTCTGGATTTGTGACCGGTTGATGGCAATAGGCTCTAGGACCTAAATAGGACTAAACATAACCGATGTAATGTGGGTGTACTTAATACTGTATGTTCGTACGTCTCTACCCAATCATTTAGCGATTATAGGCGTGTTAGCCTTTTGGTCAATAAACATAATTAATAAATGTTTATTGTTTGAATTTAGAACACACACCCAAAAATACGTCAATGCATAATATAAACGGCCTTGTACAAAGTGATGGTCAATGTTTTCAAATAGAAATCATTGACGATGCAGTCAGGTTAACGACTTTATAATGGCATTATGACATAAGAGTTCTTTTCACTGAATGGCATGCTCATAGTGATGTGAATCATCTCGATCTCGTAATAAGTGTTATCGGTATCTACAACTAGAGCTAGAGCGAGTAGGTATTACCTAATCAATTTGAATGCGAATCTGTTGAATTGAGTATTGAACGTTATTATGATTTTGATCTTGAAATTTGTGCTGTATGATGCTTGACTTGGTAATGTCAGTGACTCAGTGCTATTTTTCAAGCTTAGTCATTTTAAACCTTGATATGATTGAAACTAGGGCAGTTCAACATCAATGGATCGAGAAGACGCTATAAAAATAAAAGCGATTCATTTCCTTTATTTATTTCTATACAAATCAAATATATTTTTAAATATTCCTTAAAAAAAACAATATAAAAAAACATTTAAAAATATAAAAAATTGTAGCCCACCGGTATCGGGAACAGGGTCCAGAGACCCCCGAACAATACAATTTTTTTCATTATTATTAGTTTTTATTGCAATTGATTATTTTATTTTATTTTAGTAGGCAACTTACAATTTAAGTATTATGGACTCGGGACATCAGTGGAATCTACCTACTAAACCTTAAACAAATGTGAACTTAATAGAAGACTACGATCACGTATTGTTTAGGGTTGAAAAGTATGGTCTCTGCGAGTAGATCCAAGTCTCGAAGTCATTACCTACGCAAATATCAAACCACATCACTAAATGATTCCGCACTGTATAATTATTCCATTCATTCTACACTCTTTATGCGGTCGTGACATTGAATCGTAGTAGAGATGCAAATCTTCTAATCTACACATTAATCGTGCGAATACCGGATTTACATCAGCAATTTTAAGTAGGTGTTTATAGTAGAAATGAGTTCTCATTTGCATAGAACATCTTTTCTAAATTTTTCGTGAGTTTGAGACAGAGCTATACAGGTCGTGTAGCGCCGTCTCTTTCCCACACTGGAATTACTCCTGCTTTAAGACGTCATGGTAGGCTGCCAGGGGGGTTACTTTGACGTCTTAAAGCAGGAGTGATTTCAGTGTGGGAAAGAGACAAGGCTATACAGGTCGTCGAGCGCCATCTCTTTCCCACACTGGAAGTACTCCTGCTTTATGAAGTCATAGTAGCCCTCCAGGAGTTATTCGGAATTCGATTTTGTTTAGACGGTTGGAAGTCTTATTATCCTATGGTTTTTGAGTTGTCTTTATACTCCTGGATAAAGCTCTCCCCAACTGTTACGTACTACCCTCTATGTCCCTCATTGGGGTTTACAAAAAAACGCATAGTTGTGCAGATGTGCTCACCAAGGCCTGATTTGGGACCTCTAATTTGTAGATTCTATTGAATATAGACCATCAATTTTTTTTTTCATCTCTCACTTTTATAATAATCGAATACATTTCGGTTGTTTGCCTTTTAAGGTAAATTGTAAAATTAGCGTAACGCTGAAATGTAAGAGGGCTCTTAAGTCCTATTGGTAGGGAGCCCTGAGGATTATTTAGCAAGCATGTTTAGCATGAAGACTTGATAGCTGAGTAGGTAGGGCGTGATGCGACAACTCTAAAACTATATTTGATTTATCTATGGTTTGCAGGGCTGCCAGATTGTATAATTGGATACAGAAACTGTATAATTTGGTTACTGATTGTATCCTCTTTGGACCCTCATGTATAATTGCGATACGGAAAGCCTAAATTCTATTGTCTGAGTTTTCTATGATGATATTTTTGGAGCTGCTATATGCACGCGCGTTAAGCCTGTGAGTACCATAATAAATAAAATAAATAACACAGGTAAGTCCACGTGATTAATCATTACTGTATGTTTAAAAAAAATTAAGCACTGTTTGTATCCTGACATTCAATTTTGTATAATTTCAGATACATTGCCGAATAATTTAAAAATCTCTACTGGCAGCCCTGATGTTTGCTTCTTTCAAAAACAGCTGGCTAGGGCAATAGCTTGTATACAATACAGTCTACTTCAGATCATTGGCCTTCAGTCCGCTATGAAGAACGGTCGGTAATACCGAAATGACTGTGACTGTACTATTATGTGGTACCGCTACGTAAATGACCCCTGAGACGGACAGTAACGAGGCGGATCGACTGGATTCTATTATAAGTGGCCAGTTTGATAAACAGTGAAGTTTTTTTTATAAAGGTGAGCTAGGTGGTTCAAGAATTTCTTTTTAGACACTCATCCTCATCCGTAAACGAATACCAATTTAAGAAAATCTCTCGAGCGAATTTTACATAAATGTGTATGCGTAAAGAGCGGTGCTGGAAAGTTAGGCGTCAAGATATCGACAGCTAAGTGAGACTCTTGAATATTTGCTGAGATCAGTGGTCATCATCAGCATTTCCTCAATAGTCGCAGACGGCGGTGCTGAACAAATTGAGAATCAGCTAAAAATAAAACATTAATATCGAAAGTCACTTTAAACCAAGCCTGAACATTGTAGGCTTTGTAGATTCCCAGCTGCTTGTTAACGTTTTATTTTGTTCTACATTTTTTGTGCAGTAAACAACGACTTATTGTCGGGCCTACGCTGTCCCCCCATACTTAAGTACAAATGCTGTATCCATGATAATATTGTAAGACCAAATGATTTGAAAAGAGTAACCATGGAGTTTCTTGCCGGTTCCTCTCCATAGGAAACGACCAACCCGAACCGTGCACCTTTTTGTCGACGTTTTATAAGTGCCCATCTAGGCCTATGTGAAATAAAATATTTTGATTTTTTGAAGCACTAGCTTACGACACATTTTATATTTACATTAAATTTAGAAAGAATTCCGTAGAACCTTAGCCACCTTGCTATGAAGACCATACATCTAACCTTCATTACTTAGCTCAATAGACCATACATCTACTGTTATCACCCATCTCCAAACGCATATTGTCTTCATTGTTTCTTAATTCTATAGCCACTATTAATAAACAGCTACTACACCTTTTTACGGCCCTTTGTAAGAATCTTCCCATACGCAGAATTCAAGCCATGACCCAAAAAAATACGTGATTTAGTGGAGCAAGTGTTTTACAGCTGTAATCATTGAATTATGATGATATAATACTTATTCACTTGAGAAAGTTTAACTACTTCTTGTGTTTATGTTACCCTGGTACAAGATGAGCGATGATGCAAAAGATTTGTTTTTGTGGACTAGGGAAAGAGACTTGAAATTCTGTTTATGTAGATTAAGAAGGTTAGATATTTACCTCGGAATTCGAACCTAAATGTATTGTTTGTTTATTTATTACAGGTAATAGAGGTAAGAGCTCTAGAGAGTGCTTATTAAATTATAAAAGTTTTTTCATTGATAACTATTGTCGAATGACATAGGATGTTTCTTCCACGAAGACGAAGTCGTGGGCAGCAGAAATACTAGAGATTATACTCGTTTGATAAGCTTTTGGCGTTGGCAAAGCAGCATCGGACCAGCAAAGCGTGTAAGTTTAAAGATTGGTTAAAAGAACAGCCAAGTCACAGAAAGAAAAAGCTGGTGTCGTTTCTGCTCCACATGACATAGTTATTAAAGTATGTTCATATTATGTTTAATATAAACAGCCCGTGTTTGTTCAGGACAATCGCTCATCTCTCAAGTCTTAAAACAATGTATTGTATCAAATATCTTTGTGAGAACCTGTCGAGATCCCGTATTGTCTGCAGATTGATGTTTTATCATCAAAGTTTCTATTGATTAGACATGAATAATGCATACTTTCTGTTATGCAGGCACTTTGTAGTTGATAATATTAAGAATTTTCTGATGGGAGGTCAAGAATAAAATTGTGTATGTAAAACCATCCTCGTGTCTCGAAAGCCATGTTGTGAAAATTGCGGTTAATTTCATTCTCAAATTAAGAACTCCTTGATGAAACACCGAAAATGTCAACACAAATAGCGTAACACGATATAATTATAAATGTTGTTAATTCGTAAAAATCACCGAAAGTCTGACAGTCTTGCCAAGGGTTATCGTGTTACGAGTAACTGGGGTATGCAGGTCAGATAGGCAGGTTCATGTAAAATAGGTACTGCTTTCAACTAGGTACATCCGGTTAGACTGGAAGCTAACCCCAACATAGTTGGGAAAAGACTAGACTGACGAATACGGGTACCAGAGTACCTGGAGAACCGACCCACTGGATTGATTTAAATTAAGGAAGTAACAAACTGTTTGGAAGTCGGTTATTTTTTTTGAAATTAGTTTTTGTTTTACCCTTTTTAGTTGTGAATCCTCGTCAAGTATCAATTTTACATTGTAACTAGAAGTTATTAGCACATCATCCACATAGACAAAGAAGAAAAATATGCATATTATAAAGAATAACTCATGAAGTACCAAGGCAAAGAAAATAAAATGTATATGGGACCGCCGCGCCGCGCAGGCTTCTTCTACCAAATAAAAAAAGAATCTCTTTAATCGTGGAGAAATCGGTGTAGACACATGACAAAAAAGATGCTAGTGAAATAGGTACATAACCTCGTCCTTTTTTAGAAGTCGGTTAAAAATGGACTTGGGAGTTTTGTGTAAATGTACAGCTTTACACTGAGTGCATATATTAGATTATAATTAGAAGGTCTAAATATTAATACACGAAATATTTTCAGAGAATCTAACGGCTATAACGAAGTCATTTCAAGTGATTTTTTTTATCTAAGTATATTTATATTAAAAACAAAATTACTTGACCCACAAAATAAATAATGACTCCTTATTTTTCAACATCCATTACGCTAATTTACTACGTCGTATTTACCTACTGCCCCCGTAGCATGACCACCGTAGACAAGGATTTCTTTGACGGAAGAATCGACAAAATAACAGATTGTGTCGACACAATGACAGATTTCTTTGTACTATCTGTCATTTTGTCGATTCTTCCGTCAAAGAAATCTTTCATATTAAGGGAGTTTTATGCAAAAAATCTCAATAATTTTAGAATTAAAATCATTTTGTAAAAACAAAAACACTCAAATAAAATTTCAATTACCGTTGCTTTGGTTACTTTACGACTTATAGAAGTTACTCTTAAAATATTTCCTGAATGAAATATACCTTATAGGGACTAGGGACTCTCATTAACTAAACACATTCACATAATAAGATAGAGTAAAGAACCCAAGGGCTACTACAACTAGAGAAAGTAACTATTTAGTTTGTTACTGGTGTTCTCTATAGAAAACGACGAATTGGACTTAGTTTCTGATGTTTCCTAAGTGCAGTGCAGGTTGTGTAGGAATGCGAAATAAACCGATATTCGTGAGTGAATCAGACTGGCACACGTGTCAATGCAAGCAAATGATTGTCAAAACAATAAAAGCATTTTAATAACAATCTCTATATTTTCAATACGAATGACAAAGCTATTGCCTAACCCGTCACAATGCGTTACATAAACCTACTTTGTGAAACTGGATGCGGTCCTGAATACCATTCATTTTATCAATTTAAATGCATATCGCATCCTTTGGGCTGTGGCTGTGGAATGTGGTACTGAACGTTGCAGGTTCATGAGAAGCTCTTTATTTTTTTTTTTTTCATAGTTGGCAAACAAGTCATGGAAAATATGTATGATGGTAAGTGGTAGACAAAAGTAATCAAAACTCAGAAATGACATAACTGGATCATTGGAAAAACTTTTCAGAAAGAAGTTCTGTTCTAGCTCTGAGCCTGCTATTTGCCTAAGTATAGTATACTTAGGCAAATACTAATAAGTTGCTTAATTACAAAAGCACAGTATGACCACTGTGTGTGACCACGTGTGCACTTCGAGACGGTGCCGTCTTGAAGTGCACAACATTAGTTTTAGTATATGCGAAACCTGAAACGTGTCTAGTATTTTTATGTAAAGAATCTATGTACAAAATTTCAAAACTGTATCTTGAAAAATCACAAAGTTATAAGCCTGTTCTGTTACCTAGTTGTCCGCACTAAAACGTGGTCACCACGCGGTTCCGCCGCGAGCGCGCCTCCAGCGTCGTCTTGAGCTCATTGATAATAATAATTTGGCAGTAGGAACCCAAATTATTGCGATAGGTACTTAGCGTCGCTAGGTGTTCAACTTTTAACCTTTTTTTAAATATTTTTGGGACACACAAAATATAACATGGTTTAAAAATTATTGGAATCGATTCAGTTACTTATTCTGAACAAACTATATTCAGGTTTCGCATATACTAAAAATAATGTTGTATAGTCTACACATCATATTAAATGAGTAAACAGGTTACTCTGCTCACTTCAAACAAGCTACTGGTTGAGACTAAAACGCGTAAACTTTACTGCTGTCTATTGCCATTGCCCTAGCACCCTAGCCTCAAGTAGGTACTCTACTATAACGTCTTAAAGCAGGAGTAATTCCAGTGTGGGAAAGAGATGGCCCTAGACGATCAGTATAGCTCTGTCTCTTTCCCACACTGGACTGGATTACACCTGCTTTAAGACGTCATAGTAACCCCCCTGGTCGGAGTACCTACTTGAGGCTAGGGTGCTGCTTTAAGACGTCATGATAGGCCATCTGATCATAACCTTTATAGGCATGTTTTGTATTTACATTTACGACGCAGGGTTACTGAGTAACAATCGGCAGTGACAATCGGTTCTGGATATTGAAAAACATTTCGGTATTCAGAAACGATCATTCATTCAATTGTTTGTTGTACGATGAATCGTACTGCAAACAATTGAACTACGTCAGGATCATAAAATCAAAGTTTTCAGAACAAGATAAAGATAGTTCAAAATTCAAATATTCTTTTGTTTTTTGCAATTTGCAGGTAAGTTTCGGGTTGTATGTTGATTAAAATTTGAATTTCATGGGCTACCATGGGCCTTCCCCCTAAAGGGAGCCCTACTGATGAGCACGAGGTCCTTCCTGCGTTCGATTTCTATGTTAGGTAAAGTGTTTCGGGAAAAAATCGCCCGGTAGCTGTAGTAGGTACGGCTAAGGCGCCAAGACTCATATGTGAACAAGGAGCATGCTAATAAATTCCGAAATTGTTTGATTACTATTTCCCAACTTATATTCTTAACTGACCCGAGCATGTACCGAATATTGCCCAAATATTTATACAAAGGCCATTTGCACAAGTGTTGCCACACCAATAAAAACAATTACTGTTTATTAGGCAACCCGCAATGTAGACGTGAGATGCATGCAACAATGATTCAGGTGGACATACATTAATTTTATTTTGTAACCACAACAATTGTTTATAGAATACGTATATCAGTCATTATTCTTTCTAACAATATGATTCATCGGATTTTTAAATAAATAAAATAAATATCTATCCATGAGTAATTGCAGAAATAGGCCGGTGAATAATCGTTGTTGGTTTAATTTTAAATATTCAAGACACATTGGTTAGTAGGAAAATAAATGAATAAATATTATTCGGAAGCATGGCACTATTTAGTACATACTGATTCGGAAGCAACTCGAATGATTTGTTTTTAAAAAGGTTCGAGAAGGTCTCCGGGAAGCAGTTTCGACCACTTCTTGCGGATGCTATGTTAGTTCCGAGTTTCTGACATTCCGAATTGCTTGGGTATTTAGGTGTACGGTACCTTCAAATACAAGAATGTAACTAGTAAAGTACTTACTTGTCTTTGACGAATAGTTAAGAAAGAAGTCATGATTAAACTACTAAACTTAAAATCCTGTATTACCCAACTTACTCAAGGGATTAAGCTGAATGCTGTCATTGTAATTACACCATTTAGATATCTATACATACACCCACGTATCGTAAGTTATGTTGAAGTAGTTAAGTCCCAGAATCTCGATAAATGGGGTAATAATTTTTAATAAGCACCTCAATACTGGAATGTACGTATATCCAGATTCCGGGCTGCTTACGGAGAAACGATTGAGAAAACTAAATTCTCATTACTTGCTCGACCTGGGGACAGTATCTATGATCTTCAGCTGTCGTGCCCACCGACAGTGCGACCACGAGACCAAAGAACCACTCTTTTTTTTGCAAAAGCCGCCTCCATTCCTTTCTTTTTTCAAACAAGGAACTCCAAGGCCGCAGGGAAATAGGGATGTGCTTCGCTTCGAGTAGTCATCGTTCTTAGTCGATTAGTATTCACGCGAGCATGTGTCGCGATCGTGAAATGAATTGCAGATGAAAGTGAAAACGCTTTGGGAGATGCGCAACGAAACTTTCGGACCATTGTCATGGTGTTAGCGATATTCACCATTACACTAAGCTAGCGTGTAATAGGGAAGCACTTACTTTGAGAGTTAGAGAATGCATTATAAATGTCACTGTGGTCCGTAAGTAATGTAAATATATACTTTCTTTTAGTGTTTTCTTGTGATGACGGGTGTTAAGTTGATGGCTGTGTCTAATGCTTAAACATTGCCTACTACAGACAGCACTAATACTGATTATAGATGGAATATTTCCGAGAAGACAGTTTTCTGCAATAAAACAACTTTTTGAGTACCCAACTTAGCTGCACGTCTAGTTATTTATATATGTATACCGGAAAAAGAGTCAAAAGAAATATAACATGTAATAAAAAATTAAAGTTATCGTGACTAAATTATGGTAGGATGGTTTGTAGTTTGCAAGTAACATAGTGATGTTACATATTATCTTTGTCATTCCAAATGAACCAAAGAATAAATCACTCGACAGTACTGCTTAACCTCAATTAGACACCGATAAGGAAGGTACTATTTAAACTAGCTAAACAGTTGATGAGTTCATGACAAAGCTTACAAATGAATGGATCAGACACGCTCGTTTGCAACATGCCATTTTTTCTAATCAAAACGAGACGGCCACACTAATGACAATGTTACATAAGTTAAGCTTTCTCTGGATGATTTTGTATTGTAGATTTAGATGGATTAGTCTTGTGATAATGTTGGATTTCCTTATTGACCTTTCTAGAACGGTCTCTGTGTTCGTGAAGAAACTGTATTTAAATCGATCGATCGATTATATCCTGATTCTGTTCATCATCACTCCAATCCTCGCCCAGCTTCACCCTCAGCCGTTTCCCGCCATTCGACGGTCTGACAGTAATTGACATTAGTGACAGGTATGCTGGTGTAGTTGTGGTGTACTTACCTAGATATTTTACGGTACACTACAGGTCGCTCACTTGATGTTTTCAGTGGGAGTTGTAAGAATAGAGGAAGAACGCAGATACGATGCGTGAATTGTGAAGATGACATGGCTAGTAAAAGAAAGATACCGAATTGACGAATGCCCCAAATACTAGGTAGAAATCTACCTAAGATTTACGAAGAAGTTACCAAAAAAATATAAAAGAAGATTTAAATTTACAAAGTTGGACAGTCTATTGCAGGTGACTGGTTACTCATATCGAGACTATTGTTTAATCATGTTTGTTTTAATTAAATGTAAAAGGCCGACCCTTATCTATAAACAAGTCAAAGTGATAACTTCAGTAAAAGTCATTATTTAAGATACGATTTTTATTCTATACTTTAGTAATTGCTTGAAGTTAGAACTGTCAAAATTTAGAATTCTTAGCTTTGCTTTTTTTAAAGGTTCTTTCTTCGTTTAAATTCTTGTTTATTGCATAAAAATGTTTGCGTAATTATTTAAACTCAAGTAATTAGTTAGACTATAGATACGGGTGTTAGAAAGGGTTTCATAACGCCATTCGATCTGGTTCTAATAATAATTTATTGGAAAAATAAAAGTGGATAATGGGAGAAGCTGATTGACCCAAATCAGATGACGAAATCAATTAAAGAGCTTTTCATTCTAAATCGGGCAACCCGGATGGGGCATTAAATGGATCTCACAAAAAACCAAGTTATGCTATGGGTCTCATATTTAGGTCTGCTTGCATCACAATCATAAAATCACTTACCTACTGTACTATATAAAACGTATGAAAAAAAAACATCGTCGTCCTGTTTCTATCCATCGTTTGAAGATAGCCTGTTTATCTTTTGTGGTGCAAGCAAGCGGGCCTTAGTAGGTTAGGTAATAAAGTCATAGTTTTGAATTCAGCAATGAAACCAATGCTATTCGTTTTTCCGCAAGATTTGAGCACGTGTTTCTTCATATCGAGATTGCTATAAATTGTTATTGAAAAGAGATTATGAACTTAGATTTAAACTACGTAAGGTTTAGGTTTACATACATTTTAGTTTTAAACAATTTTTTTCTAGCGTCTGTGGTTTCTTTATTTACACGGTTGATTTGAAATAAGATGATGATGAATTAAAATTAAATATTGATTGACTGATTAGTTCATGGAATCAATTAAGTAGATTTATTCTATGAATGTTTTTTTGAACATAACACATTGATGAGTCAATTAAAGTGATATAACAGCAATTTACAAGACAGCAGACGAATTAAACTAAATAGCAGGGAAAGTAAGGAGAACCCCTACCCGTATAACTGGTCCTACAAGAGTATAATAAACTGTGGAGTATGCCGACGCAGGTGAAAGTGTTTACCTTTAAATGGCTATAAACACTGGCTCAGTATTTATGGAAATATTCGTTTTGATGTCGTATGACAGGTGGAAAGTTTTAAGGAAATAAGGATTTAACATGATTATTATGTCACACTTTCACATTGAAGGGCAAATGCCCCTTTTCTTGTGGAGTAGGCATGAGCATTTATCATCTTCATCCTACGCTTGCTCAAGTCAGATTGGAGATTTCAGAATTATATTGATACTTATAACTTCTGGTATTCAACTGCAGCCGGTTCTATTGTTCTATTACACTGGAAGCTGACCCCAATATCTACAGTAGACGGGAAGCGACAAGGCATAGGTAATAATGATGATGATATATCAAGATAGTACGGATTCTCCGGCCCTTATTCCAATTTATTTGGAGTCGGTGCAGCAGTCTTCTTCTTCCACACTTCTCTTTTACTCGTCATCTCATCAGATAACTCCTTTCTTGCCATAGGAAGAAAATGATGACATGGGTATTTAAGCCAAAAATGGATAGATGAAAATTAAGTTGAAAAAATCAACGATATATTCTTCAGATAGTGGCTGCAGTTTCCACGCAACGTTCTGATTACTACAAAAATATGTCGGATACGCACTACGCTTTGTCGATTTCGTAAAGCTATTCATTATTATAATTATGTAATTACTACCTGCACAAGTAATAGAGAACACAACACGATGCATCGCTAACATTTTGGTAATATTTCAAGTTTGCCTTCACTCTGTTTCCTGTTTCTTATACCTATTGTTGATTTTCCACTAACTTGTGAGTTCCTTAAATACTTAAATAATTTATTTTTGGAAGTGAAATCGACATTTTTAAAGTTATGTTTGTTCGTTTTACCCCAACTTTTCCACGGCTGATATCAGGCTTTTCATTCATTTTTACATTCATATATATGAATGTAATGTAAAACGTTTTTGCTAAAGCCTTTTCAGTAGAAATTCTTAAAATTACAGTGAAAACATCAAGTCAATCATCAAGTTCTAAAATAACTTATTGTTAGCCATAAGAACGCTTATTTTGTAATTTCCTTCAAAGATAGGCAAACAAGAAAAGTTAATTCTGCGGTGAGAAGAACAGGGGTACCTCAAGGTTCTATCATCGGCCCCACTGTGTTTAAAAAAATGAGAAAAACAATTTATTCAGATATTGGACGACACTAGTCGATTTTCTATAATACCTACTTACACACACTAAACTTACAGTGCCTTTAGTGACTGCTATGATTAGGAAGTTGGTAAATGAACTGTGTGAAATGTAGAAATCAGAGGAAATATTTTACTGGTGTCTGGTGTGGAATGTTGCGCTTAGCCTAAGATAGCTAACGTAATAAGCCGGGTCTACTTTACAACACTTGCGCTTACACCATTCACTGAGAGTTTCCATTCAGTTAACGTGTGCAATATTATTTGTCGTATTTTTTTAAATTAGACCAACATTAGTCCGTAATGGTGGTCCGTTTACACTATCACACAGAGACAGCTCTAAATGAATGCTTACAAATATAGAACGAACCGTTGGAATTTAAACTCTTGGCCCTGAGCAAAGCAATGAAAATCGACCAGGGGGCTTTTATTTAGACAATAGATGTGCCCCGCGGGATCACCCGCCGGCGCCGTTCGGCTTCGTGTCCTGTCCTAAAATACAATACACAACAACTACCTTCTTCAAGGACTGGGCTAATAGATAAACAAAAATATTTTTCAAATCCCAACTGTTTGTTTCAGAGATTAGCGCGTTCAAACAAACTATCACACTCTTCAGCTTTATTGAACCTAGGTAAGTGAACCTAGCAGTGGCGAAGATTTCATACAACTCGATTCCTACCGGATTGATTCCCTTTGAAAAATGGCACAGTCAGTATTCTATAGACAGATATAATCACATTAAAGATATGTACTCCGGCTTTCCTCTTATAAAAATTGACCCTTCGCTACTGGAACCTAGGTGTTTCTAGGAAAAAAGGGAGTAGTACTTGTGACTGATAAATCAATCTCCTTCAGTGACATACAGCTCGTTAGCTGTGACTGGTGAAGCGGTAATGAAGATGTTTCTGAAGTAACTGATCAGGCTTTTCAGAAGAGAATATGGTAAACATAGAACAGAGAAAGAAGGTATGAAACAAAAAATGTTGGACTTAGGTGGCAACGAACTGCCTCAATAAAGAAGTGTTTGTTATTGGAATAATCATGCGAATTTCTGTCTCTATTATATGTATAATTAATCATCGATGTAGTGACTCATCATTTTAGTCGAACTATAATAAATGGGATCGAAATATAAATAGGATCATCAGTTCAAGGTTGGTCATTAATTAAATGATTTGACATTTGGGAAGTTTTATTTTTAATTGTTTTGTAATATTGTTTATATGTCTCGTATACTTTGACTAAAAAGTATCTGTTGATAAATTGTAGCGTCGTTTTTTTTATTCGATTAAAATGCACTCTTCTCCACCAAATAACTCTGAAATCTCAACTTGCGTGGTGAAATGTGGCCCACTCCATAGGGGGGGGGGGGTGGAGTATCCTAGCAGTCAGTAACAGCATTACAGCACTATTCTATAATGTTCCCACACCATAGACGCCATAGACGGATTACTCTCCGCGACTGTTCGTCATAGCAGATTTCTCTAGTAATTTCGTTTTTTTAGTCTTGTTACAAATTTTTAGCTAGACTACTTAGATGGCTAGAGGCTAGAGTTCATGTTCTCATTCATGATCATAAATTGGTAACGCATTAACCATGTTGTAAATTTCTTTTCTCGAACTCGTTCTTTAAGCTTTTGCCAATTGTCATCGATGATTTCTGACTTTCTTTGACATTTCTTTTATTGTATTTCCGAACCAATGAAGGTCAAAACCATAGACAATTTTTTTTGCCGCGTTTTTAGGGATATATTGTTTTTCCATTGTTTTGAAATGAAATCGAATTCGATGGATGAATGATCGGTGATCGTGAATTCGTGACCAACGGTTGTTTTTTTTTTTTAATCTAACGAGTTGGATATCTTTTTTAATTCTTGGCAACGCAACGGTAACAAATCGAAAGTAACGTTCGAGTGAAAGTTTTAAACGTTTTGGAACTTTTTTGTTTTATTAATTTATGTAATAGAGAATAAATCCGTATTTAAGATTTACATGTTTGTGCTATTGAATTATAGCTATAATTCTATATATAGCTTCAGATTTAAATATCTTATATTAATATTTGAATTTCTCATAGGTAGTTAATTCTTGCTATAAATAGTAACACATTAACGATTGAATCGTAAACCAGTTTCATGTTTTCTCAAATAGCTTAGATACATAAGTATGCACCTACCTGAGTATTTGCGAGAAACCTAGTATTTAGAATTTCTCTTTGGAATACCGTTTAGTTGACAACTAATAATTTGTGGTTTCAGAGGAAACGACTGCCATTAAATACATTACCTCTACCTAAGTATAGAAAACTATATATCATGCTTATTTAGGTTTATTTATTTGAACACATAACGTAAGGTTTTTTATAAACTTTTTTCTGTTACCCTTTCTAGTTCTGGTATCCCACCCAAATTCTTATCAAAAGTTAATTTTACACTGTATCTAGAAGTTATTAAGAAATCATCGTGTTATCAACATAGTCGCACAAGAAATAAATATGTAAGTAACTCAAAAACTGTTCGAGCTGAGTTAATCAAATTAGTTTTACCACCGCGCGACCTTTTGTCTATCAATAAAATTGAAAAAAGAATCACGTAAATCGGGAACTAATCACAGAGTAATCGGTGTACCAATAGTAACACAGGAATAACGAAAAAAAAGGATCCTGGCCGAATAACATAACCTTTTTTTGAAGTCCGATAAAAAAAAAAACTTGTCCTTTGGGTACAGTAAAAGACGGAAGTAATTTTTGAAAGCTAAATCTCTAACCCTGATCATACTCTCCCGATTTGAGCACCTTGGTTCAAATCCTTCAATTCCACTTTCAGAACTACTTTCTAAGGATCTTGACTCCGGGTGAACTTTTTCTATTTCGTATTTAAATAATCAATCAATCTCTATGATTGGCTACTCTATCATCTTAAAATTCTAGCACTGCATAACATTACTTTCACTTTTAGTGCTTTATCTCACAAATGTTAAAAAAATGCAGCTGTATCCCGTACAAAATTACTATATATATACATACAACATTATTTTTAGTATATGCGATACCTGAATATAGTTTGTTCAGAATAAGTAACTGAATCGATTCCAATAATTTTTAAACCATATTATATTTAATCCCAAAAATATTTAAAAAAGTTAAAAGTTGTATACCGAGCGACTTTGAGTACCTATCGCAATAATTTAGGTACCTACTGCCAAATTATTATTATCAATGAGCTCGAGACGACGCTGGAGACGCGCGCTGCGTGGTGACCGCGTTTTTGTGCGGACAACTAGGTAACAGACAAGCTTATAACTTTGTGATTTTTCATGATACAGTTTTGAAATTTTGTACATAGATTCTTTACATAAAAATACTAGACACGTGTTTCAGGTTTCGCATATACTAAAACTAATGGTGTATACTATAGGTACTCGGCCTAAATGTATCCGAAAGGAAATCAACTGTCTCTTGATAACTATTACGCCATAACGATTTAGGTCCCATGGAGGTACTTATTCACTTTGATGGTCCTTAGATAAGACCACTCCTTTCTTCCTTAACTAACATAACATAACGCCTGTAATCCCCGAAGGGTTAGATAGAGGTGTACCTAATAGTTCATCCACATTTCATCAGTTAGGTTTTAGTCCCATGTAATAGTCTGCTACTACTGCTGAGCGTGCGCGTCTGCTGGCTGTGGGTGAGTGCGAGTCGGGTCTTTGGCTTCACGCACTACCGTCGTCGAGCATAGGCACTTTGCTCGACGACACTACTTTCCGCCTTGCTGCTGCTCTACGCCTAGGCGCCCCTTGTTTTTCTCCTCATCGCTGTCACTGTGGTGAAGCTGTCAACAGCCTTGGACACCACGGCCTTTCATGCAGCCGAAGTGCGGGCCGCTTTGCACGGCACGCGAACTTAAATGATATCATCCGTCGAGCTCTTGTCACCGTCGGCGTTCCAGCTTTATTAGAACCAAATGGCTTGGCACGCGACGATGGCAAGAGACCGGACGGCATGTCTTTGTTTCCATGGAAGATGGGTAGGCCTTTAGTGTGGGATGCAACTTGTGTCTATACTCTTGCGCCATCCCATCTTCCTAGCTCATCGTGCTGTGCTGGGGCTGCGGCTGCGGCTGCAGAGAACCTCAAGTGGCGTAAATATAGTAACCTTATTGGTAACTATATTTTCGAGCCGTTTGGGGTTGAAACTCTAGGTCCGTGGGGTCCGAGTGCTCACAGCTTTTTCAAGGACATTTCTAAACGTTTAGTTGACTCTTCCCGTGACCCAAGGGCTGGCTTTTACCTTGGCCAAAGGCTTAGCGTTGCCATACAACGTGGCAACGCCGCCAGTCTTTTGGGTACATTACCAGTTGACTACGTTGAGGAGGAGTTTTTTGACGCCATTTTTTAAGTTTATTTTTAAGTTAGTTAGTTAATATAGGTTATTTTAATTTATTAATGTATATAATATTTACTATGAAAACAAATAGATATGAATTTATAGTCAAGTAAAAAACAGCCATGTAAGAATCAACCGGGCACACATCCAGACTCCATGGCTGCTACTGAGAAATTCTTGATGGAAAAACCGAATAACACTTTGCCCGACCTGGGAATCGAACCCAGGACCTCATGCTTAGCAGTCGCTTGCGACCAATAGACCAACGAGACCTTAATACAGGGTGTAAACGGACCCTTAACGAAGCCGTCAACCAAGCATTCTGTACATCAAACCAAGTAACCCTACGCAAAAAATATTGCTGGGAAACGAGTTTTTTTTTTGGGGTGAAAAATCACGTTTTACGGTAAAACACAATGTAACGCACTCAAAACATTTTGCTGATGGATGCATTGAATAGTGAACGGGTCATGGAGATATGAAAAATAACCTTAAAACATGTACTTAAAAAAATGGTAATAAGTTGGAACTTTGACCTCCATTATCTCCGTAACTAGAAGGTTCCCAGGTATTATCTAGAACAAAAAAGTGATCGCAATGACGGGGAGACCAAGCGCCTTTCGGCTTTGTTAAGGGTCTTTTTTCACCCTTTAAGATCCTTAAACACTTTTCTTCCTTAATATGATACATGCCCGCTATAAACTGTTACTAATTAATATTATTTATCAATTTGCTATCAATTATTTAGGTTCATTAGTATTTGAGAAGAATTCATCTAGATAACTGTGCAGTTTTGATCAAAAGTTTATCATGCTAATTAGTTGTGTTGCGGTTAGCGGTGACTGTACAGTTGTGAGCGATAAGATTTGTTGATATGAGTCAGGCAAATGCAATTTTAAATGTCGCCGGGACACAGTTTAATTATTATTCTTCTTCAAAGTTGAAAATGGTATGGAGTGGAATTCCCTGCCTGCGTCGGTGTTCCCAAGTTCATATGACCCCAATCTATTTAAGTAGGCTTCTTTTGGGTTAGCTCGTTCCATCGTCGACCTCATCTCTGTCTTCAGGACTAGATTGAGGTCAAGAGTAAGCCCATATAATATTTAAACACAGATTGCAGTAGTTTGTTGAGGTGGCGTCTGTACCTAAGGCATAAAGCAATTTGTCTCTTATTCGTCGTTATAAACGTAAAATATACCATTGCTGAGTACGAAAACAAATACAGTTATAATTACCTAACGACCGTTGTTGCCAGCATTAAAAAAAAGAAATTGGTCCAATTTTCCTCACGGATGGTTATTATAAAATAAAAACAGACACTTTATTATTGTATAATAATAGCAAGGTAAGCAGTAGCCCTAACAGTAGAAAGTTACACAAATGGCTTACGGATGTTACGTATAAAAGGTGGGAAAAAATTCTAGAACTTAGAATATAAATTAAAGATTTAGTTATTGTTTGAGGAGATTGTTCTACTTCCTGAGAATGTTGACAATAATTATGAGAACTAAGAACTATGCCAGATAATGAAAAGGCAGTCCGAAGCTAGGAATGAGATTCGCGAGATGTCAGAATGTCATGCGGAAATATGAACTTTCGTAACAATCAGGGAAATTATTGCAGAATATTGTTTATGGCAACAAAATTGTATCAAAACATTCGGTTGGTATCAAACCATTCCGAATCGCTAACACCTTCTTGCTGTAGTGTAGTCGACACTTTTTACCCGACTACGGCAAAGCTAAAAGGAAGGGTTATTTTTTTTTCTGTTTGTGTGTAAAGCCCCAACAGGATCAGTTGACCCTCGAATGACGTTGACATTGACTATAACACGTTTGGTTGTAACACGTTTTTTTAAGTGTTTTAAAAATACAAGATGGCGGCGGTAATTCAAATTTTGGCGATAAAATACTAAATTGAATGTATAGAAATAATCATAAATAGGTATACCGATAAGGTGAGACCTGCGTTACAGGAGTCAGTGTCTACGCCAGTTTTTCATCATAAAATAATAATAATAATTAATCATTAAAAATAATGCATACGTGCTCTTGTGTGGAGTGAGTGCGTGTGTTTATGTGTAGGTGTGAGTGTGTTGTGTCTATGTGTGTGTGTGATGTGAGTGATCGTGGTTGGTGGCTGGACTTGGGTTAAATATGAGACTTGGTTTGCCTACCGATCTAAACTTAAAGCTTCAAACGTGTAGCTAAGTTCCTCAACCACAGGGAAGGTACTTTAGCATTAGGCCCTTCACCGGTTCACCTTCGTTGAATAATATCTTCCGCGGAAGGAGAAACCAGTTGATTTCATTTTAATCGGCCATTCTAGCTGACTTGTCTGCAGGGAAGTCACGGATTGATCTATCTCTAATCTAAAACGACGTGTTCTCAATCAAGGGTTCTTTTTTTTAATAATTGTGACGTCTAAACAAGGCTAAATTTAATTGGCTAGCGAAACAAACTCTGCAAATTTCATGGAAAGGAATGGCGGTGAATCACGAAAAAAAGATTTTATAAAATTTCGAAGTAACCTCTTATTGTACTGTACCATCCCGCAGTCAGAGCTGTTGTTAATTGAACTGTAAGTTTTTTCGTTATAATATCGTCTTTACATATCGATACACGTGAAATCAGTGGAGTTTCAGGGGCTAATTATATATGTATGACACTGTATTTTCTTAAATTCCTAGAACTGTGCTCATTATTTAGCAGTGTGTATTTGAAAGTGTATAACTTATAAGAAAGTTTAGCATATTATTAATAACATAACGCCTGGAGCCCGAGGAGCTGACCTTATGCAAATGTTTGGTACCTAGTTATACAGAGCACGAGCGCAGGCTGTTTATACTGTTCCGGGTCAGAGCTGTGGTTAAAAATAGACCTATTAAAACATATTAATATTTTACACACATTACAAAAGGAACCATAAAGACGAGACCAAAAAGATCGAGTTATAATTGTGATACTAAGTAACCAAGATGCTGGACAGTGAATGACCTTTACCTAATAAATTAAACGTCATTAAAAAAAAAAACAACGAACCATAGACAATGTCATTTAAAATCAGGCAAAGGCACAACTCAAAAAGTCCTTTGTATCCATTCAAAAAGAGAAACGACCAACTGTCGACTACACGGTTGAAAGGCTTGATAAAGTTGCGTATGCACTTGTGCAATCTATTATAGGTCCTATACCTGTTATGATTAGAGTCACATTGGTTGCACAATTAATCGGTGACGGTCGGTCACGGTATTGTGGGCTTAATACGATATTTGCGATTTCCTTGTGTTCCACTCTCACTGGGCATGTGGAAACAAGGAAAGGAAGAATGTCGTCACATAATAACAAACAGCAGGCGACAGGCTAACCGTTTATATTGGAAAACGGAAATATTGACCTGATGTTTTTTTCCGGTAACACATGTGTGTTGATTAAAGACAATCAGTTTTTTTATGTACGAAACCTTCCAATGTTTAGGTTATCAAAGATAATGAATTGATTAGATGTGAACTCTATTAGCTGACGGGCATTTTAATCTATTGAATTAAAATACAATATAACACAGATACAGATAGACATTAAAATACTTTAATTAATGCTACTTGTGAACTGTTCGTATTTATTTGTGAGTTTGTAACTACCATTTCAGTTAATATCAGACTGATTATTAGGGCGAAACAATCTGTGTGAACAATTACGTAATTTGTTAATTTCACACTAGTTTTTAGACCAGAAAGATCAAAATCTAGACGCATTCATTCAAGCAGATTTTTCCCACGAGGTTATTTCGGAGATGATAATGGCAACACTAGTCTAGTTACATTACAATATAATTTTTCAAATATTTAAATTTCGATTTTACGCAACATTGCAAGTGACCACGATTTTGTTTTAACACTGACACGATTTAAATTCAGCCTTAAAATTCCTCAGGAAAAACAAACATAATTTTCTGTTATTACTTACCTAATTACGAGAAGATACTTTAATTATGCGCAAATACAACCTTCTTTAAATCGCTTCAGCCATACCTTGTGTGAGACGTCTCAAACAATGGTTTGCTCGCAGTACAATAGAAATCGGATTATAGGATGCGGATCACGTTCGAATTCGGAAGTGATCAAGGAGTGAGCGACCTTAGTACCGCGCTATTTGTGCGTCTGTTTCCTCTAACAAATTAATATTGATCTCTTTGAAGTTAATGTTGTCCTAGTACTTTTACTAGATTAACGTCATATTTCTTTCAAATTCGAAATGATCAAGAGTGACCGACCTGAGTACTGCGCTTGTTTCCTCCCAAGCAAATTAATTGCAATCTCTATGAAAATAATGTTGTCTTAGTACGTTTACAAGATTTACATACCTACGCACCTATTATTAATCCTACAGCGAAAATGTGACAGATCTGGAACAGACAAAAAGCTCCTAAAATTATTATTGAAATGCTGTAATGTAGCCGTGTTCAATAATAACCACATCAAGAGAAGATCAAAGGCAAAATTGCCAAATGGACTTGCCTTTTTAAGACAAAAACGGCATCCCACAACAATTCACACAATAATAGCCCCCGTAGCATGACCATCGTAGACAAAGATTTGTTTGACGGAAGAGTCGACAAAATGACCGATAGTGCAAAGAAGTCTGTCATTGTGTCGACACAATCTGTCTTGACAAACTTGTCAAGACATAGAAATGTATGGGAAAAGAACTGACATCTACAAATGCGTCACGCGATCCGGTAAATGCAATTCCCAATTCCCATAGGTTTTATTTAGGTATGTTTTTATTCATTGTCAATCATAATTGTTATCTTGGATTTGTCACATATGCCCCTTGCCTTATATTATATTTCAACGTAATAGACCTTACCTTACCTTAGGCAATCTGTCTGTCTGCTATAGAAGGTCTAACACTTCAGATATTTTTTTGTTAATAAGCAATTTCCTGCAGATATTGACGACACGAGATTACGTTTAATAGATTTTTGAAGTGTATAAACACAAACAGTACAAAGCCTTAAGCAATCAATTCAACAGTTTGCGAAAGGATGTAGGGCAACGTAAAACGGGAGGTAAAACTTTTAAAAGGGATTTCAAGGTTGCATTAATATGGCATGTTGCCAACAATGTCTCTTAATAAATAAGTAAATAAATGAAAGAGAGTCCTTGTTGGTAAACATCATAATAATTCAAAGCTGAAATCCCTTTGAAAGTTTTGTCATTTTCGATTCACACAGTATTGCTTTCTTCTTAAAAACGATTAACCTCTTCATTTAAATTAAATGCGATCTTAAGATTAGCCTCTTCAGTGTAACCTTTGCACTGTCGGAACTCGGCAAGGCACAAAAATACGGTCTACCAACTGGTGCTCTATAAGGTCCGGACTCAACCAAAACGGAGGAGAGGAGATGTGTAAAAGCTAGGGTGTATCCACCGAAGCTGAGCGGAAATTTGCAAAGCGCCACGCCGCGCGCCGCTCTCAGCACTCCAGTCACCGCAGATCGCTCACAGTACACCGCACAACGCACGCCCCACACAGCACACCGCTCACGCTGGCTTAAACAATTGCAAGACATCTCCTTTTCTCTCTGATCAATGAAATTCTATTGGTGGTTTAAAACATATCAATCTCCTCTATTTTCGTCTCGTCTCCGCTTCAGTGCAATACGACCCTAAAGGCTAGTAATTCGCCGAGTAATGCTAATGAAAAGAAAAGTCCTGACTGACTGACTCATCAACGCCCAGCCCAAACCCTTGGACATTGAAAGCTGAAATTTTGTACAGAGGTTTCCCTTTATAATGTAGACATGGCATAAGGAAGGATTTTTCGAAATTCAACCCCGAAGAGGGTGAAATGGGGTGTTGAATTTTCCTAGAAACTTTTTAGTCTCGGAGTCGATTGATTTGAAAATGAGTGTACATACTCTTCAATTAAAATTATGAGATACGTGTATCACAGTTTTTCCAAAATCATCCCCCAATTTAAGATTCAATGTCCTGACTGGCTGACTGATATATCAACGCACAGCCCAAACTGCTCGTCCTAGAGACATGAAATTTGGAGGGGGTATTTTTTGTGAAGAGTAGGTATCCGCTAAGAAAGGGTATTTCTAAATTTCAACCCTAAGAGGACGAAATGGGGTTTGGATTTTCTGTGAAACTTAATATTTTCCGTGACTCGAAAATTGGTGTACACACTCTTCAATTAAAATGATGAGACATGTGTATGAGTTATATATAACTGTATGTATGTACTATACATACAAAATATTATATACATTAATAAATTAAAATAACCTATATTAACTAACTAACTTAAAAATAAACTTAAAAAATGGCGTCAAAAAACTCCTCCTCAACGTAGTCTACTGGTAATGTACCCAAAAGACTGGCGGCGTTGCCACGTTGTATGGCAACGCTAAGCCTTTGGCCAAGGTAAAAGCCAGCCCTTGGGTCACGGGAAGAGTCAACTAAACGTTTAGAAATGTCCTTGAAAAGGCTGTGAGCACTTGGACCCCACGGACCTAGAGTTTCAACCCCAAACAGCTCGAAAATATAGTTACCAATAAGGTTACTATATTTACGCCACTTGAGGTTCTCTGCAGCCGCAGCCGCAGCACCAGCACAGCACGATGAGCTAGGAAGATGGGATGGCGCAAGAGTATCGACACAAGTTGCATCCCACACTAAAGGCCTACCCATCTTCCATGGAAACAAAGACATGCTGTCCGGTCTCTTGCCATCGTCTCGTGCCAAGCCATTTGGTTCTAATAAAGCTGGAACGCCGACGGTGACAAGAGCCCGACGGATGATATCATTTAAGTTCGCGTGCCGTGCAAAGCGGCCCGCACTTCGGCTGCATGAAAGGCCGTGGTGTCCAAGGCTGTTGACAGCTTCACCACAGTGACAGCGATGAGGAGAAAAACAAGGGCCAAGCGCCTAGGCGTAGAGCAGCAGCAAGGCGGAAAGTAGTGTCGTCGAGCAAAGTGCCTATTCTCGACGACGGTAGTGCGTGAAGCCAAAGACCCGACTCCCACTCACCCACAGCCAGCAGACGCGCACGCTCAGCAGTAGTAGCAGACGTGAGCAGTAAATTGTTCTGAACTACTCTGCAGAGCGGCTCGTCCCAACGTCTCTGGGAAAATGGATGGTCGGGTTCTTCAGAATTCGGGCAAGCGAGTTTCCAGGCATTAATAGCCTACATAGATTACTTATTATCCCAGAAGTAAGATCCCGTGGGCAATTCCCGAACTCCACGCGGGCGAAGCCGCGGGCATAAGCTAGTCGTGTTATAATAACACAAAACATTAAGGGGCGTGACCTAACACATAATGTTTGCTGCGTCGAATGGATAACGTGTTATGATAACATGTTAGAAAATGGGCCCAGCGGAGTGCGAACCCGGCTAACTCCCCCCGCGTTCGCCTGTGGGGGGAGGGAAGTCACTCATTCCGTATTAGTGCTCGCCAGATACAGACGTATCGTAATATTTGTGCAGTGATGGAGTGGAATAAAAAAAAGACTTTGTTTTTTATACAATTAATTCGAGAAAGACCAGTGATTTGGGACGCTACATTAACTGAACATAAAGATAGGCAAAGAAAGCTAGCTGCCCTATTGGAGATATCAAAAATAATAGGTATTACAAAAAACGAAGTCAATTTAAAATGGATAAGCCTCAGGGGACAATACGTTAGAGAAATGAAGAAAGTTAACGGTCTCAAAACGGGTAGCGGAGCAGCCGACGTGTATGTTTCAAAATGGTTCGCTTATCAGGAAATGTCTAGTCTTATGGCTTTCAACATTAATCAAGATTCGATATCCAATTTTGGAGACAATCCGGTAAGTTAAGTAGGTGCCTAGTTAGTCGAAATTACATATACAGGGTGTGACAGCCCTTCACAAACTGACAGGGTGCATTCAGCTCCTTATTTTGAATCATATTCCACCGGAATTTTTCTCCGGATTTTTTATGTTTTTTTTTAATTATTATTCCTTTATTTCAATGTAAAATGACATTCCCTGTACGCAGCACTCCATTTATGTAAATAATACGGCTAAAATCAAAAATCCAACAATGGATGTTGAAATACTCTGTATACGACGCGTGAAATCAGCTGTTTACTTCCTGCCTAGCTACAGAGTTCATCGAACTCGTCGTCGCGCTTGCTGTTCGCTTCGTGCGTTTTGCCACGGTAACGATACATTGTGTATGTATGAGGAAATAAAACAAATCAAATTTTATTGAATTCCCATAACATTCCTGAAATAATTTCTTGTACCGGTCATCTTATTATGTTAAACTGAATTCACCCCATCAGTTTGTGGAGGGCTGTCCCTTACACCCTGTATACTTATCTACCTACCTATATTTTAGTCATTATCAACATTCATGAATCGGGCGGCGGCGAAGTAGCGAATACGCTTAGAACGTTGGACCAGTCGAACGTGGAGAGTTGACGCTAGATGCCGCTAGCGTCTATATTATACTGACCTTTCATTGTAATTTTGTTAATCTTTGATTTTGCACAGTGACCGTTATTCTCGTTGACATAAGGTTTATATCGGAAGGACTGTACCCTATTACTAGCCTCTGACAAAAATAATGTCATATTGGATCAAATGCCCAAAACCGGCCAAATGCGAGTCGTACGCACACAGGGTTACGTAGCACCATACAAAACAATAAAAATATTTTGAAGGCTGATTCAATTAAATTTGTTTTTCATAGTATGTTAATGAAAAACAAAGTTACAGCTGCAGTTTGATGAAAAAGTCCCATATCTCGAAAACTAAACATCAAATCTTATTCAAACCAATTTTCGTTGAAAGTTTTTTAAGTACTTATATCCTACGTCTTTTCAGAATTTTCTTCCTCTTACTTTAGAAATTAGTGGGGGGGGGGGCACATTTTACCACTTTGGAAGTGTCTATCTTTCAAACGATTGACTTTGAGAAAAAATGGTTTGAGGAACCTCAATGTCATTTTTAAAGACCTATCTATAGACACCCCGCACGTATAGGTTTGATGTTTTTTTTTAGTTTCAGTTGCATTTTCCCCCCCTTAATCTTGTATAAAAACCGTAAAGAGGTTCATAGAATACATCTATCTACCAAGTTTCAACTGTGTAATCATAATAGTTTCCGAATAAAGTGGCTGTGACATACGGACGGACAGACAGACAGTCATGACGAATCTATAAGTGACTATAAGAGTTCCGTGTTCGCCATTCGGCTACGGAACCCTACAAAGGATCCAGTGACTATGATTTTGTTTTTGTTATGGCAACTTTCTCTACCTACGCCGGAAATCTGTGATCTAAATTAGTCTCATAACGGCATCTATTTCCTTAAGAAGAGATTTAAATATTTCTATGGTTTTCTAGTTTCTCAAACATACTTGGATGTGGTTCCCCACTCTAATCTTACTACTATTAGAAATGCGAAAATTTGGATGGATTGATGTTTGTTACTCAATCACGCCAGAACGGCTGAACGAATCTGGATGAGATTTGGCACAGAGATTTATGCTACTTTTTTCATATCAAAGTTTCCACGCAAACGAAGTCATGGACATTTAAAAGTTACTAGCCATGCACTTGAAACGGTGTCAAATACGTTTTATGTGTTTACGACCGACAGATTAATAACTTTTACTTATAGCTGTAATCTGTATATTTATGCCAGAATAGAAATATAATAGGTATATGATTGTGAGGAAGAAGAAAACATGCATAGATCCTGAAAAAATAAGAAAAATGTAGGAGAATATTGAAGGGGCGGGCCAAGTACCTAAGTAGGCTCCATTTTTGAATAACTACAACGTGAACAACTAAAATGCCAGAAAATTCTCGTGACATATTATACGCCCGCATGTGACGTCATTATAATAAAATCTGCAAGTGAGCTAGTCACGACTTATTTTATATTTAGCCTTGTAACATTATCAAGTTAGAAGTCTATGACGGATGCTAAAAATTTAATACAGTATTGTGCAGCCAAAGCGTTAAACGTGACGATTTAATTTGTGTATTTTATCTCTAGGATCTCCTACCGTATAGCCTAACAAATATGAATATAATAAACTTTCTTATATTACACATAATTAACGTTAATTACTGTGGGACTACCCAATCTGCTAAGTAGACGAAAAAAAGACTGAAATGAAATTTTACAGCAAAAGTACAAGTGTGCCATTTCAAATCATAATTATTGTAGAATACTAAGGTGAGCCTACGCCGAAAAAATTAAGTAACCCTCTAGGATCTAGCAGTGTCTAAATTCAATACATACTTTATTCAAGCTAATGAGCTTGCACTAAATAGTCAATCCACGAAGTGCTATGACCATATTATCTACAAGATGCCTTCGATTCGGTTTATAATTTGAATCGCACCAGACGCCTTTTCAGATTGTTGTTATGGCTATAGTAATATCATCTGTAGCAAACATCTTTATTCTTTAACTGAATTCGTCGCACAGTTATCTCAACAATCTAGCTTTAAAACAAACCGAGCGTTTTTTTTTTCCTCTCCTTCAAAAAAAGAACGCTCGGTTTGACAGGTCTTGCGCGGGAAAATATGGGCCAATCAAAAAAGTTTTCAGTAACCACAGAATACAAATTATAACAATAAATTATATCGATTCAAAGAATACGTCACAAAAACATTCAATTTCCCTTCTGTTGAGTAACATAACGACAAGGTTATGTCAAACGCGGCATCGAATTTTGTCTGTAAGTAGGTACTTACGCTGAATGGTGCTTTTGAAAAAAAATATTTCTCTAACAATACTTAAAATTAAAGCGTGTGTCTGTCTCCTTAGAAGGTCTACTTGTATATAATTAGGCTTTGCCTAGTTTGGGGCCAATGTAAAACCTATTTGTAAAATTTTTGGCAATAAAGTTTTTGTATTTGTGTAAATGTGAGAGAAATCGTACATAGTTTCGTCGTATAAGAGACGAAGTTCAAAAGTCACGTTTTACTATTAAAAGTAAAGCCAATCAAAAACATTTTAATGAAATACACATTGTATGCTTTGATATGACTGCTACCAATATTTGGAGCCAAAATAAAAATCTGAATTCTCTATAAAATCCTGAAAACCGATAAATTAATCAGTTACCAGCTACAATTACGACTAATAGTTCTCAGGTTAACACTCCAATGCGCTTGAAACATTCACTTCCCAAATTATAGTGGTTTTTGCTTGGTTGCATAGGTACCTACTTATTACGCATTACAGAATGCTGATTGATTCACTTCGGTCTTCAGGAAGCGTATTATGAGCTAATCTTCACTTTTTGCTGTTATTGTGCGGCACATAGGTAATGTTAGTGTTATCAGTGCAAGTCTTACATAGTTAACATCGTAATAACCGTTTTTGTGTTGCTTGCTGCAGTCATCAACCTTTTTGCTTAGTAAAACTAAGGATGCCTGATGGTCCGACAATTTTGTTCAACGTAATCGGAATCTAAAAGCTGAGAGCCTGACTCACTCAGGCCAAACTCAGTTTGGTGATTGTGTGAACTGAGAACCATAGACAAAATACTTATTCCTTTATCCCTGACATTTCGTATTTTGCCGCCAACCATAACTATGAAAAATATCAGTCAATCCACGCTGTTCGAAAATTGAATTCAATCATGAGCATGGAATTAGTAAACGCATAGGTAGTAAACGTAAGTACCTACCTACCTACTTTCCGAAAATGAGTTGATGATTGTTGGGAAACAACAGTAACATTTGTTGGAAACATTGAGGTGTGGAGTAGTGGTGCAGGGTCTTCAGATAGCTAATTTCGCAGATTTCAAATACTTACCTATCCCATAATCGTGGTTGGTACCTATGTACAGTTATTTAACTTTTAAGATAAAAAATCAAAGCGATAAGAATGCGATTAGGCACGTTTTCCATTGCAGTTGTCAGGCAAATGTCTGACGAATCCAGTGACTCACTGTGGTCTTAATAGTTTGGCACCAATCGATTGAAATGTACGTGAAGTCGAGTTCCCCGAAACTAAGTACAGGTCACCAGAGTTCACATTAACACAGCAGAAAATAACTAATAAGAATAACGAATATTTATTTATAGGTCACAGGAAAACGCCATTGCCTGTTTTATTCTCAAAGAAAAAGTTCTCACAGTTCTTCTTAATCATCAGAAAGTGTGACCTAACGATTTGACTGGTCATGAGAATTTTAAAATCAGTATTCAAAATAATCAAATCAATTACTTGTTTTAAAAAGTTCTCAGCATTTGTTGCTTTTATGGTTTGTAGAACTAATGACTTCTTAGGTGATCAACACGAACGGAACGAATAGAATTGCAATATATGATTTTTGTAAAAACATAAAACATATCGTGAAGAAAGTTGAGAGTGGTATGAATGTGGATGGCCATAAGAGTAGGTACCGCCGCGATAAAATCTGTAAAAGATATTAAGACGGAAAGGATGGCGGAAGGTGGCTCATGAGATGAGGACTAATAGAAAAGTATGGAAACAGAAGACATGCTGACCCGATCCGAACAAGTTTGGTGTGCGGGCTATTAACTTTTGAGGAATAGTCTCGTGAGGAGGCGATCTTGGTTGCAGGATCAAGTTGTCATAAAAGTGTAATGTCACCAGAGCCAAAGGTGTGTGAAAAATTTCAGCTCAATCGGAAACCAACATGTGGTCACAAAATAATTTGTAAATACGTACAACTTACAACATGCACGTATACCAACAGTACAAGATAAATAAAAGGTCGTAAAAAAAACCGACTTCCAAAAAACATTAAAAAATGTCTAAAATAACCAGACATTCAACGGTTGGAAGTCGGTGGCAAAAAAGTCAATGAAACAAACAAAGTCACCATACACACACTTTTAACGTGAGGAAAAAACAAAATTACCGAACCAATTTTAATGAAATTTCAATGGGACCAATCGGGAAATAAATCCTTTCACTTAAAAAAGATTTTTTCAAATCGGTGACGGAGTTATGAGGTAACAAACATAAAAAAAAAGAAAAACGTCTTCCTTTTTGAAGAAAGTCGGTTCAAAATTGGGGCAACATAAAACTTATACCACTTAAGCTGGCTAATGACCAGTGTGTCGGCTATTGGCATTGCCCAAATGCCTAGATAGATTAAAACCAATCGCAAAGGGTATTAATTAAATATTAATTAAACTAATTAGTATTACTACGTGCTTTAAAAATCATTTGAATTTACGTGATGAATGTCGGTTTGTCTTCGATCGCATGTTACGACATTTATTCTGCTGCTCTCAGCAGAATTATTTTTAAAACGTGTAGAGGTAATGTCCAGACTGGCGTCTTTTTGGAATCTCCATCGACAGTTCCGCCAGGCAGACTGATCCGTGGTTTCAATCAATGAAATAGCTTGAATCTAGTTTTAACTACCTAATGTTTCGAGTGACATGACGTTCTGTAAAATGAGCTTTTTTTTTAATAGCGCCGGTAACGGACTGAAGTTTGACCGTTTATTTTTTGACATCGAGAGGGTTATCCTTGCTCCAGTGACCTCTATTCTGTCACTAGTTAACCTATACATGGCAAATTATCACCACCGCTGGTACCTAACCCCGCAGAATGTCCGAAAGAAAACATTCAACACATGCCATTGCTTTTTATCAACGGCTCGGATCCATTACTGCCATGAAATTGGTGTAATGGTAATAAAACATTGCGTGTACTTCGTAACAGCGTGGTCTGGTGATGGATTCGCTTTTAAAATAATAAAAATGGCCGGCGCAAGGCGGTCGATACAGGTAATTTCAAGTAATTTAAGGCGTGTGAAAGTGTGTATGGTGAATGTTAAAGAAAGAGAAGGCTTGTTTAAATGTTAATGATTTATTTACGTGAGAGTATGTTTCCGTTATTCGATGTTTCATTTAATTGGTAGGTAACATAATTTGCAGAAACAACTACATTAAAGTTAGTGGTTTGATAACAGAAAGTTGTTAGCTACCTAATGGAGTGATAGGACATTGCACATTATTATTATGAGAACTATTTATTAGTATATTGACTCGGTAGAAACAATCACCCTCCAAGATTTAAATATGGCAGACGACAGAGCTATCCACTGTCCAGGTCGAGGTAGGTACTTACTACTGGTTGGACAAAAATATGAGTAAAAGTAAGGATCATCTCCTTCGTTTTTTTCGTCTCGTACATAAAATACATGCGAAGTTATCCTACTGACTTTAGCCAGACATAATGGTTCGCAATCAGTCGTAAAACACTTATTATAGAAGTCTTTGAAAAGATATATTACGCCGCCAGCAAGAAGGATTCTACCCGAAGCATTTTTTTTCGATCAGTTCCATCATTTCTATAGTATAAAATACTAGTGCCTCTAAACCTTTGAAGCTGTTTCTCAGTAGATCCTCGTAGATTGTTCGAGACATGCAGCTGCTCACTTTTTGTAAATTTCTAGTTGCAAGCAGACATCAGGCAGGTGACACAAATAACTCCAAACTGGTTAGAAAATTGCTTCTTGCTACAGGCCTTTGTTTTTGCTGCGTCTTGGGTACAAAGGTCTGTCCTGGACCATTTTTGTAATATTTAACTTGAAAGAGTGTCCATGGAGTTTCTTGCCTGTTCTTCTCCAAAGAGAGTCTACATATATGTTTTGGTTTTTATCTAACTGTTTGACTCCTTCCTTGGCAATTCAATAGTGCCTTTAAACAACTAAAAAAATTGAAAAAAAAATGCAATGAGTTTGATTTTAGGCTCCCAAAGGCGACGTAATTGGTTTAAAAATTAGCATCACCTGGCTAACTTAGTAATCTCGAATATTTTCGCAAAATCCTGAGGTGAAATCATTCTGTTGTTGACACTGACAGTTAGTGAGTTATTATGAAAACAACCTCTTGTTTGAGTCAGTTGCTGTGGCTGTATAGTTTCATATTTCAGTGACTTACAAGATTTACCTGTTCTAAAAACTTTTTACGGAGAGACAAGCAAAGTCAAACTGGTCACTAAAATATGAAGAGAAACTGTAGCCATAACAATTTACTTCATTGTAAATACTTAGACGTTTGCAAAGGGCTGCTAGGCGCAAATAGCATTTCATCATAATTGTCATTGGCCTCATGCAGAATAACAACTGGGCAAGGGTATAAATGGGTGCCTGGCGGGTGGTGATGGACTGCAACACTGAGATCGGCTTAGAAAAACATGGCAAAATGATCAGATCTGCACCGTGAGAGTTGGTTTAAGAACGTTCATCCAAAAAGTTGGCAACGTCGCAAATAATTGTCAAATATTTACCTGTTTTAATTAATTTTACAATATTACTGTATGGAAATAAGAAATATGACTAACTAGTGAACTAGAATATTAATAATGAATTGCAATTAAAATACTGAATTTGATTTTGGAACCGTTTTTGGCGTAAAAAAGGCATTTGGAAAGTTTAAAATACTATCTAAAACTAAATATTCGGTGTTACGATATTAATTATTGCATTTCATAATCAATACTTTAGTTCACTAGTTAGCCATATTTTTTATTTCCATACAGTAATTTTTCCAAATTAATCAAAACAGCGAAATATTTGACAGCTATTTGCGACGTTGCCCACTTTCTGTATAAGCGCTCTTAAAGTGGCACCCGCCAGGAATGACTTAGGAAGACCTATAAGCTCGCAATATGACAGTAGGTATGATGTAGACCAAATTATGTCCCTTCTTTAGTATTTTGTAAACTTTCAACTTATGCCGACAAAACATCTTTTGATGCTAAATCGCGAAAATTCTATAGAAATATTTTATTAGCAAGTCTTTAATCAAGTGACAAATAATAAGTAAAAGTACCTAAGTAACACACACACAACGTGTCGAGTCGTTTTCTAGCGAACACTTTCTCTAGGTTTTGACAATTTTTTTTTAATGTTATTCGAAACATGGTCTGTGTGTGCGAACTCGAAAGTGAGGAATGAACATGAACCATTACTTACTTCCTTTGTATTTTTTAATGCTTCCTGGTTTTCTAAATTAATGTCATGTTTTATTAATATTGTATTGGTTCACTTCCACCCAAAATCCCCGGAGTTTGATGTTATCTTTCAAAGTTATGGTTAAAAAAAAAATCCAATTGTATAATCCTTTTCTTAAATGGTAATTACCATTGCCTCTATATAAGACATTTTTCCATGTGAGTTTCTTCAAATTTTACGGTGATAGATAAAGATCTATCACCGTAAAATTTGCAAAAAAAAATCGTTTTCTTTGACCTACAGACCGTCAAAAATTTGCATAGACAAATGACCTAGAAATGAAGCAGGCAACGTATTTTTACCGCTTCAAGGTAAATCAATAAAAATAAATACATTTGTCACATTATATTGTTGACCTTACTATTAAGTCTAACACAAAAGCATTTTTTTCTTTAGTAATGGAAACTATTAACTACTTTGTAGTGCAGTACAAGTTGTTATTTTATGAATGGGACCAGTTAGCTCTCAGTAAACAACTCTAAAGTGCAACGGCCTCCATGCAGCAGCACTCATTTTCTTTTTTTATTGATTAGTAGAAGTTTACTTCAAGTAGTAAAACGATTGCCATCAAACAAATAATTGTTGCTGGCAACCATTTCTTTAAATTTTGGAATTACTTTACTCACAAAACTTTGTATTCCTTCGCGCTAATTATGAAAATTGTAATTGTAGGCTGTTAAAATTGTAGCACAAGGATTTCAACTCAAATTATTTTTGAATTCAGAACGAAACGATTAAATTTAACTCCGAGGCAAAGGCACAACAATCACAACCGAGTATAAAACAAATCTTACTGAATAATAAACAATAGTGAAAATAAGAAAGTAAGAAAAACTACTTACATTCATTTTGAAAATTTCCAATATTCCTCAGATTAACATCAAAATAAATCACTGAACACAGACTTTCTTCAAAGGAATTTTAGTACTTATGTTGATATTACGGAACCGGTTTTTATTTTGGACAGGGAACGCGCATGCGCGCGGTGTGATGGCGGAGTGTGGACTGGTGCGCGGCGGGTGAAAAAAAATAAACTTTCTCAAACGACCGCGATTTTAGCCTGCCTATTGGCTGCTATGGCTAGGTAATAGGTACTGCTGTTGACGAATATTTATTTACATAATTGCTGGCAGTTAAATTCGTATTAATTTGTTGTGATAAGATGCTGTATATTAAGTTAAGAGTTCGAAGATTAAGGGAAAGCTAATATTGCACTTTTACAACACAACACACACAACAATATTTACCCGTTGTGTTGTTATATGCGAGTCCTTTGGGAAAAGCAAAATATTTATACAAATATAATTATAGTAACTTATTATTTATATTTGCTTACTTATTTTTATTACTTATTACTTTAGTTCTATTTGTAGTCTGTATATAATGTACATAATATACCTATCATAGTGTAATAAATAAAATAAAAAATTAAAGTAACTGCAATTTTTTCTACAGGCTAGAAACATAATGTTCACACCAATTAAAAAAAACAAGTCGATGACAAAAAAAAATACTTCAGAAGCTCAAGTTATTTTTCACTTTTTTGTGTTTTTGAAGTCGGTTTTATTTTTTGCAAATTTTTATTTTTTATTTTTCCATTTTTAGTTAGTTGTAATAAATATTTGCTATGCATTTATTTTACATTGTTAACAATACGTTTCATGGTACCTACATACCTAACTGTCGAAATGTGGGTGTACTGTTCACATCTGCGTACCCCCTCAGAGTATACAGGCGTTATGTTATGTTATGATGTAGTTTAAACAATAAACATCCAAGCGATTGCAGCAATCACGACAGATTTGCTGTCTATTATTGAAGAGTTCCGTTCCGTATCTCCGAAGTCCATGATCAGATCATGACAATATTTCTATGGGACCAACTCGGGAGAATACTTTTTCAAACAAAAAAAATGAATTTTTCAAATCGATTCAGGCGTCTTCGAATAATCGGTGTACCTACATCCAAAAAGACCCTCTCCTCCTTTTTTGAAGTCGCTTAAAAAGAATGGAGACCGCTATTTGTTTTGTCTAGCTGACCGTAGTGAATGAAATTCAATCGCTTCTCAGTTATTTAACGTTTGACAGCAGTAATCCAACATCAACCATATTGTCAACTGAACTAAAGATCACTGTGCATATGACAGTGATGCAAAATAATTGTGAAAAGGCTGTATTTGACACTTTTAAATATAAAAATACAGCAAATGTAAAAAGCTTGAGCGAGACAGTTAGGTTCGAACCCAAGTTAGGTAAACACTGTTTTAAGCTTTCACGGTTTAAAACTAAACATAATACTGTCACTTACAACAAAATAATGAACAATCACGGAAGATATTCCGTAAGTGACTGATAAGTCAAGTTAGGTAAGTCATGATTATTTTATTTGGCGTCTACGTGAAGAGCTTGTGTTGGTGATTTGACGTTGGAGATAACATTTACCTGGTTCCTAACGGTAGGGCGCCGTAATTGTATACCTAATCGGTGTAGGTAGTTATGCTGTGAAACACTTGTTCCCCCAGTCGTCGAAGTCGTCATAGCGAATTTGCGATCATTTTTTTAAGTCTGGACCACACCTTGGAACCTTCTAATTAGAAATTGGGAGTCCCAACGTTTTCACAAGTTTTTTTTTTAAACAGGGTGTAACTGACAGCCCACCACAAACTGACAGTGTGCATTCAGCTCCTTATTTTCAATCATATTCCACTGAAATTTTTCTCCGGAAAATATTGCATTTTTTTTTTTTTTTTCAGTTATTGTTCCTTTATTTCAACGAAAGATTACATTCCCCGTACGCAGCATTCCATTTATGAAAATAATAAGCCTAAAATAAAAAATCCAACAATGGATGTTGAAATACGAACGACGCGTGAAATCAGCTGTTCACTCCTGCCTAGCTGCAGAGTTCATCGAAATCGTCGTCGCGCTTACCGTTCGCTACGTGCGTTTTGCCACGGTAACGATACATTGCGTATGAGGAAAAAAAAACAAATGAATGTTATTGGATTCCCATAAAATTCCTGAAATAATTTCGTGTAGGCATCTTAGTATGATATACTGAATTCACCCCATCAGTTTGTGGAGGGCTGTCCCTGACACCCTGTATACAAGTTTTTAATGTTATAGTCCTAAAGCTAGTATTCAATGAATCCGTCAGTACCTACAATGTTTTAAGTGAGCAACATTATCTCTTAACTTAAGTAAACAGTTATTTTTCACACCAATAAAGTCGTTTCCCAGCAATAATTTTTGCGTAGTGTTACTTATTTTGATGTAAGTACAGAATGCTTGGTTGACGGCTTCGTGAAGGGCCCGTTTACACCTTAGTTGTCTGACGTCAATCGATTCATGCGTGATGTGCGACTTCACTCATCTCAATGTAGACACTTTCGCACGACCTAAGTACAGTGAGGGCACATCTATGTTATTCATAGTACATATAACGTATCGTGTCAAAAGCGTTGCGCTACTGTTCAGTCAATCGTAATATTGTCGTATAATTGTACCTAATGGACTACCTACACACTACAGTCGCCGACCACGGCGGCGACATGCCGGCGGTACGCACGCGCGGTTGCATGTCATCGACATGATTCTATTTTGGGGTCTACATCTACATAAGTACCTACATACTAAAGCACCCGGGCTGTGTCGGCGGGCATTGTCGGCGCCCGGCGGGCCTTTGATGTGTCGCTATAGAGTCTAGAATGGACTGGCAGCATGTGGGTGATTTTCGAACGCTCCCCGCGCCATGTTCTGTGCACTTGCCAGGCGGGACTCGACACGTATTGACGTGCATTTGTTTTTTTTTTCTGAAATGGAGTGGAACGATGAAAAGTCTCTTACGTTAGTAAATCTTTACCATATAAACGAATTACTGTGGAATCCTGAACATAGTGAGTACAAAAGTCGACCAAAACGTTTCAATGCATTGAATGAAATAGCAAACAAATTAAATACACATGTTACAGAAATAGAAAGAAAGATTAAAAACTTGACATGTCAGTATTACAGAGAGAAGAAAAAAGAGAATTACTCAAAGAAGGCTGGTACCGGTGCAAATTCGGTTTATCAAAGCAAATGGTTTGCATTTGAATCGTTAAGTTTTTTGGAAAACAAAAATAACCCTACTGCAACGATCGAAGCGGTAAGTGAAAAAATGCGAATTTATCCGTCTATATTCTATGTATGTATTTAGATTGTGATTCCCGTCGGGACTCATGTAAATATAATAGGTAGAAAATACGTATTTATTGAGGTACTAATTAGGTATACATTAATCTCATCTACAATCAAAGTACTAATAATAATTTTACAATTCACCATCTAACTTGGGCTTATAACATTGTGGAATCCGAAGCGGTTTTACAACATTTTATACTGTACAACAACGTTTACAAACTTGTCGATAAACTGGAACGTCTCACGTCTGCCTTCACAAACAAATTCCCTTTCTTTCGCACTCGCACAGCCTGTGTATAGCCGTCTCAGTCTCGCGAACGAGAAGGGCGTTTCTCCCCGGCCGGCTAGTTCGCGACATATTTGCGCACAGCACGCACGTGTTTCCATTTGTTGTCCGCTGTTGTAAACATGACCACTTTCTATTGGACAAACGAGTTAGTTTTCGAATTAATCAAAAGGTTTAAAGATAAACCTGAGCTATGGGATTATTCATCAGACCTTTATAGAAATAAAGACAAAAAACAAGAGTCTTGGAACGAAATAGCAAATGCTATGGACACAAACGTCAGCACGATTGAAAGGAAAATGAGAATGCTTATGAGCCAGTACCGTAGAGAGTTACTAACAAGACGTAGTAATAGCAAATGGTTTGCCTTCGAGAAGTTATCGTTTCTAAAGGCACGGCAAATGGCTGTGACATTTAAGGTAAGATTCGTTTTTCAACACACAACAATATACCTAAAAATGCCAGGAGTACAGTGCTCAAATAGAATCAAAATGTAGAAGAACCAATCCAAACGAAGATAGGTCACGTTGGGCCACAAGGCCCAACTTCATCACAACTCGCACAATGTTTACGAACAAAATGTATAAGAATAAGTAGGCAGGTAAGTACAGACACAAATTGCAAACATAATTTTGTGTTGCGAATACAAATGTTGATAAACATTCTAACATCCGCGAAAATACTAAGTAATGAATTGATTGGGTTTCCAACATCAAAAAAAAAAGGCAGCTTAGATCTGTTTGCTTTACCCAGGGAAGGTTTAGACAAATGTTGCTTGATTTATTGAAAAACTAATGTGACTTTGTAATTTCATTGTGCGACACTATTGATAGATTCATTGTTGGTGTTGTTGATGCTTCATTATTTGTATTAATCTTTTTTGTTATTTACCATATTGTCTCATTGTTTATTGTTTATCTGAGAACGTGGTTAATTTTTCATTTGTATCATTTTTGTATCTTATATTTTTTTTTGTTATCCTTAATGTGTAATTGTTTTTTTTCCCTAATAAATAAAATAAAATAGTATAGGTATTGTCGTAATGGAATTACGAATACGTGTGTGCTTATCTAAGAGATCGTAAGGCCCGTTGGGTCACTCACAATATCGGAAGGTTCAACTGTCAGTCAGACAGATCGGTAACAACGGTGTGTAACAGTACACTTTTCAATGCAAAATGTTCTTCTGGATTCAATGTTCAGCCGCTGCGACTGAATTACAGGTCATGGTCACGTTCGTCGGTTAACTAGTGCATCTCGCCGAGGCGCCGACTCCCGGCTCTCGCAACAAATACTCCTATTTTACTTTGGCGTACCAGATGTAGTGAATTCCGCAGGCCGCTATACAATTCACATTGTTTACTAAACATTCTCTACAACTTCTGACTCACAGACTGTAAACATTCAATGGAAGAGTAGCGGAAAGACACGCATTATAAAACTCCTATTAAACTTTTTCACTGCAGGGCAAAGGCCTCCCTTCCCTCTTTCCAGTTATCTCTATTTTTGGCTATTTGGGTCCTATCCCAAAGAGTCCAGCTCGTCACGCCTTGTTTCAATTTCAATTTAAGTCTACATATAAGTCAATTTTATCTAACTTAGTTTTAAAATAAATACTCACTTCGTTTCAGAATCGCCAAAGACCTACTTGTTTCGTTTCGGTTAACCATGACCGAGAGGCACAACAAATCAACCAATCAAGACTGCAGGGCGATGGAATAAGAACAGAGAGACCGGCATTCAAACATAGAGCAAATATTCTGAGACAAAGGTACCGTAAAAGTCAAGAGAGAGACGAATATGCCACATACGGGGAGCTTGTAGCAATGAAGTTGAAGAAAATTGCGAATCCATACGCTCGATCTACGGCTCAATACCATATAAACAACATTTTGTATAAAGCTGAGATAGGGGCATATGATAAACACCCAAGGGAACGAGACTCGTTTATTTTAAAAGATCATTTCAGAGCTGGAAGCTCCTCTGCACATAATGATTCAAATTACGATGTTCATTCGCAAAGGTCTTCTTCTCCTGCAAAATCGATGGAGTATGATATGAAGTATGAGGAGATTGAGGAGTTAGATGAATAAGTCGCGAGGAAAATCTACATAGGATTGACCGAGATAAGACTAGAGGGGCCCTAGCTAGAATGCTCCTTTAAAGGTTGATTTTGAGACTTCGTTCGCCAGGCGAAGGTGAATTACATTTGTAATTTGGAATGAGCCCGGCCATGGAGCAAAAGGCCAAAAAATTGGATTAGCAGATAAAGGTGTCGTAGAAATTCCTCAGTAAAGAAGGCAGCAAAATTCTGAGATTTTGTCAGTTATTACTTCAAATGGCATACAGCGCGAAGATGACGGCTCGTGACAAAGATGTGTTCTACCTAAATTATAATAACTATCCCGGAAGAAATTCTTCGAGTCATCTTTATGGAAGTCTGAAGTTGATTGGTGATTAAAATTTGTCAAAAATAAACATTTTTTATGACCTTTCTTGTTTGTCTTTGATATTCCTTTAGTAGACGAGTTTTCTTATTGAACACTCACAAACGATTGCAGTAAGTGGTTGTAGGTATTTTAACTACATGTGTACAGAACTTATGATATAAATTATGTATGCCTCAATGGCGGGGCATAGCAGTCTTACCAGTACGTGACGGTCACGTGACAACATCTTAAAAGCCTATGATCCAAAATAAATTATTTGAAAAAGTTACGATCGGATACATGCATATTATCAAAGTACTTATCTCGCCGGCTTTAGAAATCAATCTATCTGTACCACATGGGCGGATGTTGATTCAATGTAATTTCCTCCAACCTCCTTTATTACGCATTAATTAATCAAGCAATTTAATGGATAGGTACATACGCGTTATTGACCATTCATACACGAACGTATATATCTAATATTTTGTCATCCGTACCTCGAGCACCCGTAGAGAAGTATGGAAGAAGACCTGCTGCGTCGTCCCCAAATAATTTGGGAATAGGCTAGGTATGCCAATTTGTTTTGTAATCTATATCTGTAGGTCCCCCCCCCCCACCAGTTACGTATAAAAATATCTTTGTAATCATATCTGAATAAGGTGGATGACCAGAGGTGTCCATACAAAAATATCATTGACTCGAATATCAACAAACTCTTCCGTTTGTCTGTGGACAAATTGGCTCATTATTTTATCGTAAAAATAACTCAGTTCAATGTACTTACCAGAAAGAATTAGATACAATGGTGCCACCTGAGTTCATCCAAATTCGAATTTGGAATGCCACCGAAATAGGTACTTACCTCAATAATGATATTTTTCTTACTGTGTCTGTCTTTTTCCAAACGCAGTAAGCAATATTAGATTTTCCCCCTTTTTCCGTAAGAAAATCAAAGTAGATACATATTTTGTAGAAACAAACTTTGCAGGGACACAAGAGGTTATTTGGAAAGTCCTTTCTCAACAATCAGTAAGTGACAGTATAAGTTTAATTATAAATCTAAGTACGAAATTAGCATAAACCAAGGTTCACCGACTGGTTTTACTTCAAATGGAGCGCAACTAGGTCTTTAGATATCTTATCGCTGTTGCAATGTCGACTGGGTTTAGTCCACAATGACTAAAAGTAACTTAGCTGGTTGTGTACTGTGATATTATTGATGAACTTTACATGCCAACATTAATTTTATTTCTTGGAATAAGCTTGTTATGTTTGGCAACCAATCTTGAAGTTTTGTGCTTCAAATAAATTGCATAGTCAGCGAATAAAATGTTTAGGAATTTGTTTTTCATAAATAGATAACATTACCATATTGCCAGTCACAATGCAACATGTTTCCCGCAACACAAAAACATGTTGCTGAACCAATGTTACGCAACTTGTGTTTCCTAATGAAAACGAGGCTTAAAATTAGGGTATTTGTTGAAGAAATGAAACCCATATCCCCGATTCAATGATTTATTGACTATAGAAGTAGACAAAGCTCTAAATTACAGAATGTAACTATGGTATTGAGGCACCAGCTGTTAGTTCCAATAAGGAGTATTTACACGAACGTGTTTTTATTTGGCGCAACCAAGCCTTTTTGACTTTAGAAGTCAGCGTTCAAATAGCAACCGCGTCGCCGTCGTGCGTTGAAATAATTAAGAATGTACGTTATGACAAGACTCTTAAAGTAATAACTCCCACTTATCTGAGGAACGAGAGATGAACGCGCCCCAACTGTAAGAAACATGGATTCCGTAAATCCATTTTTAGGGTTCCGTAGTCAACAAGGAAAGGGACCCTTATGGTTTCGCCATGTCCGTCTATCTGACCGCAGCTTAGCTCAAGGCTTTTAGTACTAGAAAGCTGTAATTTGGCATGAATGGTGTAAGGGACAGTTCTCCACAAACTGACAGAGTGAATTCAGCTCCTTATTTTGAATCATATTCCATCGGATTTTTTTTCCGGTAAATTTAATTTTTTTTGCAGTTACTTTTCCTTTATTTCAATGTAAAATTAGGTAGGTACATTGCCTTTACGCAGCACTCCATTAATGTAAATAATACGGCTAAAATCAAAAATCCAACAATGGATGTGGAAATACTCTAACGAACGACATATAAATCCGCATATTTTGATGGACAACTACGGTACCCTACATTGTGCGTGGCCCGTCACGCACTTGGGCGGTTTTTTAGTGTTAATGATAAGGTTAGTGACCATGTCAATTTAAAAACTTATATGATAAAGATCGTAACGATAAATTTTCTAAAACTACGAAAAGGGTAGAGGAGGCAAATCAGCAATAACAATCATTTATTATTGCGGATTTGCCTCCGATGGATGATTTTTATTGTAATAATAAAAAAACAAACTTACATTTACAGTTAAAAACCTGTGCTCCCATACATTATGTATACCAGGACCAGGATCTCAACTTCTTGTAGGTAGTCTCTTACAATGAATACGGTGTGACAGGGAGCGTTATCGTGCATTAACATGAACCCACTGCCACCAAAACCCGCATAAAGGACCACGTGCTCCTCTAAGATCTCTGTTATGTACCGAGGAGTAGTCAGCGACCCTTTCCCGCGAGCACTTCCAGTTCGAGAAACACACACAAAGTTCGTTTTGCCATCAATTGACATGCTGCCCCAGAACATACATGAGCCACCCCCGTATTCCACTGTCTGTTAAATACAGGCATGTGCGAATCGTTACCCTTACCTCCTATACACTCTTCTACGCCTGTTGTTGCAGAAAAGACTCAACCTCGTCTCATCCGGGAAGAGAACAGCCCTCCATTAATTTATTGTCCAATCCACATGGTCACGGGTAAATTCCAGCCGATCCCTCCTATGGTGTGCAGTCAATTTTGGCCCTGTAGCAGCCCTGTGAGCTGCAATTTTCTTCTAACAGTGGTGACGCTTACAGAAGTTCTGCGAGCTGATCGGAGTTGTTCTTGCAACTCAACAGCATGGGAGAACCGATTACTTAAAGACGACGAAACAATTAAGCGATCGTCTCTTTTTAATTTCCAGCGTGGGTCCCGTTTACGTTTAGTCCACTCTTGGCCCCTCGACCCCCAAAAAATAATGTGTCCACTCGACCCCTAACTATAGTTTCTTCTGGACCCTTGGGGGTCAAGAGTGGATTTTATTTTCCAGCCAAGTTTTAGTTTCCTCTCGACCCCCGAAGTACAGTTACCTACGATGATAAATCATCAGTCTACCATATAGTTGCATACTTTTAAACTAAAATACCCTCAATATATTTTTTATAATACTTACTTATAGTCGAGAGCAATAAGACAATAAGATGGAACGAAATTTATAGTATTGAGTTTCTAGAGGACTGGAGAAGAATGTTAAAAAAAAATTCGCCGATCGGATTCTTTTTTTTTAAATTTCCTTTGGAATATTTTTTTTCGTAAATCATAAACTTCAAATTCGACGAATTCATATTGTGGCGTAAAAGTGTGACTTGCGTGCATCCATTAAACGCCAATTTGGTCTGTTTCTTTGTTAAAAAAAAAAGTTTAAAGTTTTATAAAAGGTTGTTTTTATCATTTCAACAGGGCTATTTGGAGAAAAGCCAAGGCTTTAAATTTAACTAAAAAAAATAACGCGGAAACATGTAGCTTTATGTACAGTTCTGGCACATCTTCCTCAAGAAGAAATAGATAATGGATTTCTTTATATCATGGAAGACAGCTCAGATGAACAGTGTGTGAAAGAATTCAATGATTATTTCGTACAACAATGGTTTGAACACCGACTTATGAAAAATAAATGGTGTTGTTATGGTGAAAGACATCGCACCACTAATAAACTGGAAGGTTGGCATGCTATGCTAATTTTTCAATTTTTGAAAATTATAGAAGATGATTCCAATTATCAGAAAGTTGTTAAGATGATATCTTCAACACAATGTAAACGAAGATCAGACGATATTGAAAACGACAAACGCATTAGCTATATTCTGAATCAGTTTGTTACTAAAGAAATACCAGTAAGTCTTTGTTTAGAAAAATTAAGTCCGTTTATTTATTAAGATTGTATACTTGTATGGTAAAGGGTTATTGAAGGTCATAAATTATGATTCGTTATTTTTTTTATTCGTTAATCGTTTCTTTTTTTTTTACACACTTTTATTAGCGTGGTTTGTATCTTCGTATCTATGTAACGGACTCTTTGAACGTGACGATTTTAGCAAAATTTCAATTGGATGTCAAAAAAAATTCAACAGGCATCTTGTAAAAAAAAAAAAAAAATCACGCTTCTGTGACTAGCTGAACTAAAGAGTACAATAATACTTTTTTAAAATATAAGTGGGGAAACTTTGTAGTTGCTGTTAATGTTTTTTTTTTGTTCCGTCCTGTTGAATTTATAGTTTATTTGTGTTTTGTTATTTTTTTTAAATTTTGTATGATGCACGTCATGTCCCTGCGGCAAATAAATATATTTTCTTGCTTTCTTTTTCTTTCATTTGAGGCGGAATTCACGCCCGAGCCGCCAGGCGAGGTTGTTATGGAGCCGAGAACAGCAGGTTTTGGTAGGCTTTTTTCCACGCTTTAGTTTCGCCAGGTTGAAGAAGAATCAAAGGTATGATGCCGCTAAACAGTCAAATATGAAAAATAGAAAATTCAAATATCTTTGAATTAAGAACACAAATAAATGGTAATTTGTTCTTAAAAGTAAATATTTGTTTTAAATAATCAGGTTTAGGCTTCGCCCGCGTGGAGTTTGGGATTTGCCCACGATGTCTTACTTTGTCTTAATTTTGCCTTTAGTCTGTACCTTACTGTACCAAAATATTAATTTTAGGTACTTACAAACTAGGGGTTGAAAGTGGACGAGGTATGAAAATTGAAACTCACCCCCTGGGGGTCGAGTGTGAACTATGTTTAAGGGTTGAGAGGATACAAATAAACAAATCTTTTTTTAGGGGTCGAGGGGCCGAGAGTGGACTAAACGGGTCTTCCAGATTCACGCCTTCGGATATAGCCACAAATCTCTTGGAAGCGTTGGAACATTCGTCGAACGGAAAAACGACTAAAGTTCAGTTGCCGAGCAACATCACATCCATCTTCATAGGTATTTTTCTTACTGTAGCTGTTCAGGTGTGTTCTCTTCAAAGGTTGGGTAGCATGAACCTTTTAATTTAATTTAACCGTGGTCACCAGTTTTATACCCTTGTGCAAATAGTGGCCGTTGTAATGCGTATTTTGACAACATTTTTTGTTAACGTTACGTTTTAATGACATTTGTTGTGTTTAGGAATTCTAACTGTTGTTAATTTAAAGGTCGTTAAACATACTTTCAATTGATACCAATATTAATTGGTTTTTATTCGCTGATGGCGGGACATGCTTGAAAATTATTTTCGGTGATTTTTGTGACGCCGAGTGTATAAGGTTCCTTGTTGACTACGGAACCCTAAATACGGGATATTAACCATGTTTACTATTTATTGAGTTCCCGATAATTCGGCACTGTTGCAAGCATTCGTTCCATGATCACCGATAATCTTATTTCTGTTTATCCGTGATCATAAAGGTAAAGTATTCCGTTTTTAGCGTTAATGATTATGATGTTTATTGTTTTCCGTGTTTGTGCCAAGTTGAGATCTTTCATACAAACCGTATTTCAGGGTTTTCACCCCGACCGATCAGCACCAGGGAAACATAACCTATGACAGAAAGATCTGATATCATTCAATGCAAGTCATCAGCCAGGGTAGCACTCGAAATTCAAGTTTTCTTATATAGGTGTTTTGCAAGTTGCAGGTCAGAGTCGGATTGTATGTCGATTAAAATATGACCTTGTGTGTTGTAGTCCAAACGAAACTGAAGTATAAAGCTGTTGTTTTGTCGTAATATGGAGCTAACTGAAAGCATGAACTAGTTTGATGACAACGAGAGTATTCCAACCGCGTCCACACGCATCCGGCAAGAAAAAAAAAAACAAAATTTATAGAAATCATATATATTTTGAATTAATAGTTACTACCTACTCAAAACATGGTTCTCGAGCTGATAAAAAATCAAAATATATGGAAAAATACTTATTTACGTCAAGTATGAGTACACGTCGAATTCATAACCTCCATCTTATTGAAGTTGGCTAAAAAGGGCGCGGATTCGCATATTCCCGTGCGTATAGTAAATAAGCCCTTATCCCGTATACAATAAGGATTACATTAGCGCTTTACACTTGCGCTTGAAAATAATAAAAGTACATCAAACTGTAACTCAAATTGGTGACAAAAAAAAGAGTTCAGCAGTTTACAAAGAAAGATATAGAATGAACCAGCATTGCTAATATAATATAATTTTTTTGCTGTTTACCATCAATATCATCATCTGTGTAGCCTGTTCCCAACTATGTTAGGGTCGGCTTCCAGTCTAACCGGTTGCAGCTGAATACCAGACTCCAACAATATACCAAAATTAAAAGAAATCGATTTTTACTTTCTAAGATATACTTTCGTAAATATCTTGCAGTTGACATTTTCAATATTAACTTTTGTTTTCTGCTAAATAGATAGCATAAAATATGCAAATGCAGTTTCGAAAATCTTATGAAACTATTTAACTAGTATTATGTTTGAGAAAGTAAGTTTGTCTTCACACCTTGCTGGATGGCACAGTTTATTTAGGATAATTTTTAACCTACACGAAAAGTTAGTTTCGCAATCAAAGATACAGTGCGACATGGATCATAATGAAAGTGGCTAAATAGATAAGTAATGTGAAATGTACTGGATTTGACAACACAGTCTTTACAATAAAAATATTATTATCGAACGGAAGATATAGGTAGTCTAGCGGGTCAATGCCTTACAATCAAACTACATCAAATAATTCTCAAGGCATTGGAGTAAAGATGTTTTCCAATTAAAAATGAAAGTCTGCTGAACTCGAGGCAAAATAAAACGTAATACATAATTATAAATGAATACAATGTGTTAAATGTGGGTAAGACTATGCTGGCTTGTCTAGCGCCTGGTGACGGGCTGCCACTCATCACCGTCCGGGTCGCGGGCTGAAACAAAACAAAGATATTATGAATGAGATAGATTTAATATACGTTAGGGTCGTGCCGCGTAAGGAGCTCGTGGCTAAATAGTAACAGCCGCTCGGGTCGATCTTTAGGTTAAGCTGTGCTTGCCTAGGTTGGTCTATGGATGAGTGACCACCCATTACATACCGAGTTTCCTCCGTGCCTCGGAAAGCCTTTTCCCAACTATGTTGGGGTCGGCTTCCAGTCTAACTGGATGCAGCTGAATACCAGTATTTTACATCGAGCGATTGCCAATCTGACCTCCACAACCCAGTTAGTACTGGGTAATACGATATCCCTTGGTAAGACTGGTTGTCAGACTGTTTGGGCCACTGACTACCTAACGACGATCAAACATCTACAAATGAAACCCGGGACCAACGGCTTAACGTGCTTTCCGAGGCACGGAGGAAACTCTGTATGTAATGGGTGGTCACCTATGCACAGACCAACCTAGGCAAGCGCGGCTTAACCTAAAGATCGTCCCGAGCGGCAGTTATTATTTAGCCACGAGCTCCTCAACAACTTTTTAGTGGACTGTACGAACTAAAAACAAAAAGGGGGGTAGTTCGTGGTGTACTGCTAAAACTTACAAAATTATTGGTGCTAGCTATATGTTATTGGTGGCAAACTTAAGGCTGATGGTGAGAGGTAAAAAATAACGACCACGATGTTTTCCGTCAACGTTTTGAAAGTAGCGGTGATGAAATAAATTACGCAGTGACTGTTTGGGTTAGAACCTAGTCGAGTTCATTTTCATTGGGGCACTAATGCTCTACTGCGTATAATCACTGCTCTGTGTACACAGTTATGGTATAAGATCCCGTGACTGGCGGTCACTTAATACGTAAGTTTAATTGACAATTTAACATATTCTAAAAGGTGTTTGGCAGTGGTGTAGGTGTATCTGTATCGTCATACTATCCCTTATACTATAGGGTGACTGATAATATAATTAGTGACCGATACTTAAACACGTGCGTGCTCTGCCTACCCACTGTTGCACGGTACGATAGTAATGAGAGAGAACGGCGTCATGCGGCTAACAGCTGATAGGTCACAGGCGCGCGCGAATTTCATACGGCCCGCTGTTGTTATTGTGATAAAATTGAATGAGTATTAAAAAAAATGTTTCTTTGGGAAAGTTGTTTGTTATCATGAGTACAATAACGTGTTTAAGTATCGGTCACTAATTACCAGTCACCCATATAATATAAAAAATCACGCTTTATAGTATGACGTAGCTTAGCAGCTATTCAGCAGACCTTTGTTACCTGATGCCTGACAAAGCCACTAGCGTCCGACTTTTCATAACACTGAATCATTCTTAAGGCCTGCGCAAACGAGGGGCAATTTTTGCGCAGGAAAAAATTCAGCATACAATGACGTAGCGGCGGTCTGGCGTCTGACGGTCACGGGATCTGCCTCTATAGTCTGCACCAGAGATACTTACGTTTCTCCTCCCGACGCGGCGGAGCACGGCGCGGGCCATCCCTGTCCCTGTCTCTGTCTGTGCGCTCGTCACGTCGCGGCGCGTCACGCTCGTCACGACGCGGCGCGTCACGGTCGTCCCGTCGCGGCGCGTCACGGTCGTCACGTCGCGGCCCGTCGCGGTCGTCGCGTCGGGGTGCGTCGCGGTCGTCACGCCGTGGGCCGTCACGGTCGTCGCGGCGAGGCCCGTCGCTGTGAGAAATTAGGATTTGATCAGGTTAAATACGGTTTAAGACATTTATTTCTCAAAAAGAATACAATTCACTTAATATGAGAAATACAAGATAATCTTAAAACTAAATACAAGAATTACTTATAAAGAAGGTAACTCGTAAATAAATAAGTTAAGTAGTAGACTTAAGACACAATTTTTACAGTGTTGTGGGTAAAGTATCGATTCTTGAAGGCAAGTCAATAGGAATTACACATTGAACTATTTATATGTACTGTAATGTTTCGGAAATACAGAGTAGGTATTGTAGTGAGCTTAATGGTTAGGAAAATAGGATTATGCGACAAAAGGTCAATCAATTTTAATCTGTCGTATCTTGAATTGATCTGATTGGGATCACATGTGAGAATGAGTATGACAAACAATGATTCTATCTTATGATTTGCTATATAAACTAGATATTTAAATGAACAGTATGTAAGGAGATCAATCAATCAGTTTATTTGTGAAACATAGGTGTACCATGCACGGTCCGTACAAAAATACATATAAAATAAAGGGAAATTATTAATCGGGCGAAAGTAGGTAATCATTGCGGCAAGGAGAATATAGGAAGCAAGAGCGAGCGAAGCGAGCTTGAGACTTGTGGCACCCCGACTCTGCACCCCATTTGTGTTAGTTTTTTTCTGAGTCCTTGAATTATCACACTGATCGTATTGACCAACTAGTAACTCAAAATTGTATTTTCAAGTCGCCGTTTTAAATATCTTTATTCCCACTTAGTATTTCAGTAGCCCGTAGTATATTCAGTATTTTAGACACTTTTCATTTGAATTATCTCGCTCGTACTACTCTTAAAATAAATAAGCTTTGCTCTGAGGACCATTACAGAAAAATCCGCATTTTTAATCTTTAAAAACAACACTAGTTGTAAAAAAAAATCAGGAAAATCGGTCATAAAAAAATGTTTTCTATAACACCTTTCGAAAAATTTGCTTTTCCGGTGCTACACAAAACTTTAATTTTTTGGTATGTTTTGAATGATGTCCTTGAGATACTTGTTTTTGCTAACCTGAACATTTACTCGGAGCAACCATATCCTTATACATATACAACATTATTTTTAGTATATTCGAAACCTGAATATAGTTTGTTTGTGTTGTGTGTGTAGTTTGTTGTTGTAGAATAAGTAACTGAATCGATTCCAATAATTTTTAAACCATGTTTTATTTTGTCCCAAAAATATTTAAAAAAGACTACAAGTCGGACACCAACACTAAATATCGCAATCATTTAGATACCTACTGCCAAATTATTATTATCAATGAGCTCAAGACGACGCTGGACGCGCGTGATGACCACGTTTTTGTGCGGACAACCAGGTAACAGAACAAGCTTATAACTTTATGATTTATCATGATACAGTTTTGAAATTTTGTACATAGAAACTTCACATAAAAATATTGGACACGTGTTTCAGGTTTTGCATATACTAAAACTAATGTTGTATAGAAGGTCAGCATTATGGAAGGTTTTCTAAAAATGTACCTAAAGGGGTTACATAGGAGATGGAAGGTCAATTTTCCCTATGGGAATTACCATGGGCATACGGTTTTTGTAGCAAATAACTCCTATGTTCCAACTTACCGGTCATCCCTCCTGGGCGGGAAGCGGTCACGGTCGCCTCCACGGAAGCCTCCGTCGCGTTCTCCGCGTCCTCCATCGCGGTCACGAGGCGCATCGCGGAACCGATCCTCGCGCGGTGGACCGTCCTTAGAACGCCATGCCGATGAGCGCTCCTGTTGGAAATATGTAGTAATGTAAGTTTTTCTTTACCTGTGTGGCATCTACACGAACTACGCAAAATTCTGCATCGCGTAAGCAGAGTTATAGGTTATACAATAGCCTGTCAACAAACGCCGTGCAGTAGTCCACCATAAACAATACTCGTCTGGTCACAGAATCCTCACTTTTCAATGGATGATGAGATACTTTACACCTTGCCTCCAAGACTCTGCTACATAGGGCAATACTATTTACTGACGTATTTTTTATGAGTTTATACAATTACAATTCTAATAGTGTAGCGTACTTACGGATGGTGCGGGTGGAGGGTCTGCGGGTCCGCGTCGCCAGCTGCCACCCTCGGCGCTCGAGCGACCGCCGTAACGAGGCCTGGGGTCATAGACAATACAGTTTAGATCACGAAAAGTGTCATTTTATTTAGAAGACTTAATATTTCATGATGAATTTTAGAAAACCATATCTTGAAACCCGGTTTTGAGTATGCGCAAGGCTTCCTTGCGTTTTAACTAAAGCTATCGCACGCGCGAATATGCGATTGTCGGGTTCATTTGTCAAGAAATCCGGAAAGCGTCCTCGTTAGTCGCGACACCGCGTTCCAGTTCACCGAACCAAATAAATGCGGCGGTTGTTTGTTTTGGTCGTCTATCTCTAGATTATTTGACAATAAATGCTGATAAAAATCGCACCTCTCCCTCTCCGGCTCCCGTTCCCTCGCGGGCTCCCTGTTGGCGGACCTCCAGCCTCCTTCGTCGCGCGGTCTGTCGTCTCGCGGCCTCTCGTCCCTATCTCTGGGAGGTCCACGCTCTTCGCGGATTGGACGATCCTCGCGAGGCCGCTCTTCACGTCTGCAAATAAATATAAGTATTAGAGATAGGCCAGGAAGGTGGTGACTAGGGAAGAAGTATGGAAGGAGACCACAAACTGCGACGATCTCAAATAAATTGGGGATGAGGGCAGGAGAATTATAATTCAGTAAAAAATCGTAAGACTAAAGTTTGATGCCTGATTCCGATGTGTACACGGAAACTTCATCGAAATTGCATTTGCATCAACTATAGGTTCGATTCACTAGCTGTTTAAATACTGGGTCTCATAAAACCATGCTTGGTCTCAGAACACTGACCAGTTCAATGATACTATGTTAAGGATGAGTATGCAACATCTATGATCTTTAAAACAGCTTAGACAGGCTTGACAATCTCGAAGTCTTTTGTCTATGCAGTAAGTACTACTTGATACATTTTCATACGATTTTCACCACCAATTTTTCAGTGAGAATGCGAAAGTGCGTTACACCTGCCCTTTTGTAGAGGACGCCACAGGGGCCGACCAATTTTTTAAAAGCGTTCATTACCTGTCTTCTTTAATCGGAGCTCGTTCCTCTCTGGGCGCGGGTTTGTCGTCACGCGCGGGCTTGTCGTCACGCGCAGGCGCACGCTCCTCGCGCGGGCGCTCCTCGCGTGCGGCCGGCGCATCGCGGGCTGTGCGACCTGACGGAGTACGAACCAATTATTAATATGTATAGTAAAAGAGAACGGTGTTAATAGTGGTAGTGGCAAATGATGGTGGTGCTATGAAAAGGTGCTAATTAAATGATTAAAAGAACCTGTGGTACTGACCAGATCGCCACATGTCGCCGGGTGCGGCGGCAGGCTTCTTCTCGTCCTTGGCGTCCTTCCCGCGCCAGGCGTCCTCGCGCGCGGCGGGCCGGGCGGCGCCTGCGCCTCCGTCGCGCCACGACGATGACGTCTGAGTTTTCTGCTCTTCTAGCTTGCGTTGGATTTCGGCCTCCTTGGCCCGAATCTTCGCTTCGGTACGGGCTAACATTTCTTGATGTTCTCTGTGAAAGGAATAAATGTTAAAATGAATTACTATGATGTGACTAAGATAAGACAATGTAAGACAAAAAAAAAAAAAATTAACCGACTTCAGAAAAAGGAAGAGGTTATGTATGAGCCAGTATTTTTTTCCATTTATGACGGTATGCGCAGGTACAACGATTCAAACATTATGGCGGCTCGGAACATCTAACGTGAAGCTGCGCAGAACACAATTTTAGGTATCAGCGGGGCGCAGAGCTCGCATCGTCTTGACTATACAATGCGCAAACCGTCACTCGCAGCTAACTTCCGAGCCGCCATAAAGTTTGAACAGAACTATCCACCAATTACTCCGTGATTACTGGGCCGATTTACGCGATTCCTTTTTCATTTGGTAGAGGACGCCCATGTGGTGTTTTCTCATATTTTTGTATTTATATACCTAGCTTCACCTGTGTGGATGTCTGATATAATCTCACGGGAACGTACATGTACCAGGATAGAAAGTGTCCTGTCTTTCTCATCGTGTTTGTGCCGACGTAAATTAACACAGAGTGACCATGTCGGCGCACCCTGTCGCGTCAAGTCGAACATATCATGTACCTCCGAGGCCTACCACGACTGACTATGATAGAGATAGCCGAGGGATTTATTTCGGAGGTATAATAAAATATTTTTACGCATTTTTTTTTTTTTGTTCTTTTTTTATTTCCTTGCCTCACACTATGAATTGCTCCTGTGTCGTGGGTGCGTTTACAAACATTTAAACTCACATACACAAACAGCTAGACTCGGAACAATTACCTGTAGGCCATACAAATATTTGTTCCGTGCGAGAATCGAAACCGCGGCACGCAACGCAGTAGTCAATCGCTCAGCCATTGCGCCAACCGTGCCGTATTAGCAATATCAGTCTAATTTATTCAAATCATTCTGATATAGCCCACAATTCATACAGTTTCTTTTATAAGAAATGTGGATACAGACATATAACATCTGATGGTAACTCTTCTTAAGTTAGACAAAGCACCGTGATAGCAAAATATCGTGAGTAAAGTGGAATGTCGTAGAAAAAAAAAATACATGTGACATCTAACCGCACTCGGCCTGCGCGGTGGATTACAGTTACAGCCCTCTGACACAGAGTAAGCACGTCCCAACTACGGGAACGTCAAAGGCTGATTATGTTGTTGTCATAGCAGTACCGATAAATACATGGAGCTTTTACTAATGGGTCTAAAAAGATCCGTAACGAAGTCGAAAGGCACTTGTTCTCGCCGTTATTGCGATATTTTTTGTTTTGGATCATGCGCCACATTGAGTCCAAACGTAAACCGTGATTTTTCACCCGAAATTTTGCGTAGAGTTACTTGATGCTTGGTTGACGATGATATGTCTGACTGCCCCATAGGACTAAGAACGTGATATAACGTTAAGACAAATACCTGTCTTCCCTCTCCTTCCTCTCCCTGGCGGCGGCAATTTCCTCCGCATGTTTCTTCTCTTTCTCCTCCCGTTCTTTACGTTCTTCTTCTTCCTTGATGCGTATCGCTTCTTCTGCGGCGCGTTCTTCCGCAAGGTGCTTCTGCTCCAGCCACTGAGGAGAAAAGTGTGTGAGTTAAATATCAAAGTCAAAATATTCTCGTGGACTTATGATTTCTCAATCATTATCATTTTGATAGTACTGAAGGTGCTTTTGAGCGGGCTATGTATGCTAATATGATAATCTAATGATTCAGTCAGGACAAGAATTACTTGGCAAACCATTAATACATAGCAACGTCTTCTCATACATAATTTTGGACAATATACCCTGTTCATGTTTCCCGTAAGTGACAGTATAAGTTTAGTTGTTAACCGTGAAAGCTTAAAACAGTGTTTAATATTCATCCCGTAGCTCAACAAAAATTTCACAGCATTTACCAGGCTATTTTGTCAGTATTATGTCTCCGCACGCAAAATACGCGTTTGGACGTGGAGTTGCGGACACGAGCCCGTTATACAATACAATATGTCAATATTGCAGCTACACATTAATGACAAAATTATGACCCAGGATAACTTTGAATCTACTCTAAGGAACTATAGTATTTCTATTTGAAAGTTTGTGCCGGCTTAAATTAACACAGAGCGGCCATGTCGGCGCACCCTGTCGCGTCAAGTCGAACATATCATGTACCTCCGAGGCCTACCACGACTGACTATGATAGAGATAGCCGAGGGATTTATTTCGGAGGCAATCGAATTGTACGATTTTTCAATTGGAAACAGGCATATGACAAGATAAAAACAATTTCGTATTTAGAATAGGAAAGACGAGACACAGTTCGAGCGTTCGTCTAAATGTAAAAAGTAGTTTTTTTTGGAATAATTTTACTATTCTGAATAAAGCTTACTTGGCAGGCCATACATATATCTATCAAAATTGACATCTGAATGGTTGCCACATAACAAAAACCAAAGCCGAGGAAAACCACGGCGAAGATGAATTAGACTCTAATTCATCTCGCCATCTTCTCTAATCATTAGAGACCTTCATGAGCGAATGGTCCTCAACATCCGCCGTGAGGAATAAAAACAGTCGAGGGAGTCCTTCGCCCAGCAGTGGAACAGTACAGAACAGGCCTATTTTCGTCGTACCCACCTCTTGCCTCCTCTTCTCCACCCGCTGCTGGCGCCGCTCGGCCAGGCGCTTCTCGCGCTCGGCCGCCAGCTTGTCCTTGAAGGCGGCGAGGCGCTGCGTGTGCGCCGCGCCGCGCTCGGAGCGCAGCTTGACGGTGAAGGCCTCGCGGTGCACCGCCATGCGCGACAGGCGGGACGACGTGGCCACGTCGCGCGTGCGGGCCTCTGGTGGGGGAAGAAGATTGATTACTATAGTGGCTGTTTTTTATTTAAACACGGTTGGATCTTAACAATACTTTTTTACCATTGCAACAGTGAATAAAACTCTCTTTTACACACTGAGTGAATAAAAACACTTTGAATTTGGAACAAGCGCGAATTATGAACAAAAAATAAATAAAACGTGCCGACAAGAATATAACACTGAATTTAGAAAATTGTTCTAATTTCACCATACATTTTTAATGTTTATATTTTAGTCCTTTGTTCTCTACGGATTATATCATAAAATGTAAAAAAATACTCATCTGCCTAGACTTATACCAAGTTTATTGGGGTCGGCTTCCAGTCTAATCGGATGCAGCTGAATATCAGTATTGTACACATCTGATCATAGTCATGGATGACTGACAGCAGATGAGAAGAAAAAAAAAACAGAATTTCAAGAACTGTCGTGTATCGTTCGTGTTTTTTTTTTCTTCTGTTTTTTATGTTACAGCTTGTATATTAGAAACAAGTTGAGGAGTAATATCAAAAGCACTAGAATACACTAAGATCGTTTTTAAAACATCACTGTTTCTGTGATCTTCAAATGATTCACAAAAAGACATTTTAAATTCGTCTAGTTCTGTACACGTATTTCGATTTCTAGTGCAAGTGGGCCTTCGAGCGACGAGATGAAGGGTACTTCACTTACCAATAAGTTGTTGTATGCGCTCCTTCTCCTGTGTTTCAAAGAAGGCCTTGTCCTGTACCTGCTTCTCTTCCAAACTCTTCTGCAGCAGAGGAATCTCCTCCAAGCGCTTGGCTCGCTCGAAGTAGTCAACCTGATAAGAAACTTAAGTTTTAATTTGCGGAACAGACAAAATCGATTAGGTCTAAAGATGCGATGGGTAAGACTGGTAGTCGGATTGTCGGGCTCCAGTCTACCCGTAACGACTGTCAATGATCTACAAATGAGAGCTGGGACCAACGGATTAACGTGCTTTCCGAGACACGGAGGGATTTCGGTGTGTAATGATGGCCATATCATATCCTGGGATCGATCTCGGCTAGCAGTAATTAGCCATGAAGATCTACCCGTACGGCTGTTGTATTTAGCCACGAAAGATGCCAAATTATTGTGATATCTACTAATCTGTTGCTCCATATGGTGTGGCTGTATCTCTAGCAACAATTCGTGGGTTAGGCAGTGGTATAAATAGGTTTGTTCCACAATGAAATTCGCAACAGTTTAGAACCTGGATGTGTGCCAATATGGCAATAAACATTAATAGGCTCGCCTCTTATTGCAAATGACATATAACTGGCGAAATGTAAGAATACTCTTAAAGAGTCAAATGCGTATATGTAAATATGTAATTCACAGGCATAATGAAAAAAAAAAAAATGAATGTGCCGGCTTAAATTAACACAGAGTGGCCATGTCGGCGCACCCTGTCGCGTCAAGTCGAACATATCATGTACCTCCGAGGCCTACCACGACTGACTATGATAGAGCTAGCCGAGGGATTTATTTCGGAGGTCCTCTCTTTCTTCTCTTACTAATAATGCTGTACTGAACAGTTATTGTAAATTTCGAACGTGATGTAACTCGTGAAGTAATTAACATAAGGTATATATTGCAACGCTTTCCGAGCGCTCGTCAACTCTAAAAAGTCCACAACTATTAAGGCTCGGACAAGGGCCATTGACAGTACATTGTCTGGAGCCGCGTCCGCATTTGTCTGTACCGGTTTGAGCAAACTTTAAAAGGGTTAATATCGCGTTTTTAAGTAGATATGGCTATCATATCTTACCTTCTTTTCCTGAGATTTGAGTCTAGCCTGCAGTTCGCGGCGTTCCTTCATCAGCTCTTCAGCTTCACGCGCTGCAATGGCTTCGGCGTCCATCTTCTTGAGTTCCTGTTATAAGAGAGAGACAATCGTATTTGTCAGTATTTTAAAAACCACAGTATGATGTATGATAGTACTCTGCTAGCTCTGGATCTAGAAAAATCTATCTCAGTCCAGGCCTGAAGGGGCATTCTGCATCCAAGCTAGCATTCTTGGAGAAAAAACATTTTATGAAGTCTTTGACTTCACTAGAATAGATTATCTTTCTCATGAAGTTTGTGCCGGCTTAAATTAACACAGAGTGGCCATGTTGGCGCACCCTGTCGCGTCAAGTCGAACATATCATGTACCTCCGAGGCCTACCACGACTGACTATGATAGAGCTAGCCGAGGGATTTATTTCGGAGGCATTCTAAGATATCTTACTAGCTTTTTAAAACCAGTTTCAGAAGTAGGCTTCTTGTATACAGAACTTAACATAACTGGTGAAGTGTGGATGTACTGTAATACCTTTGCCTCCTTAAGAGATTCCCGAAGGTGATGTTATGCTTGTTTATGTCAATGTTCAATCAATCAAGCAATTTTAGCATGAATGATGTGATGTGTTCCATTTATGAATTACACAATATTATCACTTTTTTTTTAGTTTTAATAAAACATTGCGCTACACTAGGAATTTCACATGTATCGTGGGTGCGTTTACAAACATTTAAATTCACATACACAAACAACCAGACCCGGAACAACTACCTGTAGGCCATACAAATATTTGTTCCGTGCGGGAATCGAACCCACGACACTAAGCGCAGGAGTCAATCGCTCAGCCACTGTGCCAACCGTGCCGTCATTTGTAGTGACAGTTGTCAAATAAACATAATTTCTTTCTTTCACACACCTCCTCGTTAATGTTGGACAACATCTTCTGTCCGTGCGCGGTCTGGCTGATGTGCGCGACTCTCTCGCGCAGATGTCTTTCGCGCATGGCGGCCAGTTCGGACTCATGGCGGCGACGCTCGCGTTCTTCGCGCTCGGCTTCTTGACGACGGGCTTCAGCCGCGGCTGCTGCGCGTGATGCTTCTTCTTGACGCCTGTGGAAATTTGGAGACGTTAATATTTGTTTATTTTTCATAATAAAATTGTCTGAAATGGGATAGAGCGGGTCACGTGAGCAGCATACACGATGACCGTAGGGCTGAAGTCTCCACACCGGGTACCAAAAAATAGGCGTGCCCAGAAAGAGTTGGCGACACGACTGAGATGCGCACCGCAAGGGCTGGTTCGAGGTGGAGCAGAACAAGAGCTAGAGTCCCAATCGTGGTGGATGTCGCTACGTCCCCGTAAGGGAATGTGGCTGGCGGGTTGTGTACATATACGTGTGGGTGCGGTGGTATTTATCACTGTACTGATAGGAGCCGCTTTCTTCACGCCACCTCGGGGGGTCTGTCACTGGCGGAGAGCTGCGGGTGTCCGGCCGGTGACGACAAGCGACAGGTGAGGGCGCTCCCTGAGCCTCAATCTTCCAGCAGGGGGGAACATTACAGGCTGATGATGCTGATACGACATACCTGAGCTCTTCCTCCTCGCGCACAGTGTTGAGTCGCTCGATGTACTCCTTCCTCTCCTCGATGATCTTGTGTCGCTGCAGCACGCGGTGGTGCTCGGCGTGCTTGTGCTCGTGGTAGTGCTGCACCATGTGCGTGCGCGAGCGCTCGCGCTCGGCCGTGCGCCGCGCCGGGAACAGCGTGGCTGCGGCCCGGGACAGCACCTCGGCTGCGCGGACCAGTTGCTCGCGAACCTGTACGTGACACGTTGATTTAGAATTGCAATACATGACTGACATAGGGTCAGTTCACACCGACACGCGGCACGACGATGCTAAATAATGCTAAAAGAGATCAACGATAACATAAATTTGAAGTAAAGCCTCGTGTAAGTGCACTCTTTTTCAACGTATTTACTTTATGAAATTGACATTATGTCATAAAAAGGCTGTATACCTGTTCAGCGGGCGTGGCCTGCAGTATGGCGCCGCCACAGGCCTCGTCAGCCGTGGAGCACCACTCGCCACCGCCGGCTTCCACGCCGAAGTGAACGCATCTGCAAGGCAATGCCAACGTCAATAGTTTGTACATCAATGAAACGGCTGACGGCGCGAATTGGAAGGACTTTGCCTAGCAGGGGCAGAGCAAAGGCTAATAAATAACAGCCCCTTTAAATTAATACGTGGCCACACCAAAAATATAGAAGACGCAAAATGTTTGTGCCGGCTTAAATTAATTGTTGGCGCACTGTCGCGTCCCATATCTACCCGTGGGTGTCGTTAGGCTGCCTGTCCACCGGAGCGGAGCGAGGCTGCGGAGCGGAGAAACGGAGAAATATTAACCAATGCGATATTTTTTTTGTTCTAGACCATACCTGGGAACCTTCTAGTTACGGAGATATTGGGGGTCAAAATACCAACTTTTTTTTTTAAATACATGTTTTTAATGCAAGATTTTTACTTTATACACCTCCACGACCCCCGTACTATTCAATCCATCCATCAGCACAATGCTTTGGAGTGCTTTCCATCGAGTCCTACCGTAAAACGTGACTTTTCACCCAAAAAAAAAAAAGTTGATTCCCAGCAATAATTTTTGCGTAAAGTTACTTAGTTTGATGTACATAATGCTTGGTCGACGGCTGTGTGAAGGGTCTGTTTACACCCTGTATAATGTACCTCCGAGGTACCACGGCTGTCTATAATAGAGATAGCCAATGGATTTATTTCGGAGGCATCTTAAGTTAATTCACTCAAATTATCCTTGGCAAGGGATTAATGATGACTTTACTTCTTCTTACTGTGTTGATGGCATCTAAATTGAATTGGTCCATAATTTGGCTACGAGATTGGCATCTACCATGGGAACACTTGGACAAAGGTTTGCCTTTCCTTTCCTCGATGGTATGAAATTTGATTTGATATACCTAAAATAATAGAGGAACTCGTACTAGAACTACTGATGGAGGAGCTCGGGTCAATCTTTAGGTTAAGCCGTGCTTTCCTAGGTTGGTCTGTGGTTGGGTGACCATATATTCCATCAAGAGTTTCCTCCGTGCCTCGGAAAGCACGTTAAGCCGTTGGTCCAGGCTGACATTTGTAGATCTATGACAGTCGTTACAGGTAGTCACGAGGCCCAAAAAGTCTGACAACCAGTCTTACCAAGTATATCATATTACCCAGTACTAACTGGATTGTGGAGGTCAGATAGGCAGTCGCTCCATGTAAAATATATTCAGCTGCATTCGGTTAGACTGGAAGCCGACCCCAGCATAGTTGGGAAAAGGCTAGAAAGAGGAGGATATATAAAATAATAAATACACGCAAATTAATATCTCTAAATAAAGTTTTGAACTAAATAGGAACAAGGACGCGACAATTTACTCTTTCTTACATATCGTTCGTCACACAATCCATCCATCCTTTATTTACTCTTTCTCTCCCTCTCGCCGCCGTCCATCAACATTTATAATCAATTGTCCCTGTAGGTCATAACCAGAGGTCGGAATTAGGTAGAGTTATTTATGTACTTGCATCGAAATGTTGATATTAATATGGATCTTCCCAGGATTTCCCGGCATTTATAATACAATCCCGTGTGGCCAACAATATTACAAGACACAAGCTATGTTGTGCGAACTACAACAACATCGTGCATGTGCGCATTGGAATTTTGCAACTTCGGACATCCGATGTCGGATGGTTTAAATTGTGTAACAGTAAATAACTTTTTTATTGAATAAATCACGGGATTTTTCTGCTCTTTAAAATTAATCTCGGGATTCGAGGCATATCCACTTTATTCTTTCGCTGTATGAAATTAGTAAGTACATAAATAACTCTACCTAATTCCGACCTCTGGTTACAACTCATAACACTTACTTGTTAGCATGATCAACCCTAATCTGCATATCGTTGTGCCTCACGCAGTCGACGAGCAGTCTCTCCAGATGGAACAGGTCATCGGTGTGGGCCAGCTGCAGCAGGCGCGAGAACTGGATGCAGGCATAGCACTGGCCGACTTGCCGGATCAACCGGACGAGCGCTACGTCGCTTAGAGCCACCGTGTATTGAGCGAGGGGCGAGTCTGGAAGAAAGGGAGGTGGTTAGGTGATGGATGGATGGATGGACAGTACTTTTAGAGCTGGTTGTTTGTAGTTGGTTAATGTAACGTACGTACGTCAACAGGAGATGTTTAGCGTTTATTAGTTACGAAGCGTTGTTTTGTTTCACAGCATATAAAACTGATCGTCCATAACATAACATCACGCCTGTAATCCCTGAACGGTCAGGCAGATGTGTACCTTATAGTACACCCAAATTTTGCCAATAGTGTTTAAGTCCCATGTAATAGGGGGCGAGCCTATTGCCATCAACCAGGCACAAATCCAGGCTCCGTGGGTGCTACTGAGAAATTCCCGACGTAAAAACCAAATAACACTTTACTCGACCCGGGAATCGAACCCAGGACCTCATGGACGGCTACGCTCCGCTAAACCCGTGCAAGCTTGCGACCTAAACCACGCTATGCAGTAACAGTAGGGATAAAACTGACTCTTACGAACGGAATTCAATTGACACTAATATTAATTGTGTGTGCCGGCTTAAATTAACACAGAGTGGCCATGTTGGCGCACCCTGTCGCGTCAAGTCGAACATATCATGTACCTCCGAGGCCTACCACGACTGACTATGATAGAGATAGCCGAGGGATTTATTTCGGAGGCATGCTAAGATCATTTCTTAAACTAATGATGATGTTATGAATATTTGAGATTTGCTTAAATGATCTGCACTTTTCAAAAGTCTAAATTACATAAAACAGTACCCCAAAGCTATAAAGGTCAAGGTCATTTTTAAAACTTAGGATGATTTTATGAATTTTAGTAAAAGTTACCCAAATTTCGTCAGTTTATTTAGGGTACTTGGTTTTGCCTGCGGCCTCGCTCGCGTTATTGCCGTAAATTATCAAATGAGAACGTTTTAAATATAGCCTATAGGACTCGGGGATAATGTAGCTTTCCATAAGTGAAAGAATTTTTGGAATCGGTTCAGCTGTTCCTAAGATTACCCCCTACATCCAAACTTACAAACATTACCTCTTTATAATATTAAAGTATAGGTTTTAAAGCTAATGATACTCACTAGGCTCGTCCTCCAGCGATTTGACGACGCTCTTCACATTGTTGCAAAGAGTGAGCGGGTCGAACTCGACCTCCAGCCAGGAGTACAGCTGCTGCAGTTGAGGCGTTGCCAAAGCCACCACGTTCATGCGGACGACATCTGTAGATAAATAAATTTAATTAAAATAATACAATTATAATTTTTGATGGTCAATATTATTTTTTTACAGTTAGGAACCCAGAGGATGCAATTATGAACCCGTTATCAACCCTATTTCGTATGTACTACCGCGCTCACTGAGGGTCGACCACCTTACAACCTTATTACTCAGGGCATAGGGTTGAAAACTGGTCAAACGTCAGTGAATTCAGTAGAACTCGGTAGGTTAATCACAATTGTTATCGTGCATTTAATTTGAACGCCTCGATAATTCGCGTTCGAGGATCTAGGGGAAGTCTTCAGGCAATAATTTTTGTATATTTGTACCGGCTTAAATTAACACAGAGTGACCATGTTGGCGCACCCTGTCGCGTCAAGTCGAACATATCATGTACCTCCGAGGCCTACCACGACTGACTATAGAAGCAGATAGTCGTGGGATTTATTTCGGAGACATCCTAATATCATTTCTTAAACTAATGATGATTTGAATTTATGAGATTTGCTTAAATGATCTGCACTTTTCAAATGTCGAAATAACATAAAACAGCCCCCCAAAGCTGGGAAGATAAAGTGGCGGAACGAACTCCCCAGCAACTCATCTGAATTTGTGAGTTAGTTTGGTATTCATAAATGAGATGGTAGACTACAAAAGGTTGTAACAAGACCCTTAACGAAGCCAAAAGGCACTTGTTCTCCCCGTCATTGCGATCATTTTTTTGTTCTAGACCATACCTGGGAACCTTATAATTACGGAGATATTGGGGTTCAAAGTTCCAACTTTTTCACAAGTTTTTTTTTTAAATACATGTAAACACCTCCACGAGCCCCACACTATTCAATCCATCCATCCGCACAATGATTTAAGTGCGTTACATTGAGTACAACCGTAAAATGTGATTTAACACCCCAAAAAAAAATGTCGTTTTCCAGCAATAATTTTTGCGTAAAGTTACTTAGTTTGATGTACATAATGCTTGGTTGACGGTTTCGTGAAGGGTCTGTTTAAACCCTGTTGAAGTACGAAGAACAGGGTGAAAAGGTTCTCATCCTTCACAGAAAAGGGAAGATTGTCCCTTCAAAAGGGTGTGATGTCTGGTGAGGTGGTGCCCGACGGTTGTTGGCGGTTGATATATACAGGGTGAATTTTTCAAGTTGGCGTGGATGACCCAATTCGAAACTATTAGGAATAGCGAAAAATTCTCAAAGGAGTCTCTGCCCCATTTTGATGAAAAATAAAATTGCATCATAACACAGGATTTTGCGTGCAGTCAGGTGATGCGTAGTTCGTATACGGCGTGACAGGTGCCGCCATTAGATTATGATGAAGCTTACCTTTCAGCAAGCTCGCCCTGGTCGGTGGCTGGGCGAGACCGAGCAGTACGGCCAGTCTCTGGGCCTTCTCAACCGGACTCTTGTCAGTCTCCACAAAGCGGTCGAACTCCGGGTGAAGAGACGGCAAGGGAACCGACAGCACGGCCACGAGCACGCGGCATGCCATCCTGAGGAACGAAGAGAACAGTTAGTGTTAGAGGGGCTAACGGAGCTCGGCTAAATACAGAGCAACCATTTTCTGTTGTTTTATTGCCATTAGATATCTATCTATCACGTCTCTTATATTTTGCAAGTTAAGATCGCTTGTACAGAATATGGGCAACGTCGCAAATAGTTGTCAAATTTTTCGCTGTTTTGATTAATTTGGCAATATTACTGTACCTAAATAACTAAAGTATTGATTATGGAATGCAATAATTAATATCGTAACACCGAATATTTAGTTTTAGATGTAAAAAAAGTATTTGGAAAGTTACCAAATGCCTATTTTACACCTAAAACGGTTACAACATCAAATTCAGTGTTTTAATTGCAATTCATTATTAATATTCTAGTTCACTAGTTAGCCATATTTCTTATTTCCATACATTAATATTGCCAAATTAATTAAAACAGGTAAATATTTGACAGCTATTTGCGACGTTGCCAACTTTTTGGATAAACGCTCTTAATAAGAATCGTCGGATTGAAATTCCTGTACAACATTATTTTTAGTATATGCGAAACCTGAATATATAGTTTGTTCAGAATAAGTAACTGAATCGATTCCAATCATTTTTAAACCATGTTATATTTTTTCCCAAAAATATTTAAAAAAGTTAAAAGTTGCACACCGAGCGACTTTAAGTACCTATCGCAATAATTTATTTAGACGACGCTGGAGGCGCGACCTGCGTGGTGACCACGTTTTTGTGCGGACAACTAGATAACAGAACAAGCTTATAACTTTGTGATTTTCCATGATACAGTTTTGAAATTTTGTACAGAGATTCTTTACATAAAAATACTAGACACCTGTCGCATATACTAAAACTAATGTTGAGTACAAATACTTTTAAATTGTGCGTAATAAGCTGTAGATTGACGCGCAACTTTGAATTAGACGATCTGTAGTTGGGTAACCCAGTTAACTCAAGGAGTGACCGCCAAAAACTTGAAAAAAAGAAATTGTTGGGCTTTTTCTACGAGTTTGGGTCTATAGTTGTGATAACAATATAAGAGCTTCACCAAATCAAAGAAATGCATGTTATTATCTATACAAATAAATAATATTGAAGTGTCTGTTTGTAATTTCAAAATAACAGCTTTTCACTGAATACATATGAAAGTATACAGGATGAGTCTTTCAAGTGGGCGTGAATGGCCACATCAGAAACTATGTGAAATAGCGAAAAATACTAAAAGGGTTCTCGAGCCGATTTAGATGAAAACTAAAACTGCATCATTGGATTTGTTGAAAATAATATCCCTAACCAGAAATCAAACCTGTTGAATTTAGAAAAAAAACTGTATTATTACACCATTTGATAAATAAGAATTTTGTGCCGGCTTAAATTAACACAGAGTGGCCATGTTGGCGCACCCTGTCGCTTCAAGTCGAACATATCATTTACCTCCGAGGCCTACCACGACTGACTATGATAGAGCTAGCCGAGGGATTTATTTCGGAGGCATAATTTGCTAGTAAATAAATGGGTGAGTATTAGGTCTGGGTTGCCCAAAGTAAGTAATATAAAGAGGCATTTAACTTGCAGCAACATTCCATATTTTAGTTCAAGTTCTATCTATCATGGGGAACTCCCATTGCCTACCGGACACAGCACTAGGTTGCTACAGAGAAATTCATAAAAGAAAAAGAATTTACATTACTTTGTCTAGGCGGTCTTCCTTTGGAATGCGCTCCCTCAAAGTATCAGGACGGTGACCAGTCGGTTTACTTTCAAAGTGAAAGCTCGAGAGCATTTACACAAGAAGTTGGCAGATTCGTCTCAGAATTAAGTTGTTGTAGTTTTTCTTGTTTATCTCTCTTAACTTTATGTATTTTGTTATATGTATGTATTTATTTTTAAATGTTTTAGTTATAAAAAATTTCTAGTCTTTTTTTTTCTGTTATTGCACCTACTGTGTATTGTCTCTGCATCAGCCTAAGGTAGACTGGTAGGAAATGGTCAAGGCATTAAGCCCGCCTTTGTACAGTTTTTACTTGTGCATAAACTTTTAATAAATAAATTACACCAGACCTAAGAATCGAACTCAGGACAGCAGTCCCGTTTGCAATTAATATAACAAGTTGGCCACGTGGAACTAGTACAACATAGTACAGTACGCGGCCGTTAACAGGAATGGCGCGGCGCTACGCCCCGCCCATACAAACGTATTCCTCTTTTACTCCCTGGTAAATAAAACTAGAGCAAACATTTTTTTTAAAGTACCCCCGCAACCCACAACCAACCCCCCGCAACCCGCAACTTTATGCGCGTGGAAATTTTGATGTGTGTCTGGGAAACAAAAAAGTAGTAATCTATCTCTGAAAACTTTTATCCAGACCTGTTCAGCCGTTCTGGCGTGAATGAGTAACAAACATCCATGCATCATCATCAGTGATAGGAATAGGTAGTGCCTATTTGCCTAAACTTCGAAGAACAGAGACAAGAAACGGAGACTTCCTTAGGACTAAATTTTTTCCGAGACATCTGTCCCGAAATTTTGAGACAACACATAAATACATTTAAAAAAATTGTTATTTGGAATAAGTAATTCGTCTATATTTACCTAAAGTTTGCGACTAGATATATCATAATAAATAACATACATAGTCGTTACAACCATAAAAATTTTTGAATTTTTTTTTGGAGAACATTTTGTAAATGTACTATTGTTTTTGTATCCCATGGGAACTATACTTTTTTTTTTTAATAGGAAGTAGCATATGTGCTATTCCACACCTTAATCTATATCACTACCAAAATCAGCATTTTCAGTGGAATTGAGTAATGGACATCCATACAAACTATCACATTTATAGACAAACTTTAGATAAATATAGACGAATTACTTATTTCAAATAACACATTTTTTTAAATGTTGTCTCGAAATTTCGAGACAGATGTGCCGGAAATAATTTAGTCCTAAGGAAGTCTCCGTTTCTTGTCTCTGTCCTTCGAAGTTTAGGCTAATAGGCACTACCTATTCCTATCACTGATCATCATGCATCCAAAAAATCGCATTTATCATAGTAAGTGCGAAGTAAGATTTCTTAAATTTTATTTTAAATAATAGTTGAATTTATGGAAATTAATCCAAACATAAGAGGCATAGTAGTTTTATTTACCAGGGATAAAACATGGAAATATCTTTGTACGGTCGAAGCATCGAGTTTCAGAGAAAGTTAGATAGCATAGATTCTTTTCTTTTCGGAAAGTATTTCTAACGTAACATTACGCACTAGGGCGTTAATTGCACGCCCTAGTGCGTAATATAATAAAACGAAAAGCTAAGACTTACTTCTGCAACTCCTCCTGAGTAATATTCTTCTTCATCTCGCGAGACAGTTGGAAAAGCTTGAGCAAAGCAGCGGCATGGAACAAGCAGTGTCCGGCCTTCCAGAACACCAGAGCCAGCTTCCCATAGTAGTTCGCCATGGTCTTAGCTACGGGCGTCTTCTTGGACATGTTCATCAGATTGTGGATGTCCTCGATGGCTTTGTAGGCTTCCTGTTTTACGAAGAGGGGTGTGTAATGTTAAAATCCATACATAAATGACGTGTTTATAGTACAGCTTTTGGCTTGAATGACACTGGCATTAGGACATTTGTAAAATTGTCTGTGGGGATTGTAGAAAAACTAAGATGGTAACATTAGTTCCGAGTATGGCCATGGTCATCATCTGCCTAGTCTTTTCCCAACAACATATTAATATGTTGGGGTTGGCTTCCATTTTAACCGAATGTAGCTGAATACTAGTATTTTAGATGGCATGAGCGACTGCCTGCGTCTGAGCACCACAATGTATTTGGTTCTGGGTAATACAAATCCCCTAAAGAAAGTCAGACTTTCGGGCCACTAATTACCTATAATGACTGTTAAAGATCTACAAATGACAGCCAGGACTAACTGCTTCTGGGGCCGGAGGAAACTCGGTATGTAATGCGCCAAAAGTACCATGTAGCACTAATAATATGTATAATTTTGTTGTTTAGCCCGCTAGCTGGACATACTGATAAAAATGGATTTGGTTTTCCCATTTTCATCGCTTTTGCTGTGACCTATGAGGCTCTTAGATTCCAAGGTAAAATGTACATACCTGCCACAATTCCATCTGTATAGCACTATCTAGCTGGAATAAACGCGTCTCCAGGTTGAGTTGCTGCGTCTCCGGCTTGCTGATGCTTACATTCCCAGTTTGCACCTGTGAAAACACATGACATTAAAAACAAGGTATGGCAAGAGGGTAAGAGACTAACACACAGTTTTTGGCATTATAAATAATTACAGAATAAGCTCAAATTGTTCTGTGTGTCAACTCAACTGTGATTGGTTGGCTCAAGTACAATGGTCCACTTTAAAGTGGACCATTGTAGAAACTATAAAACCCAATATTAGTCAATAGCTGGTACTAATAAAAATAAGTTTTGTATGAGACAAAATCTTCTAAAATCGTCACGTTTCCAAAATACATAAATAAAAACCCTTTTGAGAAGTCGTTGATTTTCGTTCCCAAACTAAATGTATTGAAATCTTTAAAAAACAACAAATTATCATGTAAAACTTACCGTAGGCTTGCAAATATCTTCAAGATGCTTCCTGAGCTTATCACATAATTTTCTGAACTCCGTTTTACGGGAGTACTTCAGACAGAATTGGAAGGCCATGCGAGCTATGTCGTGGTACAATGTCTCCACGTGCGCGTTAGTACGGAGGAGCTCCAAACATTGGCAGTATGACTCCCACAGGAATTTCACCTAGAAAAGAGGAGTAAATTAACAAGGGGAATTTATTAAAGACTAGCTTTCACCCGCCGCTTCGCTCGCCTTATAGTCGGAAAATATGCCACTTGAATGTTTTAAATATAGTCAAAGATACTCAGGGATAATGTAGTTTCACTTTTTTCTTGCTTTGCCTGTCACATGTCCCACTGCTGGGCAAAAGCCTCCCTTTTCTCCGTCAAAACCTCATGTGCGATATCTGGTCATGTTCGCCCCGCAAACAAGATCAGATCGTCACACTACCTTCGCCGCGGTCTACGTCGACGGCAATTTCCCCCGTCAGGCGTCCAGTGACTTATTTATTTACTTAAACAACTGACTGGTGGTTCCATAATGTCTCAAATGTTTGACTTTGGTTGCGCCTTTATTTTGTAACAACAGCATCAACATGTTAATTTATTGACAGTGTGTATGTGTGTTTTTTTTTAACAGTGAAGGCTTCATAATTTCATATATCATTTACAATTGCTTAAAATGAAATGGGTTGAAATCCGTGGCATAGATTATTAGTTTAGATTTTTATGTTGTCTTACTGCTGGGAAAAGAATTTCCTCTATAATTTACATACAAAGTACAAAATAAAATCTTATGAATTATTTACAGATAAACAGACCACCAGACTTACTAGTAGATCAAATATAAATAAATATCTTACCCATGGTGTAAGTATAGTCCTGTCGGACCTGTCCTGTGCATCTTCCCCAGATACAGCACTAAGCAGGATACTCTCCGGAGTGGCAAGGTTGTCCAGGTCATCAGTCTCAATGACCGCTGCTGTGGATGCGGCACGAGCTGCTTCTGTTCGCTCTTCGGCCATGCGTAAGTAGCCTCTGAGAAAATAAGGTCAAAGCATTGGTCAATATTTATTCAGCAAATTATTTGTAAATACTACCCTCCTAACTCCAATAGGAGTATACTTCTAACATAGGATGGATTGTGCGATGGATGGCAAGAAACGAGGGGACTGCTGGGACAAATCAATTCCACAGTGCCATTAGTGGTGGTGTGACAGGTAGACAAACAGTGTCCCTATGTGGGTGAAAACACCCTGTATCTAAACCTCTTTTTTTAACTTTGAGCCGCCATTGTAACTAATTCCATTTTGCTTTGTCTATCATATGTGGGGTGCAAGAGTTATTTGCATATTATTATTTTTAATCTTTGAACTAAAGCTCATAAAAAGCAAGTTGCATGATATGTAGATTTTCTCTTGTGATACAGGGATTCCTAGTACAAGAGCCAGAGCTACACTGATGTTTGAACAATCACCTGTTAATAAAGATTTATTTTATTTTATTTATTATTTCAAAAAATTTGTTTGTATTAAGCTGGGAATAATAATAATTAATAGTCTAAGTTGCCAGAAAGTAAAGTGCTCCACAAGATAAGGTAAAAAAAAACATTAAATTGAATGTTATGCTTTCATTCTGAGAATATTGAATATTGTATTGGGATGAACTTTCATAATAGTTCATTATCTACAGAACATGAAAGCTTGGAGAGATGGCAGTACTAATGAAATTTCAGTTATGAGGACAGGCTTATTTGTATGGAATTTTTGTCAAACCACTTCTAGCAGAACCAAGACTTCTCTGTCATCTCTGTTCTAACCCTACTCACAATCAATTAAGTTTTTATTTCAATATGTTTCATATATTTTCCGATCATTGTCCATTACCTTATAACCTGCTCCAAAGACCCAACATTGACCGACTGGAACATATTCCTGTACTGAAACAAGCCTTCCTTGGCAATGTGAGACTTGCGCAAGTCCACGCACAGCTCCAAGTACTTGAACATGATCGGCTCCAGCACCGACTCGGACCAGTTGTACGCCCATTTTTTGTTGCGGAACACTTCTTGAAGAGTATCTAAAGCTCTTGCTGGCTTGTCCAAGTCCATAAACTCTGTAGAATGGAAGAATCAACAAGTTAAGTTAGATAGATGTTGTTTTACAATTATTTACAATATTGCTAATTCTATAGGTACAACAGCAGTCTTATGGCTGATAGCAATATCTTCCATACAACTTTTGGATGGACTAAAGTGGTTTATTTATTTTTGGTGAATACTTTTAGTGGAATATTCTTCATCAGTTTTAGACAAACAAGTGGTTCACCCAACTACGGTCATGCCGAAAAGGAGAGTTATTGATAGTATTACTTTTATTGTTTTATGTAAGTACCTAGAACAAACTTATAATTTGACTTCTAAGAGTTTTGTTTAGGGTGTTAAAATCGGTGATCTTATTTTTTAAAGACAATCTTTGGATAGACTTGAAAGAGAAAGGAAAATTGTAGGTACTGCAGGGACTATATTTTATATTTTCCATATTATTTCCCAAGTTTAATGTAGTGCTAGAGTGTTTTACACAGATGAGTGCAATTTGTAAGCAAGATATCCTAGCATATTATGTAAATGAAGTTAAACGAAATGTTCTGGTTATTTCGAGATGTTACTGTTACGCAAAATTGAATGATTTTAAGCGGCTTTGCCCTTTGGTTATGTTTTAGAAAGACTGAAGACAATATAGGTAGTTTTGAACTTATATTATTGCATGTAACATCATAAGTCATATTAGGGGTTATTTTTATCCCAATGTGTGTTTAATCTGCTGATGGGGCGATTAACGTAAGGTCATCCTCACATGCAACGTGGTATTATAATCATAGGACTTCGGTACTAACCATTGGCCCGTTTGAGGGCATTCTCCGGTCTCTGACCGTATCGCGCCATGATGAACACTACACTTTTCACTTCATCAACACAAATTCGGCGTCAAAAACGTGGTGTACATTAATAAAATCGAAATATTCTCGGTACACCGGCCTGTCAAGAGACAGGAGAAATCAAAATGGCTGCTGTAACTTTTTTAATTCGGGTTCCACACGTTATGCGAAACGTCACATAAGAAATCTAGTCTTTTTGCTCTCTACTCAGCGCATGGACTTAGTATACAAAAAGGACTGAGTTCTGCGAAATTCGTAACACACAAAAATGAACTTTAACTGTCACTCCGTAGGTTTACTTTTGTTAAGCTATCATAACTGAGGCGAGAGAGATAGGAATAAGGGAGCCCTTTGTCCCTTTGACTTAATTGCCAACAGATAAAAATGTTAAAGATGGTAGAAAATATTAAACCGGCAGTCACCTCACACTACAAGTAAAATAAATTACGTGTATATGTTTACAGTCTGAACATAATACTAATTTATTTATTTTAAGTCAAATTAAATATTAGTATGGTTGTTTGGAAGCTATTATATATTCATTATGGTAACACTGAAATCTGTCATCATCATCACCATTATCTGCCTAGCCTTTTCCCAACTATATTGGGGTCTGCTTCCAGTCTAACCGGATGCAGCTGAATACCAGTATTTTACATGGAGCGACTGCCTATCTGACCTCCACAACCCAGTTAGTACTGGGTAATACGATACCCCTTGGTAAGACTCCCTGTAAATGGTGTTAATTTGACGTAATAAGTTGTTTTGAGAAAATTATAAGATTTATCTTCGGTTCTTTTTATTTTAAATGTGAAAATGGTTTAAAGTATTGTATCACGTCATGTAAAAATGAATCATGTCAAAATGAATCATGTGGTATATCATTTCACAGGTAAGGAATATTATAGATTTTGTTTACTAACAATGATTAGTGTGACCATGTCTTAGACGTTTTGTGGACGAAAGACTTATGCTTTCGTGTATTATTTACATTAAAACTGTTAATATTATGCGCATGATAATTATAATTAGGACCTATGTATCACGTTATTGAAATAGCATTATTTTTGTTTGTTACAGCTTTCCATTGAAAGAGGACATTAGGCAATAATGTCGATTCCCTAATTTCAAACCATAACCAAAAGTTCTGTTGTGTACAGCCTTTATTTTAAGCCAGAGGATTTTCATACTACATAATCACGACGAGCGTTAAATGCTTATGCAGTATTATAATTTTTTCCAGTGGCAAGGATGTTGGTTTTATCATCAGTACAACTGATGAACGCGGAAAGAAGGCAGGTTGAGTGTGCTTAATAGATGTTCTCCTGCGCGAAGCTCTTTTCAGTCGGCACTTGCGGGCGCCTTGCAACTACAGGCTCCAACCGCTCCTGGTATCTTGCAAGGAACGACATGAAGGAAGCGGGCTTCGTTTCACAGAGATAACAACGCCGAAGTTAACTCTTCATAAGGTTTCAGGAAGTAATTCTTCAGGACGGTGTTGAACAACTTTTCCATTTAAAAGTTCCGGATTGATGACTACAATTTGTTCAAATTATGTGCGCACTTACGTACCTACTTCGGAGCTTTGCCGTATCGAGAATATTTTTCAAAAGTCTGATGCGATTAAAACAAATATTTTATACAAGACTCAATCATTTAGATGATTGAGTCTTGTATTCATTCTATCCAATGCGTAACGGATGAAGAACCACACGAATTACAACTAGTAAAAGCATTGGCTAATTCGTATTTAAATTTCAGAATATTCCATCATGCGAAATGTAATGCATTGAGAAACTTAGGCAGTAAGATTGGCTTACGGCAGAAACTCCACAAAACAATTCTGTTTAACTATGTTTAATTTTAATAAATGTTTGTCACACACTTTCAATTTTATTCCCTCCATTTGAATACTCAAACACCAATTCTGCAGAGCAAACGGAAAGGAAACAAAATTCTTTTTTTTTCAACGAAAATCTCATTTTTTTTTTCCAACAAAAATCTAAAAAATGTATGGTCACCCTATTAGGAAGAGACAAAGGGCTCTGTTATAAATATCTCTCTCGTCACGTTTTTCTGGTAGAGTGTTCAGTCCAGTTTATTATACTAAGTCCATGACTCAGCGTCAGCGCCAGGGCCGCGAAATTCAAATTTTGTGTCAGGTTGTATGTTGATGAAAATATGACTCGCGTCCGTAACACGTATGTCGTTACAGAATTATAATCATTCAAATCATCAAAACAACCCTATAAGTTTAGTCCCATTCAATGAGAATTTCATGAATTACTTTTTCATGAAATAGTTTAAATTAACTAAGAGGGTTGTATTGTATTGATGATTGGCTACCCTGGCGCTTTGATCATTTTAATTTCTTTTTAATATTTAAGCCTATATAATAATAAGCCAATAAGCCTGACATTGTGGTAGATAGATCGATTGGAGCGTCGCGTAATGATTGTTAAACAATTCAAATATCTACCAAATCTTCAAATATCTAGATATTTGAATTGTTTAACCTTGCTCGCGAGGTTGTCGACATGTGGGACGTGAGTACAGCAGTCATTGTGCCGATAGTCGTGTCGGCCAATGGCTTAATAGCCAATAGCCTCGACCAACTCTCGCTTGGCAGTTGGATCCAGGGCTTGATTCAAAAAGCAGTACTTCTGGACACGGCGCGTATTGTTAGGAGGTTCCTCTTTCAAGAGCCCAAACACCGGTAACTCGGACTCTGTTCCCGATGCTGGTGGACTACTATTTTATATACAGACTGTCCGGTAATTAATGGAGAACCTTGAAATGGGTCATCATAAAACTATTAGCCCAATCAGAAAAAAATAAAAAGATAGCTACCAAAAAAAAACACATACCAGACTAACTAATTTGTATTCGTCAAAATATATATTTTTAACAACAACAACAAACAACAACAACAACGAACAACAACATAATTATCATCGCAAACTTATTTGTTAAACCATATTTCACTCCTTTTGAACATGAATAGCAATAACTCACTTTTAACGTTAGGTACAACAATGAATAACATCATTTTAAAATTATTGGTCACTTTGGTTTCGGAAATTTTTTATACTATGAACGCTTAAACTTTGTCATCATCATCATCATTTCAGCCGAAAGACGTCCACTGCTGGACATAGGCCTCCCCCAAGTGTCGCCACATTGACCGGTCCCGTGCGACTCGCATCCAGCGGATCGCTGCAGCCTTCACCAGGTCATCGGTCCACCTAGTGGGAGGCCTTCCAACGCAGCGTCTTCCGGTTCGCGGTCGCCACTCCAGAACTTTTCGGCCCCATCGGCCATCCGTTCTGCGAGCAATGTGCCCTGCCCACTGCCACTTCAGTTTGGCTATTCTTCGGGCTACGTCGGTTACCTTGGTTCTCTTGCGGATGTCCTCATTTCTGATTTTATCACGCAAAGAAACTCCGAGCATAGCCCTCTCCATTGCCCTTTGGGTGACTTTAAGCCTTCTGATAAGGCCCATTGTGAGCGACCATGTTTCGGTCCCGTAAGTAATCACTGGCAACACACACTGGTCATAGACTTTCGTCTTGAGACACTGCGGTAAGTTGGACGAGAAGATACCACGCAACTTCCCGAACGCTGCCCAGCCGAGTCGGATTCGACGATTGACCTCTTTCTCGAAGTTAGACCTACCTAACTGGATCGTTTGTCCAAGGTAGACATAATCGTCTACAACTTCGAGTGTAGAGTCTCCGATCTTGATAGGAGTGGGTGTTACATGGTTATTCAACATGATTTTGGTTTTGTCCATGTTCATTTTAAGACCCACTCTTTCGGAAGCTCTACTAAGGTCATCGAGCATTGTACTGAGGTCCTCCATGGTCTCAGCCATGACCACTATATCGTCGGCAAATCAAAGGTGAGAGATGTACTCGCCATTGACGTTGATGCCTAGCCCTCTCCAGTCCAGAACCTTGAAGATATCCTCCAGTGCAGCGGTGAACAGTTTCGGAGATATGATGTCTCCCTGTCTCACACCTCGCTGCAGAAGAATAGGTTCCGAGGTCTGGTCCTGAAGTCGGACTGACATGGTGGCGTTTTTGTACAAACACTTCAGCACCTCGATGTACAGATAGTCGATTTGGCACCGTTGGAGAGACTGCAGTACAGCCCAAGTCTCGATCGAATCGAAGGCTTTCTCGTAGTCCACAAACGCTAAGCAGAGAGGCAGGTTATACTCTTCGGTCTTCTGTATAACCTGCCGCAGCGTATGTATGTGGTCTACGGTGCTAAAGCCTTTTCGGAATCCGGCTTGTTCAGGAGGCTGAAAATCGTCAAACCTGCGCGCGAGACGATTCGTGATGACTCTTGAGAACAACTTGTAGACATGGCTTAGAAGTGAGATGGGCCTATAGTTCGTCAGCCGGGCATTGTCGCCCTTTTTGAAGAAGAGTACCACCACACCCCTGCACCATGCCTGCGGCGTTTTCCCCTCGAGTATGACGGAATCAAACAGCTTCTGAAGGGCCTTAAGTACCGGTTTTCCACCCGCCTTCAGGAGTTCGGCCGTAATTCCGTCATCACCCGGTGCCTTGTTGTTTTTAAGCTGTTTAAGAGCCATCCTAATCTCGTACAGGCTGACATCCGGAATGTCTTCGGTCTATTGTCGGGTCAGTCTAGCTCTTGGGTCGTTAGCTAGAGTTGCAACGGGATTACTGATTGAAGTGTACAACTGCCCATAAAAACTCTCGATCTCCCTCAGCAGCTCTGGTTTGGCGGATACGATCCTGCCATCGTCGGTCTTCAGTTTCGTGAACTGGCTCTGCCCAATAGCCAGATCTCTTGAAAATACCTTGGAGCCTTTATTCCGCTCAATAGCGTCTTTAATACGCTCGGTATTAAAGCGGCGGAGGTCACTCTTCAAGGATTTAGAGATCCGTCTATTGAGCTGCCGGTACTTCCACGTCTCGTCTGAAGACTGCAGGATCATCTCACGCCGCTCCTTCATGAGCTCGAGAGTATGATCAGAGAGTTTTTTGTTGTGTGCACGACGTGTCTTGAAAAACTTAGACCCAGTCGTATGGACAGTTTCCACGAACCCATCGTTGTATTCGTCCACTGAGCTTCCTAGGCACTCGAAACGATTCTGGAGTTCAAGCTGAAAGCTCTTGGGGTTTTGGATCCGGATCTGTGCTGGACGGAGTGTAGACTTCATCAGTCGAGACCTTTCAAGCTTTATATTGATGTTCAATGTGCCTCTTACCATGCGGTGATCGCTCCCGGTTTTCACCGAATTGATCACAGAGACATCATTGAACATTTGCTTCTTGGTTGACATGATGAAGTCAATTTCATTTTTAGTTGCACCATTGGGACTCTGCCAAGTCCACTTCCTGTGCTCGCGCTTTTTGAAGAAGGAGTTCATCATATAGAGGCCCTCCTTCTCCATAAAGCTAGCCAGTTGGTGACCCCGTTGGTTCCGACGTCCACACCCAAATTGCCCCACCTGCAGCTCATCCCCGTCTCGTTTGCCCAGTTTCGCGTTGAAGTCCCCCATGACAACGGTGAAGTGAGTTTTGAAACCATGCAGGGCTTTAGAAATATCCTCATACATGGTCTCCACTTCGTCGTCGGGGTGTGCCGAGGTCGGGGCGTAGACCTGTATGACCTTCAGCAAATATCTTGAGGATATTCTGAGTATAAGGTACGCCACCCTGGTCGACACACTCTCGATCTTCACCACGTTATTCACGAGGGACTTGTGGACGATAAACTCAACACCACCCTGAGACTGCCGGTCACCCTCTCGGAAATAGAGCAGATTGCCGGATTTCAGGATTATCGTGTCCTCACCCTCTCTTCGGACTTCAGATAATCCCACAATACTCCATCGCAGCCTGCTCAATTCCTCTTCGAGTTCCGTTATCTTCTCGTCGGTCCGGAGTGTACGCGTGTTATATGTTGCCAGGTCAAGTCGTCGGTATTGGCAGCCTGATCCCTTCCGGAGATTCTTCGCACCCCTTGCCACGCCGTAACCTCGACCGCTACCATAGTCGAGGGTAGACGGGCTGCCGGGTACTAGGGGCCATTTTTTTCTTGTGCTCGTCATTTAGGGGGGTTTTGCCATAATCGCCACGCTTGGCAGGCGGGTTGGCGATCGCAGTATGGTTGTTATAAAACACAGAGAACGCTGCTGCCCATTCTCTGGTAAGTCCCTTAGTCGCCTCTTACGACACCCACGGGAAGATATGGGATGGTGCTATTCTTTACGTCCGGACACCATACAGAACTACGTCCGGACACCATACAGAACAGAACAAGAAACTTTGTCAAAACAATTTATTTTTACAAATTTTTCACTAGAATAGTAATTCGAGTATTTTTTTAAAAAAAGCCGTGACATAGCAGTCATACTATTTATTGCTTATCTGTCAGGTCAGTTAACGTTCGTTACTATAACAATAAAAAACCGATGGAATTCATTTATTTGTGGTTTTGGTGTACAAGAATTTAAAATAAAGGACAAAAACCATCAAAAAACAAGGGAACAAAAAAATATCTTTGGTACTTATTTTTTTTTTGGAATTTGTTTAGTTCTACGATGACTCTTTTCAAGGTTATCCATTAATTACTGGACACCCTATATTTTAAACGTTTTTTTTTATATTGTTTTATATTAGAATATTTAAAATGTAATTAATTCATATGCGTGAAAACAAATAAAGGAGATAATAATCATTTTATTATCAGGCAACTAAGGCCCATATATAAATACACTAAATAATCTTAAACAATAATAAACTAATACATACATACTATAGGTACATTCTATACATTCTATAGGTACTGTACAAGCCTATTTGTGCTTGTACATGTTTATAACTTTAGTTTAGATCTTACCAAGGATCTTACATAATTATATAGATATTACCGCCACGGTTTATGTTCACACTTTTCTTTAAAAATGACATAGGAAATAATAAAATAACAAGAGAGAGAGTACTTGCATAGACACAACCTTGTAGCCAGGTTTATCAGCAACTTGCGCTAAAATACAGTTTTGTCAAATCGGAAGTGCCGTACTATAGGTATGTGCCCGACCCAGTTCTCGAAAATGGCGGTATCACATTGTACTGGGAGTGATCCATCATCACTGATAGGACTATTGTAGCCAATAAGCCTGATATAGTGGTGGTGTATCGATCAGAACGGTGCGCAATGATTGTTGACATAACGGTCCCGCATGATGAGAACCTCGTGAAAGCCGAGAAAGATAAGCTAATCAGGTATCTTGACTTGGCTCGCGAGGTTGTCGACATGTGGGATGTGGACTCAGCGATCATTATGCCGATAGTCGTATCAGCCCATGGCTTAATTGCCAAGAGCCTCGACCAATACCTGAGGAGGCTCTCGTTAGGCAGCTGGATTTATTCAGATAGTGGTACTCCTGGACACGGCTCGTATTGTTAGGAGGTTCCTCTCTCTGGAGCCCTGACCCGTAGCTTGGAACCTGTTCCCGATACCGGTGGGCTACTATTTTTTATATTTTTAAATGTTTTTATATAACTTAATATAGAAATATTTAAAAATGTAATTTATATATATGTGTAAATACGATTAAAGGAGGAAATTAAAAAAAAAACTTTTTTGCTTTATCGTTTTTATGTTCACAGTACACTTAACAATCAGATAAAAAATAAAGTATCAAAGAATTTCTGCATAGGATATTCTACCATAATCGTGATTGGTACAGCGACAGCGTAGGTAATCACATTCGTTGCACTCCAGTCCACCAACTGAAATAATTAATCAACAATTAATCAATAACTTGGCAAATCTATGAGATCTCTGATCGCCTAGTTCAGGGGTCGCGGCAACCTTTTGAGTCGGAAGAGTCAAAAATGACAATTAACAAAATCTCAAAGTTTTTAAAGAGCCACAAAAATTTTTCTTGCCCGCAATAAATAGTGTAACGTGTAACGAGAGCTTCCAACGAACTGACGACGACGACAGTGACGACGTGTGTCACGGGGGATGGGTGCGGTGAAAAGCGAGTGCAAGTGGTTGAGAGATAGAAATGGTGCCAAATCCTCGTGTTTTTTTCAATTTTTTTTATAACTAAATATTATTTGCGTATGGAACTAAAGAGCCGCAGCTTCACATCCAAAGAGCCGCATGTGGCTCGCGAGCCGCAGGTTGCCGACCCCTGGCCTAGTTAGACTAGTGTTCTACGGGACGGTCTCTGTACCGAAAAAAGCGTTATTGGAATTATGTCTTACCAGTAGGAGTAGCAACTCAATGTCTGAATTTCTGACCGATTACCAATAACTGGCTACATACCAGCCGGCTCGGAGCCAGACTTCGGGAGTTACTGCAATTTTCCACGGGACCGATAGGACGCAGGAAGATATGAGTGTACATAATATTTTTTTCGAGATTGTCAGAAATATGATTGTGTTCATATTTTAAGGGTGTGGTGTCGGTATCAAACGGAATATAATTATTTGTACTATCGTGACTGGAGATTACAAATTGCACAAAAGAGGTTTTATTCAGCCGTGGGTGAAGTCGGGCTGTGGATGATGATGACCACAGCCTTTAATACGACCACACTTTTTTGATAGACTAAGTTACAGGATATTCCAGATGCATACAGCGTACATCCCCGGCCTGTAACTTATGTTTCCAACCAACAGTAGACAGCTCTAAAAACAAAGAGAAACTAACGATATCAAGTATAGAAGTGCCGTATGACATTGGCCTGGTCCCAATTGTCATATTGATGCACCAGTGCAGCATCATCACGGTCAGAGACATGCGACCTAAGCAGCGCCAGCCCTTCCAGCAGAAGAATCTTCTTATTGGACCTACAAAAGAAAATATGGGTTGGGCATTAGTACCCCCGTAAAATTATCCAGTGGACGGACCAAGTGTGGAAATCAAAGCCAATTAGAGTAACTTAGTGTCCTTACCGTTAACATGTAACATTCCCATTAGACCTATGGCAAAAATAATGCAGAAGAAAGGTCGGTCCAGCGCCAGGTAGACCGCTTTGAAGACATCAGATTTTTGTTCGCGCGCAATCATGCCTGTCAGCGACCATACGAATATTAGAGGGAAACATGAGTAATGGAACTTGACGAACCACTGTAACAGATAAAATAGAAGTAAGTAAATTAGCGATTTCAAAATAATAACATAACATCACGCTTGTAGGGGTGTACACGCACGCGCTCACGCTGTTAACTTTTTTTTTTGTATGTAAGTACGTCATGTCCCTGCGATAAATAAATATTATTTCTTTTTTTCTTTTCTTTACACACATCGCCACAACAAACTACATTTCCAATATAACATGGCCTCGCTTTTTACAGATTTCCCTTTCAATGAGAGATCGGCTTGCCGCAGACTTGGGAGCCAAATTGTCAATGATGTTTTGTCTATACCCAATAACTAGTTACCTACTTATTTTTAAACATGGCGCTCCACCTTGAACATGACCCAAAAGTTAAGGCGACTACAAGAGCTAAAAGCATGTTTTACAATACATGGATCATATAGATCCACTGCAGTAAAAAAACACAAAAAAATATATGATATTCTTCAGTATATATGCTAGTCCGATGCTGTGTTGAAAACATAATACTACAAATTTGATACGATAGAAAAAAATAGCAAAGATGCCTCTAAACATGTCTGTTAACGAGTAAAAACTATACTAATATACATGCAATCATTCTGATTTTTTGTCAAATTATTCTTCACGCAACAAAATAACGTGATACTGTTTTAGTTTTTTAATCCAATCAATAGATTTTTTGCAAATCACATATTCTTATCTCTGAACAAAATACGTGCGCATGTGTGCGTAAACGCCTGTGTACCGACAGTGCCGGCCGAGGCCTGATGCTATACGGACGTGTCGCTCGTTTTGCCGCATTATTACGTCAAGGTTGTTTACTGTTTTGTATAATTTTATTCATAAATTCATTGTTTTATGTCTTTATTCCGTAAATATTTTTGTTTCGTGTAAATATAAAATATTTTAAGTTAAAATAGCGTTATAAATAAGGTACTTCTGGTCATTTGTAAGTATGGGAAATAAAGTGAAACCCATTACGAGAACTAAAAAACGTTCATAAAAATCAAACGCCCAACATATGAACGCTATTAAAACGTAAGAACATTTTAGTATTATTAAAAAATAATTTTTATAACGATATAAAACTATGAATTTTGGAAACGTATGTCTGGACATTTGACGGATGGATGTCAGTTCACATACATTCAGTTATTTCGATCAGCAGTGTAACTGTTACAGTAGTGTATCTGGTCGCGGTATGGATTTACAATCCAGAGTATCCGGGTTCGATTCCAGGAAAGTGATGTTGTGTTTTCTTTTTGCTTTTTGAACTAAAATAGTACGCAGTATATTCATATAAAATTAGATACTCAATCCAAACTAATATTATAAATGCGAAAGTAACTCTGTCTGTCTGTCTTTCTGTCTGTCTGTCTGTCTGTCTTTGCTTCACGCCTAAACTACTGAACCGATTTGTGTGAAATTTGGTACAGACATAGTTTGGAACTTGAGAAAGGACATAGGATAGTTTTTATTACAAAAAATAAAATAAAAAATAAAATTTATTCCGGACATACAGCGCCATCTATTGGTCAAGAGTCGGCATCAATTCAGTACTGAAAATTCATCGGAAAAATGTAAATAAATAGTAAAAAGGTATGAAAATATAATATAATACAACTTTTAGTACAAAGAAAATGCTCTAACGAAGTATAGATAATTCTATTAGTACTATATGTCGAGTTGGTGATCGCGCAATGGTGTCGATCGTTACACGAGTTCGGTTGTATGTTATTGTTTTAATTCATCGGAAAAAAGTAAATAAATAGTAAAAAGGTATGAAAAAAATAATATCAATATAATAAAACTTTTAGTACAAAGAAAATGCCCGAACGGAGTATAGATAAATAATCCGAGTTGTCACTATGCTCGATAGATGGCGTTGGGATCGAAATAGATCAAGGTATTATGGGAGGAATGGTGGTTCTATTGGCCGGTGACTTCCGGCAGACCCTGCCGGTTATAGCAAGGGGCACACCGGCAGATGAAATCAGTGCCTGTTTAAAAGCATCTGTGCTATGGACACATGTGAAAAAGGTTTCACTGTCGACGAATATGCGAGTATTACTCCATAATGATTGTCAAGCCGGGCAGTATGCTGCTGCTCTTCTGAAGATCGGCGAGGATCGTATGCCTACCGACTCCGAGAGTATGATCACGCTGAGCAGCGAATTATGCCAAATTGTGGATAGCACATACAATTTAAAAAATAGTGTCTATCCGGATTTACGCGCTAATATCGAAAATTGGGAATGGTTATGCGAAAGGGCGATATTGGCGCCAACAAATGCAATAGTAGGCCGGATAAATGACCAAATTATGTCTGACGTAGAGGGAGATGTCATCGAGTATCTATCAGTAGATAACGTCGTGGATACCGAGCAAGTGACATCTTACCCAACAGAGTTTCTCAACTCCTTAGAGTTATCAGGAGTGCCTTCTCACAAGTTGAGGCTGAAAGTTGGAGTTCCTGTGATGCTTATGAGAAACCTAGATCCACCAAGGCTATGTAACGGAACGGTTACAAGTAACCTATTTAGGACGGAATGTCATTAAAGCCGTTATTATGACTGGAATGGCAAAAGGCGAAACTGTAATTATTCCCCGCATTCCCATCATTCCAACTGATTCATTCATCTGAAACGCTTAAAGTTGCGGGGGTACATCTTGAAAAAGACTGTTTCTCCCACGGACAACTCTACGTTGCGTGCTCAAGAGTGGCAAAACCACAAGACCTATATATTTTTGCAAAGGATGGCAAAACTAAAAGCGTGGTATACAGAAGTGTCTTGGTGTAAGAAACTTTAATAATCTTTAAAGCCTAAAATAACAGAAAATTTGTCAAGGGAGAAACAGTATTTTTTTTTGAAATGGCAAATCAAAATAATATTTTGAAAATAAGGGAAAAATAACATTTTCGCCTTTTTCGATCGGCAATAACGGCTTTAATGCCCTAAGTGAGTATACATATCTTCAATTCAAACGCAGAGCTCATTATGTTGATTTTTGAAGAGTTCCCTAGAATATCTTCCACATTTCATTTTTGAAGAGATCCCGCGAGATCGGGAACTATGTGGGTAAAACCAAAAATCTGCCGGAAGTCACTATTCCACGCGAACGAAGTCGCGGGCAAAAGCTAGTAACTTATATTTATACTGAGACCTTATAGTTGTATTTCGGTGTGTTGTGTCCTTTACAGCCGGGAATAAGTTACTATTACTTTTAACAAAAATAGAAAGCTCTAATATGTAAAGACAGGGAAAAGTAAGTAGTTTATTTTCAATGAAAAAAGTTTTGCAGCTGTCTGTAACTTTTAATTTAAACATTGCTCTTAAGCAGCGTTTTTGGGCTTTAAAGATATTTTCTCGTTCACAACAATTGCCCCAAAATATGACACCAAACCTTAAATTCGGCACCACTAAGCCATGGTAAGCAACCAGTATAGTGTTGATGTTTACCTTTCTGGAAAGGTTATACAGAACGTACGCTGATGAACCTAATTTTTTGCAAATAGCTTCAGCTTGTGGTTTCCATGTAAGTTGGCTATCAATTAAAATTCCTAAAAATTTGGCTATACTTGCTTTGTCGACTGTTTGACTATTGTAGTTTAAATTTAAGTCTTCGGGGTGTATACGTTGGTAAAAATGCATAACTTTAGTTTTCTCTATATTTATTAACAAATTATTATGATTGAGCCAGTTGATTATTGTTTTTAAAACGTTATTAATATCTATTTCGTATTGCTCTTTATTAATACAATTAATTATTGCTGTGCTATCATCAGCAAACAATATCATTGGATTAGAAATTTGACGTGGCAGATCGTTAATATAGAGCAAGAAAAGTAACGGCCCGAGAACGCTCCCCTGTGGTACGCCAAATTTAATGTATTTATAGGAAGATACATGTTTTATTTCTCGTTTAGACTTCATACAAACTCTGGAAACTTCTGTAACTTGTTTACGACCGCTTAAATATGATGTCAAGTCCTACAAGTAATTATAAAATCGTTTCCAAAACAGTACGTTTATCGTACGTTTATCGCAATTTTCAGATGAATCTGTTATTTCGCAATGCCCGTTACCAATAAGCTGCAGTCTTTTAACAAAAATATTAGGTAGGTATTTATCTGTTTTTTATTGTTATTCTAGTCAAAGAATACAAAATAGTACAAGGATGAACACACGGCGACACACCAAGCTATAAATTTCCAGTATAACATGGCCTCGCTCTGTATACATTTTCCTTACAAAGAGAGATCCACAAAAACTGGCGACGCGGCCGGCGCGGCTAGTCCTTAGTCCAGCAGACGGACCTGCCGCGTACTTGCAACTTCATACCTAAACTGCGCAGTGCGCCTGGCCTGTTATAGCTTAGAAAAGTCGTAGATACGCATTGAAAATAATTTTCAGTGTCGATATTTTCAACTTTCTCCAGTAAAAATTAATTAATTTCAAATGTTTTTTTTTAGTTATTTATTACTAGCTTTTGCCCGCGACTTCGTTCGCGTGGAATAGTGACTTCCGGCAGATTTTTGGTTTTACCCACATAGTTCCCGATCTCGCGGGATCTCTTCAAAAATGAAATGTGGAAGATATTCTAGGGAACTCTTCAAAAATCAACATAATGAGCTCTGCGTTTGAATTGAAGATATGTATACTCACTTAGGGCATTAAAGCCGTTATTGCCGATCGAAAAAGGCGAAAATGTTATTTTTCCCTTATTTTCAAAATATTATTTTGATTTGCCATTTCAAAAAAAAATACTGTTTCTCCCTTGACAAATTTTCTGTTATTTTAGGCTTTAAAGATTATTAAAGTTTCTTACACCAAGACACTTCTGTATACCACGCTTTTAGTTTTGCCATCCTTTGCAAAAATATATAGGTCTTGTGGTTTTGCCACTCTTGAGCACGCAACGTAGAGTTGTCCGTGGGAGAAACAGTCTTTTTCAAGATGTACCCCCGCAACTTTAAGCGTTTCAGATGAATGAATCAGTTGGAATGATGGGAATGCGGGGAATAATTACAGTTTCGCCTTTTGCCATTCCAGTCATAATAACGGCTTTAATGACATTCCGTCCTAAATAGGTTACTTGTAACCGTTCCGTTACATAGCCTTGGTGGATCTAGGTTTCTCATAAGCATCACAGGAACTCCAACTTTCAGCCTCAACTTGTGAGAAGGCACTCCTGATAACTCTAAGGAGTTGAGAAACTCTGTTGGGTAAGATGTCACTTGCTCGGTATCCACGACGTTATCTACTGATAGATACTCGATGACATCTCCCTCTACGTCAGACATAATTTGGTCATTTATCCGGCCTACTATTGCATTTGTTGGCGCCAATATCGCCCTTTCGCATAACCATTCCCAATTTTCGATATTAGCGCGTAAATCCGGATAGACACTATTTTTTAAATTGTATGTGCTATCCACAATTTGGCATAATTCGCTGCTCAGCGTGATCATACTCTCGGAGTCGGTAGGCATACGATCCTCGCCGATCTTCAGAAGAGCAGCAGCATACTGCCCGGCTTGACAATCATTATGGAGTAATACTCGCATATTCGTCGACAGTGAAACCTTTTTCACATGTGTCCATAGCACAGATGCTTTTAAACAGGCACTGATTTCATCTGCCGGTGTGCCCCTTGCTATAACCGGCAGGGTCTGCCGGAAGTCACCGGCCAATAGAACCACCATTCCTCCCATAATACCTTGATCTATTTCGATCCCAACGCCATCTATCGAGCATAGTGACAACTCGGATTATTTATCTATACTCCGTTCGGGCATTTTCTTTGTACTAAAAGTTTTATTATATTGATATTATTTTTTTCATACCTTTTTACTATTTATTTACTTTTTTCCGATGAATTAAAACAATAACATACAACCGAACTCGTGTAACGATCGACACCATTGCGCGATCACCAACTCGACATATAGTACTAATAGAATTATCTATACTTCGTTAGAGCATTTTCTTTGTACTAAAAGTTGTATTATATTATATTTTCATACCTTTTTACTATTTATTTACATTTTTCCGATGAATTTTCAGTACTGAATTGATGCCGACTCTTGACCAATAGATGGCGCTGTATGTCCGGAATAAATTTTATTTTTTATTTTATTTTTTGTAATAAAAACTATCCTATGTCCTTTCTCAAGTTCCAAACTATGTCTGTACCAAATTTCACACAAATCGGTTCAGTAGTTTAGGCGTGAAGCAAAGACAGACAGACAGACAGACAGAAAGACAGACAGACAGAGTTACTTTCGCATTTATAATATTAGTTTGGATGTACCGGTGCTCACAATACATCTTTATTAAAAAAAAGTGTTTTAGGTATGGCGCCTATAATCTATAATAAGGTTCCAAATAGTATCAAGGAGCAGCCTTTGAGAATTTTTAAAAAACAGCTTTCATCTTTATTAATACAAAAATGTTATTATTCTGTATCAGATTTCTTAACAGATAAAATATAGCTGTATTATTAGTTTTATTTTTATTTTTATTGTTACTTTACTTTTATTTTGATTTATTGTTAGAAAATAATTTGTTGATTTGTTGTGAGCTTCTAAATTGAAGTTGTATAATTGTTTATAATTTGAAATTTTGCACGCCAAATGGTAGAATGTACCAGGAACAAATATTTACTACTGTAACAACTCATGTATGTACCTACATTCAATGCAAATAAATTATTTCTATTTCTATTTCTATTTCTATTGACGACAACACGTCGTTTCAATATGTAGCTATTGTAATGAGCAGTGACCCCTTGTCACCTTTATTGTGTGCCAGCTGTTGCCCGCGACCTTTGTCCGCGTGAAATTATTATAAAAATAAAATGTTCCCAATTTTCCCTGTTTTTGCAACATTTTTCATTGATGCTCCGCTTTTATTGGTCGTAGTGTGATGTTAATCGTATATGCCTTTCTCGATAAATTGTATAGCCCATTTATCGAGAAAGGTATATACCAATAACTAACACTAAAAGATAATTCAATCTTTGTCATTGTTCGTTTACAACTTGTCGTATCAAAGTACACTTACGTTATACTCGGAAAGCTTGATTTTTCTCTCGTCCAGCTCAAATTGTATGTGAGCAAGTATCAGGCCCAGGAAGCAAGCCGGCAGGGCACCCCAGGAAGACATGTAGAACTCCGTAAACGACGCACTTTCTCGGAATATCCTACGTATTTGTCTGGAAAAACATAGAAATTCTTACTTCATAACTAACATAATATCTACTATAATATATATAACCACCGCAGCCGCAGCCACTGTCGCCGCCGCTGCCGCCACTGCTGCAACTTCTGCAGCGGGGCCCTCGCAGGGGGCCCGGGAGGGGGCTGAAATGGAGTGCCAATAACGGCCCCGATTACGCCTTCTCCAGGCGAACATCAACCACTGCGCCTGCGCTCAGGATCTGTTCATCCAGAGCATGGCGCAGTGGTCGATTAACATCCCCGTGGTCGCTGTGCCGTACTTTGTCCCGCCCTGAGATGACTGGGTGGAGGACCTTAGCGGCTCAGTGACCATAATTGCGTCGGCAGCCGCCGGTACCCCGACCCTTGAGAGTGTCAGGAAGGGCCAGGGGTGCGTAGCAGCACGGTTCGGGGAGATCGTTGTAGTGGGAGTCTACTTCTCCCCGAACCGAACTTTCGCCGAGATCCACAACTCCCTCAGGGAATTGAGTGTCGTCATCGGGAGCCATTCTCTCCCCGTGCTTGTGCTCGGGGACTTCAATGAACCGCAACTCCAAGAACTTGGCTTGGGGTTCTCGTTACACGGATGTGCGGGGTAGGATGGTGGAGGACTGGGCTCTGGAGACAGGCCTGGTCGTCCTAAATCGGGGTTTTGTCCCCACGTGCGTGCGGATGCGGGGTGAGTAGGTGGTGGACATATCGTTCGCTAGTCCCGCTCTGTCGCCGCGTGTCGTTGACTGGCGCGTCATGGAGGGGGAAGAGACCTATTCCGACCACCGGTACATCCGGTTCGACGTCTCCACCCAGACCTCAAGCGCGCCGATCCTACAGGCCCCGAGTGGTCCGCGATGGGCGCTGAAGCAGCTGGACCGTGCAGGCCTGGGTGTCATCACCGGCCAGGCCTGCCGACATCAACAACGAGGCGGGTTGTTTCCAGGAGGCCATGTCCGAGATTTGCGACGTTCAATGCCCCGAGTTCGGCTAGGAAGCGCCCGACATCAGGTGTACTGGTGGTCGCGAGAGCTGACGTCTCTGCGTGAGGCATGCGTTGCCGCGCGGTACGCCAGGCATCGCAGGCTCCGCATCCGCCCTCCGGATGCGGCAGCTATTGAGGCGGAGCTTTACGAGGGGTACAGAGCGGCGAAGACCGCCCTCCAAGAGGCTTTCCGGCGGGCCAAGAACCTGGCCCGCGAGGAGATGCTGGAGTCTCTGAACGGAGATCCGTGGGGGCGCCCTTACAAGATGGTGCGGGACAAACTCCGCACCCGGGACCCCCGCTGACACAGAGTCTCCGGCTTGAAATCGTGGAGGACGTGGTGAGCACTCTGTTCCCTTCGCGAGGGAGGCATTCCTCCCCCTCCTATGGCTCCGCCACCGCTTGCGGTGCCGGAACCGGCCACACCGATGACGAGACGACGTTCCGGAGGTGACTAGGGTAGACCTAAGAGTGGCGGTACGCAGGTTGAAAGCCAGAAATACCGCCCCGGGACCCGATGGTTTGACTGGCAAAGCCTGGGTCCTGGCCTCTGAGGCTCTCGGGCCCCGACTGGAAGGGCTCCTAAGCGCATGCTTGGAGAGAGGCCAGTTCCCGCTTCGTTGGAAGACGGGGAAGCTGGTCCTAACCCGGAAGCCAGGGCGCCCTGCGGACTCTCCGTCCGATAACATGACACGAGGGGTTGCGATAGTCGTGGAGAGGATCCGGCAATTGGGTCTCGAGGTGACATTGCACAAGTCCGAGGCCATGTGTTTTCATGGGCCTCCGAATGCACCACCGTCGGGATCCCTACTGACGGCAGGAGGGGTCTCCATCGGCGTCGGGTCGACGTTGAAGTACCTAGGACTCATCCTCGACAGCCGGTGGAACTTTGTGGAGCATTTCCGACGTTTGGCCCCCAAACTGGAACGGACCGGGGCTGCCTTCAAGAAGCTCTTGCCCAACCTGAGGGTTCCAAACGCCTCCTACCGGAGGCTCTACGCGGGAGTCGTGCGGTCCATGGCCCTTCACGTGGCCCCGGTGTGGGCGCGTTCTTTGAGGCGGCAAGCCGCCCACTACCTGAACGCGCCCCAAAAGGTGATAGCCTAAAGCCTAGTCCGGGGGTACCGCACAATCTCCGGTGAGGCGGCGAGCCTCCTTGCCGGATTGCCGCCATGGGATCTGGAGGCGATAGTCCTCGCGCGCCTGCACGAATGGCACGCGGAGGCACTACACTGCACAGACCTTCGGCGCGATCTCATGGTGACATGGAGAGAACGACTGTCGCAACCCCGTGCAGGGCACGCCACCATAGTGGCGATAAGTCTCCTCTTTGAGGAGTGGCTAGAGAGGCGCCACGGCGCCCTCACCTTCCGCCTGACGCAGGTCCTCACCGGACACGGTTGTTTCGGGAGGTTCCTGCACCGGGAGGAAACACCCGGGTGTTTCCATTGTGAGGGTCGTCCGGAGGACACTGTGGAGGTCTGCCCCGCTTGGGCGGAGCAGCGCCGTGTCCTCGTAGAGGCGATTGGCGGCGGCGATCTCTCGCGCCCGGCCCTGGTTCAAGCCATGGTCCGGAGTGAGAGGGAATGGGAAGCCGTCACCTTTTCTGCAAAGCAGTCATGCTAGTAAAGGAGGTGGCGGGACATGAGAGGGAAAGAGCCTCACGTCCCAGCCGCCGCGAGAGACGCCCTGGGCGTCGGGGGTCACGTGGTGGCCCCCGGCCACTGTAGGCGCGGGCCTGTGGACGGCGAGTTATGGGCTAGCTCGCCGTCCGGCCGTCTTATGACGACAGGCCGTGTCGTCGGCGCGTTCGAGTACCACGCGCGCCTCAAAGAGATGACAGCAACCACGTAGGGGTCCGCATGGGCCGATGCCTGCCAGGGCTGCGGGACTGTCTGAAAGAGATACTGCCCTGGAACGCAAAGGGCAAAGAAGGAACATGGATGGGTTTTAGTCAGTACAAGTCTGACACTCCCTGCCACTCCGCCCAGAGCGGCGGGGGGGGGGGGGGTCATTTGATGATTTGATTTCCCATCCAAAAAAAAACCTACTACAATAAATTCGAAAGTTTGTGAGGATTGATGGTCAGATGAATGTTTGTTACTCTTTTACGCGAAAACTACTGAACGGATTTGGATGAAATTTGGCACATATATGATATATAATCTGGATTAACGCATTGCATCCTAATATTGGATATACAAACTTTATGTAAATGTGAATAGTGTAAATTTGAATTTAAGATAATGTGTTCTACAGTACTTTTGTCAAGCATTTTGTCTGTCATTATTATAACTATTAAAAGTTTCTTCGAATACAACGACAACAAGCTAATTTTCCCAATTGTTTCTTTTATCCTACATAGGGTACCTTTTATTCCGGTGCTGCGTTCCCGTAGGATAATTTTCGACTTCCACGCGGTCGAAGCCGTGGGCAATAACTAGCAATGTTATATTTCTGTTATAGAGAGTTACCTCACTTTTCGATGCCGAATCGACTTTAGCCGTTAACCCGTTTACTATTCAAGGTACCATTGGCACAATGTTTTGAGTGTGTTACATTGAGTTTTACCGTAAAACGTGCTTTTTCACCCCAAAAAAAGGCGTTACCTAGCAATAATTTCTGCGTGTAGAGTTACTTAGTTTGATGTACGGCTTCGTGAAGGGTCCGTTTACACCCTATATGTCAATGAAATAACAGCAAAAAAATTAAAGCTAATGAACCTGTAATGATTGTGGTTTTGTCGTCCATTAGTGGCGGTCAGTGGCCATTTCTCATTAAGTGGCCCACCATTGGCGTTAGTGTAAAAATCAGTTAGGGCCGCTCGCTACACCCACGGATCGGCGGATTATTTGGCACAGGCCGACCCAACGTGTGTGCAGCCTTACCTTTGACATTATACTCACTCAGGTGAAGTAATGTGTATCATAGCCTTGTACTCATTGATGTATGCAACGACAGCGGTCATCAAACAAGAAGCGATGAATAGAACAACGTAGAGTTTGACGGCGAAACTGCGCCGCCTCCAGAGGAGAAGTGTGAAGGTACATGCCAGGATGTACATGTGCATATTCACGGGAAGAAACCTGGGGGTAATGACGTCATAAATCAGTGTTCAGTATGGGAAAGAGACCGAGCTACACAGGATATCTAGCTCCATCTCACCAGTTCACTTACGCGACCGACATAAGATTCCCCTCAAAATTTGGGTACTTGCCGTTTGCCTAGAACTATGAAAGGCAAGTAATATTGTCTTAATCGTCTTATACTAGAAGTACAGGGGAAAATCTGAAAAGTTACAAATTTGTACGGAACCCTCGGTAGGCGAGTCCGAATCGTACTTGCCCGGTTTTGTTTTAAGTTTAATTTATTTATATGTATAATTATTTGACATACTGTTACTGCGGACCACCCCACTTTTGGATCAAGTGACAGATCTTTGCTGTGCCATGGTTAAGCTACCAATATTTGATATGATTTCCAGATAGTAGTGAAATACTCCTTCAAACTGGCGCCACTTCTTAGTATGAGGGTATGTTTCCCTACCACAAAAACAGAAGGATTCTCACCAAGTCGGAGCCACGCAGTAATTACTGATGTCCACAATATTGTTGAAGAAGAATACATGAGACCAAAATTTGGTCTTGCAGGCTTCGCTCTCTAGGCCTATGGTGGTAGTGACAAGAGGGCCATCCCGGGAGTACATCCACCAGGTCGCCCCGTAGCCAACAATCAGAAGGTGCACTGGAGTTACCCTAGAAGATAATTTAAATTTAAAACCTGAAAGCCTAGTGCGAGATTTTGAACCTGTTCGATTGCGTCAGCGTAAACTTCAATTTGTGCTGAAACTGAATGTGCCTTCTGTGTTAGTATTTATTTTTTATCGGCCCTTAATGTCCCACTGCTGGGAAAGGCCTCCCCCACATCATTGCTGATACTCTTTCGTGCGCTACCTCGAACCAGCCATCGCAGTGCGCGTCCAGGTCATCTCTCCTCTTCTTTCTTTGCTTGCCTTGGTGTTAGTATTATTGTGTCTATTTTTCATTCCACACAGGTTTACTTTAACGGGATTGAGTAGGTTTTGACAGTGACAAAAACTCGCACGAGGAAAACTGACTGAAACTCGCAATTCGAAAACGAAATCATACTTAGGGTACCTTCAACACCAGGCCGAAGAATATACGCACCTTACAACCCGTTTTATGATACACAGCGGTAACATATGTATGCCGAGCTGTTGTTTTTGTGAGTATATCAGGAGGTTGTAGCCGGTAAGAAAGGTGGACATCATCACGAAACCTTGGATCAGCGACGTTCCATCCGACAGATAAACACCATCAATTCGTCCAGTCATCTGTTTGGGTGATAATGATTTGGACGTTACAAGTCAGACACGAGAATGATGAGACATAAACGAGAAACAGTTAAAAGGAAAGACTCCTTCAAACTGGCGCCACTTCTTAGTATGAGGGTATGTTTCCCTACCACAAAAACAGAAGGATTCTCACCAAGTCGGAGCCACGCAGTAATTACCTACTGATATCCACAATATTGTTGAAGAAGAATACATGAGACCAAAATTTGGTATTGCAGGCTTCGCCTGGGGTGGCGCGGTAAATTCAATTCTTCTCCCTCTGGAACGAGCTCAAAGGGCAATTCTAAAGGTTGGTACCTTTCGTCCTTTTAGATTTCCTACACATCAGCTCACACAGTATCACAGTACGGCAATTATTTATTCTTCACATATTTGGTTTGCACAAAGCCTCAAACTAAACATGCGCTTGCTAATAGGTTTTACGTTTTTTTTAGGACCTTTTCTGTATATGAGACAGACTCAACAAGATACTAAACTAGTCTATAGTTCAAGTTATAAAAATGTAGGTAATTTGTAATGTATGGGAGCACAGGTTTTTTTAGCTGCAAATGTAAGTTTTTTTTTATTATTACAATAAAAACATCGTTCGGAGGACAATCCGCATATTTTGATGGGCAACTACGGAAGCCTACATTGCGCGTGGCCCGATACGCACTTGGCTGGTTTTAAATAAATTATTCTTATATCAACTGGGCACAAATCCAGAGTCCGTGGCTGCTACTGAGAAATTCCTAACGGAAAAACCCAATAACACATTGCCCAACTTGGAAATACCCAGGGAGACCATAATGCACCCAGGCAGTCACATAGCAGTCAAGTAGTTTTTAAAAAGACGGTCATGTTACATGTGTGGCGATAAATGCAAAGCAAAATTAAATGAGGTAGTCAAAGGATAAAATTTCACATGCATGCATGCATATTTTATTAGAATAGGTACCTACCGCTTCTAAGAATTCTGGATTAATTATGTGAAACATGTAATGAAAGACAGCGGCATGAGCAAATGTTGTGACGCCGAGTGCGATGACCCTGAAACAACGCGATATGCATAATCATCAAGGTCTGTGTCACGATGCATTGATCGACGGTGTTCGACGGTTTGTCTATATAGGGTGACTGGTAATTAGTGACCGATACAAACACGTGATTATGTTCATGACAACAAACAACTTTCACAAAGAAACATTTTTTTATACCTACTCGTTCACTTTTATCCCAGTAACAGAACAGCCGTAGTATGAAATTCGCGCGCGCGCGCCTGTTAGCTATCAGCTGTTAGCCGTGAGACACCGGTCTGTCTCATTACTATCGTACCGTGCAATAGTGGGTAGGCAAAGCACAGTGGGAAACAGAACGGCATTACGCGGCTAACAGCTGATAGGTAAAAGACGCGCGCGCGCGCGATTTTCATAAGCTGTTGTGTTATTGGGATAAAAGTGAACGAGTGTAAAAAAAAAGTTTCTTTGGAAAAGTTCTTCGTTATCATTAGTACACTCACGTGTTTAAGTATCGGTCACTAATTACCAGTCACCCTATATAAAAAGAGCACAAAGTATGGGAGGCAATAACAGAAAAGTTTACCCGTTTGGGGGTTTTAATCGGGTAATTTTAAGCGTCAGCTGAGAACCCCTAGGTTAATCAGTTCATAATAACTGGTTCACGCAGAGTTCATTTTTGTACAGAAAAAATATTCAAGAATGAGACAGAGTTAGCCTGCGCTCGATGTTTTGTCCCTTTCATTCAGGTTAAAATAACCTGAAATATTTTAATTGCCAACTTACCACGATCATTTTAACTTTTAAATGATAAACTGATGAATGAATTTGTGTAATTGACTGATAACTGATCCGACTCGCGGCGAATGAGTTTTTTGTTGTTAGCCCAAACGCAATGCGACTACTGATCGTTGATTTAAAATTGTATATTTTATTCATTCGCTGCGCGTCGATGTCAGCATATAATTGAAACAGTTTAATTGTGTCCCTTCACCACATAATCCTCACTTTTGAAAACTTCATTTAAATCAATTTTGAGTACGCAAAAAAATTGTCAAGAAGTTTAACATATTTCTACATAGTAAAACAGGTTGGAGACTATTTCTTGACAAATTTTTGACACCAAATTCAAATTAAAAAACGTAAGCGTTCCGCAGTAATAATGGAATCCTTTAATGACTATTTTTGAGATTTTACATAGCCTTACGACAATTTTTTGGAATTGAAACCAAGTCGATACTCCCAGCCGTTTGTTGGCACTGAGGTGGGGATTGGTGTTGAGAAGTTCACCTCACAATCCTCACCAACATATAGCTATAACTTCGGAATCATAATGCGACTATTTTTTTAACCTTGGTGACTATTTATGACTATTTCTTGACTATTTTTTTGAGTACTCAAAATTGATTTTAGGTGAGGATGATGTGGTGAAGGACACGTTTAATTGGCCCTATAGTGAGTGCGTTTGTCACATCGATGCGAAAGGATGCGTACGGCGCCTCAATACTTTGTGCTATTTTTGTCGCCGTCAGTCAATCGTGACCCTAATTGTAGACTGGAATACCACAAATATTTTGCACAACCGTCAAAATCCCAGTGATCTTCAATTGCCAACCATATTGTAACGACTGTAAAGTCCTCAATATAGTTGCTGGTAGGTTGCTGCCGTCAAAACTAAAATATCAAAATACCTGACTCCTTCTATTGGAATCAGGGCTGTCTGCCGAGGATCGCCTCCTTCACGAATAAATGTCAGCCGGCGCCAGTTGGCTGGTATTGAGAAGGCAGAGACCAACTTGCTTTCTGAAAAAGAAGAAGGTTGTGAGGAGGTTTAGAAGAATGTAATGACTATAATAGCAGAAGAAACAAAAATAAACTATGGATGGTCTGTGTGAAAGATGAAATGACTAGAAATAAAAAAACTAGGATTTAGAAGTAACCCCCTTAGGGTTACTTCTAAAATTACCACTACTAAAAGAGTAGTATGAGAAGAAGAAGAGATTCTGCTTCCACTCAGAGAGTAAGAACAAACCTTCGACTTACTACTAGGTCCATCTTCAGCATAGACATCATAAACAGTCCCAACAATATTCGCTAAGACAAGAACAAACACGACTTGCTTAAATATGAGTTCTGCATTCGTTAGCGGTCGTTCGGAGATGTATTCAGCATGAGTGCGACAGTAGTGGAGCGTGTGGAGGGAGGCTCGGAGATCGCTCCGTTGGGCGTAAAGGTCAGCATAGCGCTCGAACAGAAGGGAAGCGTTGTGTTCGGCTGCAAGAGGAGGGTTGTCCGAAGTGGCCAAGGGACTGCGCGAGCTCAAGCAGTAGCCACGATGTATGCGCGTGCGGTTGAAATGGCGGTACGATTCATCGGAGTATGCCTGGAAAAGTAAGCAGCCGTTTAGTTAGATGGTGCAGTTCTGCAGGATATTTTAAACTTATATGTTGGGATCACACGTCAACACAACCGATGAAAAATGTATATGTGGGGGCTCCGAATGATGTACTAAATACGTGGTAACCGTTTTCGCGTCGGGGTCATTCCACCCCGTATGTGACCCATTCACATGTTCACATTTATTGTGACCGATAATTGAAATGAAAATATACCAAATAACTTTATTTATATGATATGGGACGCACCCTATAGACTCTCGTCGTGAAATGTTGAGGGTGACATTTCCTTTAAGAACAGCGTATTTTTTTTTTCTGGCCAGCCCTTTCATTTTTAGGTACGATTTAAATGATATCGTTTCCACCGACGATATCGAAACTTAGGTGCCTTTGCTTACTTCAGAACAGAAAAAGAAAATAAGTATAAGTCGGTACCTTCATCAGTTCGTAAGTAGGGTGTGGCTGTTTCGCCTGGGTGAGTTCGAAGGTCCCGAGACAGTACACCGCATCGACCCTCGCGAGGCATCGCTCATATTCATCCAGGTGGAACAATTTTGGAAAACTGGCTAAGTCTTCATCTGGAATTTAGACTCGTCACTATTATTACGATTTTTAGGGTTCCGGAGCCGATTTTACAAAACCCGCCAAGTGCGAGTCGTACTCACACGCACACAGGGTTCCTTAGCACGAAACAATATAATACAATTTTTTTGAAGGCTCATTCATATGTTGTATTGTATTACATTCAACAGCAAAACTAACTTTGTTTTACATAGTATGTAAATAGAAAACAAAGTTACTGCTGCAGTTTGATGAAAAAGTCGCATATCTCAAAAACTAAACATCAAATTTTATTCAAACCAAATTTCGTTGAATGTTTTTTTTACGTTCTACAATCCTTCATTATTTCAGAATTTTCCTCCTCTTGCTTTAGAAATTAGAGGGGCGAGAGAGAACACATTTTACCACTTTAGAAGTATCTATCTTTCAAACGATTGACTTTGAGAAAAAATGGTTTTAGGAACCTCAATGTTATTATTTCTATAAACACCGCGCACGTAAAGGTATGATGATTTTTTTTTTAGTTTCAGTTCCATGTATGGGGGGCCCATAATCTTTTATTTATTTTTGTATAAAAATCGTAAAGCGGTTCACAAAATACATCTACCTACCAAGTTTCAACTGTGTAGTCCAAATAGTTTCGGAATAAAGTGGCTGTGACATAGGTACGGACAGAAAGACAACCAGACAGACAGACATGACGAATCTATAAGGGTTCCGTTCTTTGCCATTCGTCTACGCAACCCTAAAAACGGTGAAATACGGACAAAAATTTTTTTGAAAACAGAGACTTTTCGTTTGAGACTTTTACGATAGAATAAAAATCTAGGAATGCTTTTAGCTGTTTACCAAGGCTTTTGAACTACAAAAAAAACCAAAGTTTTTACCTGTATATGTTCTACCTCTTGCAACTGACACCACCAAAAAACACAATGTTATTTGACTTATTTGTATCATGGTAGCTTCAACACTGAATGACATGAGGTAGGTATCGTTGAAATTTTTGTTGTGGTCACTGAAATCGTGCATATTTTACAATAAATTTTGAATGCAGGTATTTAAGAGGGAACAGGGGCGGCGATTCTTCATACAAATGTATGCCCCTTTTTTGTTCCTGAATATTGCCTCAGGAGCAACCTTTGTTTTTCAAAAAATTATGTCTACTGTAGACACGTCCCTGTCACTTCCTTTTTTTCAGCAACTAATAAGTGGAGAAAATATCACCCTGCAAAAATGCTCTATTTTTAGGGCCATGATTATAGGACTACCAGACAAATTCGAAAAGTTGTTAACTTATAAAAAATTGATAGGAGGACTCTATCTTAAAATCTTAATGTCATAAATAATTGAATCGGCTCAGTTTTCGAGAAGAAAAAAGGGGAATATGAACCGTCGACCTCGTCAATTTTTTGTAATATAATCTACTGTCCCTATTGCACTCTACGGGGGCAGGCTTGACGGCAACAATTTCTTCAAATACCTACTTCTACTTATACAGTGTGTTTGGTTAAAGGTGACCGATACTTTAAGGGCATATTATATGTATACTCATTTCTATCGACAAATACAAATAAAATTATAAATACTCCTAAAGTCCTAACCCAACACCCCGCGAATGGCAGCCATCTTGTATTTTTATTCCGCTGATCTAGTGTATGTTACATGCTAATATCTTTGAATCTAAGATACCAGCCCCCGTAGCATGACCACCGTAGACAAGGATTTCTTTGACGGAAGTATCGACAAAATGACAGATTGTGTCGACACAATGACAGATTTCTTTGCACTATCTGTCATTTTGTCGATTCTTCCGTCAAAGAAATCCTTGTCTACGGTGGTCATGCTACGGGGGCTAGAGACGTGCTAATGCAAACTAGATAGTTCATCTGTATCTTAGGGCTCGGTGTTTGATTTCCAGAGTGGAGACTAGATAGATGATAAGGAATGTGGTAGAGCCGAAATGTGTGTTTTTGTGTCTATGTGTGAGTTTGGTGTGTGTATGTACTATGACGTCTAAAAGCAGGAGTAATTCCAGTGTGGGAAAGAGACCGAGCTATACAGGTCGACTAGCGCCATCTCTTTCTCACACTGGACTTACTAACGTCATGGTAGGACAACAGCCCCCGTAGACAAGGATTTCTTTGACGGAAGAATCGACAAAATTACAGATAGTGCAAAGAAATCTGTCATTGTGTCGACACAATCTGTCATTTTGTTGATTTTTCCGGCAAAGAAATCCTTGTCTACGGTGGTCATGCTACGGATGTGTAGTGAACATAAAATTATTGTTGTGTTTGTCATCGTTCTTTTGTTCTATCAATAGTGTAGTTCCCTAACATAATCTTCTTTATAGTGCGAGCTGGATCGAACAGTCTAGGCTGAGGTAGCGAGGGCAAAATTTTAATTTTAGCTGTTATCCCCTGTGCCCTAACTCCGTTTAATATGGGGATTATTAAAACAAGTTCTTTTTTTGAGTATTTTATTTATATATACCACCACCACGAATTCACAGGTGTCCATTGGCCCATCCTTAAACGCCCAGGAGTTGGCCACCACGATGTCGTATACTGTGTTGACTTGAATGGATTTGGGACGTACCTTTCCTTTTGTTCTGTACCGTACACTGTGATGTCGAGTACTGCGTGGATGGAAAATATAAACCGAATCTCGACGAAAGCAGTTGTTTTGAAGTACATGAAACACGATATTCTGTGAACACATAAAATGAAACGTCAGTATGTACAAACACGTTCTATAGCCCATGAAGCCTCTTCCTCAGATCACCTGTCATGGAATAGTTCAGATTCGAGCATAACATCAGCGAGTGAAGAGAACCGAGCATGACATTGCGCGACAGAGGCGACTACAAGAGCTAAAAGCATGTTTTACAATACGTGTATCATATAGATCCACTGCAGTAAAAAAACACAGAAAAATATATGATATTTTTCAGTATATATGCTAGTTCGATACGGTGTTGAAAACAAAAAAAAAAATCGCAAAGATGCCTCTAAACATTTCTGTTAACGAGTAAAACCATACTAATATACATGCAATCATTCTGACTTTTTGTCAAATTATTCTTCACGCAACAAAGTAACGTGATACTGTTTTAGTTTTTTAATCCAATCAATAGATTTTTTAAAAATCACATATTTTTATCTCTGAACAAAATACGTGCGCATGTGTGCGTAAACGCCTGTGTACCGAGTACCGACAGTGCCGGCCGAGGCCTGATGCTATACGGACGTGTCGCTCGTTTTGCCGCATTTTTCGCCGCATTATTACGCCAAGGTTGTTTACTGTTTTGTATAATTTTATTCATAAATTCATTGTTTTATGTCTTTATTCCGTAAATATTTTTGTTTCGTGTAAATATAAAATATTTTAAGTTAAAATAGCGTAATAAATAAGGTATTTCTGGTCATTTGTAAGTATGGGAAATAAAGTGAAACCCATTACGAGAACTAAAAAAAGTTCATATAAATCAAACGCCCAACATATGAATGATATTAAAACGTAAGAACATTTTAGTATTACTAAATATTAATTTTTATAACGATATAAAACTATGAATTTTGGATACGTATTTCTAAACCGGAAGACGCTGCGTTGGAAGGCCTCCCACTAGGTGGACCGATGACCTGGTGAAGGTTGCAGGGATCCGCTGGATGCGAGTCGCACGGGACCGGTCAATGTGGCGACACTTGGGGGAGGCCTATGTCCAGCAGTGGACGTCTTTCGGCTGAAATGATGATGATGATGATGATTTCTGGACATGGACATGACGGATGGATGTATAGTTCGCATACATTCAGTTATTTCGATCAGTAGTGTAACTGTTACTGCAGTGTATTTGGTCGAGGTATGGATTTGCAATCCAGAGTATCCGGGTTCGATTCCAGAAAAGTGATGATGTTATGTTTTTGCTTTTTGAACTAAAATTCTACGCAGTATATTCATATAAAATTAAATACTCAATAATAAATAACTAAAAAAAAACATTTGAAATGTAATTGTTTTTTATTGGAGAAAGTTGAAATTATTTTCAATGCGTAAGTACCTACGTCTTTTCTAAGCTATAACAGGCCAGGCGCACTGCCCAGTTTAGGTATGAATTTGCAAGTACGCGGCAGGTCCGTCTGCTGGACTAAGGACTAGCCGCACCGGCCGCGTCGCCAGTTTTGCGGATCTCTCTTTGTATGGAAAATGTATACAGAGCGAGGCCATGTTATACTGGAAATTTATAGCTTGGTGTGTCGCCGTGTGTTCATCCTTGTACTATTTTGTATTCTTTGACTAGAATAACAATAAAAAACAGATAAATACCTACCTAATATTTTTGTTGAAAGACTGCAGCAGACGGTAACGGGCATTGCGAAATAACAGATTCATCTGAAAATTGCGATGTTACTTATCACAAGTAAGAGTTTAATTTTATTGATTTAGTTTTTAATAAATAAGAATTATAAAATTGTAAGAATGTTAGGTAGGTACACACGGCGGCCATTGAAGCTATACTTTTCCAGTATAACTTGGCCTCGCTTTGTATACATTTTCTATACAATGAGAGAGCCGCATAAACTGGTTTTTTATAGCTTGATTGGCCGTCGCGCGTACCTAATCTTTTACTTGTGGCTAACAATTTTTCAAACTCTTATTATACAAAAAATAAACGAAACGCAATTACCTGCTGCTGTGTACCATAGAACTAGGATATTTAGAATTGACATAATTAGTAATTTGAAATCTTCTGTTTTTTTTATAGATTGGAAACAGTGGTTCACACGACGATCACGATTGTGAAGTTATTGATAAAAGTACTTATTCATCTAATCATGTACTAGAAGAAGCCACACACACACACACACAGGTATTATATTCATAACATCAGCGAAAGAAAAGATGAAGATAACAACAAAGAAACACGTAATAATTATGAGGAAATTTATTCACAACAAATGTCAACCACTACACATTACATAGATTTTAAAGTCAAAAATAACTGAAAATAATATTGTAACATACCCGGCATGCGTTGCAATTCACTTTTTCCTACCTATTATCTACCTACCGCCTAACTACCTACTACATACTAGGGCACACAAAAAAGCCATTTTTTGGAACCGGTTCCTATTGGTTTCGGGTTTTATGTAAAACCGGGTACCCGGGTTTTTTCGTTGTTTTTTATTAATTTACAATATGTTTTAGCTCTATTTATTAATTAACAATTACAAAGATTATTATATTGGCCAGGCGCTAGACCAAAACCTCAGGGAGGAAGGGACGCGTTTTTGTAAAATGCGGCATAAGGGCAGGAAGTCTAAAGTTTTGGAGGAGACTGGACCTTATGACGGATCGACGTGAAAATCCATCCATCACTGCGGCAGAACTACAGGTACTCAACAAAACAATTTGAAAATTGGTACGACGCCAGCTATGATGCTACAACACACGCTCAATAGAAAAAGCGATTGAGCAAAACCGGGGGTCGAAAGTGTTGGTCCTCCCTCGCTTGGGAGGAGCCACCTGATGAAGTTGACTAAACCTGGTGGCGTTATTGTCGTTTCGAAGCCGTAGATTCTTTCAGAAGTCGATAACTCCTACGGCCAGTTGTGCGCATCGCATGCATCTTGACCTGCTCCCGAAAATGAGGATTCCAGATCCACCTTAACCCACCATTTCACAGAAGACCTGCCAAAAGTCAGTCAAGGTGAAATCGAGGCGGTTCTCAAGACCGGAAAAGCCCTGATGAGGATGGTATAACGACTGAGCTTCTGAAACGGAAAGATGTCCTCTATTAGGGGAACTTATTTTTTAACTCGGTCCTGTTATCTGGGAGAATCCTAGAAGCGTGGAGAAGGGACGTGGTCGTTCTTTTCTTTAAAAGAGAAACAAAGAAAAAAGAATATCAGACCCATTTCGCTCCTTAGCCACGTGTTTAAGTTGTTTGCAAGAGTCATCACGAATCGTCTAGCGCGAAGACTCGACGACTTCCAGCCACCGGAGCAAGCCGGGTTTCGAAGTGGAAACACACTGTAAGTCCGACGAGTATAAACGGCCTCTGTGTCTTGCATTTGTGGACTATGAGGAGGCTTTTGACTCTATCAAGATCTGGTCAGTTCTGGAGTCTTTGCAGCAATGCTAAGAAGACTGGCGATACATCCAAGTGCTGCAAAGTCTTTATGAAAACGCCACAATGATCGTCCAAACTTAGAACCAGCAAACGGAGCATATCCCATTGCGTCGGGGAGTGAGGCAAGAGGATGTAATTTCCCAAACAAAAAGGCAAACTCTGCAGTTTGGTAAGAACAACTTTGAGAGGGAGGCTAACAGAAGAATCCAGCTGGGCTGGTCAGCATTTGGGAAGCTTCGTCGGGCCTTTTCGTCACGTATTCCACAGAGCCTAAAGACTAAGGTCCCCAATCAGTGCGTCCTGCCTGTTATGTTATGACTTACGTGGCCGAAACGTGGACACTCACGGTATGGTTGGTCCATAAATTCAAGGTCGCTCAGTGAGCTATGGAGCGGGCTAAGCTTGGAGTTTATCCAGCCAACGTTCTGATTTTATTTTCGTTTCTGAATAACTTGTATTTGGACAAATTTATGTTGTGGTTGGGGCTTATTAGTGTGAGCCGTGTGCAGCTATTTAACACCTAATATGGACTCTCTATCTTTTATTTTTTTCGGAGAAATGCAATTTTTAACATTTTTGTATTTAGAAGTCATCGTTTTCTTCAATTTATTTCTAAAATACCGAATTGAAAGCTGATATATTTTCACAGATAAATAAGCATAAAAATGTTCTAGGAAACCATAGGGAATTAATTTTTTGTCACTACAATTATTAATTATGAATGTAAGCTACCGGCTACTGGCCTTTTTTACGCATTTGTATTTTAAAATATTTAGAAGTATAAAATTATATGTCCGAAGAACATAAAGGGTGTAAAGGACAGCTCTCCACAAACTGACAGGATGCATTCAGCTCCTTATATTGAATTATATTCCACTGGAATTTTTCTCCGGAAAAATATATATTTTTATTTATTTTTCCAGTTTCTATTCCTTTATTCCAATGTAAAATAACAGTCGCTGTACGCAGCACTCCATATATCTAAATAATACGGCTAAAAACAAAAATCCAACAATGGTTGTTGAAATACTCTAACGAACCACGCGTGAAATCAGCTGTTCACTTCCTGCCTAGCTACAGAGTTCATCGAACTCGTCGTCGCGCTTGCGGTTCGCTACGTGCGTTTTGCCATGGTAACGATACATTGCGTTTGAGGAAATACAACAAATCAAATTTATTGGATTCCCATAACACTGGAATTTTTCTCCATTTTTTTTTTAAATTTGTTTTATCAGTTACTTTTCCTTTATTTCAGTATAAAATTACATTCCCTATAAGCAGCACTCCATTTATGTAAAATACGGCTAAAATAAAAAATCCAACAATGGATGTTGAAATACACTAACGGCCGACGCGTGAATTGAGCTGTGCATTTCCTACCTTTTTTCATCGATCAGTTCATCGAACTCGTCGTTGAGCTTGCCGTTCGCTACGTGCGTTTTGCCACGGTAACGATTCATTGCGTATGAGGAAGTAAAACAAATCAAATTTATTGGATTCCCATAACATTCCTGAAAGAATTTCTTGTGCCATCTTAGAATGATATACTGAATTCACTCCATCAGTTTGTGAAGGGCTGTCCCTTACACCCTGTATTTTGATCATTTTGTGACTGGTTTAGAAAATGTATTACAAAATGATATTTAGGTTAAACGTAATTTTGCCAAAAGATTCTAAATATTAGTCGAAAATTCTTTTTGATATAAGTGGAGAAACTTTGTTGTTGCATTCGAGGCGGAATTTACACCCGAGCCGCAGGCGAGGTTGTTATGTTGCCGAGAACAGCAGTAACAAATCCCCACGCGTAACAAACGACATTTTTTTCAAAACATCTTCGAAGAAATAAAATATTAGAACGGTTTTTTTTTGTCAGGAATGATTATGAAACTATGATTTAATTTGCTTTTTTTCCGCACTTTGCTTACGCTAGGTTGAAGAAGAAGCAAAGGTAATATGAAAAAAAATCAAATATTTTTGAATTTAGAACACAAATAAATGCTAATTTGTTCATAAAAGTAAATATTTGTTCTAAATAAACATGTTAATCTATGATATTATATTTATAAACACAATTTACTCAACTCAAAAAATATTTACGCCATAAAGACGCATAACTCATAACTCTTTGACGAGTTTAAAAAAAAAAACAATCACCGCCGACTGTGGTCATTGAACCCATTTGGACTTAGTACAAGTTTAGTTATCTGTTATTTCCGCACGTATGCGGAAAAATATTAAAAATCCACGGGTGTGAAATACATTGCATGTTGAACCTAATCGTAGTGCGATAAGAACCAATTTTCGCGAAAGTGTGTTGAAAATGCATGAATAATTTAATATCATATGAAACATTTTTAAAGAGAAGCATTTGCTAAATGAATGTTTATAAAGTTTGCGTTGCAAGTGCAACTAACGCGCGACATTATCGCTACAAAAATCGCAGTGATGAAAGGCCTTACCGTTCTCTCATCGGTCTGCCAGGTGAATTTACATTTGCAGCCGTATCATCGTTGTGACAGTTGTGTTCGACCCACACGGCGGCGTTAGTCTGCCGAGTTACCACAAGCTCTACTTGCGCGCATGTGAATTGTGCCAACGATGTTATCTCCAACTGGGAACACAAATTATTATCATCATCTTCAGAATCATTGGCAGCCTTGTTCCTCTGTCTGCTGATTATAGGCCTCGTCCCTTTTGTGGCATGCTTCCCTGGTCGGCGCGAGTCAACTAGGTCATTTTATAACAAATGACAATGGTTATAATTATTTTTAACTAGCTTTTGCCCGCGGCTTCGTTCGCGTTAATTTAGAATTTAAGAATCAATTCGGGTTGTACTCTGCTTGTTATAATATAATTCAAACATGATTCGAAAGGCACTTGACGCCATCTATTATCATAAGAGCGTTATTGTTGTTTTCTTTGGGAACAGTACTTTTTTTTCGGGATGAAAGGTACCTTATGTCCGTTTGTATACACCAGACAACGTATATTCAAAACTTCATGATAACCGGTTATCATGAAGTTTTGAATATACGTTGTCTTAGGTTTCTTTAGTGGTTTAGGCGTGAAAAGGTAACAAACAACACACTTTCGCATTTATAATATTTTTAAGAGCCCTCTTACATTTCGGCGCTACACGAATTTAGGTATTTTACGAACCGAACGGTCGGCGAGCCACGCGACCGATTCTTTCTTTCATAGCTGTACACTTGCTCGCACAATGATATTGTGAGTATAGCGCCTAAACGATCTTGATCCAACGCAACACAAGTTTTCTTAGGATAAAGTATGTTACGGTGGTACTTCGGTGGACGAAATAACTTTTGATGTGACATTTTAATGATATTTAATTCGTTTTAAGATTTATTTTAATATAATTTTCATTATTTATATATTAAGAATCTTAAAGTGTTAAATTAAGTAGATATACATAAACATTTAAATTTTTACGCAGTAACCGATCGTTGATAACCGACAGTAGCATACTAGTCTGAATCGTGCTCTATACTCATAGAAATCGAAATAATTGGTACTATCGATACCATGAAAGTACTTTTGTTTGATATTTTAAAGGTAGTCCGCGCTATTCGTATTATTTAAACGTTTCATTTGCTGTTACGTTTTTAAATTCATTCAGGTAATTTTTGACATTGATTTCCTTACGCGGTCAAAGCCGAACGCACGTGTTTTGCAGCCAATCAAGTATTACAATAGGTAAAACGATAATTAGCATCAGAACTTTCTGCTTTGTTCACTTTAGCATTTTTAGTTCCAGGTGTAAGTCTCAAGTGTAAAACAATGTATACCAGCACATTTACTAAAGATGCATCATTACAAAGTAAAAGCCAACCACAATACTCGTAAACACATAGGTTTCTGGTGAACAGATTTATTTGAAAAATAAACAATATCTTAAGACCATCGAATTATATAGAGATATTACACAGACAAATATGTCTATTCAATATCTTTTATATGTACGTAAATAAATAAATAGTACAGTTGCAACATGTTTAAATAAATAAAACACATCAACGTACTTTCTTTTATTTGGTACAGTCAATTACCATATTTTTTATTAGAAAAATATTTTTATTTTTATTTAAAACGATCAAAAACTGCAGTCGTAGTTTACGAAGTTCTAGAATGCACACAAAAGCAGAGTCCACACACCACGATAGTATCGACTGGACGAAGCGCGCGAAATTATCCGATATAGATCCGCCCTAGTCAAGCGCTCGCGCTGTTCTGAGCGCAGATCGCCGGCGCAGTGAAATATATAGTACTTTTAATTAATTAATTAAAAAATAACAGTAGCTGTTTAAATAATAAAAATAATAATATAGTTCAAGCAAATATTGAAGAATATTTTGGTATAAATATTACGTCAAAATGATGCACAACTTTGGAGATATCGCGGCATGTTTCGAAGCCTTTTCGGTCGGTAATTGAATTAGATCCAGTTTTTTTTTCTTTACATGTAAGGCATATAACAAAAATTTATTCTAATAGTATTAAAGTATAGTATATAAGTGAGACGAAAAAAATTTTTTGGTGGTCTGTATTCAATAGAATCTACACATTAGAGCCCAAAAATCAGGTCTCCGTGAGTTTTTGCCTACACATGCATCGGGAGAATGATGATTACTAAATAAATAAAAAAGTTATTTAAAATTTGCTTTGATATAATTGTAGTAGAGATAACGACCTATCTTTAAAAAATAATTGTTATTTCAAGCAACGAACGAAAAACATACAATTTCAACGAGGAAACCTTGCAATTTCGCGTTTTTTTGTAACACCCCTCTTAAGGAAGTAAGGATAGGATATTCATATAAAAACAAGCGACCCATCTCGACTCACACGGGTGCAATTTACTATTGATTGAAATGCGAATGCCAAGCAAAAATATAAGTATCATATCAATAGGTGTCTTCAATGAATTGCTTAATAAGATTAACGTGCAAAAAAAAATTCTATCGAAAGAAAAATATATTTTTGGATGACATTACGGTTGACGTAGTTGTTGAAAAAATAAGATGGCGGCGTTAGTTCTGATTTTGCCCACGCGACAAGTGTGTTTATAAATTAAATGTTATTCTATCCAAATCCAATATTATAAAAATATGCTGTGATTACCTTTTATCTTAATTTGACGGAGACCTATCTTTTGGGAGTATTTTTACGAATGTACGCGAGCTCTAAGTGTGGTCCCCAGATTGCGTAAGGAGTTGGCAGCCTTCTTTACAATAGGTGTCTTCTATGAACTGCTATACAAAAGTAATGTGAAATTATGAAAAAGAATTCTATCGACAGCTCTTGAAAAATGAAATTGATTTTCCAAAAATATATTTTTTTTAAGTCAATCGTCTAATTTTTACCCGACTATGGCGAAACCCAAAGGAAGGGTTATTTAAGTAAGAGAAAGAAAATTCAGAAAAAATGTGTGTATTTAGAACGTAAAAAGAACTTTTAACAAATATTGATTCGAATAAGGTTTGATAATTAGTTTTTGAGATATGGAACTTCTTTCGAAAACTGCAGCAGTAACTTTGTTTTTGATTACCATACAATTAATTTAGTTTTGCTGTTGAGTGTAAAATGACACATGAATGAGAGTTGAAAATATTGTTATTATATTGTTTGGTGCTACGGAACCTTTTGTGCGCGAATCCAACTCGCACTTGGCCAGTTTTATTTACATAGATCACGTATCACTATGTTCGTAGGTACATGTTAATCTCCGAAACCACTCAATCGAATTCAATGAAATTTCGCGCTTGCGAACACTAAACCAACGAGGCAGGTCTTTCCTGTGGCTATGGCTGTCGTGGTGCTGGACCCTAGTCCCTGCTTGTGTTCGAATTACTTCATATCAGATAGAAAATTACAAATAAAGCAAGATCCAAAAGGAGCAGAAGAGACGTCAACAAAGATGTCGAAATACTTACATAATAGAAACCTTGTACGAAATTCGAAGTAACGCTAAGTTGCTGGCTGTCCTTAAATTGGACGGAACCACGGTTTTTTCCCTTTTTGCAATTTCCATATTTTGTCGGAATCGGAACACCAGCTGAAATTTTAATTTAGTTAAAAACTTATTAAGAATCGGGCCATTTTTCCATTAACTTTTTATCTGAGTTAATATACATTTAAAAATTATGTTGTAGCTAAGTATTCATGAAAAAATTGTCTAATTAGTTTTTTATTCAATCACTGCATATTTTTGGAATGTATTTTCTTATACACAACAAATTAAAGTTGATCAGTTTCATGGTCCGAGACACGATAGGTTGTGCGTTTATTATGTTAAACCTTGTATAACGAATAAGAAGCCTCAGTGCACGGATTCTATTAAAAAACAAAAACAATTTTAAACTACTAAGTGTGGTTTTAAAACAAAATGGCGGTTTAATACGAAATGGTTTTTAAATCCGTTTAGCATAAATATACAGGTGCAACGAGAGGTCGTCCATTAATCATGGAGGTTGGAAAGGGGGGGGAAAAATCACGAAATATATTAAAAATTTGCTAAAAACCATCACGTGATTAATGGACGACCCCCAAGTACTTGACCGGTTTTTAACCAACTTAAAAAAAGGAGAAGGTTATGTGTTTACTTTTGTAGATGGATAATTTGTACGGATTCGATGACTGTCTTCGTACTCCCAACTTGTATGTGTTCTCGGAATCTTCGTAAGGCAACCGGGAAATGACGTCAGTGATCCAAGGTAGGTAGTCGTGTATGTTCAGGAATCTTGTCGGAGCACCACAACCGGGGCCGTGGACAGCAAAACCCAGCTAAATGTATAATATCAAGGATTAGTTGAAAATCAGGGCTTAATTAATGGGTGTAAAATTACCCTAACGAAGCCGAAAAGAATTTGTTCTCCGTGTCATGCCGATCATTTTTTTGTTCCTGACCATACCTGGGAAGTGGGAACCTTCTAGATGCGGATATACGGGAGTTCAAAGTTAAAAGGCACTGCCAGGGTACATTGTTATACATACTAGACTTTTGATATCTAAGTACATAATAATATGTAATTGTTCTTTAAGTATACAGACAAAAACTAAACAGTTGATACATACAAACTTCAGAACCTTCTTTCTAGACCTTTATAAGGGTGACTGGTTATTAGTGACCGATACTTAAACACGTGATTGTACTCATGATAACAAACATCTTTTTTTTTTTTTTTAAACCTCTAACAGCTGATAGGTCACAGAAAGTTGTATGTTATCAGGACTACAATCACGTGTTTAAGTATCGGTCACTAATTACCAGCCACCCTATATAAGAGGCAATATTGATATTTCTCGCTATTACGATGTTAGTCCCATGCAGAGAGTTAAATGATCCATACTACGCTCGTAAATATGGCCACACATTTCTTATAGACGCTGTGCATAAAGTGGTTATGACTCTATCTATGGAGCGCAATATAAAATATAATCTGCCATATCTCACTATATTAGATGTAGGTACAACTCACCAGTCTCCAATATCCCCAGGATTGTCTGGTGATGAGTGCGGTACCGGAGTCCCAAACGCAGGGCTTTGTGGCAAACTTAGATACTGCGCAGAGCGGGTTTACTGGGTTCGTTTTGGCGTATGACAACTGTGAAAATTATATCATCAGCAATGCCGAAACACGGTGCATACCGGTCTAGATGTCTATATTCACCATTAAACATGCATATGTTTAATGGTGAATATCTCATCAGAAAACAAAGAAAACTAATGAAGAAAAAGTGGACCTAAGAAAAATGGACTGATTATATGAAAGATGATATGGCTAGGAAAGCAGTCCGAGATGACGGTTGACGGGTGATATATGGACAATGTCTCTACCCTACAGAGATCTATGGAAAGCCCATGGATCTATGGCACCAACTCAATTAAACAAGAGGACTTTGACGATAAATAATGAACAAGTTACCTGGGCTTTGTAGTAAAACTCTTCGCAAGCTTCGTTTTCGACGTATTTCATATTTATAATCTCTTTTTCCGCTTTGCCAGACGCTGGAATAGAATCACAATTAGCACCAACAATAATTGTAGCCTCTCGGAAGTAAGCAGGACATATTATAGTGCACAAGTGTGGCATGGGCGTACCTACGGTGAAACAAATATGGCGGCTCGCGCACGTGACGTTCAACCAATCAGCGCGCGAGGTGCGATCCGTCGCATGCCATTTCACAATTTGACGGTTTCACTTCGATAGATTATAATCTACCGAAAAATAAAGCGTTAAATTGTAATCAGTATTCTACGGTTCACAATCTTTGGACAGTTCACAATCCCACTAGATATTGATTATAATCTAACGGTTTTTACAATTTTACGGTGACGTATATAAACATCCTAATTGATAACCTCCTCCTTTTTAAAGTCGGCTAAAAATCATGTTTATTTTCCTACTACTTAGTTTATTTACTTCTGCCCCACCTCTTAAAAATGGTGGGTACGCCCACACATCTGTTCCTTTAGTCTAACAGTCCGATGATGGGACGGCAACACGAGGCGATCGCGGTGAGATCAGGCGCAGGATCAAGGGCTTTACGTGCTTTCCGAAGCACGGGGTATCACACCACCAAACTCCGGGTTACTAATGAAAAATCTAAAAAGCCCAATATCACTTGGCCCGGACTCAGACTCCACGCTCAAGTCGCACGAGACCAAAGGGCCAGTTAACAAATACCAATATCAACTAATCGTCGTTAAAGCTAATGAAGACGGTCCACACTGGAGTTTGTTACATAATACTTTGATTAATACTTACAGTCACTCATTCTAACTGCATATATCTGTTCTAACGTTCCGGAACCTTTGACAGGCATGCAGATGGGATAAACCGGAGCTGCTTTCACAAATAATTGTATTTATTATAATGAGGGACAAATGCTTAACAGTATTCATTAATAAAACTTGAGTTTTCGAATCCCATTAATTTAAAAAATTAAAGTGCAAAAATATGTAGTTCTTATAAAAATAAATTAATAACAAATGTAGCTTTGGCAGTTTTTTTCAGAAATAGATGATAATTTTGCAAAATGCAATACCAGTAGGTAAAATTATTCAAGAAAAGGTCGAACTACAACATCTCTGAAGGTCATTTAAAACCTATGCATAAAGAAAAAAAATGAAGTTTTGAAAAATAGAAGAACAACTAGAACTTTAATTAAAATTTTGATTACTAGTATGGTTGGTATTACATTATATGTATACATGCGTTGTATATTATTTGAAATAAAGATTTTTGGCTATCTATTACTTTAATAAATCCTGAATTAATATTTTTCCACTTCCACTTTCACCTACGCCTCCGTTAACCTCAGCATCAGCGGAGGCGAAGCTCGTCACCTGCGCATCCACCGCCGCCTCTACTAAGGAGGCCTAGATCTATATCTATACTAGGGATGTTACGGAACTTCGACTCCGACTCCGATATGTCGGAACTTCCGATTGATCTTACACCTCCGGTTCCGACTTCAGTTCCGATACTTTAAATCGGAGATAACTGTTATAAAAATGTGATTATTTTTATTTTTGTTTGTTACACCTTTAGGTTTATTAATTATTAATTGAAATTAAAGAGGCTGACTGATTAATTTAGTACTATTTTATTTTATTGCCTGCCCTTAACACATCTTTCTTATACCACCATCTCCGGACTCCGCCTCCGATTCAGACTCCGAAAATCCAAATTTAAAAACTCCGATTCCGACTTCGGTTCCCATAAAACCACCTCCGTAACATCCCTGATCTAAACATCTATACAAACAAATAAAATTGAAGTGTCTGTTTGTAATATCAAAATCAAAACAGCTTTTTAATGAATGCGTATGAAAATATTATATATGTACGGTACATAAAACAAAAACACATTTTTTTAAATTTTTGTCTCTCTTTCTGTTTGTTCCGGCTAATTTCCGAAACGGCTGGACCGATTTTGACGGGACTCTTACTGACAGATAGCTGATGTTATAAGGTCTAACTAAGGTTACTTTTATTTTAAATTAATAATTAGGGTTCCGAGCAAAAAAATTAAAACCAATGAAATTGTTAACAATGTCCGATTAAAAAACGGAAATAATGTTTTTTCATAATAATTTCACGCCAACGAAGATCGCGGGCAACAGCTAGTTAACAATGATATATATTATCACCTTTCCATTCGTTCATTGGAGTGTCGCCCCATGAAATGAGGTCCAACAAAGCAATGGTGGCATAAGTTACCCTCTCTTGGTACTGCGGGTGTAGAATGTAATCTTTAATATCTAACACGAATTTTTTGGAACTGCTGCCCCAAACTATCAAATGAGTGTTGTTCCTGGAAACAAAAAAAAACATAAGAAAATGCTTGTTGCGACTAGCGACGTTTATCTAGCTACCAATACTAGCAGCTGGGGTTTGTTCCGCCGCTACTTCTCCCAGCAAAAATACTCAAAACTGTTGAAGGCTGCGTTTTGAGAGACGGTCTCATGTAACTTTTCACGTACCTTACATGAACCATAAACCTTATAATTGTGTATTCCCGTTGGACCCACCGCCCGTGGCCCCACTGGTGGGGCCAGCGGGAAATGATAAAAAAATAATATAAAAAAATCCCGTTAAGGATGATTTCCACCAAACGGCCCGCATCGCATCGAACCGGAACGGATTTTACAATCTTTAAACGATATTAAATCGATATTAAATCACAGTCTATACTACCAAGCCGCGCACAGCAGCTTAACCGCGGGCGTCACGGGACACGCGATCGTTGCCGAAAGTATGCTGCGCCGCACGATCGGCTCTGTTCGCCTGTCGTCGAAACCGATCGGAATTAGAACACGTCAACACGGTAGGAATGAAACTATTCGACTAGGCGCAGAAACAGATACGTTTGCAAGCGATGGTACAGAGCCGATCGTATGCGTAGACATCCTGCAAGACGTGATCGGCTGTCGCAGTACCCGTTCGTATCTTTTCCGATCTGATGCGATGCGAGCCGTTTGGTGGAAATCATCCTTTAGCCCACCGTATTTTTGAGTAATAAAATATTACTCATAAACATTACTTATGAATAAATGATTTTGATTTTTACCTGGCATGGGTTTCTTACAGACGCCAGCACATCAAGCTAACCGAAACTGTCAAATTTTCCAATCAACATTAATAAATAATGCTTTAGCGATGAAGTTGTAATTTGACAGCTTGTAGTAGTTTGATGTACCCATGCCAGGTAAAAATCAAAATCATTTATTCATAACGTTTTTGAGTCTAATTGTTTTATTTACTTGCTTTTGTAACATAATCGTAACAATTCACGCCACAATTCAATGCGTAGATTACGATAGGTAGCCTTATTGAACATGACAAATTAATGCTTTTTCTATTGGAATATTGGTAACACGGAGGTACCGAGTACCCATTTGATACATAATAACATGACTTACAAGATCTGCTCAGGAATTATCTTGGCGATGTCTTCAGCTGCAGCTATGGCGAACCCAGGGTGGATGAGAACCGCACCGGTAACAGCATAACGAGTTCTTCCTCCAACGTCTACAAAACAGGGATATGGTGGATTCAGGGGACGTTATTTCTACATAATTTTAATAAATATAAAACTGCAATTTCACTTTACAAACTGTACCTGATATATTAATTATTTACAGAGAAAAATATTGCGCAAATTACAAGTTATTTTTGTATCAGAGATAGAATTGTAGGACTTTATAAGTTCAATCGCATCGCTGCCAAACGGGAATTGTGACCAGATGGCTGGCAGCATACATACCGTACCTTCATGTATCTATCTACAAATATAAAGCATTATATACTAACAGAAGCCGTGTTGCACCACGCCCAGCCAGGGGAACCGTCCAATGTCCGCCACAGAGCCTTCGGTCATATCCTGATTAGAGTCAGGTGCGCAGTGCATGTGAGCCCACAGCAAGCAATCGATATCATGTGCTAAAAATAAAAACATAAAGCTTAACATCAAACTTGTAATTCCAGATCTGATCCAGGGTGAGGCCCTCTGCCTCACCCTTCTGGGGTTACAAATTTGTACCTAATAGTACACCTACATTTCGCCAGATAATATTTTGAAGTCCCATGTAATCGGGGGCGAGCCTATTGCCATCAACCGGGCACAAATCTAGACACCGTGGCTGCTACTAAGAAATTCCTGATGGAAAAACACAATAACGCTTTGCCCGACCCGGGAATCGAACCCAGGACCTCATGCTCAGCAGTCGCGCTTGCAACCACTCGACCAACGAGGCAGTACTACAGATAATATTCTTAATAGAAAAACGGACATCGGACAGCTGATCTGTTTTTCGCGTTTACGATGTTGGTCCCATGGAGAAAGTTGTTCAGTTTAGTGGTCTAAGTATACCATGACCACACCTTTCTGTTACAAGCTGTATGTATAGGGCCCATTAACTATACCCGCGCTTCAAAAAAAAAAAAAAAACTTACTATGAATTGCCAGCAACATTAATAATAGATTTTTTCTAAAATCCAACATGGTGAATTGTCTTACTTTGTTTTTCTTATCATTTTTAGTACAATGTAGCTATTTTATTTTTTTCAGTAAACGTTCAGACGCTGATTCTTTAATGGAACCTACAGAGGAACGCCCCGACTGTATATTGAATGAAACTATTTACGTTGCGTTACGTTTGTTTACGAAAACACAGTTCCTATTCCGACCGATTTGTTTATTGCTTATTTCCTGTTTGTGGATGTAACTAAGTTTTAGTTTACGTAGTGTACGATAGGCCTATTGTTGTATCGAAAACAAAAGAAGTAGTATTGTGTTGATGTCGTGGGAACGTTCAGTGGATTGTCAAATCAAAAGGCTCCAAGAGGCTCATCAGCAACGATGTACTGAGGGCATTAGTACAAGCGCGCGGTGTAAACATAACGAATATACGGTCGATTTTAAAATGCAAAATACTCGTTTCACCAATCATATTTACTTCATAATTACACTGGTCAACAAAACAAAAAATATTGCTTGTTTCCTGTGATTTTTTGTTGCTTCTTTTGGCAAGTATTTTTTAAATATGGCAACAATTTTTCTCTAACAGCTTTTGTTTTTGGGTTATAGCTAACTACACTCAATTACTATTTTTACTTAAATTTTCGTTTTTGTTGGACACTAAAATATATTTTGTTGTTGTTTCCGATATGGCTTCGTCAAGAAGATGTTGTGTACTTAATTCAGATTTTTTTTGCTATATTTGTGGAGAATATTTATTTGAAAAATATCGAAAACCTAATCAAACATTGTAAAACTGCGTATCATCAATACTTTAAAATAAAATTGTGTAATCAGGACAAGCCATGGGTTCCTCATTATGTACGCCAGAAAAGTGTTGAGTGTCTACAGTTATAGTCCAGTGGAAAACGGATGAAATAAAGTTCGTAACACCTATGATTTGGCGAGAACCTTGAAACCACCATGACGAGTGGACGCAGAAGTAGTTCTGCGTTGTGAAAATAAACGAAAGTTCTTACAAAAAATGTTATAAACGTGCCTTTAGTTAGCCGAGATCGCATCATATTCCCGCCACTTTCTATCAAACTCGGAATGAAACAGTCGCCACTTTTGTCAAGCGCCTTCCGCTTGACAAAAGTGGCGAATGTTTCAATTTTCTTTCACACAAGTTTCCAGGATTAAGTACAGAAAAATCAAAAGCCGGTATTTTTGATGGGCCACAGATTAGGCAACTCGTGAAAGATCCTAATTTTGTCAAGTCAATGACTGAAGGCGAATCCAAAGCTTGGAACTCATTTGTTTTGGTTATGAGTAATTTCCTAGGTAACAAGAAATCTGACAACCATGTTGAGCTTGTTGATTGCATGCTATGGAACTTGAAAGAGCTGGGGTGCAACATAAGCATAAAAATTCACTTTCTGTACTCGCATTTAGACCGACTTTCACAAAAATTGGGCGATTTTAGTGTGGAGCAAAGAGAAAGGTTTCATTAGGATATTCGGACAATGGAAGAGCGTTATCAGGGAAGGTGGGACTCACGTATGATAGCAGACTACTGCTGGAGTTTGCAACGAGATCTACCTAAAGTCGTTCATTCAAGGAAATCTTATAAAAGATCATTTAATTGTGTAAAATAGAAATTTTGTTAACATTTGTCTCATATGTTTGTCATTTTCTTGTATCTTTTAGTCAAAATAGTAAAAGTCTATATTAAAGTCTTTATTTTATTTTTAACTAAATTGTGATGTTTTTGTTTTTGTTTTTTGTGTTTGTAGTGTGATTATGGTCTGACTGTATTGTGTTAATTGGCAATGGGTGTAAATTACCTAAATAAATGAATTTATATTTATATATTTTTGAAAAAGTAAAGTTGTTAGCAATCTCCCAGTATTTTTTTTTATAGTCAGGGCCATAGAAATAACCAATAACAGTAAAAAGTATTAAGGAAACAAAAATAGTGTTGACCAGTGTTATCTATGGGTGACAGGGAAAAACGGGGGAATCGGAGCCACGAGGTAATGAGAACTACCCCAGTTTACGTGTATTCAAACAAATTAGATCTTAATTTGTTTTGACGTAGCTAGTATGAACAGAAAGACGCGGGAGGGGCCCGTGTGACTAGTCCCATAGTTACTTGTTATACTTTTATAAACAGACCTCAAGTCGGTTTTTCGGGCGATCGATCAAATTTTTTACGATATTCAAAATCAAAATATGTTATTTCACATAGGCCTAGATGGGCACTTATAAAACGTCGACAAAAAGGTGCACGGTTCGGGTTGGTCGTTTCCTATGGAGAAGAACCGGCAAGAAACTCCATGGTTACTCTTTTCAAACCATTTGGTGTTACAATATTATCATGGATACAGCATTTGTACTTAAGTATGGGGGGACAGCGTAGGCCTGACAATAAGTCGTTGCTTACTACACAACACAAACAAAAATGTAGAACAAAATAAAAAGTTAACAAAAGTTAACAAGCAGCTGGAAATCTACAAAGCCTACAATGTTCACACATTCACAAACAATCGATAAAAAAGAATCTATACAAAGGAAAAAAAAATATATTGTGAAATACTAAATTAAACAAGTGACATAAATATTGTTAGCAGTGATGTAACTATTCTGAGCAAAAGATGTATAAATGATTTGAAAACTATCGTAAAAATCTAATTCGAGAGAAGAGAAAAAATGTGATTGAGAATAGTTAGAGACATCCACATATTTGTGCTGTTTATGAGCTACCAGGGAAGCCACATGCGCAGAAGGAACTAAAGCCAAACTTCTTTATCTTCAACGTGGTCCTTGATTTTGTAATATGCTTTTTTAATAAGGACACGTTTGATGTAGTTTTTGAACTTTCCGTCGGTCAGTTCTATAACTGACTTGGCAACTTGTTTTAAAGAACTTGTGAACAAGAAACGAGTGACGACGACGGGTGGGTGACGTGTTTGTGAACTTGTGTGTGTGTTGTTGAACTTGTTTATAAGAAAAGACTTGCTAGTTTTGGTTAATCTGAACTTAGGTCACAATTTCGTGTTTACTGCGTCTATTTATATTATGAAAGTCGCTTCTAATTTTGAAAAGCCCTCGATTTTTTATTAAATGCCGTACATACTTCGTTTCGTGCTCATGTAGTGCAGGAGTGCAAAAAAGCGTTTAAAATCTTGGTTTTGCCACGCGTGAAACCCGTGACTTCACTAATATGGCAGCAGTGAAAGCACTTTATAATGCGTTTTTGCGAAGCAACTTGGAAACTAGTGCTATCATCTGGAATCCTTATGAAGTGAAGTATTTCCAGATGCTGGAAAGGATGCTGAACAAATTTACTCGATACCTGTACTGGAAGCACTTTGGTGTCTACTCTTTCTACCAGTAGCGAAGGGTCAATTTTTGTAAGAGGTAAGCCGGAGTAGATATCTTTAATGTAATATTATTTGTCTGTAGAATACTGACGTTGTCATTTTTCAAAGGGAAGCCGGTAGGAATCGAGTTCTATGGGACCTTCGCCACTGCTTTCTACCCACTTATGTATCCAACTCTCTTTGTTATAGGGATGGTTGGGTACTATAAGTTGGAAGTAAGACCAAACCTCGCTCGCATAAAATAAGTTTGTGTGGTTTTTCGTGGTATGCTAAATAGTCCACAAATATTGGAATCGTTGGGATTGCTCGTTCCAGACAGGAGGCTACAGTTGGAACCGATGAAGGGGCTTTTTAAAGTTCCGGCAACCCGTACAAACTTATTAAAGTATGCACCGATTTGATTCGTGCATTAAGAATACTAAATAGTGTCTCTCGTTCAGTGTAAAATTACATTCCCTATACGCAGCACTTCATTTGTGTAAATAATACGGCGAAAATCAAAAATCCAACAATGGATTTTGAAATACTCTAACGAACGACGTGTGAAATCAGCTGTTCACTTCCTGCCTAGCTACAGAGTTCATCGAACTCGTCGTTGCGCTTGCCGTTCGCTACGTGCGTTTTGGCACGGTAACGATACATTGCGTGAGAAAATAAAACAAATCAAACTTATTGGATTCCCATAACATTCCTGAAAAAAAATTCTTGTACCGGTCATCCTAGTATGATATACTGAATTCACCCCATCAGTTTGTGGAGGGCTGTCCCTTACACCCAGTATAATCAGGGTTTATAGTGTTTGACACAGTACTTGGAAAACCAAAAAAAACAGGAATAACCGCTTGAACGCTTGCGCGCGATTCATAACAAACAGTAAAACTTATGCAATTTAAACGAGCGTCTAGCGAATGCTTTGAAACCGCTCTCGAAAATGTCGTCCACTGGCGGTTGGCTTGGCGAGTCGCGCAGTCGTGGGCGGTATTGCCAGCTCACAAAAATATGTTTGAAAGGCAGTGCTACATCCTGCCCCTCTGACCCAGACATGAGGTCGGAGAAGATAATGAGGAACGTATGGACTGAGAAGTAGGTATGGCAGAAAACAGGAGAGCTGTTGATTCTGGGACCCTAACATTGTGTCATGGTCGTCATATGATACACCCAACTACGTGTAAGAACTCTGACTACCTCATCATACCTAGCGAATTGCCATCATGAAAAAATACAAAGCCACAATTTTGACAGAACATATCTTGACATTGAGCCTTCGTAGAAAAAACTAATGTCAGTTATAATAGTTTGTCATTGCAATATTAAAACTGACATTAGAATTTGCTACGAAGGTGTTAGTTTATTCAAAATTTTGTGAATTATAAATTAACAGGAAAAACCTCGTGGGTCCGAATAAATTGCTCCAAACTGTCAAATTTAATTGCGACTCATTGCCGACGTTAATTTTATTTCCTAGAAAAAATATAACCTATCTCAAACTAAAATGCAGGTGGTAGCGAGAGTTCGCCTGTTTCGAAGTCCGTATACAATATTCTTCATTACCGAAGAGCTGAGTGTCTTGCCTGATGAACAATATTACAAATCTATTGGTGTGAAGACTGGGGACTGTTGTGAATTGGAGATAGATGGAGAAGACGAACTTAAGAAAAAGCTGCGATTCAAGACTAACGCATTGTTCTTGCAGCCATTCGTCAAGGAGTGTGTTAATTCTGATGTGTATAGATGTAACGTGGTATCACATTTGAACCGGCTGGGCGGATATCCTGAATGTGGGACAGTATTTTTGAAGTTGATTCTAGAACCTCCAGATACAGAAATCATTGACTATGCATGGTAAATATTATTATGCAACTTATTCTAACCAACTACATTTGTGGTATCTTTTTCTGACATTGGTTTGAGACCAACAGATAATCAAAGCTTTATCAAAGGCTTTTTCCATGACAAAGTTTTAAATTTATATTTGCATTTTGTTCTTATCCATACTACATTCAGCATTGTTTTTCTAATTTAAGGAATGAAAGGATTTTGCGACTGATTTGGACGAGGGTAGAAATAGAGAATGCATTTTCTTGGCTATCGACACTTGGAGGTGCTTATTCTGCTCTAGGGGATTATTTTGATCACTGCGTAAGTATGCTTGGTATTCCTAAGGGAATTCTTTAAAAATGACTTACTTGATTCTTAGTGTTCTGAGAATTCTGTTTATAAATAATCCAAACCTGTATCCTCTTCCCTTCCTCTCTCATGCTGAAGAGTACACAATATTACAATGGTAATACAGAGTATAAACAGACCCTTCACGATGACGTCAACCAAGCATTCTGTACATCAAACTAAGTAACTTTACACAAAAAATATTGCTGGGAAACAACTTTTTTTATGGGGTGAAAAATCACGTTTTACGGTAGGACTCGATGGAACACCCTCAAAGCATTGTGCTGATGGATGGATTGAATAGTATGGGGGTCGTGGAGATGTTTAAAAAACTTGTGAAAAAGTTGGAACTTTGACCCTCAATATCTCCGTAACTAGAAGGTTCCCAGGTATGGTCTAGAACAAAATAATTATCGCAGACGGGGAGAACAAGTGCCTTTCGGCTTCATTAAGGATCTATTTACACCCTTTGTATAAACACTTGCACATACCACTTACAAATTCAAATGTTTATTTCTCAACACAGCACATAAAGTCAAGTGTTGTACCAATTTAGGCAAGCAGAATGTGTCTCTGATGCCCTAACCACCAGTACCTTGGAACCAATACATCAATACCATGATTTTTTTAGTTAATTTTTTTTTATGTTATAAGAAATATTTAATAATGAAACAAGTGTGTATGAATGCCAAATAAAGGAAATAATAATCTCAAATATTGGCTCTTCACAACACCCAGCATGCTATTTTTAATAGCCACATAGCGACAAAATTAAACAAAATTTAACTTCTACTAACTACTTACAAATAAATATATTTGAATTTACTTCTAAAAACCTTCCAGGCTGAAGAAGCAGGCAGGATATCCTTGAGGCAGTACAAGCTCTCACTAATGCTTGGTGATGATGGCTTAGCAGCAAGAAGCCGTCTTTACTCCGCACTCTCACAAGCACAGAAAGGTAACCTCCATATATCAAGGAACATTGTGCGGAACATAGCAGCCTTCGCAAGAGAAACACATGATAAGCGCTTGACACGTATGTGCTTAGGAGTTTGGGCCAAACTCAAGTATTTGAGATCGTTAAAACATGATGCTGAGGGGCAGAGTAAAGACTGTGATATCAAAAATGGAAAAGTACTGATTGCTGAGATAATATGAAACTTGTTGTAGATGTACGGATGTCTAAAGTTCACTACGTCTTAGCATTATCCACTTTTATGTGATCCTAAGAGATTGATTAATCTCTTAAACCAGCAATATGTAAATGCATTTTCAAGGACTACTGGTCCCATTGATAAAGGAATTATGTATATAATTATATTTTCATTAAATAAATGTGTAAAAAATAGGAACTATTCTGCCATATTGAAACTGAACAAGAACTGTAAAATGTTTTTTTTTCAGGCCAGTATTAGAATTCATGACACATACAATGCAAAGACACTTTTTCAACCAATTTTACTCTCAAATCAATTTTTATTCTTTAAGACAGCATTCAATGTCAGTCCAGTTCTTATTTTGAGTTTAGGTTTAGTTTTGTGCAATCTTAGAGATAACTATGGGTAGTTTTACAATAAGTAGGCATGTATATTATTGCTTCATAAACTATCGCCATATTGGAATGGGCCTTTGGCCTAAAAGGGCGTGCGCTGAAATTCGCGCGTGTGCACGTAGCGGCCGACCGTCAAAATTATCTGTAGAAAACCCGTCACACGCACCCGCGTCTTTTAGTGCCGCTCATACATAATTTATGTTTCAATACAGACCCACGGGCGTGCACCCGCGCGTGTTTTAGCGGACGCGCTAAATCTAAGTCAGAACAATAAAATGTGATGATAAAATGATGATATTTATTTTTGTAAATTGATTGTAAAAAAAATTGTACACATCAAATAAACCTTATGTCTTAAAACGAGATGGGGTCGGTGTTTCATTCCGACACGACAACTCTGAGAAGATAGTCATTTAAATCATTTACAGGTCAGATTCTAAAAAACTGCAAGCCATATTTTTTTCAATACACTTCCTCAAAAAACTGGCTCTTCGAACTACGATTAGGTTCAACGTGCAATGCATTTCACACTCGTGGATTTTTTACATTTATCTCTACTAGTGCGGTAATAAAAATTTCTGATACTTATAAAATGTACAGTTAGCAAGAAAATGGCCATTTTACCCGCTTAGCCCAAAAACATGCAGCTGAAGTGACCTTTGCGCTGGCACCGACGACGCGGTGGAAGTGGCGAAGTTTTGGGCTAGCAAAATATATTGTCGTGCCGCGATACGAAGAAGATGCCAATCGATCCTGTTTCTAATACTGATCAAAAATTTCTATGGGAAAAGTTTTTTTGCAATTTCTGACTTTTTTAATACTCCAGCCTGAGTTGGTCCAATAGAAGTTTTTGACCAGTATTAGAAACAGGATCGATTGACCTCAATTTTTTTTTTGTGTTATATGGTAATTTTCTAGCAGATTTTCAAAATGTAGTTGACATTTTTTTTATATCTGTGAATGGGAAACAAAATTACACGAAAAATATGGATGGTCTCCTTAGACCATTTCCGTGTAGCTGCAACGATTAAGGTAGTTCCCGTTGAATGTTTCCACCCTGTACAGGTAGATTGGAGAGAAATACTTTTTTCTTTTACCTCTTTCTGAATACAATGCGTCCATCCGCTAGCAAGCGCACACACGATGGACACGCGATGATAAAAGTTATTCCTTGTCTACTTTTTGAAGCACATTTTACTAACTAAAAGGTTCTCAATAAAACAACAGCTGGAAATATTTTTAAAAAGTTTATTTATCAAATATGATATTAAATTCGCATTCCCTAACGACGCTGCCGCCTAAAATTGACAGCAGTTAAAAATCGATTAAAAAACGAATAATATGGCAATATAAAAATAAAGAAACGAATATTTTCTCTACTAATAATAGCAACATAGTTTTGGTAACATACTGAACACAATTGTAAAAAAAAAAATGGTAAAAATATAAATTCATTTTATTTCCATCTCCATTCATGTGCTTTGATATAATGTTACCCGTTGCGTTTGATTTAGGTTACTGGTGTTACCAGACGCCAGTTTGGGGCTCACCATGAAAGTAAAAATTATTTGGTAAGGGCAAATAAATACAACTTAGGCTTAGTTTCGCGATTTTCCAATTATAAAGAGATTCGTTAGCATTTTTTGACAAAAATTCATCAAATAAGTATAGGTATATAAAAAAATAATTTTATTTGAGCCATAATACAAATAAACACCTAAGTTGCAACTTAGACGCACTAGCCCCAGTAGCATGACCACCGTAGACAAGGATTTCTTTGAAGGAAGAATCGACAAAATGACAGATAGTGCGAAGAAATCTGTCATTGTGTCGTCATTTTGTCGATTCTTCCGTCAGAGAAATCCTTGTCTACGGTGGTCATGCTACGGGGGCTGATGTAACTGGCAGTCATTTTTACTATTTACCTCTTCTCGTTTCTCAGGTAATAGCAACTTAGTTAACTCAGTATTTGCTAAAAAAATATAATGAAATGGAGATGAATGACATTTCAGCTAGTTAAATTATTTATCTAGATATGTAAATAAACTACACAATTTAGGCATGATTTATAGTTACCGATAGGGAAATTAATTATCTAGTAAATTGACACCTTACGTCAATTTTCCGTGTTTTGGCCGTTTCTTAAGTGTCAGAATGACACTTGTGATTTGAATTATCGGAATATTGGTAGTCAATTTTCTAACCAATTGATTTCCCTGACCATACATTGTAACACTAAAATACATAATGCTTCAGTAGAAAATGCCTATACCAGTAATATGTTCCAATTTTGAAGAAATCACATATCTGTGGAATTTTGAATTGAAAAGAGCGTACGCACTACCTTGTTGCAACCAAAAAGGTCGTTACTTTGTTTACAATAGGATCCATTTTTCTATTGAAAATTGAAAATCTTCTTTTAAAAGGCTAATGTTTCATATTTTACTCTTTACAATGCACACTGACACATTCGAATGGTTAATTAATGTTCTTTTGATTAATAAATGGCTTAATGCAGTAGCTACCAACCACATTTTTTAACTCTTTCAACCTATTTAACATTAAAAAAAAACTATTTTGTAAAGTCAAGGTTTTACTATAGTGGTTAATTTATCAGTGCATACTCAACCAGTTTTCCTATTACATGTGAAAGGGACTTAAAACATAACTGACTTGTCAAACGCTCTTGGCAGTTGTTCCGGGTCTGGCTGTTTGTGTATGAGCTTAAATGTTTGTAAACGCACCCACGATACAGGAGAAATTCCTAGTGTGGGGCAACGTTTTTTTTTTTTTAAAAACAAACAGTCATGAGCATTTAAAAAACTTAGCATAATTCAAAAGCGATTAAGATGAGAAAGGGAGATAAACGATGGTGATACAGTCCCTGTTTTAAACTGTATGTACAACAGATTAAGGTTGAAATTCACTGTGTAGGTTATTATTTTTGTATCAAGAGCGTTTGAGTTATAATTCACTTCCCCTTTCAAAAAAATTACAGATATGTCACCTCTCCGCAGTTAGATACATACACTAGTTACCCATTACATCGGAGCGCTATTCTTTGCCACAGTAAGGGCAAGCGAGCGTACCCATCGGGTCCCATGCTGGCAACACTTTTGGCTCCTGTTTAAATACTTGTAACACCACATCTGGTACGTACTTTTTGTCGACTACCACCTGTGGAGAGAAGTAGCATATTAAGCATGATCAGCGGCCTCCTCTCCATGAGAGAGAATGGATTATATTCCACCACGCGGGCCCAGTGCGGGTTGGTAGAAGCCTTCAAATTTTTGATTCTAAGACATGCCGGTTTCCTCACGATGTTTTCCTTCACCGTTTTGAGAGCAGTGGTGATGAAATAAATTACACAAAGTAATGCGCTTGCCTGGGTTCGAACCCCCAACTTACTGCTCATGAGTCGGGGCCGCCACCACCGGGCCACCACTGCTGAGAAGTAACAGCCAAGTATTAAAATCTTTAGATTCGGTCATCATCATCATCATCAAGAGCCTGACTTCACCCACTGCTGGATATGACCTCTTTTTGTCACAAAATAACCATGTTTCTGTTTCGAATAGTCGTTCTCTCGCTCACTCACACGGATAATCGTGTTTCTGGCTGCTCACTCTTCTCCGTGTAAATACTTTTCGCCCAAGGTTGTACGCACTATGACCAATCAAACTAAACAAAACCAGTTTAAGCGGATCTCTCAATGACCACAGGAAATCTATACATAGCGAGGCTGTGTTATACTGGAACTGTTTAGCTTGATGTGTCGCCGTGTGTACGTTGAGGGCACATCGTTATAGTGATAGTAGCAGCATGAGCTCTGGATTCGTGCCAGGCTTTGGCAGTAGCCTTTCTCCCAATTTCATGAGACTTAAATAACATAACATAACGCCTCTAATCCCTGAAGGGTTAGGCAGAGGTGTACCTAATAGTACACCCACATTTCGCTAATCGTGTAAGTCCCATGTAATAGTGGGCGAGTCTATTGCAATGAACTGGGCACAATTCCAGACTCTGACTTAAATATCACTGCCTGTAGATGTAGCTACTGAGCCACACCCCTGCCCAAATCTTCGGGAATAACAAGCGTGCTGGTGTTTTTTTGATAGCCTACATTGTGTACATTGCCTCCAAACCTCTCTGTTCGGTAAATAAAAATACTAAAAGTACATACCTCAAAAACGAATTCTCTGAACCAGGGCTCAGTGAGTAGTAAGTACCCCTTGTCATACTCCTTGTCACTGTAAGAGTTCTCTACGCGGAATTTCTTCGGGTTGCCTTTGTCCTGGTAAACAATAAAAAAATAAAAATCAATGGTCACTGTTCAGTGTTCCAGCACTGCATATTTATTTATTTACTAGTTGTGGCGGGGCATGTGTTACAATGCCTTTTTTTCAGAAAAATAAGTGAAGATTTTGGTTCAGTAGTTTAGCAGTTGTTTAACTATGAAATAGTTCTTGTAATTGAATGTAAATTGCATGTGTACATATTCAACACAATGTAAATTGTTTACAAATAAATGAAATGAAATGGAGTATGAGAGTCTATACGGTACCAACAGACGAACAGGCATCGATTTTTATAATACTAGATTTAATACTTGCTCGCCTCTGTACAATACTGACTGACTGACTTAATGCCAATTGGCGACACGGTTGGCGCAGTGGCTGAGCGATTGACTGCTGCGCTGCGTGTCGCGGGTTCGATTCCCGCACAGAACAAATATTTGTATGGCCTACAGGCAGTTGTTTTGGGTCTGGCTGTTTGTGTATGAGAGTTTAAATGTTTGTGAACGCACCCACGATACAGGAGAAATTACTAGAGCGGGGCGTCGTTTTGAAAAAAAAATGGCTTTTGTCTACCAGTCAACCTTTGGGTGATGCAGAGGCAAACTGTGTAAGTATTATACTATGGGTATATACACCAGCGAGGCAGACTTTTTTTAGGGTTCTGTAGCCGAAGGATAACCAACGGGACCCTTTTACTAAGCCTACGCTGTCCGTCCGTCCGTCTGTCAGCGGGCTGTATCTCATGATCGGTAATAGGTAATTGCCGCTATAACAACAAATAATAAATAAAAAATTAAAGTGGACTCCCCTACTAACGATAGTACGGGACCCTTCATGCGCGACTCCGACTCGCACTTGGCCGGTTTTTCACTAATTATTTATATTTGTGTGTCTGTTTATTTAAATCCTACTAATATTATAAATGCGAAAGTTTCTGTAAATGTATGGTTGTTTGGT